>OZ034808.1:38856112-40056112 GCA_964028335.1 Altica lythri | reverse complement strand
GTGAAAAGGTTGCGTGCTTATGTTTGTGAAGGCACTTTAAAATTTTCAAAAAATGACTGCTCCTGCGATTCGTTACTACACAATAATACTGTTTCAGGTTCCCTGCCGCATAATCTGAAGGTTGGGTCTCTATTAAACAATCCCATAGTTTACAGGTGGTCCCTTGACCGATTTACGGCTTGTAAAAATCTTGTATTGACTGGTAGTTGATGTTTTTACTGGTTTTGCGCTGTGTTTTAGCTCTTCTGGCACACGTCTATTCAATACACAGTCTGCCCACTTACGCAACCTGGATGGACTTTCAAGCACCCCATTACATACACTCCGTATCTAGCTTTTTATGATTACAATCTTTTCTTGGGTGCTGTCATTCGATTTTATGTAGGACCTAGTAAACGAATTTGAGAGGAACTATCAAGACTCAAACAAGTTATAGATCTAATTTAGCACCTGATGATTGACCTTTTTTCCAGGTGAAAAATTAGTGAAGTGATTAATCACGTATGTTATTCGAGATGGTAATAAATATGACCAGATATTTTTTTTAGTAAACTGAGAAAATCCAGATAAGCAGGTTATCTTTTATCGAACTCAGCAGTTACTGACAGGTTTTGAATATAATTTTAGACCACTCCCTTTTTAGACTCTGAAAGTAATCCACATGAGTTACGTTCGTGACATGAGATAATCATAAATTCAGCAGGGTATTACGACATACAAAAACACGCAGATAATCGCTCCAGAACCTTTTTTATTTGGCAAGTTTGTTTGAGTAGTTTTGCCTAAAATAAAAAAGTTTGAGTCTGGAAAATAAAAATTTATCTAGTAAAATATTACAGGACGAGTGGTATTTGAGAAGATTATTTTTTGAACCATTCTGTACAAAAACTACTTTATTTAAAAAACTTCCTAGAACAACTTATATTTCATAATTAACACAAACGAAATGCCGTTACCCCTCCTATTAACTTATCCTGTACACTAGATAGTATTGACAGTTGTCAGTTGTCGTGAGCTGCTTCTTCAACTTCTTCGTCAAAGTCTATACCTTCTTCTGCATGCATGTTTTTTGTAAATAGTTTTTTAAAGCTTATTGCAAATAATTCTACTTTGTCTTTTGGTGTGCTAACAAGACCTTTTCTTCCTCCATGTAAATTTGCAAGCGGTTTTCGAACTTCTCTTTAAATCTTTTGAAAATTCTATTGTCCTGGTTGTTGTTGATCGACTGTGTCCAGGTATTCATTTTATTTTTCCTTTCTATACTCCTGCAACTTCGTTCTTAAACTTCTGATGTTCCTGTCCTGTTGACTCTATTCCTTGTTTGATTTTTGTCTGCAATTATGTCCTTTAGATCCTTGTCGTTTGGTCCCAGGTTTCCCTTATTGTCTACTCCAGGTACTCCACTTCTCTCTACTTCTTCCTTGCTAATTAGCCTTGGTATTGGACCAGTTGTTACTTCATTTCTGTTTTTTTACAACTCCGGAGTTACTGACAGGATTTAAATACAGTTTTATTCGGATTATGATTACTACATTTTTTTAAGTTGTGAACTTTTTTATACGTACAGTTACTATTAACATTGTATTAAACGGGCTAACGAAACTTACAGTATCTCTGCACATTTGTATTTCCATATATTTATTTTGAATTCCTTTCATCATGTCTCTCATACCAATATTAGCATAATTCTCTCCAATTACGGTTTCATACAGATCTTCGACTGTACTTAAAAGATTGAGAATTTCATCGGAAGCAACCAATTTTTTAAAATCGTTGTTAATTAAACTCAATGACAACCTTTCTAGTTCTATTGCCCTCGATTCCTCATACCTAAAACCAATAATAGTTACTTTCAAAGTTTGTTTTTTTTAATATACATACAATATTTCAACTTCTAATCTTTTAGCTGAGGATTCTAAATTTTCAATCATTTTATCAAATTTCCATGTAGCAAATTCCGTAACTTTTTTTGTATAGTCAAGTGGTATTGCTAATTCTTCATTGTGCAATAAATATTTTAGATTTTGTAATTGTATGTATTCAAATACATCTGTAATTTGCTTTGTTTCAGTAAAATATAAGCACCCTGAGTCAACCTCTGCGCAATTTTTTTTTACTTGTTTTAGCATTATTTCTTCAGTTAACTCTACATCATTTTCATTATTTGTGCTAGTTTCGAAAAAATCATCACTAGACGCGTTTTCCTCTGTCTGTAATAAGAAATGTAATTAAATACTTTTTTTCTATTTAAAGAGGAACCATAGTAAAAATATTGTTTTAAATGCAAGAAATAAAATGCCCGAGCATTCTGAAAGGATGCATGTACGCGTTACTGCTGGTTCCTTGTAAAACAAAAAATTTGAAGATTCAAAAAAAGTGAAAAATTGTAAAAAAATAAAAAAAAACTGACAAAAAATGCTAAAAAATCCGAATTTTTTTTTAAATGTAGGTACCAAAAAGCAAAATAATGTTTCAAAAACAGAAAATTTAAAAAAATTGTAAAGGTAACAAAAACTTGAAAAATTCTTAAGAAGTTGAAAAAAAAATATTCACAAAAAATATGAATAATCAGACAATCGTTAGAAATGTGAAGAAAACCGTTGATAAAACAGACAAACTTGTAATATCATGAAAAATGTAAAAATTCACAAAAACTGGAAAAATGTTGAAAAACCATAAGAAAGTAAAAAAGTTTTTAATATCGTAAAAGTGCAAAAATGTTGAAAAACAAAAATATATTAAAAAACTTAGAAGTTATGATAGATTTAAAAAATCATCACAAAATAAAATAACAAATACATAAAAATTGTTAAAAAATCAAAAAAAAATGTTAAAAAATTAATGGAAAAATTTAGGAGTTATGAAAGATTTCCAAATTCATCAAAAAATAAAATAGCAAAAACATAAAAATCATGAATCATTGTTAAAAAAAAAATTACAAAGATCTAAAAAGATATAAAAAAAACATGAAAAATTGGAATATTCGTAAAAAACTTAAAAATTTATTAAAAATATAAAGAAATCCCAAAAAAATATCAATAATTAGAACAATTGTTAGAAAACTGAAAAAAACGTAAAAAAACAGAAAAATCGTAAAAAATGTGAAAATTCACAAAAACTGCAAAAAAAACAAGTGAAGACTTCTAAAAAACTTACAGAAAACTAAAAAAATCGTAAAAAAGGTGAATATAATTTTAAAAACAAATTAAAAAGTGCAAAATAATTTAAAAAATAATAAAAAATATTTAAAATTCAAACTAAAAAAATTGGAAGGCCGACGAAGCTTTCAAAATTGTTAACATCTGAAAAAGTATATAAAATATTGAAAAAGTCGTACATTATTTGATATACCAAGAAAACTAAAAAACTGTTTAAAAATTCATGAAAAATTATGAATTACCAAAAAGTAGAAACATTTTGAAAAATCAAAATTAAACATTTTAAAACTGATATATTTTTTTAATTGTAAAAATGGTAAAAAACGTCCTGGCACCCTTTATTTGTTTAAAGGGAGGTTGAGCTACCTACCAGGCGCGTCTCCAGGTGGCGGATACGAAGTGGTCAGGGCAACTTGATCAGTGACGGTTATAAGTAGAGTGAGGGGACCTAAACACCCCCAAAATCTTTTGCGAAAGCCGTCGCGGCGGACCAGCTTAACCCATGCTAAGGTGTAAGGTAACGTGCCGAGGGCTGAAAGGCCACTGGTTAGAATGTGGTCGCGAACGTTCCCCTGAGGGCACCGGGCGGCACCCTCTTGTATTAAGGCTTCCCCTGGCATGCGGGGCTCTGTCAGGTGGTGACCTTCCTTTTCCCTTGCTACTCGTGGGACCAACATGGAAAACGAACAACAAAAAAACAACACCACTGAGGCTGGACAGAAATGTCCCCCTCAATCAGAAAAATCCAAGCACCGCAGAGGTAAACGAGTCTGTTGTGCGGAACTGAAGATAAGGAGGAAGGCACGCGAGGCTGGGGAAAACCCCGCAGCGCGAACCGCTTTTGAACCTCCAGATGCACAACCTTCAGGTAATTTTGCTAGTTCTTCCTTCAAAAGAAGCAAGAAACACAACATACCTGAAAGTAAAACAAAAAAGAGAAATAGGTCAGGCGCCTCCTCATCCGAGGTGACGCCTAAAACCCTGAAAAAGGTTAGGCAGGACACAACGGCCGCTCAACCAAAAAGCTACAGGAGGTGGCTACCAGTCACCTCCGAGTAGCTATAATAGAGAACAGCAACCCCTACGGCAAAATTTCTGCCGAAAGGGAAGCTCTTGTCCAAGACATGCTGCTGGGGGAGCTGGACAAAGTAATTTTGACCGCGCCTTCCAATAACGCCAAGCCACCAACGTTCCGTCAGTGGTCGCACTCTGGTGAAATCATCAGAATTACCTGCGATGACGACGCGACGTTGGCATGGCTTACCAATACTGTTGTTGGCCTTTGAATGCAGGAGAACGCACCACTCGAGGGGGTGCGAGTAGACTGCCTACCGAAGCTGATAAAAGCATCCCTCTGGATCCCGAGCAGATCAACTGAGATACTCGAGGAGAAGGAGGTCGAGCTACGTCAGCTAAGTGGGCAAAATCCGGACCTCAACGTCTCGAGATGGTCCTCTTTCCACCACAAGGCCAAAACAGAAAATTGAAAAAAAATAAAAAGATAATAATGGATCGTAGAGGAGGAGCCGACACGACTTCATTTATTCAGTGTAACCTTCAGCACAGCAGAGTGGCCATGGCAACCATCGGCCGCCACCTTGCTGAGCAACAGGACACAATTGCATTAATCCAAGAACCCTGGATAAGGAAAACCAGAATCATTGGTTTAAGTACTTTAACTGGTAAAACATTTTACTTTCCCAGCAATGACCAGCCAAGGACTGCCATATACGTACCTAGGCAAATTAAAGTTCATCCTCTGGCACATCTCTCCTGCTCAGACTTGACTGCAGTAAGGATGGAATGTGCTAGTTGTGACGGACAACCAAATACCGTAGTCCTAGCATCAGTGTACTTCCCCTCTGATGCAGCCGCACCACCACCTAGCAGGGAACTGGAGGAACTGGTGAACTACTGCCAGCACCAGAAATTGGAGCTCATAATCGGCTGCGACTCCAATGGACATCACGTCAACTGGGACAGTAAGGACATAGACGCCAGAGGTAAGTCACTTTATGACTATATAATAGGGAATAACCTCTGCATTATGAGCAGAGGTACCACTCCCACCTTTGTAAACTCTCGAAGTCAAACCATAGTAGATATAACGTTATGTACAACTAAAATATCAAAACAAATCCGATGCTGGCAGGTGTCTGACGAATTATCAATGTCAGATCACCGGTGGTTAGCATTTAAAATAGATCTCGGTGGTGTGCCCTCAACTCCATCCCGCGACCCTAGAAAGACCGACAGAGCAGCTTAAGTAATACAAGAAAGTCGTTGGGCAAAAACAGAGAACGGCATGGAGACCTTATGTGAAGAAATCAAAGATTTTCCACAGGCAGCGGGACTCCAAAGAGCCTTAACAAAAGATCCATATAGAGATATTGGTGTACTTAAGAAACAGGATGGTAGCCAAACTACCAACCTGGAAGAAAGTTTACATCTCTTGCGAGAAATACACTTCCCCGATTCTGTTGCCACAGTAGAGGCAAAGTGGAACACGGAACATCACATACCCTCGACAGAGGACTGGCACTTTGCCAGACTCATTGTTACCGAGGCCAAAGTTAAATGGGCAATATCTAGCTTCTCCCCCTTCAAATCACCGGGAATGGACGAAGTTTATCCAGCCCTGCTGCAGTGGGGTCTGGAGGAGCTCCTTCCTCACCTAGTGCAAATATTCAGAGCTTTCCTAGCTCTGAATTATATACCGAAGATGTGAAGAGAAGTAAAGATTGTCTTCATACCAAAACCTGGAAGAATGGATTACTCCATTCCAAAAGCTTACTGACCTATTAGCCTTACATCATTCTTATTAAAAACGCTAGAGAGGCTAAATAAAAGGTACATAAGGGATACAGTGATTAACACGAAACCACTGCATCCCAATCAACATGCATACACAACAAGGAAATCCACCGATACGGCCCTACATCATGTGGTTGGTCAGATCGAGCGATCATTGGACAAGAAAGGGTCCACCCTGGGCGTATTCATAGATATCGAGGGAGCTTTCGATAAAACCACGTTACCTAAAATAATGCACTCGCTTACTGATCGAAATGTACCTACAACAGTAAGCGGATCGATTCTCAGCATGCTCTCCATGCGTGCAATAGAAATAACTGTAAATGATGTCAAGATACGAGGCAAGGTTACGAGGGGCTGTCCACAGGGAGGGGTTTTATCACCTCTACTGTGGAACATTGTTCTAGACAGCCTAATTCACCGCCTCAATGAACATGAAAAAATATATACAGTAGCCTACGCAGACGACATTGTAATTCTGCCAACAGGAAAGTTTGAAAGCACGCTTTGCGACAGAATGCAAGTGGCTTTCAGAACTTTAGAGACATGGTGTAAAGAGCAATCGCTGTCTATTAACTTCAAAAAGAGAGTAATGGTTCTCTTCACGAAGAAAACGAAACCTAGGGGCTTAAACGCATCCAGTCTTTTCAACGTTAAATTAAGCTTTGCTACAGAAGTGAAATACTTAGGTGTTAACCTTGACAGCAAGCTGACGTGGAACTTACACATAGAAAGCAGAGTTAAAAAAGCTTTTTTATCTTATGAGCAATGCCGCCGAACCATAGGGCAGACCTGGGGATTATCCCCCAAGGTCACCATGTGGATCTACACGGCAATCATAAGACCTATGCTAACATTTGGTACTGTCGTGTGCTGGCCTAAAGTGAAACAAACGACAGCTATAGAAAAATTAAACCAAATCCAAAGATCAGCATGCCTTCTCGTAACAGGAGCCATGCGAAGCACACAGACCAGCGCATTGGAAGTCACACTCGGTCTCACCCCCTTGATATATTTGTTAAGGAGGTCGCATTGATGACCATGGTACGCTTTCGCACGGTTGGTATCGAACCCACTGTAGGGACTGGCACCCAAAGGGACAGTCTGTGGAGAGAATCGATAAAAGTGATACCACTCTTACAGGCAGACACGGATGCCGTCACACCAAGATTTGTCTTTGACAAACACAAAATATTAACAAACAAGACAGCAGACCCCAACGTAGTGAACGCTCTGAGCGTATATACGGATGGATCAAAAACAAAGCAAGGTGTGAGATGTGGAGTTTACTCTAGATCCTTAAACCTAAAAATAAAATGGGCTATGGATGGCTTGTCAAGTGTGGTTTAGTCAGAACTCACAGGCATAACCATAGCTGCAAAAGAATTAGAAATATATACACAGACTGCCGACAAGCACTACTTACCTCGAATAGACCACGTTTCACTTCAAGTTTAGTACTAGAATGTCACCAATCTCTAACTGAGGCCAGCCAGAATAACGTGGTCACTCTCAGCTGGATCAAAGGACATGAGAACTCTAAAGGCAACCGCATTGCGAACAATTTAGCAAGGAGTGCTGCGGGCTACAAATATGTTAGCCCTCGCCCATCTACCAAGCTAACATTGTCCGCAGTCGTGGACCTTATCAAACAACACTCTCACCAAAAATTTATACATTGATGGAATGAAACTACGAACTGTAGACTGGCCAGAGAGTTATTACCTCATCTTGGCGAGAAAACAGCAAAAAAAATTAAGGCATTGACCAGACAAAATCTCCGAACAGCTGTGGGAATCCTGACAGGTCACTGCCAATTGCGACAACATCTCTTTAGGATGAAATTAACAGAATCGCCGCTATGCAGAGGCTGCGAACAAGAAGAGGAAACAGTAGAACATATTATGTATGACTGCTCTGCTTTTTCTGAAATCAGAAGATCCGTGTTGGGCGAGTATTGGCTTACACCAGCCGATGTCAGGAAGCTCCCCCTCGGGAGCCACATCACCTATTTTAAATCACTAGGCCTAGTGACAGCCTGAGGTGAGGATATCCCTACATACGGGAGGATGCACAATGGGTCATATGTGGCCTCAGTGCTGGCTAAGCACTAGCCCGCCCCTTCCCAAATTTCCAGATATAGATCCAGATAGTAAAAAACGTGAAAATGCACCACAAACTTAAAAGATATTAAAAAAACCTGAAAAAATGGAAAAATGTAAAAACTTAATATTCTCGAAAAATTAGAAAACAGAAAGTCACAAAAAAAAATATAAATAGAACAATAGTATAAAATTTTAAATCTTACGAAATATTGAGAAAAAAAAAAGAGAAAAACCACGAAAAAACGAAAAAGTCGTAAAAAACTAAAGTTTATCGAAAACTGGAAAAACGTTAAAAAACAAAAAAAAAGGAGTAATCGTAAAAATTCACAATAATTGGAAAAACAATTTATTAAAAATGTAAAGAATCATTAACAATTACGAAAAATAGGAAATAAATTGAAAAATTAGAGGAAATCATAAAAAGGTGAAAATAATTTTAAAAACTAACGCAAAAGAAAAATTAAAAAAAAAACTGATTTATTTGAAAAATTCTTATAAATGTAAAAATTAATAAAAAGCAAAAAAATCATGAAAAATTAAAAAACCGCAAATATAGATATATAAATAGAGGAATTATGAAAGACATTTTTTGTAAACAAACACCATAAAAATATTTGCAGAAAGAATAGAAAAACGGAACATTAAACAATTTACAAAATCTTACATAGTCATTATGTTGAACTTTCCAGTAATGTGGGCTTAATTGAAATAAAAACTTTTTAAGTCTCTTAAGTTGGTCAAAATACATTAAAGAACAAAGCAATCTCATTGTGATATCTGAAAAAAATCAATAATTTAAAATGTAATAATTAATAAGTTTTGTTTTTAAGAACATGACTAGACTTAAATTTTATTGATAGGGATTTTGTTTTCTTTTAGGTTAAGATTGTTGAGATGTATGAAATCCGTATACTTGACGCCAAACGTTCTTGCGCCAAACCGTCACAATGTGTTGCATGTATTTTCGCTGATCACAACTGATTTCAAGTGATTCCAAGTGATCGCAAGTGATTGCCAGTTATCACGACTGATTGCATGTTTTTCATACCAACATATTATTATGATCGTTCAGGTCTTTAAAAAAGATATGTATCCCCTCCACGGTTGTTTCCGAAATGCCAAATCTCGTTTATTTAAAATAAAAATTCGATTAGATTGTCCCTTTTAAGTAGATAGTTAATTAGAAAACCTTTGGTACGATTTTTTTCCCGCTAGAACCTTTGATTCAATCACTCCATGTAAAAAACACTATTTAGGGATATTGGATTAGAAAATTGCTTTACCTAAGGTGAAACAATTATAATTAAAATTTTCTATGCAAGCAAAGCTTGTTTAACTGCAACATACAGAAAAACTATTTGAGATTAAGTTCTACTTATATGCCAAACGTCGTGATATTTATTTTATGGGAATCACTGCCTTGGTTGGTTTCTATTCATATGGTAAATACAGGAAACTACCCCATTAGTCTTAGATTGTTTTTGTTTTACTTATACGATGGATCCTTTAGTTCAATAATCAGGCTCTTGCGTATGAACCTTTAGAACTGTCACAAGTGCGATATAGTATATTGAAATTATGGAGGGTAGAGGTAAGGAGAACTGTCTCCGTGTATTGAATGTGTCCGTCAAAATGTGGTAAATAAGGGTGGCGCTACGATCGTAGTAGGGTAAATTTAAAAAAAAGCGCCATAATTTCTTAAAGTAGGATAGATAAATAAACAAGGAAAGACACATTTCCGCTTTATTATGACACCATTTTTAAAATAATCATAAGATACATAAGATAATCATAAAGTATAAAACGAATTTAAAATACACTAAACTAAATTCGCTGACCACGTTTTTTTATAGCACTTATAGTTGATTCAAATAGAAGTGTCATCAAGTGGGCTGGGTACGTGTGAGATCATCTTTAACTTTATTACTAGATTCAATGGAAACAGAACTTTAGTTAGGGAATTATATGTCATTGCCATCTGTCAAAAGTTTTATAGTTATATTGAGGTTATTTCTGATGTGATCGAAAAAAAGTAAATATTACGCTTGAAAGTAATATCTAGGATCCCTTTAAACTGTGCATATTAATACGTAATCAGTTTTATAAATCAATCTAACCCGTAATCTTATACGAGTACTTATAATTTAAATTTTGGTGATCTAAAACACTCTAATAATGTATTTATCCATGTGTAAACAACCAAGGAATCTTTTATATCTGTACTAATTAAAGAATCATGAAATTAAAATCTACTATTATTGTGTTTATATTAAAACCTTAGTAAACAATTATTCAAGATTTCTCTCATAGGATTTTTTGAAAATTTTGAAAAATATCTTGAAACCTCTTTGAACAAAAGGAATACTTGGCAAATATTTAAATCAAGCAAAATATTACAAATAATTCTTTATTAAAACATTTCATTATAAATGCAGCTGAAAACTTTGTATTTTTACAAATTCCCTTTAGAAGAGTATATTGAACCAGCATGTAATGACTTATTTTGTTAAAAAAAAATATCCGAAAATATTTTTTAATCAACCATCAAAATAATTTCTTCACTAGTTGAGTCTGTCTCGTAGTCACTTTCACAAATATCTTCATTTTCGGATTCTGACTCAGATGAATCAGAATTCAAATTTATAATAAAAGGTGGCACATCGTTCACACTTTTTACACCCATGAATTTCTGCCAATCGATTTTAATTTCTTCTTCAGCATGGCTTATGAAGTTTTTCCACTTATCTTCTGAGCACTGGTGAATTGCTGCTTTCCATATGGACATCACTCTATCTTTTGATGATAACTGAGCAGAAATGTGTTTGTTATAAAACGTTTTACAATTTGCCCATGCTAATTCGATTGGATTGTATTGACAATTATATGGTGGTAATTTTAATACTTCGTGGCCCTCTGCTTTGAGTATCTCGTCTATTTCATATTTTATATTGATCTGTTCCAATCGAGGTTTTAGAAGACATCATAGAATGGTTACTTGCATGGTGAAAGCTTTGTTAAAGAAAGTTACCTCTTATGGATTGCAAAAATTTTGCAATTAAAATTGAATTGGGATACCTTTACTATTTCAGAACATTTTCATCATTTACTACTTATATGGTAAAACTTTCAGATTGGCTAACTGTCCCTTGACCTTCATTAAACGAACTGATATTTTTTTAAGATTGACACCGTCTAATATTATGTATAGTCACTTGTTGTACTACAGCTTAGCTAGGCTTTTTGTACTTCTTTTATTGGTTCATGTCACCCACTCTTGAGTCTTGTTACCCTCTACTAGTTTATACAGATCTAAAGGATGCGTGCCTTATGTGTGTGGAGACACTTTAAAAATAATCTGTAGGTCTCCATTAAACAGTCTGTTTCGCAGGTGTTCGTTGACAAGTAGACTGTGAGTCCTGTAATGACTCGTAGCTTTACTGGTCCTTAAAGACCCCAGATTTTTTCCTTCTGCGTATTGCAAGATTGCATATACTTCTGATTAAGATCCTGATATATGTTCTCAGAGGCATAGAATTATTTACGTTTTCCTCGCTACTCGAAGTGTCTGCTCTTAAATTCTCTTCAGATCAAGACTCGTCTGTGTAATAAGTGTAAGCTGGAAGCCTGGGTGGAGTGTTCACATTTTACCACTTCTCACCGGTGTGAAGTTGGCCCCGATTTTTTAAAATTTCATGTTTTTTTATATGGACCTGTTTGTCCACGATGGACAAACGTATGCAATACAGAAATTTTAAAAATATTGATATAAGGAAGTTACTACCATGTATGGGCCATTAATCACGTTTTTTGGTGCTTTTACTCGTTCAATTAAGTGGTAAAAATAATCTAATTGGTGGACAAACGTGGACAAACGATGGACAAACGTATGGTGTGAACAAATTTCTAATTTCAAGTTTTTCGAAAAAACGTGAAGTTAGCCCCGTAAACTTGTTTTGGCTGTATCTTTTGATTGCTTGCTGGTAAAAATTATCTAAAGGATGGACAAAACTGGACAAACGATGAACAAACAAGTCCATATAAAAAAACATGAAATTTTAAAAAATCGGGGCCAACTTCACACGGGTCCACTTCTCACAGATATTAGATAGATATTTGAGATATGATTTCTTCTCCCAGATATCTTCTCTTCTGCTTTATTTGATTGTGTCCTGATCTAAAAAAAATGCTTAGATTTTCTTGCAGGCTATAGTTCATCTTTGTCTCTCCTTTCAAGATTATATGAAAAGGAGAAAGGTCTAACAGGCTTTTATTGCTATTGTTAAAGTGTCCCTCAGGTCTTTAGTTATTCAAGCAAGTCTTTTGACCTTGCTTAGCTTGATGATGGCATTTTTTTGTTGTATTTCTGCAGACCATATTAAAAACGCATATGTGAATTTATTTTTATTTACTTATTTATTTATTTATTTATTTATTTATTTATTTATTTATTTATTTATTTATTTATTTATTTATTTATTTATTTATTTATTTATTTATTTATTTATTTATTTATTTATTTATTTATTTATTTATTTATTTATTTATTTATTTATTTATTTATTTATTTATTTATTTATTTATTTATTTATTTATTTATTTATTTATTTATTTATTTATTTAAGGATGTCCTCGTAGGTATAGACCTAAATACAAATGTACCGAGAACATCTATTGGGACAGAATAGGCTATTTACCAATTTAGGATTTAAAGGACTGCAAGCTAGGACGAGTGGGGAAGACGTGGGAAGGTAAGGAGTTCCACAATCTGCAAACCCTGGGGATGAGGGAACGATCGAATCGATCCGTTCTCGATGTCTGGCACTGAACAGTATAAAGGTGCATGGAGTTGGCATATAGCGTTGCTCTGGCTGGTCTGGCAGAAATAAAGCGGAGTTCTTCTTTAAGTATCGGTAAATCAGGGAAAGATCAGACGCTGCTCGTCGATGCGACATTAAGGCTAGGTTTTTAATGATACTGGTGTCGTTAATTAGTCGAACTGCACTTCTCTGTACTGCATCATCTGAGCATTGACCGATCCCTATACATGCGAGCAGTATTCAAGATTGGGCCGTATTTGGGATTTGTAAAGAGTGGCTAAGTTGGATGGAGAGAAATATTTCCGTGTTCCCAAATTCTTTCCTGCTGCAGTTGCTATGGATGCTATATGCTCGTTCCAGAGTAAGTCCTAAGAGATCGTTATACCAACCAGCGTAATGGAGTAGCTTGCTACAAGTGTCTGATCGTTCATTGTGATGGATAAGTCGTATGTTTGCCTCTTCTTGGATAGGTAACATGTCTTTGTCTTGAAAGCGTTAAAATTAACAAGATTCTTTCTTCCCCTCTCGTCTAGTCTACAATTCTCAAATCTTGATTGAGAGAAACCAGAATAGGTGTAGGTTGCTATCACCTGCAAAACCGTGTATCGGGTTATTAGTGGCTTCTAGTAGATCACCAATGTGTAAAAGGAATAGACTAGGAGCCAGAGCAGGTTTGGCGAGAGTCCGTATAAAGGCAGTTTGTTTCACACTTGATAAAATGCTTTTGAGATGTCTATTGATACTATTTGAGTCTCCCCATAGCGGTGGATGGCATCACTCCGGACATGAGTTACATATGCTAGCAGATCTGGTGTTTACCTTTGTTGGCGAAAACCATAGGTACTGCCTGTCACTTAAAAGGTTGTGAGTCTTAAGGTAGCTCAGAAACTCGTTATGAACATAAAGAACGTAAAGACTCAAAACCGATTTCACTATCGCTCATGCCCTGCAGATTGGATCCTATAAATTGGTATGTGAGTAGTGGCCTTTAGACTAAAGAGGGTTTAAATTACGCCGCGCAGTCAATGTCCACTACTATGTTGCCATTTACCGTTTTAGATGCATTTTTTAGATACGAATCACTTGCTCGTGTATCTGGTCAGAATTATTTTGTTAATCTGAACGATATGGCGTATATTATTTTAGGTCTAACAAAATTAAGTAGTATGTAGGGTAAGAATTTAGTTTTGGCTCTAAATAAAAAGTTTACAGATAAAAATACACAGTCTGTCTACCTTATTGTCAATATCAGATTTTGAAATAAAGCACAATTCGAGAAAGGCTAAAAAAATTATAAGATTTTTTACCTCTTTTTTGGTTCTGCAATTTTTTCGATTGCTCATTAGTCTCAAACATTTGTTTTACAACTAAATTATACCTTGCTAAAGTATCTTTAGCAGATGAGTGATCTATGAAAAGAAAATCTTCAAATATATCTATGTAGTTTCTCAATTTTTTCTGGACAAATTCTAAATATTCAGATTCTATCTGAATACTCGACTCCATTAGCATTTTCTTATCTTCACAATAACCAATAAGAATTTTTGTTTTTAAAATTTCTCGTGAAGTTTCTATATATTTTCTTACAGAAATACCTTTTTTACTGAATAGACGACCTAAAAAAATAATATTATCATAAATAACCAGATAAAAATATTCATTTATGACTTTAAATCAGGGTTGCTTGGAAAAAACTAATCAATTCCAAGAAAAGAAATTAAGGAGAAAATCACTGAATGAAATAAAAATCAAGAAGAGCTATGGAGAAATATAAAAAATATCATAGTGGAAGAAAATGGTAGAAGATGAGAATAGAATCCGCACGGCCTTCAAGGAACTTCAAACACAAAAAATGAAAATAAGAAATTTAGATATCCTTTTCTTTACCAAGTCAACCAGCTCTTCTAGGGATCCAAAATACGATTGTAGATTATAAGTGGGTTCGATTGGCCCAGGTGACCTTACTATACTGCGACCTAAAAGATCTTTTGTTTATACCCTACATCTATTTATTAGCCCATAACCTCTAATCAGGTCTAAGAAGATCTGTCTCAGTCGTTGGCGAGCAGTTACAGTTAATGTGTTCAACCATTTCATCTGCATTTTCGCAGAATCTGCATATTCCACTGTCCACTTTGACCATTTTACAGAGATGGTACTTCAGTGGACAGTGTTCTTTGAGAGTTCTTGTACTCTTAAGTTCAACTTTTTGAATACTCTGTCCGAAATTTAGAGTAGTGCAGTATTATTTTTTTTTTGCTTGTCTTTGGCGTGGAGTGTTTATCCATTGGGCTGCAATGAGTTCCTTTCTCAATAAGGTACGAATTTTATCCATAAAGCGGCATTTTCATTTTGAGATGCCACATAAATTAAGGCGTTCCTTAATATACTCTTGAGAATAGATGTATATTACTAAAGTTTTGCTTGGAAGAATGTAAGACTGTTTTGTCACAGGGCTATTGATTGTCTATCATTATGACCTGCAACTCGTATATTTACGTCTTCTATTGTTTTGGACCCATCAATATAATAAGTGAAGGCTCCTTTTAAACTATGCGAATTCGTTTTGTGTTACTCACACTCATTAATACCAATGTTTAGTGTGAGTTCGAAATTCCGTTTTGGAGACATTGTCTGCAGGAATCTTTATTCTGAGCCTTAGAATCCTAAGATGTCCTGAGGGATCGCAAGGTTTTAGAGACTAAGTCTTTGTTAACTTGGTCATTTTCCAGAGCAATTCTCGTCACGTATAAATACAAGAAGGGAAGGTTTAGATTTACCTCCAAAATCGAACTAGAACAGGATTTCATTGGGTCAGTTATCCAAGCAAGTCTTTGCACCTTTTGCAACTCTATTATTGTCTTTGGTTGCGTTGTTTTTTCCACCAACCCAGCTATCCTGTTGTTGGTGGAATTCGCAACGTTTCGAATACTGGATATTTCGGTCTCTGCTTTAAACTCCAATGCCATCAATAATACATTCAGTAAACTCACAGTAAATCATTTTTGTATCTTCTGGCCTGTGATCATTGACAAAAATTTAAACAGCTCGATTTTACAGTTCGCTATCCAGGCTAAAAGCAAATTATTCACAAAATAAGCTTTGTAATCCTTAATGTATACACTATGTCTCTGCTGTCTGCTCTTGAGCTGGGTTTGTAGACTTATTCAAGATGTGTACACAATATGGTATAATTAGTCGTTTCACTCGTTGGTTAATAGTCAGATATAAATATAAACTGCAATGAAATATTGTCATATACGAGCATAGGGTAGTTTTAACCTACATGTTATATTGAGGTTGTCTGTGAGAGTCATCCTTTGGGTATATCTAAAACAAACCTTTGGGTCTTGGTAGTTGTAACTATATATTGACATATTTTCATTTGTAAGTGTTACATGTCGCCATATAGTTTAGTAGGTAAGATTAGTTTATATTACTGTATTTCTTGCGAAGTTATTCTCGTTATCTGTTTTTTGTTTTTTATTATTTATTTAATCTTTTACTTGGTTAGGTTGGTTAATTAAGACCTGGGTGGAAAGTGCCACTATTACAGCTTACCCTCATCCCAAATCACTAGGACACACTGTATATTCCCCCTATTGGTGACAGTATTTTAGGAAGTTAGACCAATCAAAGAAAGATGGTTCAGTACTGCTTTTCTGTATTTAGTGGCTTCACATTTTCCATTATATTTATATCTAGTGAACTAACAGAAATTGCATAAAGAAACAAGAGAGTCAAACAAAAGTGTGTATATTTATATATATGTATATCTGCATAAAAATAGGTGGAAATACCGTTGAGTGGAAGACAGAGGTCAAATATCTAGGGCTAATCCTAGATAATAAGTTACTCTGGAACAAATACGAAAACGAAATAATACACAAAGCTACAAAAGCCCTTATGGTGTGCAGAAAAATTGCTGGGAAAAATTGGGGCTGTAACCCAAAGACATTGCAATGGATGTACACAGCAATTCCATCACATATGGGGCAGTAGCTTGGGGCACGAGAGCTAATCTGATCACTACGAGGACAAACCCCTCAAAGATTCAGAGACTAGCCTGTGCATGTATCACTGGAGCAATGAGCTCTGAACTCAGATACAATCAATTCAAAGATGGTCTGGGAAAGCCTAGGCAAATTAAATGAACTAGGGCAGAATAACACTGTTACTCTCCTATGGGTTCCAGGACACGTAGGAATAGAAGGAAATGAAACAGCAGACAAGCTGGCAAAAAAAGGAGCTGAAACCCCATACCTGGGACCAAAACCATCCTGTGGGATCAGCAGTTGTACAATCTTAGAAAAACTAAAGAAAAAAATTGATAGCAAAAAATCCAAGTACTGGAATGATCTAGAAGGACTAAGACAATCGAAGACTCCTGGGAAACTATAACCAGAAGTAATCTCACAGCTGTCTTAACCTGAGTAAGAAAAACCTCCGAATTATAACAGGAATACTAACCGGTCACTGTCGATTAAGAAGACATATGAAGAAACTAGGATTAGTAGATGAAGCAAACTGCAAATTCTGTGAGGTAGAGGATGAAACCTCAATACACATAATTTCAGAATGCATGGCATTAAGTAATTCTAGGGTCATACGAAATAGAAAGGGAAGAACTACCTAATTTAAAACCCAATGATATCCTAAACTTTCTAAGAAAGATAGGACTAGAAGAGCTGCTATAAGTCTGAGGAATCATCAGAAATATAGGTCGCAGGTGTATCTGTCACCGCTAACACCATACATACATACATACATACATATGCATAAATGAACAGAAACTGATCCGTTAATATAAAATGTATTAGGAAAACTGTTGTAATATAATTCTAAAAATTAAATTCATGTTTTAAACAATATAACAAGAAAATATACTACCTTCTACGAGTTTAAAAAAGTTTGGATCAATATCTACCACCCATTGTTCACCAGTTGATGGTGGTTCTGTAACATAGAGCCGTTCCAACATATCTGCATTTAACTCTCCCCTGACATTCTTTTTATCGACTACTTTTTTTTGTAAGTTCTTAAATTTTTTGTCATCTCTCCATGCTTTCCGCATAACTTCATTTCCAAAAGCTATCCAATCATTGGGATACTTAAAATGATTTTTCACTGGTTTTTGTATAGCACTCGGTTTTGATGGACCAGATATAAGATCCCTGTGTTTATTCTTTGCCGATGTCAATATTTTTACTGAAATTGTAAAGCTAAATTTCAAAATTGTTTTAGTTAGTTAATTTTACTTACAAATTTTTTTAGATCTGCTGGGCTGCGCATGAGGTAAAAGTTCTTTTAAGTCTCTAAGTTTCTCTGTCGAGAGCGATGCCTCTGATGTAGTTAATGAACAATTAGAATGTAATTTAATTTTAGCCATTCTTAGCAAAAAAAATAACAAAAAATCATAAAAAATATTAAAAAAAAAGTTAACAAAAAGAGAAAAAAATAATATGCATTAGAGGTTTATATGACCAGCATATTGTGACTGCTTGTCAATGTAGAATCTACAATTCAACTTTTTAAAATATCTAGCAGGCTGTTTTTTTTTTATTTATTCACGTTGGTATTGGTTTTTGTCATGTTGGTGTTTGAAAGTTACCAAGTAACTGCAAGTCACAAACTGACAAGCTTGACAAAAAATAACATAAATACAATTGTCAGTTGCATTTAAAAAATTTAATATGCCGAAAACAACTTGTGTAGAGACAAAAAAATGTATACAAATATGCATACATGTTTAGGAAAGAGCAGAAAATTTCAGAAGATGAATATTTACAAAAGATCTCTGAGGTTATTAAAGTAAGTAGGTACTAATTGTGTTCTATCCAAAATTATTTCAATGAATTCATCAGCAAATAGTTCCAAACATTTTTAATGCCATTAACAGTTGTATATGAAGTTACATTTTTATTTAAATATAAAATCACCAAAAATCTTTGGTTACCTATTATTTAGACTCGTTTTGATTCACATACTTGTTTTCATGAATTAACAGTAGAAATACGAAACAAGACTGGATAATAAAAAAAATCAGGCGAGTCTTGGCTTGTCACTTTTTATTTCATACTGGCTTGTTTAGGTGCAGGCGTGTAATAGGGAAGATGCAAATATGTTATTTATGAAAATTTTATGATTAAAATGATCAAAAAATATAAAAGAAGGACTACTTCAACGTTTTTATTCAATATTATGTTGATTTTTAACAATAATTACGAATTAAAATTACGTAAAACAAAACGCATTTCAAAACACCAATCAGCGTTTAGTGACGTCACTCCTGCTATATCAACTTTTTAGTGGTTAACTTTGCGTGTAAAATTGATTATTAGCGGTGAATATTATTTACGTTTTTTATAAAAAAGAAAGTTGGGTTTATCAAAGCAGACTCCAAGAATTTACCAAGAGTTAGTGTCGACATGGTATCTAGTAACTTTTTTTGTCGAGAGTCCAGAGTTTTCAAGTGTAGAAATGAAAGGGACTAAATTACTACGGTATGCTTGAATCATAGTTTTTAAACTTTAATTATATCATTATAAAAATGTGAGTTTAAATGTTCGGTGTAAGAATAAAATAATCTGAAAGAATATATTAATATTATAGCTGCAGTATTTTCAATGCTCTCAAGAATTTCACGTTTTTTCCTTTTCATTATTACTGATCTAGGTTTCAGTAGTATTATTCTATTTTGGTTTCAAAAATATGAGGTACCACATCTTTTTTCAGATAAAGTTTCCCCCCAAACATTTTAAACTTCATCCAATTTTCGACGTCGTTCTCCAACTGTAAAATTAAAAATATGTTATTGAGAAGTTTTGTAAATACTTAGGTACAGTACGCAACTAATAACAAGTATTCGCCAACTTAGGTCAAAGTGGTCTTCACAGCATCGAATAATAGTCATTGGGGAATGATAGTCATTTCTCTTTGCAGCTTGAAACCAATTTCTTCTCAGTTTTGGGCAGAAGATCCAGTCAAAAATAATTTATTTGGACACTTTGTTGAAGTAGATGGACGAATTGGCACAAAACATGAGTCAACACGACTTTTTTTCGGAATTTTAGGGGTATTATTGTGATCACCTGATGTTGACGGATAGTCCATTTTAAATTATTACAAAAAAATAAGTAGAAAGTCGAGAAAATTTGCAATTTGCTACAGCCAACGACGGCAAGTACGACCAGTGACAGACAGGAATGACGTCATCGAAATTACAGGTCCGTTTTAGCGCGAAAATTTAAACAGTCTGTTTAAAACCGCATTTTTTACGTTAAATTAGATTGTTTTAATTTTTTAATATGTTTATGACCTATTTTACACGGAATTCTTTAATATGAAAACTAAACTAAAAATATTGCATGTTCCCTATTGTGCAGGTGCAACTGTCTTATGTAAAATATGCCAACAGCGTCTGAAAGTCCTGCAAAAGTTCTACCTTTAGTTTTGATGTCCAATCGTATACAATTTACGGATATCTGGGTGGTACTTGATTGTTTAACAGCCCGCAAAAATTATCCCAACCTGTGACAAAACTTTCGTTAAGTATTCAGTTACTTTCAAACCATGACGCAGTTTGCCATTGGCAACGTTAATATCCTGTCAACATAAGCGTCCCCCTTGATAATTATTTCGATTCTCAAGGATATGTAACTCCGCAATGCGCAATTTTCTTCCTCATTATCAACTTGAATTTTTTAGCTGCTTTCAACAACCGCAATAAAAATGTAGACTTAAGTGAGCTGAAAAAATTTGAAAGGAAAAATTACAAACAGAAAATTCTTAAAGCCAAGTCTCAATTTTATTCTGATAAAGTTGAAAGTAGTGTAAATAAGCCTAAAACCATATGGAAAATAATAAATAATTCCTCCAACAAAGTTTCTACTAGTAATCTTACATCAGAAGAGTTTAATGATTTCCTTGTTAGCATTTCAGACACTGTTTTAGGAAACTTTGACAGAAGCTCTACTATGGACCCTGCCTTGGCTGTGTCAGCACATTACAACAATCCTCACTCACTCTTTCTTAGTCCAGTGGATGCACCTGAAGTAATGGAAATTTTAAGAAATCTTAGTAATAGCACGGCTGTGGACATACCTATATGGTATTCGCTATGCGCACGATACCAGAGACGTCCTGCGGCCAAATCATGAAGCTCAACTGCAGGACCGCTAACACAGGGTTTAAATAGAAAAAAAAAAATTAAATACCGTTTAATTAATTATTTAATATATTTCATAGTGTTTTCAAATAGTTTAGTGTTCATCTTGGTATCTAATTTCATTACGAGGTAAAAAAGTAAGTATATCTAATGTAATAATATTAGTTAATCAGTTAAAAAATTAGAATTTGAGGTTATACACAGTATAACCGGCTGAAAAAAATCTTTTTAAATTGTAAAAATAATTTGCTGAAAATCAGTAATAAAGAATGCAATATAACTAATAATTACTGAACATAAATAAATTTTCAAAATTTTTATATTTATTTCAATGCTTCTTTATAGAGATAGTCAAAATGAATATTCAAATTCGAACCGGCTTTGCAGCTATCACACATAGTATTACTTTTCAACCCCAAACCATAATCAAAGTAGAAAGACTGAAGGATGCAGGTCATTGCAGGAATGTTGTAGAACACCGTTGCAATGGCTATAGTCATTTAATTAAAGCGAAGGTCATAAGACAAACTTCAGTCACCTCTTCTCCTTATGATGTTAAGCTCTGGGTAAGTTTATACAATTATTTTATTATTCATATTTACAAATTATTTTTTGATGTAAAATAGAGAATTGTAATTAACTTTATTATGTTATTACAGATTAACAATACCAGAAGAGTTACTAAAGTTAAATGTTCTTGCGTGTATGGACCAAGTTGTAAGTGCAAGCATGTAGCTTGTGTCATTGGATTTATCAATAGTGACCAAAGCAAAACAAAAACCAGCAGTGAGCAAATTTGGGGAAAACCTTCCGATAAGAAGTTTGTTCTTGAAAAGTATTCCAAAGGAAGAAATTTTTGCCAAATGTTTCCTCCACCACCCATTGATGAAAATATTGCATCTGTACCATTAAGTATTGAAGAAGTTCATCAACCATCAGCTTTGCGTCAAATTATGCAGGCAGAATCAAGAAAGTATGAAGATGACCGTGTTGTACGAAGGCTTGTTAATGATATTGTAAGGAAAGTTGATTCGATTTTGCGTGAAGAGAATAAAGCCGCATGTAATGAAGAAGAATCGGAAAACATAGAAGCATGTATCATCTTTTTCAATTTTTATACACTGGAATATGAAGTGTATCAAAAATATAACTTTTGTTCTTTAAGTGACGAATTAAAAAAGTATTATAAAGAAAACATTGAGAAAAGTGAAGAAGCAATAAAAAGTATTTGTTGTGATACCGTCGATCAATCTTTGAGTAATAAGTGGGCCTGTGTAAGAAGACTTCGTATATCTGCTAGCTTAAAAGTGCATCAAATATAAGTGCGACAAAAAAAACCATTGAGTCTCTAGTACAAGAATTTCTCAATCCAAAATGTCCTAGAACTTCATCGTTAAAATATGGTAATATTAACGAGAAGTGTGCCAGAACACTTTACGAAGAGTTATATTCTTGTAAAGTTTACCGTATAGGCGTTCTCTTAAGTAAATATCAGCCTTGGTTGTGTGCAAGCTTGGATGGTGTTGTGGTAATAGATGGTATAGTAACCAAAATTTTAGAGATAAAGTGTCCTAGTTCATGTGAAAATAAAATTATTGTAGACATTTCAAATTGTAAGTGCAATGTTGATTACTTGGAAATAGTTGAGAATGAAGTTAAATTAAAAGAGAGTCATACCTATTATACTCAATGTCAAGTACAAATGTACGTTATTGGAGTTAGTGATTGTGACTTTTTTGTTTACACACCAATACCAAATGGTAGCTTTAGATGTACTGTTTTGCGAAATGAAGTGTTTATAAAATCTGTCATCTTAAAAAGTAAAGAATTTTACTTTCAACACTATCTTCCTGCATTGTATAATAAAGCAAATGGAGTAAGACGCCAATTTACTGGTCAAAATATCCTTAATAACATGTGATAAATAATAAGCATATTTAATTAGACTTGTAACAAACCACCCTCTATAGTACCAATGCGCTCCGCAAGACGCTCTCCGTTAGCGCCACCGTACCCATGCGGGACCCTTCGTCGCATCACCACCACCACCCATCTGACCAAGGCCTGCGCGTAGATCGCCACCCTCACCATACTTAAGGGCGGCTCCTGCCCAGGATTCATCAGAAGACTTGCTCTCTCAGCTTCAGCACCTAGCTAGCGCACTGGTTTACCGGTCCTACAGGGTCTCTAGTTGGCGAACAGCAAAATTTTGTCTTTAAGTCGAATTTCTGTAATATAAGCATTGAATAAACGTATTTTATTAGTAACCAGTGTTACAAGTGACGCCCAACTTCAGGCTCGAATTTCCGCGATGGAAAAGTGACAGTGCAGTAAAAGTAAAGTGGAAAAACATTTATCCTGTACGAAGAAGCCCACGGCTCCATCCCCAGACGATGGCAGTCCAATTAACTGAGGAACAGTTCCAGGCAATGATGCAAAGACTTGCAAATCCACAACAACCAGGGCGGCAGTTCACGCAGTGCTCGGCCCGATACAACGGAACACGCTCTAGAGCGTCGGTCGAGGAATTCATCACAGCCATCACAATATTCAAACAGGTAGAAAAAATCTAAGACCAAGATGCATTGAATGGATTTCCTCTGGTCCTAACGGGAGAAGCCAACAAATGGTGGAGTGGCGTCAAGAGCCAGTACACCACCTTCGCAGCCGCTGTACAGGCTATCAGGAACGCCTTCGCCCCGCAGCGACCCAATTTCCGCGTACTTGGCGAGATATATGCAAATAAACAAGTAGGAACTGTGACGACGGATCAATACGTCACCGAACAACGGGAGCGGTTTTCCCAACTTTCCCGCCAACTTGACAAAGAGTGGCAACTAGATTTTATCTATGGACTACTGAGGCAAACCATCAGAGACAAGGTCTCGCGAGCCGATTTCTCATCCTTTGACGAACTGCTTACCAAAGCCAGGATAGTTGAAGCCAACGAACGGGACGGCCAGGTAGCCCAGAAAGTAAACAATGAGTGAACTAAGACCCGCATCAGGTGTGACTTCTGCAAAATGTATGGCCACCACGTTGGGGAATGCCGGAAGAAAGCCAGATTAGAAACCACCAAAACCACAGCAGCGCCTCAGGCCACTAAATCCGAACCAGCACAGGCCACGAATCACGCGGCACCGATAATTAAATGTTATGGGTGTAATCGTCCCGGGTTCATCCGCAGGAACTGCCCTTCCTGTAATACCCCCGCAGCTCCCATAAACTTCTGCTTTATGGACTTGAAGCCGATACAACGCCCAGCTGTCGACATTACCATTCATGGCATCCCAGGCACGGCTTACATCGACAGTGGAGCTAGAACAAGCCTTGCCAGTTCCCAATTACACAGCCTGCTCACTGAAAGAGGCCACGTCTTTACGCCTACCACGGTCCAGCTCATCCAGGCCGATGGTAACCCCACGACGAAGACGGTTCAGATGGCCACACTTCCAGTGCAACTGAAGGACCGTATCATTGAAACCAACTTTCTCGCAATCCCCGACACTCCCGGTTCACAGACACTACTTGGAATCGATTTCCTGTGTAAAGCTGGACTAGTCATTAACCACTCACACCGAAAATGGCACTTTGATGGTCAACGCCATGGATTTGTTGATAAGGACCACGACTCAGGTCACAAAACAAGCAAAACTGAAGTATCAAGCTTGAACGTACCCACACACCAGGGTGCTTCGCCTTCCACCGAGCCGCAAGAAATACCTGAGATACAGGATCTCGCCCTCATTTTCGATGAATACCGCATGCCCAAGTTATTGACCCCCATCGGAAAGAGCGATGTCATATCAGGGATTACCCCGGGCTACGGCCCAGCACCCACACCCTGCGAACTACCTGACACACTCAGTCGCCGCCAATACATCCTAGAAAATGCTGTCCTACACATGGATTTGTATCAAACCAACTATCCCCTCACGGAGAAAGAAGAAACACTGTTCCCTTCTATGGAAATGGCTACGTTAGATGTACGCCTCCGACCAGACGAAGCCCAAGAACTGACCCGCAACCAACAAGAACAACTAAACCTTTTTCTCGACAATAATGTTGACTTATTCAACGAAAGCGGGCCACCGACGCCATTGACATTGCATAGAATTGACACTGGAGACCACGCTCCAATTTCTAGTCCACCCTACAGACTAAGCCCACTGCGACAACGCTATCTGCAGGACGAGATCACGCTCCTCTTGGAAGATGGCATCATAGAGGCCTGCGACAGCGCATGGGCTTCCCCCATAGTGCTAGTTCCGAAACCAGACGGCAATCTACGTATGTGCATAGATTATAGAAAGATAAACGCCATAACGAGACCCGACTTGTATCCTCTCCCACGTTTGGACGACCTGCTGCATGCCACCGGAAACGCACATTACCTAACTACCCTGGACCTGCGTAGTGGGTACTACCAGATCGAAATGGAACCAGGAGATAGAGACAAAACCGCTTTCATAGTCCCATTCGGCATATATCGGTTTCGAAGAATGCCTTTCGGCTTACGAAACGCTCCTGCCACGTTCCAAAGGATGATGGATAGGTTTAAGACAACCATCCCTGATGTCAACCTGCTAGTCTATCTTGACGACATTATTGTACTATCATCGACATTTGAACAACATCTAGAGGACCTCTCCAGATGCTTCACCCAGATGCGTATAGCCAAGTTACGCATGAACAGATCCAAGTGCAACATAGGTTGCCAACAAGTCAAGTACTTAGGCCATGTGATTACCCCAAAGGGAATCAGCACCAACCCTGAAAAAGTCGAGGCTATCTCGCGTATGCTGCCACCAGTAAACGTGAAGCAACTGTTAATCTTTTTGCAAACATGCAATTGGTATAGGCGCTTCATTTCCCGCTTCGCCGAGATATCCAGGCCATTAACAACCCTTACCAAGAAGAATGCCCCTTGGACCTGGGGCGAACCCCAAGAAAAGGCTTATAAAACGTTAAAAGGTGCCCTAACAAGCGCACCCGTCCTCCGCCAATCAGATCCCGCTAAGCCCTACCAGTTACGAACAGACGCCAGCTCATACGCCCTAGGGACAGCGCTTCTCCAGGGGGAGGGACCGGATGAAAGACCAATTGAATACGCCAGCCGTCTTTTAAAGCCTGCCGAGAGAAACTACAGTACTACGGAACGCGAAGCCCTGAACACCGGCGTCAACCAAAGCACCGGCCATTCAGCGGCCTACCTCACATTTGGTAGGCCCCTTCGCAACTCTATCGAAATTTACCATGACATACGACAAGTCATAAACAACGAGAACTTTATCTCGGAAATTACTCCCAAACTGCTACGCCTGGTAGACTACCTGGAGGAAGCCCGAGATCAGCATGAGAAATCCCAAGATTGGCAAAAGAAATATTGGGACCAAGATCACCGACAAGCTCCGACATACCTGCCCGGAAATCTGGTCCTCGTCAACACCCATACTCTCAGCCAAGCCAGTAAGGGTCACACCTCGAAGTTCGACCCCAAACGAGACGGCCCATATGTAGTCCTGGATGCAAAGGGCCCCTGTACCTACGAGATTGCTACGCAAGAAGCCCCGGATCGTCCCCTTGGTACCTACCACACTTCAGCGTTACGACGAGTCGAGCCTGGTTCCAAGGACTCTACTCCCATCCGGCCCTTACGACGCCGAGGTCGCCCCCGCAAGACAGCCCATTGACTCAGAACTTTCGTCGGGACGCCTTACAGTTCTGAAGGGGGAGATTGTAACAACCCAGATAACAATATAAACTTGTTTCAGACTTGCAATAAGTTTGATACATCAAAAAAGAAGGCTTGCTTCAAGTTTGCCGTGGCAACTTCACAAACTTGCAGCAAGTTTAAATCAAACTTTCTAGTTTCAGTGTGACAAACTTGCATGCAAGTTTGTTTTACAAAGATTACAACAACTTTGTTATGGCAAACTTGTCCTAACCTTGTTACGGCAAACTTGCCCTAACCTTGTTACGGAAATATTATTTTTTATCCAGGCTGTTCAGTTCGAAACCACATCAGAATAAAACCAATTTATAATCATATAACTTATTTATTAATCACTTTAGTCATCAGTAATAAATCAAAACGTTAGTTGAAGTATCAAATTAAAATTATTGTCTAGAACTATTCGTCGTTGGCATTAGCACCCAGATTATATTCGCTAGTTTCAGATTCCGATGCTTTTGTTTGTCTAACAGCTCTGAAACAAACAAAGAAATTGTTATAAACTCTTAAAACTAAAGGAGTTAATGTTCAAGTTATGGAGGGTTCCTCTATAGTTCAAGTAAATACCTATCTGTGCATCATTACTGTGACAAAAAAATTTTGAGGTTATACAACTTGAGACATTGTATTATCATGGTTTGGTGATGACTATATACCTATTTCAATTAAAAGATTTTTCACGGATATACATCGCAATTTTTAATTATATTTGATCCTGACATTTCGGAGTCTTTGCAAAACCGCGATGTGTATACGTGAAATATCTTCTAATTAGTGAATGTGTAAACACAGCAAGAAACTACAAAAAATATATAATAAACTTACCTCAACTACTTGAAAGCAAAAAAGACGCTATCCACAAGCACAAACTAATCGGGTTTAAGCTGAACATTGTTAATTGTAGAAGTTTCAGCTTAGTAGGTAGTAATTAACACACCAACAAGACATCATAATCGTTACAATCTAAGTTAAAAAACTAGAAGTAAAAAAAATATGTTCCAACCGCGTCACGTTAGTCAACTCAGTAATGTTCAGTCAGCAGCATGTCAAGTTCAGTTAGCAGATGGCGCCCGCGTCATTTGCGCGCTTGGGTGCAGTTATAACGTTGCAGCAATGTTGCTACATACTTGGCCTATTATCTTTGTCATAACAATATTCGAGCAATATTGTCGCAAACTTGAAAGTTCATATTTAACTTAACAATATTACAGAGACTTTGTCACAAACTTGTCTCGTCATATTTGACACAGCAATTAAGAAGCAAAGAAAAATCAAACTTGCCCCAAGTTTGCATGCTATCTGGGAAACCACCCTCTATTCTATAGTACCAATGCGCTCCGCAAGACGCTCTCCGTTAGCGCCACCGTACCCATGCGGGACCCTTCGTCGCATCACCACCACCACCCATCTGACCAAGGCCTGCGCGTAGATCGCCACCCTCACCATACTTAAGGGCGGCTCCTGCCCAGGATTCATCAGAAGACTTGCTCTCTCAGCTTCAGCACCTAGCTAGCGCACTGGTTTACCGGTCCTACAGGGTCTTTAGTTGGCGAACAGCAAAATTTTGTCTTTAAGTCGAATTTCTGTAATATAAGCATTGAATAAACGTATTTTATTAGTAACCAGTGTTACAGACTGATTTTTTAGCCCATTTAATAACATGTGTCATATTTAAATTTAGCATTAAAAGTAATTGAAAACCTAAAAGAATAAAGTGATAAAAATGATAAAATAAAAGTACATTTGTTTAATCATATTTATTATTTACTAATTATTAACAATTTATACCAATTATGATATAAATTTAAAGATTGTATTCAGTTAAAAATAATTATTTCATTTTTAATTACATTTACATTTCATTTTTAGAAAGTTTTTTTTATTTTCGTCGTATTCTTTGTCTTTATCTTTGTCATTCCGGGTGGAATTTTGTAATCGAATTTAAACCTATTTCCCGACAACCTAGAGCTCTGAAATTTTCAGGATACCTAAGGAGTGAATAATAATGCATGTTTTAAGTGTGTTTAGGCATATATATATATATATATATATATATATATATATATATATATATATATAAAGTGAAGTCAATAGTGGAGTTGCAGTCAATGTTATGGCCAATGTAAATAAAGAAAACTCTTTTATTTTTGTCAAGCTTTCGAATTTATTCAATTCTTTTTCAGGACATCTATAGTGAAGAAAAAATTTTTTATATAATAAAATTTTTTTTATAATGTTTTATATGTGATAACTTACTAATACGTGAGGTTATGAAAAAAGCTGCGAATTCTGTTTGATAAAATTAAAGTAAATCATACTATTAAAATACATAAAAATATATACGTTTAAAACTTAATTATTATTTGATTGACTTTTAATATGTCTTCAATTTCTTTTTTATATATGTATGAATTCAAGGTTATAGATTTTATATACATTTATTCAAATTTTTTTTTCATGACCATAAATATTTTCCAAGTTTTTTTTTCTTATTTCCTAAAAAAGGGAAAAACAAAATTAATATATATAGAATATTGGATTACCTAGTTTTTTTTTATTAAAAAAAGGAAAAAGTATATCTTTTTTAGAAAATGCATATAACTGTTTGTTATACTTTAAATTAAATTGAATATTTTTTTTTATATAAGAAAGTTAAATGTTTAAAAAAAAAAGGTTTCATATAAAGTATCAATACTAAATGATATATCATTTCAAAAAGTATAATTTATATCATAGATTAAATTAAAAACTACTTACGTTTATAATAATTAATAGGTATTTGAGATTCAAGCGAGGATATTGTTTGTAATAGATTTAAATTTTGATGAAATAAGAAATTGTGAAATTTTAAAAGTATTTTAGGTTAGAATTATATAAATATTAGATTTTTGTTTGAAATTAAATGTAACAGAATTATGAATGTAAAAATAATTTTATAAATCTAAATCAAGTGTTACAATTTGTAATTTTGTGACAATTTATCAAGTAGGGTATAATAGATAGATAGTAGTTGAAGCTTTGTTATAGAAGGCAATTGTTATAGTTTTTGTTGATTTTGGAAGAAGCTCTTGTTTTTTGTTCGTTAAAGAAGCGACATGTATTAAATTCGGTTCCTGTTAAAATTTGAGTTTTTTTATTGAAATTAGTAAGATAAAAGAGTTTAATTAATAAAAAATCGATAGTAAAGTAAAGGAGAAGTGATTGAATACCCTGGTAAGCAGAGAAATTCATTTATAATTAGAAAATAGAATCTAAGAAGAGGCTAAAGTGAAGTAGTACATTGTACGAGGAGATATTTGATTGAATTTGAAAGCAAATAGTAATGCTGTTCCAATAATTAGCAGATGATCCAGAGTTTTGAACGAGTTTTATGGTTTTTATGGTTTTATGGTCCTGAAGTGGATACAATCCTGGGAGTGGAGCATATCTTCAAGATTAACGGTATCCAAATTTCATTTTAACAATAAAGAACTTTTCTGTGTTTGATTTTTATATATTGAATGAACATTTATTTTCACTGTTTCACTGTGCACTATTTCCTTAGTTTATAAGATTATTTTACTTGTTTTTATTGATAATAGTTATGATATTTTCCATTCTCATTCAAATTGAATAAGTTGAGTTTTGAAAACAGTTATCTGTCCAACATTCTAAGTATATTATAGGTTAATATAATTCTTCTTTCCCGAAATCTCATCAGCATAACGTCAGTTAGTTCATTCGTATAAAAATTTTATATTTTACAAACAAAATTATATAATAATCTAAGTTAAATGTTGAATTCTGCCCATGAAGATAGAGTCATTGTCGGGAAATATAATATTAATTTACAATACTTAAAATTTTAAAACAATTTGCCTATATAAAACTTTTAATAAAAATTTATAAAGTTAAAGGCAAGGTTTATTTATGGCATATTGACTTATAATAAATATAATAGCATAATAATAATATATATAATTTCCGGTTCATATGAGTTTTTTCAATCTATTACAAAATATACAAATTCAAGTAACTAAATAATTTACATAATAGTAATGTGACCTATAAATCAGTAAAAAAAACTTTCTACTATAATAAGTTATTTTAATAAATTGTGATTATTTAATGCTTTAAATAAAAATTATTAATGTCTATTAAATTTGTTAAAGTTAAAAAACTATTTATTATTTCATTATCTTAAAATGAATATAATTTAAAGCTCATCTGAATTTAGACATCAGCAATAATTGGAGGTTGCAGATTTACAAGAACACAGCAAATATGTATGATGGAATCCATCCGTGTAAATAAATGTTCTGGTATTTTATCTAAAATACGGTAAGTCCTCAGTCTCTGTATGATTCTCTCTACGTGTATTCTCACTTTAACTATGCTGTATGTTTTGTTGCATTGTTCTTCAGTAAAATTTACATTTTGCTCTAAAAAAGGTGGCATTATAACCATAACTTCCTTACCAGAATTTTCTACTATTGTGCGAAACCCTGGAAAACCCTTATCAGCTAGAACTACATCTCCAGATTCCAATAAATCTAAAAGTCCAGACTCTGTAGTAATTTGTGAATCGCTCTTACGTCCACCAGCTGCATCCGATTTAAAACAAAAAAAAACCAGATGGAGTTATCCCAACAAGCAATTTACATGTAAATGTCTTTTTGTAATGAGAATAGGTCCATACACGATTGTCAACACTCTTTGGATTTTCAATGCGAAACTCTGTACAATCAATTATTAAGCGTATCTTCATAGTCTGGTTTGAAGCAGTTTGGCAGTGAATCTTGAACAGCTTCCTTGCTAGGCCAAAATATAAAATCTTTAGTAGCTTTTGTTAATTGGTCAAGTGTTGAATAAAATATTCTGGCAATAGTTGATCTATGGACACGAAAGATTGTTTTTAATGCCGAAAATGTAAGACCTGTTTTGATTTTAACCAAAAAGATTAACAACCTATCTTTCTTTGAAATTTGATTTCTATGGCTATCTTTCATTCTGGATAACAATACATTAAAGTTTTCATGAGTCACTCCACATAAATCCAACAATTCCTGTTCAGATTCAATAGAGACAAAACCAGAAAAGCTTCCACGACCATTACCAATGTCTGTTTCAACAGATATATCTCTAAAAGTTTTTTTAATTGTACCACACTTTTTATTTATAGTTTTCTTTTTTTTGTTATTGCACTTATAACAAATATCATTTATCACTTTTTTTGGAACCTCTATATCAGTTTGCGTCTCAACATCACACTTTTCACTTTCAACAAATTTATAAATACAACAAAAAAAAAGATTCTCTAAAAATCATCTGATCTTCTTGATTTTTATCGAATATGTAGGCTTGAGAAGCTTTTTCTAACTGAAAACTGGTGCTTTTTTCTTCGTTGTCAATAAATTCATCATTAGTTACTTTACAATAAGGCTCCCCATCATTTTGATCTAATCCTACTATTATATTATCTTGAGTAATAGTACATTGTTCTGCTGAAGAAGTCTGGGTACTTGTTGACTGAGATGAATCTGTACAACGCTTCACATAACGATTAAACCTGCAATAAAATATTTTTTATATCACCCATATAATAATTAAAACCTTAAAACCATTATCATTAATACATAGAAACTTTGTAACCTGTTGAGGACTTGAGTAGCATTCATTGTGCGGCACAAGTACTGTTTTGGAAAAATTGTTGGCACATAAGCAGGACTATTTGATACAACAGATTTTTTGTTTCCAATAAAATGATCGCTACAAATCACATGGCTGCGTGTTGGTGCCCAAGAAGATCTATCAGCACTAAAAAAAATATTTTTGCATTTATTTTTACTACATTTATTTTCATTTTAATTGTATGATCCATTCTGTAACCACCTGTATAAAAATATGCATATATCCTTATATATAGATTATACTTACTTTTGTATTTTCACTGCAGCTATCCATTTTTGACGTTGTTCTGGTCTTTTTATTTTGCTGCGAAATGCATAAAACGTGCATTTACTATTTTTACCGGTATTTGGGCAAAAACGGATACAACAAACACTATGACCCATATTTTTTAATAATAACACATATAATTATATGTCAACTGGTCCTGCAGTTGAACTTCGCGTTAGATCCGCCGCGAGCGCTAAGATCAGGCGACGGTGGTCACGTGGTTACGTGCGCATAGCGTAAAAGTAACAAAATTTTAAAACAGCTTAGTCAAGGTATAAGTTATCCATTGTCAATTTTAATTAATAACTGTTTTTTACTAGGTTATTTTCAAAAAAAAAATTACAGCTTAGCACAGTTTTACCATTTATAAAAAGGGTGACCGCAATGACCCTGGTAACTTCAGACCCATTTCTAATGTCCCTATTTTTTTAAAACTCATTGAAATTGCCCTTAATAACCGTTTAACAACATTTTTGGCGAAAAACAAATTGTTGGTTGACACACAATTTGGGTTTCGAAAAGGGTGTTCTACAATTCATGCTATTGACGGTTTGGTGAGACGCATAGTTGAGGCCTTTGAAAAGGGGGAAACCCTATCACCAATTTTTTGCGATTTGTCAAAGGCCTTTGACTGTGTGTCTCATAAGATATTGTTAAAAAAACTTTTTTACTATGGTGTCCGTGGCAATTCATTCATACCTCAGGGACAGAAGTCAGATCGTTGATTGTGGTGGAATGAGATCTTCAGCGCGATCTGTAACAGCAGGGGTTCCCCAAGGCTTCGTCTTGGGACCACTGCTGTTCATTATATATGTCAATGACCTGCAAGTTAGTTTCCCTCTGGTACATTCTGTGCAGTACGCTGACGATACCACGCTTTTTAAGCACAGTGCTTGTCCTAAGAGCCTGAATGCAGTGATCAGTGACACCCTCAGTAATTTACATATATATTTTGCAAACAATAACCTTTCTCTAAACCGCGATAAGACCGAAATTTTAAATTTTTCATTAAAGGATGTTTTTAATCCTGAAGAACAGAAATATTTTTTAGGTGTTCTCTTGGACTAAAGTTAAATTGGAAATGCCATACTAAAAAAACTTTGTGATAAGTTATCGTCTGTTTTATATCTGCTCAGAAGGCTCTCAGAATTTTTACCAAAGCATATTGTGCGACTTGCCTATATGGGACTTTTTCAATCCCTATTGTCGTACGGTCTCATGTTTTGGGGTAACTCAGCCGACTGGCAGAATGTTTTCTTACTTCAAAAGAAGGCTGTGAGGATAATTATTGCTGGAGCAAAGAACATCGATACTTGTAAACCATTATTTTTAGAGTATGGTATAATGTCCCTGCCTGGACTTTATCTTTTACAATGTCTCTTATATGTCAAAAATAATTTTGTAAGCTTTACGCCAGTAGGCAGTCGACATAATCATGATACTCGAAAGGGTGATTTGTTGCTACAACCTCAACATCATTTGTCTTTAACGCACAAATCATACCTAAATATGGCCGTTTCTTTTTACAACAAGCTCCCAAGTGAGATTAAAGAACTCCCTATCATTAATTTTAAAACTACTGTAAAAAGATTCTACTTAACTCTTGTTAAAGTTTTGTATGTGTGGCTGTGTTGTCTGTTTCGTTCCTTTTGTAGTCTCGGGGCTTTTGGGGGATATGGGGATGCCTATGGTTAACTTAATTGTTGGCCATCTGTGTTCACTGTCGCTCTTTGGCGTTGCTTGGGATGTCGGAGGGATCGAAATAGATAACTGTTACTCTTTCTGTAGGTACTGAGATGTTATTGGTAATTTTATATTTTCTTTAAACATTGTTGTTATTACATACTTAAGTTTTATACTTTAAATTAATGTAATCATTTCTGCTTTGACGATGCAAAGCAGTGTATGTGTAATTATGCAAATAAAGTAATTCTATTTTATTCTAACCGATTTACGTCATTATTTAACAGCGACCTAACTAAAACAAAACAGTCAAACTCTGCTAGATTTTAACCGAACGTACTCCTCCACAAGTAAGAAATAAATTTAATGACGATGTATTTCATAAAACGAATGCATTTTAGCTATGAACCGAAATCCCATGCTTTTCACCACCCACACGAATCTCCCAATACACTATTCAAATTTACGCGACCAAATAAAAGTATAATTTATATTAGATTTACCCTCGTCTTTATTTACTGAAATATATACATTGCATTAAACTTTTTTTTAAATTCAGCTTGCTTTCTTCTGTGCAGCAGATCTAGCAAATACCACAACCAATGGTTTGTCTTTTAAAATATACCCATTAGTTTCTTTAACAGCTTTCTGGGCGAGTTCAACATTATCCAATGTAACGAATGCCTGTCCTTTCATTCTTCCTTCTTTCATCAAACGAATATCAAATTGTCTAGGAGTGTCTCCCTCTGGAGTCTTATACCTACCATAAATATATTCTAAATCTTCTTGTTCAACAGTTTTAGCACAATTTTTTATATATAATCGACAAGTTGGAGCACCTGGATGGTAATTTTTAAACACCGGTAAAACACCTAGATCTTTATGAGCAATCTGATTAGATGCTAATTCTTCTAGTGTTATATAGGTTTTATCTTCCTTTTTCTCTTCTTCTTGTCCATTCTTGGGAGAAGTAGGTTTATCTATTTCCGGTTTTGATGATGAGATAATAGTAGCAAATGGTCCAGACTTTTCTTTTACAGATGGAATCTTCTGAGTGGGTGCATCAGTAGGAACTTTCAATTCAATCTTCTTTTGTACTTGGACATCGACCTAAAAACAAATTTATTTGAATGTACTAATGTATCTGACTGTCATTTAAAGACCGAAAGGGATAAAAAAATGACGATTATCTTATGACCAGTCTGACTGTGTATGTTTTACACAAAGAAAAAAGAAAAAGAGAAAAAAGAATAAGTATAAAATCATGTCTATATTCGTATATAAGAAAGGCCATAAAAAAGTAGTTTTTCTCGGATTTATTCTTTCTTTATTCTATCTTTAAAACGTCTGTTTTAATGAAAACGACCTATTTTAAATGGAAAGATTGTCAAAGCTGAGTAAAGAATAAATCTATTTTTTTCATAACTTTGATTTACAGTATTAATAACATTTTAAAAAAAGTATATTTAAAAGCGAAAAAAATCTTAAAATACGAGCGTGTTTACCGTAGTTTTTATATAAAATCTCAAATTTGATGTAAGTAAGATTTGATCACTTTTTTTATGAAAGCTCATTACATATTATTTGTGAGTCTAACATTAGTTAATAACTACGTATTTTCTGATCCTTATGTCAAACTGTCTGCTATCTCGAGCACCTAATTATATATTTTCTTAAGATTGCATTTTTATTATCGAGTTCGGTTCCATTCTTTTCTTATTCTCGATTTTACAAAACGAAGTTTTTGAGAATTCAAAGCACGAAATTGTTTTTACAATTTGCATAAAAAGTAGCTTTAAATAGGCTAATAAACTCACACTATTCTAAAATGTTGAAAAGATACTATAAAAAACAAGAAGTTTCGGATAAAAACCATAAAATATATGTCTATAATAACACATATCAAGTCGACGTTGAATTTGTTGTCAGTTTGATCAAGACTTAGATCAAATATCGTTACCTTACCTCTAATATTAATATAAGGATAATAAAAAGTAATAATAAATCTGAATCTAAAATGCTTTCTAAAAAATTAAAACAAGATTTTGAGATATGTACAATTTTTGGTGTCAAACACAAAATCATATAGATCATGTTTACTTCAACTTTTAAACAAGTTTTTTTGAAGATTAATAAACTTTTTACCTTATCGAAAACATTCTCAGGTTTCTCAGCAACTTTGGCACTACTACTCGGTACAGCAACTGGGGGTTTAATAAATTTAGGTCTCTTAATAACTTTTTTCTGAGTACTTTTTCTCTTCACTGGTAAATATTCTCTATTTCTAAAAGTATCTTCACTATCACTTTCTAATTCTGATTCACTTGAACTCTCAGCTTTACCGTCTGTTTCAACGGGAGGGGAAATAGTTTTTTCAATAGGAGTAGGAATCACTTTTTCAATGGGTTTTTGTATGACAGGATGTTGGGAAGGCGTTATAGTCCGCACAGGAACCTGTTCAACAGCAAATGGTGGTGGTAGATTCATTCTGTTCATTAAATGTAATACTTGAGTATAAAACCTAGGTATAGTTGATAAAGCATGTGCTATATTATTAATTGTAGCTCTATTTGCTTTTGGATAAAGGTACTTAAGATGTGATGGTGGTGGTTGATTAAAACCAACATTATCATTAAATGCTGTGAGCTTATTAACAAATGTTTTAAATGACTTTTTACTACTTATATCAGTCTCTTGAACAGTCTTCTGTTTGGGTTTGCCTTGTAATATGTCATTCTCAGCATATTCTACGCACAACCTACAATTTAATACATTAATCTGATGCAATCTTAGCATTACATTTTTAGCTAGTTCTTCAGAATCAAATTTTGCGTACACTACCGACTTTTCTTTCACTCTTGAAGTTATAACTTTAATTTTGGATGCGCCAAAGTGCCTGGCAAAATCTTCCTTCTGTGCATCAGAAAGCTCTTTTGGAAGATGTTTGATTTTTAAAGTATCTTTACATACCATTTTTAATTATAAAAATTTAAATTATTAGTTTTTAATATAAAACTTAACTACTGTCAATTACATATTTTTAAGGTTCTCTTCTTCAAATTAAACAATGATAAAAATGGCCTCGTACTTTATAGTAAAAAAACACAGTTTTAGAAAATGGGGTTTTTAATACTTAAATGATAGAAATAAAAAAAAACAAGTAATAATGTATTATTTTTTTCTGAAACAAGACAGAAAAATTATATATATATTTATCAGGCAGTTATTGTTTAACAAAAATAGAATGACTGAAGAACCTGTTCAAGGTACATGTCACGTCAACAAGTCAAGTCAAATCAATTCTTAAACGTCAAAAACAACAATGTGATACGTCAAAATTATGGTTCTCCAAAAACTACAGTGGAGACGTGTATTTAATTGAAATGTTAACATATTTTCACCAAAAACATAATGGCACTTCCAGGGAACGGGATTTTTGTAGTGAAAGGCGAAATATCAAACCTAATGGCTGCTATGAAAAGAGGTACAAGGTGGTCATCACATTCCTATCAAGACGATGATGTAGATGCACTTTTAAGAAACTTTCAAGAGCTCAGAGATATTTTAGACAATGTAGATGACTTGAGATTCGTTGAGCCTAATACTTTTTTAGCCCCCTTTCTGAATGTCATAAGGTCTGATGAAACTACTGGGCCTGTTACAAGTTTAGCTCTATCTGCTGTTAATAAATTTCTATCATATGGTCTCTTAGGTAAGACTATTTGTATATTTAGTGTTTGTGGATTATTTATCAAGTATCTGTTCGTCAAAGGAAACGCACAGAACTATATTAAACATTAATTATTATTGACAGTTCAGGATACACCTACACATAATATAAAAAAACGATAGTAATTTCATAGACAAATATTGAAATATTATGATCATTTAATAGATTAACACATTAAAAATTAAATAATATGCTAAATTTACGTGTATCTTGTAAGGTTTAAAGTCAAACTTTATGATCCTCATATTCAATTTTTTTAAAATGATATTTTTTCCTGAGCAATAAAAAAGTTATCTTTGATAATCGAAATGATATGTAATGTTAATATATTTTATATTCCAAACATAGCTCTTGATATTCTAAGACAGTATTGAAGGAACAAGTGCCTATATTCACATTTATAAATATTTTTTATAGGTATTGATAATGACAAGAAAGTCACATAAGAATTAAGAAATTGAACTTATTGTCTTGATTTATTTTTCCCCCAAGATTAATTCACTTTCTTGCTAAAACTAATGTGTATTAGATTCATCAAAATGTATTATAAAAGTTTATATTGTAAACAATAAAATTCGGATAAAATTATAAACAAAATGTAAACTAACATGGAAATTAATCAAGTAATTGACCAGCAGTGTTATATTTCTAGTAGTTATAGCATCGTTAAAACAATCGTTTAATAAAAAACAATACGGTTATTCTCATTTTGTTCGGACGTGTGATTGTATAATGTTCATTACCTTCAGCCCTACTTATTCACTTTATGGATTCATTTTTATTGATCATAAAATTATTATATTTACAAGCTACTTGTGTTCTAATTTTACATACAAAAATCATTAAAGCGGTAGTAAAGCTAAAAATTTTTAAATATTATACAAAATTATAATAAAAGTAGGTGTATTTTTGAAATGCTTATTTATGTGTTTAAAAAACGAATATTTCTGAATTTAATACTACAGTTCATCTATAGCAATATTATTAAAATAAGAAGCATTAACAAATAGTTTGGGGACTTGTTGAAACAAGCTCAAAATTGTGGAAAAGTAAATGTTTTTGAATCTGTAATTCCGTTAGCTTTAAAAAACACTGCTTGGTTAGGGCGTTTCAAGTGGTAACGTTAATATTTAGTTATAAAGAAAATGATTTACAAATATAGGGACAAAAGAAGCCTAAAAAATATAACAAATATTTATAAAATATCCTTAAAAAATGTCAACAATCACGATAAAAGGTGTAAACTGCAACAATAAAATTATATTGGATCACTAAAAGTCCTAAACTATTTATAAAAATTACAAGGAAACATTAGGAAAATGTTCCCAAAATTAAAATATACAAAAAAATATTTTTTAAATCCATTTTACTCCAAATATTTCATTTATCTTGAAATATCTTTAATTGTAGGTATTATAGAAAGAATGTAATTTTTAGATCCGTCCATGATTCTTAAATATTTGCACAGCTCTCGCTGTTGTTGCAGATTAATAGTAGCTGTTTAATAATTTAAAAATATTCTTCAACTTGTTTTTAATGCACCGTGGAGTTTAAAACTTTAATACACTCTTTGTCAAAAAAAAATCCAGCACCATTGAATTTTGTATATATTTTTTTAATTCTGTATTAGGTGATTTAAATGGGAGGAAGTAAAACATTAATAATAATAAAAATCGTTTATTTAAAACACTAAAAAAGTAATAATGGGAAAAATAAGTAACACAAAAAAGTAATAAGTTGCAAAAAATAACATTCTAAAAATTAACCAAAAGAAAAATACAATTTTAATTGCTCACAGTTTGCAAATCTTTAGGTTTAGTATCGGGTAATGCTCGCCACTTCACCTGCAGTGGATTTCAATATGCTTAGGCATACTTTTATTAAGTTGGTGGATCGTTTCTGGCAATACTTGCATTTTTTTTATTTTTTCCCCTTAAATATTCAAATGGATTCATGTCAGAACTACAAGCGTGCCACTGTAAAACGGTAATTCTGACAGTATTTAGGTAGTCCATCACGATTCCCACACCATTTCAACGCGCATCATTCTTTATAAATATCACAGTCGTACGTATCTGTGTGCTGTTGGAGTTCTATGTTCGATAAAAATTAATTCGTTGCGTCCGCTGAAGGAATACCTATGCCATATCATTTTAACATCTGCGGACTTCAACTCTTTAATAGAGTTAGCGCATTATCCATTAAAAGCGTGGCTTTTTCGGGAAGATCATTTTCAACAAAGTATTTTTTAACTTCAGAGAAAACGTATTCTAAACAAGTCAATAAATATCTCTTGACTCCATGCATTTTTTGGGCAGTATATTTTAAAGGCAATAAACCTAAATTCACGTGAAAGCACAAGTTTTTTTTGTTTTTCCAATGACCAAGAGAGGATTCTTGTGATCACCGCTAGCATAATTTTATATCCACTGAAACTATTAGCACTTAATTTTTAACCTTCAATAGATAACTGCCATATTCTGTCTCGAAATTTAAATTTGTCCAATTGGTGACAAATAATGGAAGTTGACGAATAACGTAGGGTCGGATAATCGTGATTATCTTATTTGTCGCGCATTGGCTACGAATTTTTAACAGGATAGGAAGAACATTATACTTTATTCGAGATATTTGTGGATCTCTTTCAGCTGATTGCACCTCTCGACTTTCGTCCCTTATACTTTAATCTACTATTTCTTTGTTTATATTAAGTTAATACTTGTTATGTTAATTAATGTTACTTTTTTCTCTGATGTATATGTAGTTTAAAGTTTAATTATTCTGTTTTCTACTGTTCTGAGGTTTTAATTGTGGTTTTATTTCAGATCCTGTACATTCATCAATACCTCAAACGATACACAGTGTAGCAGATGCGGTTACTCATGCCAGATTTGTGGGTACAGATCAGTCATCTGATGGAGTAGTTCTTCTGCGTATTCTTCAAGTTCTTAGAACATTGACTCTTTCTCCAGAAGGTGCTACGTTAACCAACGAAAGTCTTTGCGAGATTATGCTATCCTGTTTTCGAATTTGCTTTGAAACTAGACTTGTAGATTTACTACGAAAAACTGCCGAACACTATTTAAAAGATATGGTACAACTAATATTTATGAGATTACCACAATTTTCCGAAGATCTAAAGGTTTATTATATTAAACAACTAAAAATGAAACCTGGCGCTCTAGATCAAACTCGAACTAAAAGAAAAAAGTATTATACAAAGAAAGATAGTAAAGAGTTAGAGACTGGGTTTAAAACTCCTCAGAATCAAGAGACTAATGTTGCAAATGAAGCACAAAGTGGTATTGTAGATATGCAGGGTTCTATATTACAAAATACTGAAAACACTAATATTGCTAGTCCAAATGTAGATATAACAAATGTAGATGTAGCTATAGATATACCTGTAGATGAAAGTTTAAAAAATTCTGAAACGACGGTTTCGAGTCTTGAAGATAGTACAGAAATAAAAGAGGAATCTAAACCGGATGAAACACAAGATGAACGTAGTCAACAAAATCAAGATTATGTTAATCAACGTGGTATTAGATTTACACCACAACTTCAACAAGAAGTGAATTTATCACCATACGGTCTAGCCTGTGTTAGAGAATTACTAAGATTTTTAATAAGTTTATGCAATCCTTTAGATAAACAAAACACCGACATTATGATACATTTAGGTTTAACTCTACTTACCGTTGCTTTCGAGATAGGTGCAGATAATATAGGAAAATATAATACACTATTAGCATTGGTAAAGGATGATTTATGTAGAAATTTATTTTCTTTGATGAATACTGAACGATTGTCGATATTCTCTGTCGATTTGCAAGTAGCTTTTCTACTTTTCGAATCGTTACGAACACATTTAAAATACCAGTTAGAACATTATTTAAAGAAATTAATAGAGATTATTCAGAGTGATTCTAATAAAGTTACGTATGAACACAAAGAGATGGCGTTGGATAATTTGTTACAATTATGGAGAATCCCTGGTTTTCATACAGAATTGTATGTAAATTACGATTGCGATATATATTGCGCTAATTTGTATGAAGAATTATCAAAGTTATTAGCTAAACACTCTATATCTTCAACATCCGGAGTGTACCATACACACATACTGTCATTAGATGCTTTATTAATTATTGTAGAAGGTATAGAAAATAGATGTAGTGAGGAGAAAGGAAGAATTGAATCAGAAGATTGTGATGATATAACGAATGATATTAGTTGTTTTATTGGCAAGTCTTCAAGGTTAAAAATGTCTGAACATGTACCGAAGAAAGAGGAATTAGCTATGAAAAAGAGTATTAAGAAGTGGTTACCACAAGGTAATTATATACTTACAGGCTTAGGCGATTAAGGGGCAAATGGTCATCTCTTGTAACTTTACTCATTTTTTAAATAATGAAATAAACATTCTGCATGCCAAACTAGTCTAGTTTAGGCCAGGGTTTAGCGAACTTTGAGTTTTAGAAAGGGTACCACAGATAGTTTAAATATACCCTATTGGCGCGCCGAGTGTAATGACGGCCAAGGGGACCGAAAACCGGGTACCCAGACACACAGTTGTCTGTTTTTGATAATATTTCTTATAAGTTTTAGTATTATTATTTTTCAGCACTTTTTTCTCCATAACATATTACTTATTCAATCAACCCTAATTTTATAGTGTAATATATCTGTTATTCAACAAATGTTGCAGAATGCAGAATATTAATTATTCTATCGCTTAACGAGTTTTTGAAAAACATTTTCAAATACATTGACCATTTAACTAAGAAGAAACAACTACTTCCCGGGCTATGTGCCCGGACGGATATTGAATTATACTTCAAAGTCAAACGGGGTTGGCATATCTAATACCAACCATTTTGGTTGTAGTTAGAAGGGACAACATAACTTGTAGACAGGTTTCGGTGTATTTGCACATCGACAGTATAAGGTATATGTTATCCGTCACCGATTATGCTTTAAGTTCGCTGGCGGATAACATATACCTTGTACTGACGAGGTGCAAATACACCGAAACTGGTCTATAAGTTATGTTGTCCCTTCTAACTACAAACCAAAATGGTTGGTTTAAATTATCTATTAGATATGCCAACCCCGTTTGACTTTGAAGTATAATTCAATATCCGTCGGGGCACATATTACTTTAAAGCAGCTTCCCAAACATTTTCACGATAAGTCGTATTTACTTTGACGTCAGGCTCGATGAAAATGATTGAAGAGAGTCGTTTCATCTGCATACACACAAAATCTGCATTTTCCTCTATCCACTTTGCCCATTTTACGTTGATGGATTATTCTGAGTTCAGGTTTATAAAGCCTTAAGAGCAATTTAGAGGAGCGCAGTTAACTTTTTGCTATTAATTGGCCCAGTAGGCTGCACTGAGTTCATTTTCCCAATTTTGAAATTTGAGATGCCACAGAAAGGTTTAGGTCCGATAAACGGAATACTAGATCATTCTTTTGCGAGACTAGCAACAGTCTCGTTTTTGTCAACCCCTTTAGTCGACGTGTTTCCCACAAAGAAGTCACTTTGATGCGTTTAATCATTTGTTTAAGAGACTTGCAGTCCAGGCTGTTTTAGGCTCGAATATGTTAAATTGTAGTGCCTTCAAATCAGCTTGGCTATTGGATGCAACAAATATTCTGGCCGAATTGAGGCGTTTTTAATGCACTCTGGTGCACAGCAGTCTATAGCTAATAGCTAACGTTAGGACCTATAACCACTATACCTAGTCCTTGTGGATTTTAGCCCCTACTGTGTAATACAGTGAGGACTGACTCCTTTTGTAATTTGAACCTTAAAAAACGTTCCATAAGAAGCATAGTTTGAAAAATATGTTTGGGTATTTTAGAGATATCAGTTTTGACTTGTTTTGTAATTTTGAAGGTAATAAAAATGTAAAACTTTCTAAACAATTCATTATACGTAAGTTATTTTAAACAATAACTAATAAAAATTGATAATATCACTGGAAACTTTCAATTTGTAATTAAGGATATTTTTAGGTACGGAATATTTCAACCAAAAACCAAAAAAAGGTATACAATTTCTACAAGAACATAATGTTTTGAAACAGGAACTTGATCTGGAGGAAATTGCTATGTTTTTACGAGAAAATCCGGGATTAAGTAAAGCAATGATAGGAGAGTACATCAGTAATAGAAGCAATCTAAACATTTTAGAAGCATTCGTAAATACTTTTAATTTTAATGGAGTAAGAATCGATGAAGCTCTGAGGGCGTTTTTGGAGACGTTTAGATTACCAGGTATAGTTTAATCCAATAATCCTTTAATCCTATCAAAGAGACCGGCTTTCGAATCAAGGTTGTCAGATATATCGTTGAAATTAAAAAATGTAAAGAAAGGTTTTTTGTCAGTTCTCGTCTTTTTAACTGAGTGTAGGACAATAATTCTATCGATAAAACAAGCTTTTAAAAGCAATAAGGTGGGTGTCAAATTAGGGAGGTTATTTTAAGGGCGTTTTTTGACATTTTCACCAGAACTGTATTCCTGTCGTGAAAAAATACCGTATTGTAAACATCCTTAAAAAATGTTTTATTTTATTTTTAAATTTAAAATGGTGGCGGATACATGGCAGATATTCTTTTTTTTTATATTTTAAAGTATATCTGTAGATCTAATAATTATTTTTAAATTCACCGGAGTTATGTAAAGAAGACCACGAGCTGCAAAACATCAAATTCAAGAAAAAGACTGTAGCTTAATTAATCCTTTAAAGGTTAAATTGGCGTTGGGCGCCAATTTTGTAACCCTAATTTACCTTAGGCTAGCTCCTGGGTTCGTGGCTTCCTTCTGAGTTTTATCAATTCTCTCCAAAACATAAATTCAGGGCGCCAAAGTACAGACAAACAAATAAAATGCAAAAATCAGTTTCAGGATGATTTATTAAATCAAGTTAAAGTTAAGAAATTTAAAAAATAAATAATAATAATTATTTCTCTTATCTTATTTTATTCCAGACTTCTATTTCGGTGGAGCCTTGACTAACTATCTTCAGGAATTCTTTCCTTCTTCAATTTTCTTAAAAAATCTTCCTTCATAAACTATCCCGGGATGGTTTTTTCTTTTGTGACGACTTCTCTGGTCAGGTACAAAATGGCTGACGGCTTGTCAGCGTTTCTTTATTGGTTTCAAGATAATTCTCCTACTAGGGCCCTTCTGGATTTGGCAATAACCCTAATAACGAAATTATAATCAAAACTCCAACCTTAAATAATTTACAATCAAATATATTCGCTATCTGGTTCTCCATATCATCGAGAAAAAATTAATTATATTCACATGTTTATATATTTTATGATTACAAAAAACTGACTTTTACGATAGCAAATGTATTTGAAATTAAGTGTTAGTAAAATTTTAAAATAACAAATTCACCGCAATTTGGATAATTTCATAAAAATAAAATTTATACTGAAGCTAAAATCTACTTACTTATTATCGAAGGGCAGAAATATTAAAATAATGTTTCTGATTAGTTGAAGAAACTGTGAGAAAGTGAACGAATGGAAATAATTTGCTGTCGAAGAAAACAAATCGCCCGTCTTTCCATCACGACGACGCAATAAAACTTAAAATAAATACCAACCTATTGTCAGGTCAAAAACGAACGTTACAAGACATAAAATAACCCTGTTACATACTTAATAAATTGCTCCTTCTATAAACATTTTTAAAAAATAGGCTAGACGTATATCTGAATACTATGAGACACTAACTTTTACTATTATATGATTTTAGTTTGTTTTTACTTTTTAGTTTTCAACACCTATTGTATCTTTTTTGATAAGTCATTTATTGTGTTCCAATTTTGAATTTTTGTACTACCTGGGCATAATAGGCTTTGCCTCTGCCCTTACTTATGTATAATAATAATAAAACATGGAGCGTCCGATATCGTGTTTGATAATGGCAACACTATAAAAAGTATTTATTTTTTAGAACCTAAATATATCTTAATTAATTATGTTACCAATGTGCTCAAATTTCCTTTGATACATTTCGAGCAATACGATTTAGATAAATGGTTTTATTGCTTTTAAGAGTTTCAAAACATCTGCCGAAAATAAACTGACCAGTTTTAATAAATTGTCAATGTAGAAAATAAATAAATAAATAAAACCTACACGAATTATGTTTTATCAGACATAATAATCTCTTGCAAACCGGGATATAATATTTAAATATTCTCTATTTACTTCATTATTTGGGGATCTTTTGCCACTAAAACAAACTAATAAAAAATATAAATCAATATTTTGAAAATGACCCTTGCTCATTAATCTTGATGGATATGTCAAATTTGTCAAGGGTCGTTTTTTAAAACTGAATATGCCTAAAAAAATGATTTTTTTTAATGACTCTTAGCTTTCGACTACCAGATCGGTTGTCGTTTTCAAAGACGATAAAAAAATTCTACTGTACACTTCTCAATGCAAAAAAAAAATTAAAAACAAACTTGCATTGAGAAGTGTACAGTAGAATTCTTTATCATCTTTAAAAACGACAACCGATCTGGTTCTCGAAAGCTAAGAGTCATTTTTAAAAAAATATATATTTTCATTTTGGTTAGGCATATTCAGTTTTAAAAAACGAACCTTGACAAATTTGACATATCCATCAAGATTAAGAAGCAAAGGTCATTTTCAAAATATTGATTTATATTTTTTATTAGTTTGTTTTAGTGGCAAAAGATCCCGGGATATAATAATATTGTACATCGGGAATTTCTGCAGATATCACTTTATCAATCAATCAATGTTTTTTTAGGTGAAGCCCCAACTATTTCTTTAATTCTGGAACATTTTGCTGAACACTGGCATAAGAGTAATGGTGAACCTTTTGCCGATGTAGATTCAGCATTCACTCTGGCTTATGCTATTATTATGTTGAATGTTGATCAACATAATGAGAATGCAAAAAAACAGACTATTCCTATGACTCCACAAGCTTTCAAGAAGAATTTAAAAGGTGTTAATGGAGGTAAGTTTATAGCATAACCAAGGTGAAAGGTTTTTGATAGTTTATTAATGTGCTTGGAGAAAATTTAGTAATATTTTATATTATTTTACATACAATTGTTACCAGTAAACTTTTATGAAAACTTCGTATTTCACAGCTTTAACTGATTTTTATTGAAATCAGAATATTGGTTGTCATTGCAATTTGTTGGCTCAGAGAACGTCTGAGTCAGCTGAACTTGGCAGATAAGGATATCTGTCCATACTGCAGAGAGGATAAAGAAACCGCATTTTATTTCCTATGCCCATCTGAAGGCCTTGCAAGGACGCTGTATCTAGTATTGGGAGAGGAGAAACCGGATGTTCCAAGTTACGTGGAGAGGCCACTGTCAAGGTTATTAAGTCTCATTAAGAGGGCAGGGCTAGAAAAGATGCTCTAATCCTATTCTAGAGATGATGGGTATTAGCAAAACGTTTATTCATAGTTTATTATTTTAATTCACAAAAATAAGTAATACAAATATATAAAAATAGTTTCGTACTCTTCTTTTTGTTCACGTGTTGTCCGTTTTCACCCCCTCCTTGCTGTAATGGCATAATGAGGCGATTTGGGCTAGCTCATAGGGTGTCTTTTGTCAATGTTGTTGTTTGTCTTGGTATTGTGGTTGTCATGTCGTGGAAAGATCTGAAAAAACCACGTCCGTTTGTCAATGTTTTGTTTTATGTCTACACCTCTGTCGGTTGTCCATTTTCCGTTGCGGGGGCGTGTCCCCCTGCAAGTGGCCGGCTCCGTCATATGATTTCAAAAGGTTTGCGCCTGATAATTGCCGACGGACACTCCACCTACGTGCAATTTGTGCCAATTAAAAAATTAATTCCTTTATGTAACACTGCAATTAGCATTATTCCTGAAAAGATTTAAAAAACATCCACTGATGAATTCTCTATCGACCACAAGGTCAAACATACAAAATTATAATGGAATTAATGGAACAATCATGATGTATCTGGAGCAAAATTGAAATTTACAAAAGTGCAGAACGTAAAGATTTATCACTATGTTTTGTTAATCGCATGCATAAAAATTTTAATTTGAAAAGGTATATTAAATAATTTTTTATTTTGTAGGTAACGATTTTGATGAAGATATGCTAGACGATATATACACAACAATAAAAAACGATGAAATAGTGATGCCTTCAGAGCATACTGGTCTTATCAGAGAAAATTACCTTTGGAAAATACTTCTAAGAAAAGGACAAACCAAAGAAGCTGTTTATGTACACGATAATAGCGGCACTTACGATTCGGAACTGTTTCAAATTGTTTACGGACCAATTGTTGTAGCTCTATCATCAATTTACGAGAAAAGCGAAAATGAGAGTGTACATAAAAAAGTTATGCAAGGTAATTAATCAATGCTCAATTTTTCGCCTTAATTTTTTTAAAATTCCAGTTTAAAAAAATCTTTCTTTGATCTTATAGCTCTTTGACACCAGAATATTGTATAAAAACACACTCCATGGAACTTAATAGTAAATTACACCTTTTTAATTTAATCGACCCGAACGAAATTCTCGCACAATTTCTTATTTTGTTGATGAACAATAAGTAATGCGTAGAATTGAATAGGTACCTTTTAACTTTTCTTACGCGTTTTCGAAATAAGTTTTTTTTTCCGTTGAGCGTTGATAGAACGATACACCTAAACACCTAACTGAAATTGAAGCTGTTTAGACAAGCTTTCACCCATTTCGTAAAGTAGTCCTTTTACAAATAATATATATTTAATGCCAGCGTAGGTTTCGGTAATGATCCCAAATTTTTTTCACACGGACCTTCTGCTCTGCGTCTCGTTTGTAGCCTATTACTTGAGGAAGAAGGAGTACATTTTAGGCAGCAATACTTGACGTCATTTAAGTATAACCTTTCGCGTACCTGCTGAAATATCTTTTTTACCCAGGTGTCTCCCGATGTTCCATTGTGAAGCTAACGCAACAGTTCAGGCACACAATTTCGATATCATCATTCGCTTCCTGGATTCACTTCAATCGGCGTTCTCAACAATCCTCTTCGATAAACCATCCTTAATTACAATGGAACTCAATTCTATATCGGTATATGCTGGTCTTTCCAGATTTTCCTTCTTTTGAACTACAGGTTAAGTTTCCTTACTTGTTTCGTTTCTTTAGTAGACAACTACGAGGTTCATATGGTTGTCATTGCTGATCGATAAGATTCTTATTTTATTCTTCCTTACCAGTCACTGGCTCCACGATTGCCAGTTGATTTCCCTTTTTAATAGCTACTGGATGGTCATAATTGTTGATGAGGCGAACAGACAAATTCGCAGCAGTCCAACGAGAACGTCTTTTCTTACTTCTTTATGGTGATCTGCATGAAGAGAGTCGAAAGTATTGTTACGTGAGTGACCCGTATTTTAGATGTAAAATTACACAATGATTGCAGATTATTGCACCGTTTTCGACAAATTTGGTGAATTGGAACACACAATAAGGCTAAGACAATAACCACACAAGCTACTTCTCAAAGAGATGATTTTTTGCGCCTCAATATTCTGATATTTACTGTGTAAACTCGATGTATCGTCATTCGATTTTTCATCCATCGCTGATTATTTGCTGATGGTAGCGTATAGTATTAATGATATTTACTGTGTAAATTCCATGTAAAGCCAATCGATTTTTCATCCAATAAGGCCATTCAAATTGATCATTTTTTGTCGGTAGCGTATAGTACTAATGGTTTCACTAGGTTTTAGTAGCTCTAAATAGCGGATATCTCTCTGATACCACCAAACAAACTGCATTGTCTTCCATCCATAGCAATTTGGCATTGCATTCAATGTAACTGATTTACATGCAGTAACCATGAAGTTTTCACCCTTTGGATTCTCTAAATAAGTCTACTTTTCCAGTTATGATTCGATGGAGAAATGATTTGCTTTCGTAACGTGCGAGCCGCATTTCGCAAATGATTTTTCTGTTGTCTTTCATTAAGTTCATGTGTGATCAGTCTGAGCGCCAACAGTGCTTGCAACTCATTGTCTTCGAATTTTTTCAATAGTTTTCCACGTTCTTCGTTTTTGAGGTGAAAATTTCTTCTTTAAATTTTTTAACCACTCCAAAACACTAAGATTCTCACCTTAAGCTTCGGAAAGAATTCGATGTGATTCTATAGATTCTTTAACTGATTACAGAAAATCAATACTCTCTGCAAATCGTAATTTTCAGGCACAAATTTTGACATGTTTAACGCTATGGCAAACTGTATCGTTTTATGAAACTTGTATTGTGAGATGTTAAAAATCTTTAACCAATGTCAAAACAATAAAATTGCTCCGGTGACGTATTCTATTCATAGAGGTATTATGATTAGAGTAGGGGAGCCAGGCTTCCAGCTTTCCCTCGGTTGGAAATAGGGAGAAGATTGCGGTACTCATTCTGTCTCTCTGTACCTTCACAGTATCCTGCTATTTATTTTTTAACGATTGCTTGACCCAGATGGAGGGTATTAATCTAACAACTCAACCCACCTACAGCTGTCATCGACTGATCGACAATTGCCAGAATATTTCATATTTCGATAACAACTGTACAGCATATATATTTAGGAACGACCGATGGCGAGTTTGTTTTGTTTTGGCTGTCTGGTGATTGTCAAGTTGACGTACCCAGAACAAAGTGAGCAGTGCTCGTTTAAGTTCGCTTGTTTAGTTTCTGTTATTGTTATTTGTTTAAATACATTGTTAAACCCACCCTAGTGTTACTAATCTAATTTATTTATTTTTAATTTCAACTTTCTGTTATATTTTATTACACATGTTTAATTATTCTAATAACAAGTTCTCTCTTAATGTACATGCGTAGGTATAGAGGGACAGTCAGTCTTTTGCACTTAAACGTAGCCGTATGTCTTACCTACATATCTCTGGATCTGGAAATTTGGGGAGGGGCGAGCTAACACTGAGGCCACATATGACTCATTGTGTATCCTCCCGTGTGTAGGGATATCCTCACCTCAGGCTGTCACCAGGCCTAGTGATTTAAAATAGGTAATGAGGATCCCGAGGGGGATCTCCCTGACATCGGCTGGAGTAAGCCAGTACTCGCCCAACACGGATCTTCTGATTTCAGAAAAAGCAGAGCAGTCATACATTATATGTTCTACTGTTTCCTCTTCTTGTTCGCAGCCTCTGCATTGCAGCGATTCTTTTAATTTCATCCTAAAGAGATGTTGTCGCAATTGGCAGTGACCTGTTAAGATTCCCACAGCTGTTCGAAATTTTGTCTGGTCAATGCCTTAATTTTTTTTTGCTGTTTCCTCGCCAGGATCAGGTAATAACTCTCTGGCCAGTCTACAGTTCGTAGTTTCATCCCAGCACTGTATAAATTTTTGGTGAGAGTGCTGTTTGATAAGGTCCACGACTGCGGACAATGTTAGCTTGGTAGATGGGCGAGGGCTAACATATTTGTAGCCCGCAGCCGTTCTGCTAGATTGTTCGCAATGCGGTTTCCTTTAGAGTTCCCATGTCTTTTGATCCAACTGAGAGTGACCACATTATTCTGGCTGGCCTCAGTTAAAGATTGTTGACAATCTAGTACTAAACTTAAAGTGATACGTGGTCTATTTAAGGTCAGTAGTGCAGTGTATGTATTTACATTCCTGCCTGTAATATTCCTATTTATTAATTCTTTTGCAGCTATGGTTATGCCTGTGAGTTCTGACTGAACCACACTTGACAAGCCACATCCATAGTCCATTTTATTTTTGGGTTCAAGGATCTAGAGTAAATTCCACATCCCACACCTTGCTTTGTTTTTGATCCATCCATATAGGCGCTCAGAGCGTTCACTACGTTGGGGCCTGCTGTCTTGTTTGTTAATATTTTGTAGGGTTTGTCAAAGACAAATCTTGGTGCGACGACGGTATCCGTGTCTGGCTGTAAGAGTGGTATCGCCTTTATCGATTCCCTCCACAGACTGTCTCTATGGGTGCCAGTTCCTACAATGGGTTCAATACCAACCGTGCGAAAGCGTACCATGGTCATCAATGCGACCTCCTTAACAAATATATCAAGGGGGTGAGACCGAGTGTGACTTCCATTGCGCTGGTCTGCGTGCTTCGCATGGCTCCTGTTACGAGAAGGCATGCTGATCTTTGGATTTGGTTTAATTTTTCTATAGCTGTCGTTTGTTTCACTTTAGACCAGCACACGACAGTACCAAATGTTAGCATAGGTCTTATGATTGCCGTGTAGATCCACATGGTGACCTTGGGGGATAATCCCCAGGTCTGCCCTATGGTTCGGCGGCATTGCTCATAAGATATAAATGCTTTTTTAACTCTGCTTTCTATGTGTGAGTTCCACGTCAGCTTGCTGTCAAGGATAACACCTAAGTATTTCACTTCTGTAGCAAAGCTTAATTTAACGTTGAAAAGACTAGGTGCGTTTAAGCCCCTAGGTTTCTTTTTCTTCGTGAAGAGAATCATTTCTGTCTTTTTGGGGTTAATAGACAGCGATTGCTCTTTACACCATGTTTCTAAAGTTTTGGAATCCACTTGCATTCTGTCGCATAGGGTGCTTTCAAACTTTCCTGTTGGCAGAATTACAATGTCGTCTGCGTAGGCTACTGTATAGATTTTGTCATGTTCATTGAGGCGGTGAATTAGGCTGTCTAGAACAATGTTTCACAGTAGAGATGATAAACCCCTCCTTGTGGACAGCCCCTCGTAACCTTGCCTCGTATCTTGACGTCATTTACAGTTATTTCTATTGCAAGCATGGAGAGCATGCTGAGAATCCATCCGCTTACTGTTGTAGGTACATTTCGATTAGTGCGAGTGCATTATTTTCGGGAACGTGGTTTTATCGAAAGCTCCCTCGATATCTATGAATACGCCCAGGGTGGACTCTTTTTTGTCCAATGATCGCTCGATCTGACCAACCACATGATGTAGGGCCGTAACGGTGGATTTCCCTGTGGTGTATGCATGTTGATTGGGATGCAGTGGTTTGCAAAGCTCCTGTTAAAAGCGGATCTCAAAATTCCAATTTTAAGAGGAAATTGAAACAATTTTAATGTCCAAATGTTTGTACAGTGTTGACGAATTTTTAAATGTCTAACTGTGTGTTTTTTTTGTACTGTTTAATGTATTGTTGTTATATATACATCTATGTTTTATATAGATATTATTTACATGTTTTGTATTTCTTTTTTGACAAATCATATACAATTTTGTAAATTGTCTTTATGAGAATAAAGGATTATTATTATTGACTGCAATCCCCAATAAATTTATATTTTGTATTATATGAAGTGAAATTGAAGTGAAGATGGTTTCTTTTCGCGTAACCTGCCTTTAGAAATTTATGCTTTCAATGCAGTTATTTGTTTACCGCATTTTTAAACTAAGTACACTGATAAATAATTTGTCCAGGAATGTATTTTCAAGTGTTTAATTTTAATGTTTTAAATTGCAGGTTTTGAACGATGCGCTTGTATAGCAGCGAACCTGAACATGTCTAAAAACTTGGACACGCTAATCCTAAGTATTTCGAAATTCACAATATTTTACAACCAACAAAAACAAAACAGTATTGTAGTTCAATTCGGAGCTAACCAGAAAGCTCAATTAGCTTTGAAAACTGTATTTTCTTTAATACATCAACATGGAAATACCATGAGAGAAGGATGGAAACATTTATTTGATCTCTTACTAGCTTTATATTCTAATAGTTTGTTGTCAAAAACTTTTGTTGAAGTGGAAGATTTTATTGAACCAAGTGGAAAGTTATGTTTGGTATATAAAGAAGCGCCATCTGCTGCTAAACAGGATACAGGATTGTTAAGTTCTTTATACTCCTATATGGTATCAGCAGAAAATTTATCAAAAATACCGACACCAGAGGAACAAACCTATATCGATTCCGCAAAGGAATGTATAAAAGATTGTAACTTGGAACAAATGATTACAGATTCTAAGTTTTTGCATGAAGAAGCACTTTTTGAATTAGTACAAACTTTGATAGATTTATCACGAGGCCCGGATGTTCAGGAAAGTTTAGCTTATGATTACAATGAAAATGTAACAATATTTTTCTTGGAGTTACTTATTAAAGTTGTAATACAAAACAGAGATCGTGTAATGACAATTTGGCAAAAAGTTCGAGATCATATTTATACATTAGTAATGAATGCTTCGTTGTTTGATTACCAGTTTTTGTTGGAACGTTCTGTTATAGGTATATATTCTGTACTTATTTTAAATTTCCCGTATATTTGTTTATTGTTCTGAAATCAAATTATAGTCCAGGTCATTTAGATGAAAATCGCCCGAATAGCGGAAATTTGGACATCCAGCAGATATCGAGATACGGTTTTCTGCATTGTGTTCATGAAGGTCCCAAGAAAAAAGTCTACAACGTCTGGTTTGGCGCATTTTTAAAAAATGCCTTCTGGGCCGGAAAATGCATTTTCCAATTGCATCATTCCTTGCACCTTTATAGGAACGACTGGAACTCGGAGAAATCGCTCGGAAATCGTTACTTGGGGGTGTTCGGGGCTGCCAAACTCGATTCTAGCATTAGAATTACCCGTGGTTGCACGGGGGTTGCTCTGAGGGGTGTGCAGGGGGTGAATTGGGGGAGAAATGGCAGCGTGCATAAAAAGCACTCCAAACTCGTTACTCGGGGGTTTTCGGTGATGCCGATTTCAAATCCGGCATTAGAATTCCGCGGGGTTGGTGCTATGGGAAATGGTAAAGGAGAAAGTGAAAAATCACAAATTGTGAAAATAGTACTTTATTCAAATAACAAATAGAAGTTTTTATTTATGTTGACTTATTCATTATAAACTTAAATTTTCAACTTCGATACTAAACACTTTGTTTAAACTCTGATTCTTCTTTCCCTTCTTCATCTTCTTCTTCGTCACCATTCTCGACTCCGTTGGAACTGCCTCTTTTGGTTTGAGCGAATTGCCATCGGAATGCTTGCATGCAAGTAATCACTCCAACCCACTTCGGCGGCACTCGCATCTCGTAGTGCCACAGTTAGAATTGAATTCGGCATCCTCGAAAAACCCCGAGTAACGAATTTGGAACGATTTTTTATGGACTATGAAATTTCCCCCAGGATGCCACCACAGAGCCGCCCCCGGGTGATTACAATGCCAGAATTGAATTCGTCATCCCCAAAAACTCCCGAGTAACGAGTTTGGACTGCTTTTCATGCACGCTGCTATTTCTCCCCCAATTCACCCCCTGCGCACCCCGACAGAGCAACCCCCGTGCAACCACGGGTAATTCTAATGCCAGAATTTAGTTTGGCAGCCCCGAAAACCCCCGAATAACGATTTCCGAGCAATTTTTTCCAGTTTTCAGTCGTTCCTATAATGGTGCAAGGAATGATGCAATTGGAAAATGCATTTTCCGACCCAGAAGGCATTTTTCGAGAAATGCACCAAACGAGACGTTGTAGATTTTTTTCCTGGGACCTTCCTGAACACAATGCAGAAAACCGATATCTACTGGATGTCCAAATTTCCGCTATTTTTCCTAACTTTCCTGGATTATTAATATATATTGAATTTAACTTTCCACCAAAGCAATATTTTCAATTATTTGAACCTAATTAAATTTTGTATTTAATTAAATTACCTCATTTTGATTAATTTTTGCAAAATTCAATTTTGTTTTCTCAAAAATCCAAAGTAACAAACGAATTGATTTACTCATAGTTCTGGTAAATCCTTTGGTTATTACTGATGACGAAAAAACTTTAGGAAAAACTCCCACGCACTGAATCTACTTTAAGAAACTAAAAGTAACAGTTTTCTCAATTTACTAGTACCCACACAAAATTTCATTCCAAATAAAACTAAAAAAATATTTTTTAACAATCCAGATAAAATTTACAAAAAAAAAATCAAATTGTATTTAAATCTACCTAAATTGTTTTCGAAAAGTAAAAACTGCCAAAAACTTTGTTTTTCTGGTTTTCAAAATATTGAGAGATTATCTTGACCGTATCTTAGTAAGTTTTTAAAATTTTCAAGGTAAATACCCTAGGCACCAAGTGCCGCGGAGACTTTCGACTTCATGATATTCGTGTTTAGCGGCCCCAAAAACCCCGAGTACATAAATTGGAGCCATTTTGAATAATTATAGAGTTGTAATTTTTCTATCTATTGTCTGTTCGGAATGCACGTTTCGAGTATTCTTAAAAACTCTGTTTATGTAGCCAACATTACTGAATATTTATTATTAATCTCAATAATATAATATTCATACATTAGCTCAGACTGATTTTTCTATATCTATCTCTTTTTAATGTACTGAATGTTTAAACGGTATTCAAAGGACTTATAGTTATGACTTACATGTGGTAAATATTTCCATCTTTGTCTTTACCGTCCAATATACCTTTTATATGTGTTTCTGTCTCTCTTTTACTTACACCATTACATATGTAATGATTTTTCCCATTTAACCCCACACAAACTTTTTCCGCCGAGTGCACCAATAGAAGTATAACTTCAAAAATGAAAACCGTAAATAACCACGCACAAGGTGAATGGAAGTTGGGTCCCACTCAATTTGTGTGGAATTGTAATGTTATAGTTTTCGACATTTTGATAAAAAGTTGTTATGGGTCCAAAGTGATCCTATAATTAGTTTCAAAAGATATAGAGGGGGAAAGTGTCTATGGGCCTTAATAACCGTTTCAGTGTTTCTGTTTATAGTAATTAAAAAGTGAAGAGTTTCGTGGGTTTATTAATGTGTTTTTGAATGTACTAAATCTGAATCTGATGATCACCTATTCCTAAAAGGTATCTAGAAATACAGTCAAGTTCGTTTTAAGATCTAGCTAAAGAAAAAAGTTGTGATACCTCAATTAAGGTAGATATACCAGATTCTAAAGTTGTAATGATCATTTACACCTGATGAAGTTCGATTCTCAGAATCTCGAAAATTGATTAATTGCTTGCTATCTACATATAGGCTTTGATAGCAAATGATCGGGATAGAAGAATCGAAGTGTCTAAGGTCTAGTTATACACGTTGTTTGGGCCAATGTCTTTTGAAGTTTAACTCAAGGTCAAGTCGAGTCAGTTAATCACAAACTGAAAATGCTAAAAAATAAAATCAGATGCATGTGATTTTTATATCACCGATCATACAAATTTTATCAAAACAATATCACTTAACGAATAATTCAAGGTCATTTCATGTATATCAGTGGGTGAAATGCGTTTTGATATCAAATTCTGGTTCAGCTTTAGCTCGACTTTGAAACGACCTTGACCTTTAGCTACCTTTTAGGGATTAGTAATCCTCAGTATTGTTAGCCAACGACAGAAATATCTGGGACAGGTCTTTTTAAAGCCTGATCAAGTCACACACGTACGTCCTATATGAAGAATAAATACCTGGACAGGTCTTTTTCACTGCCTGATCATTTTACAAACGTACGTCCTAAGTGGAGAATGGACTTTCTTAAAGGTTTAGACCTTATGGATTCATAAGTAGCTTTAGGGTATACATAAAAAATATTTTAGCTTGCAATTTCCAGTCATTTTGTGTGGAGTCTTTTGTGTTATTTTAGGTTTTCGACCATTTTTGAAAATTTTGTCACACCTTTTCATATATACAATTTCTTCTTAAATCTACAAAATTAGTATTCAGAAAGTGAATATCAGAGATTTGGGTATTTCCATTTATCACTTGTTTTAGGAATATTATAATAATGTCTACGTAATGTTTAATTTGCAAAAAAATGTAAAATTTCACAGTAAAACCTCTTTCACAATAAAATACTAAAATCACGCGGTTCGTATATTAGCATCAACGTTTCCCGTATCAAGTTTTATGCACCAAATGTCAGTTCTCTTCAAGTTTGCTCCAATTTTGTACCTGACATAGTGGGAACTTTAATTACGATGCTATTTTCGTCTAATAAGGTTATGTTTAATTGATTTCTTTATTTAGGTTTATTGCGAATAGCTATTCGTCTAATGAGAAATGAAGAAATGAGTCATATAGTTCTGCAATCCTTACGGATGCTTTTGCTGTTAAAGGGTAGCACACTATCTAGGATATCTCGTCAAATATCTTTTGGCTTATACGAACTTTTAAAAACGTCCGCCCAAAATATTCATACAAACACTGATTGGACCATAATATTTACTCTTTTGGAATGTGTTGGCGCTGGCGCTCAACCACCTAAGCCTATTACCTCAGGTAGCAGTTATTTATTTATTTTATTTATTTATAATTATCTATAATTTTTTTAAGCAGAAGAATCCGATATGAAGTCGAAATCTGATTGTGATTTATCTGATCCACATGAAGAAGAAGGTACATTGTCTGATTCAGAGATAACTAAAAGTCCTAAACATGTTACACAAAGACCTCAAAGTCCGATTACAGTAGCTACGTCGCCAGTTGGAACGCCTAATACCGGTAAGTTAGTTATTTCTATATATTTTTTTAGAAAGAATACTGAATTACACGTATATAAAAACTAGTAAAAGTATCTCCCATGAACATATGTGATCGCATATTTTCAAAAACGTTAGAGATTCGTATAAAAACTTTTAGAATGTACCCAACATGTAAAAAAGTTACCAAAAATACATCCTATTTATCGGGTACGCTGCGGAAATTATTGACATTACAGAAAAGTGATTGCTGCAACTCCCATGAAGATAGTAGATCTTTGATAAATTACATTTTCTAAATTACCACACATAAATTAAAAAATATATACAAATACCAATTTTTTTTTCTAAGTTCAGGTTTCTGAAGCGTAAGTTAGAGTAGCACACTAAAGGTCGTATTGCTTGTCTTTGGCCTGAAATTTTTTTCCAGTAGGCTGCACTGAGTTCATTTTCCAAATTACTAACTTTATCTGTACATATAATAAAACTGTAGGAATGAAAAATCTGTACAATTGAAGATATTTTAAAAATAATTAGCGGGGGGTGTTACTACATCAATATAGAACCTAAAAATGTGGATAGATTTTTTTGTCTGTCTGTATGTTTGTGCGCGCATCACATGAAAACTACTGATCCGATTCGAATGCGGTTTTCACAAATGTATTTGTCTTCTTTCAACTTAACATCTGCTGTATAAAAATTTCTTCCCCTACCCCTTTAACGGGACAATAGAGGGATTCAGATGAAAGCATCTCATTGATCCATTTAAAAATACCACTGATATAATACACAAGATGCATACATGCTATAATTTAGTTTTGATATTCGAAACTAGATGGCGCTACGCTGTTATTAAAACGCGCTATCGTTGTTTTTTTATCGCAAGTACATATACAAATGACTCACAAATTACTACATCCTACAAATGATTGGGTCCAATGTAGAAGTCATTCCGCAAACCCTGCGCTCCAAGTGTTTGGAAGAAAAACTAAAAGGGTTTTGAGCGGGAATTTTGAGTCCAGTTAAAATTTAGAAAACTGTGGCAATGTAATTTCTGTACATTAAAGATATTTAAAAAAGCGAACGACGTTGCGGGAACAGCTAGTTCATGATAAGACATTTCGAGGTGACACAGAAAAGTTCAGGTTCGATAAATGGAGTACTAACTTCTTCTTTGCTAGACTATCAGCAATCTCGTTTGATATGCTATGGTACCCATGCAAAGTTACTGTGTTGTGTTTAGCCAGTTGCTTAAGAGATTGTTAACAATTCCAGGTTTTTTTGGACACTGAATTTTATTATTATTATTGAAAATAATATACATATTCGATTTTCCATTTCTTATTAAATGCACAATGTTCATCACTTATTTTTTGTTTCTTTATAGACATAATGAAATTAAATATTTTTCTCAAACCGGACGGCTAAATACTTATTATAATGTGTGAAATTCAAAGTGGTAGCAATAAAAAATGAATTAAAGTATAAGCTTAACTAATATGGACACAAACGAAGTCTAACATAAACATCTTACTTACAGACTTCTTTTAAAAAAATGCTTCCCGGAAATTTCTCCAATAATAGTAAAATGTAATGGAATGATATTAGCATAAAGCACCAAATATTGATTTTATATTTTCAGAAAGATTTCCATTATCCAAGCTGTTTTTAGATATCCAAATATTATCTGGTTATTTTACACTGTAAATTCTAATTATAAAATGCGTCGTGGGTCTCATAAAAACAAGCCGTGGGTCGTGATTTAGATAGCTCAGAGTCTATCTGATTAAATTTGGCTGGAGAGCAAAAAACTGCTTAAATTAAACAGACTGGTGCTAGACAGACTGTATCAAAACAAACCATTATTTATTAGGTTCCGTTTTATAACCATCCTAGAAACATTTTAGAATCATTACAGAATCAATTAGTGTGCAAGATCGTACAAGTATGGGGAAAGACTGTTTTAAGTTTATGTAATTGAGAATTTTCTAGATGTAGTTATTAGGGTAGATCATGTTAGAATGTTCGTTTTTATTATAGGAGGGGGTATATTAGCAATTAATGGAAGTTCAAATAGTTCAATGTTATTGTAAATCTGTTTAGACGTTATCCAGCAGAATTCTTGTGTATCTGTAACAATTTTTGTAAATGAATTAATTTCCAATATAGAAATATAGAAAAAAATTAAGTAATGGGAAAATAATACCAATAAAAACTACAAAGTTTAAGTATATAAAACACATTCACAATTACAGCTACTATCTTCACAAAAATACTGCAATATTAAAGCAGATTGCAAGATCAACTACAAATGGTCCAGAGATTATCATAACAAAGCTTAGAATACAAAAACAAATATGGCGAAAACAAATATTGGCGTGCTGTCAATCAATTGCGCATATCGATACTAATGATTCTACCTTTGGATCGAGAATCGTAATTACCGTTCAAAAACGATTCTCGAATAATACCAACAGCAATTGGAAGAGAAAACAGAACCGTTCGAGAACAGTTTTATCTCAGTTGGAATGCACTTTTAATAATGAGCATGCGCGAACCGTTCTAGAACGATTTAACAAACCTATTGTGCCCAAAATTCGCATTTTTTCCTCCAGTTATTTAAAGTAGCAATAGATGGCACTGTGATAATTAACACAGACTTATGCAAGGCATAGGTCTATTCAAAACAGGCAAAAACTGATCTTGGGACTTCTTTATTTGTTTTTATATTACGGATTGCAATTAATTCGAGGCGTTTTTTATAAGAAAACAGTATATTACACTACAAGGGACGAAAGTTGAATTTTGGGCCCTGCGCGTCATGATGCCCGAGGCGAGATTTCAACTTTTGGCCCGTGTAGTGTATACGGTTTTTCTTCATAGCCGATCGAAAGTACGTTATTAATTATACTTTTTTTAACTTTAAATGTTGATAAGTATATTATTGATGCCTGCCCCGACATTTGCGGCATGAGCGAAGCGAGTGCTGCTGGTCGTAGGGGCAGGCATCAAATACATTCGAAGAGTCAAGTCTGGTAAACAATTTGCTATAGTGACAGAATAAATAGTCCCTAGTTACAAATGTAACTACGCATGAGAAATTTTTTCCTCCCGCCGTAAACAGGGAGTAAATGTTAAACTTTCTTTCCTGCAATTAGGGACGAAAGTATGTACTTTCGACCGAGGTATGAAGAAATTTTTTTATTTTAAATAAAAATAAAAAAATATATGGCTTTTTACTACTTTCGACCCTCTTTCGGACACAGAACGAGCACCGTGCATTAATTGTAGTCGGTAGCTATTTCCAGTTATGGTTTTAGTCGGTTTCGGCAGATATTCGGCTTTGCTACTGATTAGATGTAAAAAACTTTTTCTTTTCTCTCGTAGAAGCTGCAGTTCAAAAAAAAGTCTTTCAATTTCCCTTCATGTCCAAACTTTTAAAACGTTTTTGAAGTTTTAGAAAGTAAACAAAGAAGAATATATTAAATGACATTAAGGAGAAATTGAAAAAATGTCGCCCAGCATAGAGGTTAACGTTGAGGGTTCAAGTCCTACTGGATGCGATTTTTTGTCAATTCTCAAAATAATAGGTTACTCTTAAGACTTTTTTCTACCGTTGATAAGTCAACGTCCAATAGTGAAGACAATTCGAAGTGTTTAACTTGAGTCTTTATTGGTAAATGGCTTTAAATCATTATCTTCAAATTTTTTGGCTGACCTTGTCTCTCCTTGTCATACAGTCATACAGCTTGAGTATCTTCACCATACTTTGTAACGATCTATCTGACCGTTTTGTATTTAATAATTTTATTAAATTTTCGTTACCGTGTCTATCTCGGTGAGAATTACTTATTTTAAGATTTGTAATTGAAAAATTTGCCGTTAGCGGTGTTATAGTAAATTATAGACACTTTCGTCGTGCTTGGTAATTTTCGATCCTTTACAAGTTGGCACGCGAAACAATCGGGTTCATTTGTGAACAACCCGATTTAGCCTCTTTAAAATACAAGGTACCTCCAAATTAAAAGTATAAAATGTTGTTATTTACGATTGAAAATAAGATTATGTAAAGGAAATGGTGTCCAATGACAGCTATTTCACGATAAAATCATTAATTTAGATAACAACGAAATACTGTACTATCCACACGATCTGTTGTAAAACGCAATAAACTAGAGCATCAAATAAAGCTAATTTCGCTTCAAAATTCTTTTTTTAATAGTTTTGAGTGTTAACTTTTATTTCTGTTTAGGTGGTTGGATTCTTGTGGGTAATGAAGGCGAAATTCAGCCAGTGATAGGAAGGACAGTACCACCTACACAATACGGATTAGCTTTAGAGAAAAATCTAGGAAGTCACGATCCTCGTAGTATGATGAAATGTTGTGAGAGTCTCGCTTTCTTAATTCGAGATGTTGCTCACATTACTCCTTACAATTTTGATGTGTGTGTTCATTGCATTAGGACTTTTGTAGAAGCGAGTTTGCATGGCACTAGTGTTAAAAGAAGTAAGGATCCTAGATTAAGAAAAGCATCTTCAGATAGACATAAAGCGAGAAAAAGTCCTGCTAGTAGTCCAGATGAAGATGATAGTGATGATGAAAACATTCCAAGTGGTTACCATCAAATATCAATTCAATTATTAGATTTGATGCATACATTGCATACAAGAACTGCACAGATTTTCAAATGGTGGGCAGAAGAAGGAGGTGAAATATCCCAGGAAACGTCTTTGTGGACGCAGGGATGGTGCCCGTTATTACAGGGCATTGCAAGATTATGCTGTGATACTAGAAGACCTGTTAGAATGAGTGCAATAACGTACCTTCAGAGAGCTTTGCTAGTCCACGATCTCCAAACTTTAAGTGGACCCGAATGGGAACAGTGTTTCCAAAGAGTATTATTTCCCCTTTTAAGTTACCTACTTCAATCAATTAATCCTAAAGATGCAATTGCTATGGAAGAAACTAGAATACGAGCTGCGACTGTATTAAGTAAAGTTTTTCTACATCACTTAACGCCGTTATTGACATTACCTAGTTTTTTTAATCTGTGGTTAATTGTTTTGGACTTTATGGACAAATATATGCACGCTGATAGAAGTGAATTGTTATATGAAGCTATTCCGGAGAGTTTAAAGAATATGCTTTTAGTTATGGACTCTGCTAAAGTATTTGATGGACCAGATGGTAAGAATATGCTATGGAACGCAACTTGGGATAGGATAGGAAAATTTTTACCAAATATGAAGGACGAATTATTTAAGGAACTTGAAAATCAAATTAGAAAACATGAAGAGATTGTTGAAAATATTGATATAGTTGTAAATAAAGATGAAGATCAAATAAATGGGGAAAAACTTATAACGTGTTAATATGTGAATTAATTTTCTGTAAAATTTATATTAATTTGTATATTTTTAGTTGTAAAATATAAGTGTCTAAAAAATGAGAGTAATTTGTACCAATAAATGACAGATTGTTGTATTTTTAATTCTTTATTTCATTGTATATGTTATATTTATTAAAAGATTCCATATGGATACATTAAGTTTTTCATTACTCTGAACAAATTACCAACAAAAGTTTCCAATAAGATTTCTAGATGCATAGTTTACACATAGACCGGCTGGATCTCTGAGTCGTATGAACTCCGAAAATTTGAATGACTCTTTTGATGGCAAGCATTCACTTCCAAGATGTACCCAAAATTCTTTACTTTCACTACCAGCTTCTTCTGTTTTATTATTATTTGAAAAAATGTATCACAGATTAATAATAATATCACACAGTTAGGCTTTACAGTTGAGTCCGTGGTTCTTTACCCGTGCGTCACTAATACCTGGCTAGATAAAACACATACTTTTAATCTAGCGTCATTGTCTTCCACGCATGAAACTAAAGACAAAACAGCTACCGCATGTTATTAAGTTGCAATTTCCGACTTACTTCGTATGCTTTAAATGATGACGCACGGGTAAAGAACCACGGACTCAACTGTATGTATAGAACTTCGAAATCCTATTACTTTCAGAACATTGTATATGGCACATTCCGAACAGACAATAGATAGAAAAATTACAACTCGGTAAGTATTCCAAATGGGTTTAATTTATGTACTCGGGGTTTTTGGGGTCGCCGAACACGAATCTCATGATGTCGAAAGTCCCCGCGGCACTTGGTGTCTAGAGTATTTACCTCTTCTCCTGGTGTTTTATGTAAATTCTGTACAAAATTACACTCGGCTGTTTTTTGGGTCGCTGAATACGAATATGATCATGGCGATGGTGTCCGAAACACCTGGTACTTAAGACGGACCTTATCTCCAGGAAATGTTATGCAAATTTGATACAAAATCAGTGTGTAGTCGGTACTAGGAGGTTTTTGAGGTCGCTGAACACGAATATCATATAATAATTTTGCTAAATCATTCGCCTAAAAATTTATAAATCCAGGCGCGTGCATAGAAGTATAACTTCTGCCGGCAGTCCCACTGACTGCCACACCCTTTTTTTTCGTACAATGTATGCCTGGTAAGGATTGCAAATCTTGGAATAACCAGTTAAAATTTTTATAGAATCGATGCCATTTGTTTTTTTCTGTTTTTTAACTTCCCGCTAAAAAAAATTAAAATTTTTTTTAAAATCGGGAAGTTATTGGTTTCACCCCGTTTTTCGAAAATCGAGTTTTCATCGGATCTCAACGTTTTTAGGTCTTAGGAACCTCTCCTGACTATTTTTACGAGGGGGTCTGTATGTCTGTATGTACGTGTGGATGTGTGTGTGTGTGTGTGTGTGTGTGTGTGTGTGTGTGTGTGTGTGTGTGTGGATGTATGTAAACCTCTTATAACTTTTGAACGGCTTGACCGATCGAAATGAAATAAAAAGCATTCCAAAGAGTTCCATCTAACTTAGATTCCCTGTAAGTTTGAACCGATTCGAGCCAGTAGATTTCGAGAAATTTCAAAATAACCGAAAAAAACAATTGGTAAAAATGATGTTTTTTGGGTATATCTTTTTGGCTATTGCATCGATCAATTTCATAACCCAATCAGCTCTCGTCGAATGCCGTTTTGCAAATTAAAATCGGTGGATTCGTTCGTGAGATATCGTTGTCGAAAAATTTCAAAAAAAGTGTTTTTTTTTCAATAACTTAGAGATTTTTTGACTAACCGATTTTGCACTCCCGGTAACGTTTTTAGGTCTCAAAAACTGCGTCGAATGCCATCTTGAACATCAAAATTGAATAAGGCTTTTTAAACATTTCAAAAAAAGTCAAAGACGTCAAAATACGTCACGTTACTATAGCTTTGCGGTTAAAACTAGCGGGAAGTTGCAAGGATGGCCTTTAAGGTCAACCTCTTTTCAAATTTTTTTTCCTATATTCTCTTTTTTTTTCTTTATTTTTATATTCAATTGTTTTTTTTTTCAATTTCTTTTTGTTCTTTTTTTTATTTATTCCAATTTTTCACGTTGTTTTTTTTTGAATTTATTCACTTTTGACAAATTTTATAATTTATTTGATTTTTATTATTTTTTCCAATTTTTTATTAATTGTTCTTTTATCATATTACTTATTCTATCCCGAACAAAAATAAATCCAAATTAGCTGTATTATTTAGGAATAAAAATTCAACGCTATCTACCCTAAGTATGAATCCTATCTATGTATATTTACAACAGGGTAAAAAATAGTACCTACATTTTTAATATATCTATTAAGGGTATGGTAAAAAAACCCTACTGTTAATTACCTTACTTGCAGTGAAATAAAAAAATACGGGTTGGTGTACAATTTCGTATTAGAATCTACAAATCAACAGTGATCCTCTTAAAACTGATTAACCCGCTATTTAACTTAGCACACTCTAGGCGATCATTTAATACATATCCTAAAAAAATTGAGTTAAACATGGGTACGGAGAATTTTCAGATTTTGTGATAATGTTTGTTTACAATTTTGTATTAGGATCTACAGATCAATAGTGATTTACATAAAATATATATTTTAGCCCCCCGCGGTCTTAGCTTTATAATTTAGCAATCTGTATGCATTGATAGCTCAAGGAAAGAAAGAGCGAATACTTGTTTATTTTGCTGTTTAAGCTAGCACACTCCAGGTGATAATTTAATACATAATCTAAAAGATAATTGGGTAAAGAATGGGGAGAATTCTCAGATTTTATGCTAATGTTGTTAGGCAGGAGTTTAATGTAAAATACACATTCTACTTTCTGTGGAGCAAACAAGACGGAGGTAAATAAACATAGACAAGAATCAACAGTTCTAAAAATCAAAACACGTTAGTATTATTTTATAGGTTAGTAGCGGACCCGGCGAACTTCGCATCGCCTAACATTAATTTTTTTTTTATTTTTACGATTAATTTTTTGTATTTTTTATCATATTTTCTCGTTAGGTACCCGTTTTTACTATTATTTATAGTACTTTGTAATTTATCGGTTAGGTATATTATATATTAACTGCGCCACCTAACGGTGGCGTCATAGTTCTTAGGTAAGTAAGTTTTGCTCTTTTAAATATATGAGATATCAACTGCGCCACCTTACGGTGGCGTCATAGTACTTATTTATGTAAGAATTACAGGTGTAAATTTATAAAATCTCAACTGCGCCACCTTAGGGTAGCGTCATAATGATTAATTTCGCAATAAACGCGTCCGATCGCTGCAAAATTCAAAGTGCTATAAGGAAAATCGCGGCTTCCGTTGCCGCTGCCCCTGCCGACCAGTTGCACCGCAAACGCTACGTCCCGCAATTTTAAATCTGCAATATCTTCGAAAATATTCATTTAAATCTTGTGCTGTAAAGGACCATATAGATCTATATTAAATCAAAAATGTATTTAAGCTATTTAATTGGATAAGGATTAATGCTGTATTGGTTAAAATCGCTTCGTAAATTAGTCATTATTTGTCGTAAAAAGTAAATGACAAAAAAAATGTTATTGTGGGATATCCATAAGAGATAGACATATACCATCGCGGAGTTTTCTGTAGACCTTTTCAATGTGTACAAATAATTAGTACATTATTTTGATAAATCTCGTAGGGTTCAGCCTGCGTTTGCAATGTAAGCGGAAAAAATTGATAATTAACGACATCACATTAGAAACCTCAAAAATAACAGTATTTCTCCATTACTTAATAGATGTTATTATACATATAAACCTTCCTCTTGAATCACTCTGTCTATTAAAAGAAACCCTATCAAAATCCGTTGCGTAGTTTTAAAGATTTAAGCATACAAAGGGAAATAGGGACAAAAAAGGGACTTTGTTTTATACTATCTATTGATATGGTTTGAACGAATATACATGAAATTTACAAGTTAAATTTTATTTAACGGTAGGTACATTATTGGATTAATTATTCTATTTGGTTAAAATTTGAACCATTTCGTGTGACTGACGAGCGTAGCGTCATGGATGGGGTAAAGGGAAAAATTTTATTGATTGACAATCAATTATGTAAATTCACTTACAGTTCACAACTGTTGCTGAGGTTGTGCCGCTATATAAAGGCTTCTATTTGGGCTAGAGACGATGAAAAAGAGGCCCTTAATGCTAATGCAATGTAAAATATATTAACAACTTCTTGGATTACAACAAAACGAAACAATGGCGAGACCGGTGGTTCGTTTTAAGAGTAACATGGACGTTTTCTTCAATGCGCCAAAAAACACGTGTACGCCTTATTGGTCTATTTCCTTTCATTATTGAAAACTTTTTTAAGAGAACGTACACCATAGTTAAAGTACCTGAGTATAGGCCACCAATAAAACTGGTAGGAGAAAAAAGGGTGTTAAGCATGGATGTATATTAGTTATACATCCATGGTGTTAAGCAATCAAAATATAAAATACTAGCTGAACCGGCGAACTTCGTACCGCCAACTGATGTTTTTTACCATTTTTCCAAATTGTTACGTTTTTGTAAATTATCGATTAGATATATTATATATTGTAATATCTTCTAAGATGTTTATTGAAATTAAGTGATGTCAAAAACAATTTTGTTCACAATTAAATACTCTTAATCAACAACATATTTATTTGGATAAAGATTAATATTACGTTGATACAACTCTTAACAAACAATGCATTAATTTCGATCAAAATTAATTACCATAAAAACGGTTCTAGTGAGTTAATCTTAAAAGATAGACATATACTGTCGCGGACATTTTTTTAGATCATTTCAAGAGGAATAATTCTTTCATACATATATTTTTGGTATCTTGAACCGTTTTGAATAAAAAAATTGGATATATATTAGAAAATAAATATTTTATTATAAAAACAAATTTGTTTAAAATTACAAATTTTTGCCTGTTGTTTCCAAAAGGTCATTATTATAACATAATAAACAAATCGTATTGCAAAGTTTTGTTAATTTTTTTTTTGGTAATAGTTTTTTAACTATTTTGTCTTGATAAAGCTACAGAACTTAAAACAAAAAAGAGTTTTAGTTGTGATAGGATATATCTTTAGGTTTTAAAAAGCAGTTATTGCAGGTTTTGTCTTGAAACGTCATGATTGCTGGTAGAAAATTCGTTACATGAAGTAGAAGGGAAACTTGTATACAAACTGGTTGCGGTGGCGATGAACGATTGATTATTTGATATTTGATATATTTCTTCCTGTTCCTGAACGTTATATTCTTTTTTCTGGCTAAAGGCTTCACCAACTTTACTAATCATCTTCTTCAAAAATTTTGTAGATGTTATTCTGGATTTTGTATCTGATTGTGGATGTTGTTGAGGCTGTAAAATTAAAAAATATATATATTTACGATTTAAAATATGTGAAAGTTTAATATTATTTTAACATTTTTACTGCCTAACACTGATGTATTTTTCTCATTTTACGTTTTTTCTAATTTTTACAATTTTGTCTTGTGTTTTTTATTTCTGCCAGTTCCATTATATTTTCTCATCAGTTTCCAGATTTTTCATTATTTTTTTGTTGTATTTTGTAATTTATAGATTAAATAATTTAATAAGAATTGCTTGTTTAAATATAAACGATATCAACTGTCCAACCTTACGGTGGGCTCATAGTACTTAATTTAGTAAGCATTTTCTTAGTTTTTCTTTGTTTTCACATTTTTTTTACCTAACTTTAAGGTTTTCCTGCATCCTTTATGTCAAACGATATTTTTTTTCGATCAATAAAGTGTCATCTATTGGGTTTTTATAACACTAAATATTAAATATTCACTTTGCATTGGCATTTGTATCGCATAACAATAAATAATTTTTTTATTAATTCTTTTATTAAAAAAGAAGTGAATGTTGTTCTATTCTTCGATTCTTTTTTCTTAAATAATCTGGAAATCAAAACACACCGCTGGCTACATTTTGTCGACCTAATTTAGGTACCAATAGAAAAAAATACCAATTTACTTACACCGCCGTATATTAGGAATTCGTAAAACTAAACAATAAATACTTCTAATAAATTGTAAGTTAAAAATTAATTAAAAAACCATTTTGTAGTGGACCAAATAGGAAATCTAGACCATTCTCTAATCCGAGCGCTTCCCACACTCCATACCCGCGCCCTTTACACTCGTTGCGTTTAACTTATGCGCTTGCCCCCATACGTGTTTCAGTATGATAGCAAAAAAAATTCACAAATTTTTAATAATATTTAAAAATTTACGAAACGAATAATTTAAAATACAATAAACTGAATTTGCTGACCACGTTTTTTTATAGTACTTATTTTAGTTTATATTACGAAATCATACGACACACTTCAATTTGTCAAAAACTGCTACATTCATTCCGTACCCTACATCTACTTTAGCGCCATTCTAGTGAAAAGTTTCAGAACTGTTGTGTACCTCTAAAAGATGAACACATTTTTAATCTTTTCCCATTTAAGATCGTTCTCCTTATCTTTACCCTATTTACCATATTAATGGATTTAACAAGCACGTTCACAAGTATCAGAAGAGGGAATTGACATTTGACAGGACATATTCTACAGTTGACAGTTCCATAAACAACAACATGCACCCATAGAGATATAAGATATAGAGCACGTGAGCCATAGGAACGCACACAAGTGAAAGCCAGCACGGAATAGAAAGAGAGAGAGCAACTAGTGCGTCTGGTTTTTTACCTTACTAGTTTTATAGACTCGCCTGTAACGCATGTGATTAGACAAAGATAAACCGACGCACTAGTTGTCCTCTCTCTTTCTATTTCGTGCTGGTCGTATCGGCTGGCTCCCGTTAGTTGTCCTCTCTCTTTCTATTTCGTGCTGGTCGTATCGGCTGGCTCCCGTGCTCTATATCTTATATCTCTATGCATGCACCAGCAAAAAGTTCTAACAATTAAACACTGACAAAAATTAAACACAAATAATATAGCGTGGAGCACTGGCACAAATGAGTAATACTATACACTACACGGTCAGCTGCTGCAAACTATAGGAGCCGCCTACTTTATACCTACTCGGCGGTCGACCGACATGCGACATGCGCTACACAGAGCAAAAAGTATGGGACAATGTAATAAAAGTTTCACTTTAAAAATAAATACACAAAGCCATCACCATGCAACAATTGTATTATTTAATTTAATTAATAACCAACGGTTTTAATTTAAATTCTTTAATGTATGGTTTATTCAATAAATATATTTCTGATGCAAGTAGAAAAAAAGAACTTGGGATATCCCAATCTAGCAGTAAAAAATGTGCCTGCATAGAATACCACTAATTGTGTTTTAATACTTTTTCTACACATCATTCAAATTATAATTGTAAAACAAAGTCAATGTAAGAAGTAAGAAAGTGCCATTGAATTTATTTATAAATAGGAGTGAAAAAAAAATATACATATATATATATATATATATATATATATATATATATATATATATATATATATATATATATTGTTATGATATGATTGGTTCATAAAATTTTTGTATTTGATAATAGGTAACTGTCTTTATATGTGTGTTTAAAAATTTTATTTCAGAAAGTATGGGCTGGGTGCGAAGGATAGGGTGGGAGAACCACGAATCGATCGCAGCGCTCACCGTGGCTAAAAAAGGAACTTACGGCGGACGATTAATCACTTTTTACTAAGGATTTTACATGGATTTCACTTATCCATGCGTCGATTTAAAAAGTAAATAAACCTTCGTCACGAAACCTGCTGTACAGTCAACTGCAACAACAATGGCAAAAATAGTGATCAGAAATTCTATAAATTTCCATAAAAAGTTGGAAACGAGAACAACGTGTGAAGTAGTGGATAATCCCTATCAAGAGGAAAAAGCTAATAAGCTAACTTAAAAAGCAACAGTTTAAATATTTGCTATATTTAGTAGATACCTATGTTGTAGGAAGACATCACGTTTTATTTTTACGTCTTGCACATGTTAAGCCAAAACTAATTCTTTACCTTTGTTGGTTGTTTGAGGTTGGAAAGTTATGTCGTGAGTGATTGCTTGAAAAACAGTTTTAATTATTAATTTGGCCGAGTTTAACTGAAAATACACAAAACGTCTGCATTATTAACGGCATTATAATCATATTATTATCATCTTTAATGCGATAATCGATTAAATTTATTTATTTTTTTAATTACTTCATGTGAAATCCGCCGTGATAAAGCCCATCTATACTACCTAAAATTTAATGATTTTGACATTTTAGACGGAAAATAAAAAAGATAAATATTTTTATCGACGCTATAGATTTACATGATCAATACATTTGGGTAGAAAACTAATAAATTACGATGTTTCATTATTGGAAATAATTATTTGTTTACTTACTTTTCGTAATGACAGTTAGCACTTTGATATTTCAAAGTCCGCCGTAATTGTAAACGCAAGGTGTCGCTGTCATCGCGCACCCAGCGGATAGAGAGTTGTTTAGTTTTGTTTTATATTTTGTTTTGAAGAGGTTACCTAGGGACGTGGGGGATAAATAGGCATTATTATTGATTTTTAATTTGAAGAAGATACTTGTAATTTTGAAATATTGTAATTGCAGTTAAAGTTTAAAAGAAAAAAAACTTAAATAATTTGAATATTGTTTCAAATAATTAGAAGCACGACCCAAATAGCCGGAGCCAAAATAAAGCAGATTTCTATTACAAAATGACGAACCAACGTGGGGCCCAAAAGAAAACGAACACCATTTAAAGACGACAGCAGATCAGGCTGATAGAAAAGAAAACAAGAAGTTGCCGATAGCCGATAGAAAAGAAACCAGGATAGCCGAATTTGAAATTAATTAGTAGAAAAATTGTACTCTGGGGTAAGATTTTTGAATTCTTATATAAAGACAGTTCAGTTTTTTATTGTTAATTTGTTGTTTATATTTGAAATAAGGGGGATACATAATTTAGTAAGACATATTTTATAAAAATTGAAATTTTTTTTGACAGTGTCAATTAAGACATAAAAAAATTTAAATTGATATACGGGGTGAATTAATACTATGCGATATTATAAATCTAATAAACAGTAAAATTTAAATATTATAATAATAAATTAAATATAATAAACAATAATAAAATGGAAACAAGAAGAAGACAAAACAAGAAACAGGATTTACAGATGCAACAAGGAGATCATCAAAAAGATGATGATATACAGATTATGGAAACAAATGAATCGGGAGATGAAAAAGAGAATACCACTATTATAGAAGCAATTATTGAAAGTAATGGTAATAAACATGAAGAAAGTGACATGGAAAGGATGTTTAAATTTTTAGAAAAAATGAATAATAACTTAAGAGAAGATTTGAAGAAGAATTTACAAGAAAATAAAAAAGACATGAACAAAAATACTGAAGCAATAAACAAGAATATGGATTTGATAAAACAAGATATTAACAAAAATAAAGAAGAAATAAATAAAAATATGGAAGCAATAAATGTAAATATGGATTCTATGAAAAAAGAAATAAAAGAAGATATGAAAAAAGAAATAAAAGATATGAATAAGAATATGGAAGTATTTAAAGATGAAATGAGGAAGCAAATGGAAATGTATAGAGAAACAATAAAAGATATGAAAACAATTTATGACAAATCAATAATTAATAAGGACTATGAAACTGAATCTACTAAAGAAAAAGATATGGGGGAAAATAAACGTAAAAATGAAAATAAACAAGAAAATGAAAGAATACAAAGAGTTATGGAAGTAAATGTTATGACAATAGCAAAGAAATTTGAAGATGAAACAAAAAAATTACAAGAGATGCAAAATGAGAGAACTGAGGATGGTTCATATATGGTAATACGGGAAGGAAAAAGTAAAAATAAATATTATAAAAAATATGAGACATATAAAAACAAAAAGAAACAAGAATATGAAATTATGAATTTAAAATTAAATGATGAATATGAAGATGATGGTATAAATTATTTTGAAATAGATGGTAACATTAATAGAAGATTAAGGAAGATTTAGATGAGCATTATATATAATTATAAAAAAAGAAAAAAATAAGTTAACTAAAAGCAAATAAGATTGAGATAAAATTAAAATTAAGATTAAAATTAAAAATAAAGAGGAAAATAAATAATGGGGAAATATCAGAAAAAGGGGGAAGAAATTGATTAAATAAAATAAATAAAAATTATCAAATTAGTAGAATTTGAAAGTAAATTTAAAATTATAAAATGTGTCTTAATAGAAAATTTTTATTTTAAATTTAGGGGGATTTTGTTATGATATGAATGGTTCATAAAATTTTTGTATTTGATAATAGGTAACTGTCTTTATATGTGTGTTTAAAAATTTTATTTCAGAAAGTATAGAGAGTTGTTTAGTTTTGTTTTATATTTTGTTTTGAAGAGGTTACCTAGGGACGTGGGGGATAAATAGGCATTATTATTGATTTTTAATTTGAAGAAGATACTTGTAATTTTGATATATTGTAATTGCAGTTAAAGTTTAAAATAAAAAAACTTAAATAATTTGAATATTGTTTCAAATAATTAGAAGCACGACCCAAATAGCCGGAGCCAAAATAAAGCAGATTTCTATAACAAGATATAGCACTATTTCTTAAGTGAACTTAAAAAAAAACAATTTTCATGAAATACTGAATAAAAATCGACACAAAAATATTGAAAAAATGTATGAAATTGCCAAACAATTAAGTAATTTTTAATATTTAGAAATTACATACACAAGAAAATGACATTAACTAGCGAACCTGCAATCTTTACCCAACACCTCTAACCACTTCACCCACAGATGCATTAGTAGTTTTTCGGCTTTTTCATCGTCTCTAAATTTTAAAAATACCATGATAGATATCCCTGAATAATTTATTTATTAAAAATTGAATTATACTGAATAATTAAAAAATAATAAATTTAAAAAAAAATCACAAAAGAAACACAGTTAAGGCATTAAATATATAAAAAAAGTGTGAGGTGTCAAGGGACACCCGGATGGAACGAAGTTCCTTTCGATTAATTAGTGAAGGAATTAGTAATTTGTAAACACAACAGAGTGTTTATACATACATAAGCATTTATTATTGTCTGTATAAAATCTCTACTTACCTAAGAGTTCGTTTCTTTTAACAAAAGTGTCCATTTATACAATACCAGAGCTTTAGATAACACATCTTTTTAGAATTACTTTTTATAATTTAAAACAGGAATTAACAATTCAATACAAAATTTTAAAATTAAAATATTTGACAGTAACTGACAGTTAAGGTAATTTGACGTAGGTACCTAAATAGTCAAGTTACGAACTATTTTTAAAATGTTTATGAATTTATTAATTTATAAAAACAGGATGAAATAAAATGTAATACTATTATAGTTAATTATTATTTTTTCTACAGTATTTTCTTTTAATTTAAAATAGTGTCTTTTTAATTTTAATATATCTATCTATGAGAGAGAGGGAGAGAGAGTTATTTATTTTTTGGTCTGTGAGAGAGAGAAACATGCGTGTGTCGTGTCATAGTGTCGTGACAACTTTTGGTATGAATTTTTTTTGGCTAGCTCCTAGCGTCTGTCGTAACTGTTCGTAACGCGCGAAAGGGAACTTCGTTCCAAAAACATGAGAATGTTAAAAATTGAAAAAAGTGAAAACATTAAAAATTGTAGAATGTTATAAAAAATAAAAATCGGATTAGGTAAAATATAATCGTTAAAATTAAAAAAAAAACACTTTAACAAAACGAAATTTTAAAAATGCTCGAAGAATAAAAAAAAAATTAAATATAAAAATTCAGTATATTCACATTTGCAAGTTTAAAAATATACCATAAAGTAATACATAATGAAACATAAAATAAATAAAAAAATACATAAAAAATTCAATAAAATTGTAGAACATTTAGTTGTTAACGCTCATAAAAACTTTGTTTTAAAAATTAAATAAAATTATTAAATATATGAATAGAAAATAAATTACCTTCACAAGTTCTTGTAACCGAATTTGTAACACTGGATTCCTAATAATATCTCCACAAATAAAATTCTTTCTTGGTTTATTCGGCCCATATGATTTAATACTAAGTTTTTCAGAGTTTAAAGCTGCTAGAGAAGTCATCTTGAAAAGCCACTACCGATCAGTTCAATTTTTTCGTAAATAATAAGATTCAAAGAAGCAGTATAATGTCTTTAAATACGTAGATTTGTTGGTTTAATTCACCCTAAGGTGGTGGAAGAACAGAAATCTTACTTTTAATAACGCCTATTGTGTTAAATCTTTAATTGTGTATTAATTTGGGATATTTCTTTCATATCATTAGAGATTTATACCTGAATTTAATAGAGAAAGTTGTAAATATACCTGTTATCAAATTATTTGGTCTTAGGTATAGTTTCCTTTAAAAATATTCTGATTAAATAACAATTTTATTTTTAGTTTTTAAGATTTTTCCAATTTACCAAGTTTTTTTAAATAATTTAATTTTCTACCATTTTTCATGTTTTTTTTAAACTTATTTGAATTTTTAAATTTTTTTTCTTTTTTTAATTATAAGTTTTTATTTTTGTTTTTTCGACTGTTTATCGTTTTTTTTCTTATAAACGTTTCTTTTTAGTTTCTTTTGTTTTTTTACCAGCTTTCGTTTCTTTTTATTTATCTTTTTTTCGTTTCTTTTTGTTTTTTTTTACGATTTTTCGATTTTCCAACGTTTTTTTTTTGATAGTTTAACTGTTTTTTGACAATTTAACGTTCCTTCGGTCTTTTAACTTCTAGGATTTTCAATGTTTTTTTGAAGTTTTACTTCTATTCGTACACTCTGTAGAAAAAGATTGTGTTGAGTTAAATCGGAAAAGTCATTATATATGTAATGGTGTGAGTAAGAGAGAGACAGAAATACTTATCAGGTATATTGGTCGGTAAAAACAAAGATAAAATATATACCACATGTTATTAGTCATAACTATAAGTCCTTTGAATACCGTTTTAACATTTAGTACATTGAAAAGGGATAGATATACAAAAAACAGTCTGAACTAATGTATGAATATCATAGTGACGGACCACATGATTATTTGACAGATTATTTTATAATTCTGTCACGTAAGTATACATATAAAGTTTAGCATTTTATATTAATAATAATATTCAGTAATGAGTATTGTATTGTAGTCTTAAATACCGTCAAATGGTTGCAGTATATTTTCCTCCATGCTTTTAAGGTTGCTGGATACATAAACACAGTTTTTACGAAAAGTCGAGGAAATAAAGCACCAAAACCTCCGAATTTTGTAACGTAAGATGGATCGGAACACGTTTTTTTGCATTGGATTCGTTAAAGTATCAGGAAATTTGTCGCTATATTTTATAATGTAAAAATGGAAATTGCATTTCTGCATTCGAAAAGTACATTCAGACAATAGAGAAAAAACTTACAACTCGGTAAGTATTGTTGAAAATGGGTTCAATTTATATACTCGGGGTTTTGGAGTCGCTGAACACTAATATCACGATTCCAAAAGTCTCCTCGGCACTTGGTGTCTAGGGTATTTACCTCTTCTCTTGGGGTTTTATGTAAATTCTGTACGATATCAGTGCACACTTGGTACTCGGTGGTTTTTTTGAGTCGCTAAATACGATTATAATAATAGCGATGGTGTTCGAAACACCTGGTGCTTAAGACGGACCTCGTCTCCAGGAATTTTATGCAAATTCGATACAAAAAGAGTGTGCACACGGTACTAGGAGGTTTTTGGGAGTCGCTTCCCACGAAAATCATATAATGAGTTTGCTAAATCATTCGCATACAAATTTATGAATCCATGTGCGTGCATAGAAGTATAACTTCTGCCGGCAGTCCCACTGACTGCCACACTAGATTTTTTTGTTTTTTAAGGTTTTTTGGTTTTATAACGGTTTTTCGTTTTTAAACTATATTCGATACTTTTTTTAATGTTTTACGGTTTTTGATTTTTTTTTTTGTTATAAATGTTTTTTTGGTTTGTGTAACGTCGTTAAATCGGTTTTTTAAATGTTTTCGATTTTGATGTTTTTTCGGTGTTTTTGATTTTCTTAGGTTTTTTCGGCTTTTAAAAGTTTTTTGGTTGTTGTTTTCGTTTATTTAGATATTTTGACTGTTTTTTGCTTTTAAAGAATATTTCGTTTTCTGACGTTTTTCTGAGTTTACAACGGTTTTGGGTATTCTTACACTCTTTTTGGATTTTTGTTTGAAAGTTGTAGGTTTATTAATGTTTTGTTAGAATTTTAGTGTTCCTTTTCGTTTTTATCACGCTTTTTTGTGGTTTGTAACATTCTTAACGTCTTTTCGTTATTTTAATATTTTTGTTTTGATTATTTTATGGTTTTATGTATATTTTTAAGTTTTTTTGGTGCTTTTTATGGTCGTTTTTTCACAATTACCAGAGAGTCGCCTGAGAACCATGGCACCATAAATGATTAAAATACAATTAAGAGAAATCTTACTTTAATAACGCCCTTTGTGTTATACCATTATTCAGTATTAAATATTAACTTGGGATATTCCTTTAGATCAATAGAGGTTAATACCTGTATTCAAGGGGAAAAGTTGTAAATATTCGTTTTATCGAATTATTTAATCTTATCTATATATACGTATAATAAAACTGTAGAAATGAAAATTCTGTGCATTAAAGATATTTAAAATATAATTAGCGAAGGACGTTACTACCAGTGTTGTTAAAAATATTTTTAAAAATGTATGAGGGAAAGTATTGTAAAATTTCGACTTCGAGATAAACTAATCCTAATAAAATTCTATGTGCAATTAAGCTAAATTATATAAATTTAATTACACAAAATTAACTCATTGGCTCGCGTTAAAGTGGTGTTTAAGGGGTTTAAAAATTTTAAATAATTCTGAAAAATAAAGTTAAATAAAATATTCTCAACTGATGTATTCCTACATATCCACGCACAGTAAGGGGAAAGTACACTACATCGATATAGAACCCAAAAATGTGGTTCGATTTTTTTGTCTGCATCACATAAAAACTACTAATCCGATTCGAATGCGGTTTTCACAGATGGATTGGTCTTCTTTCAACTTAATATCTGGTCTATAAAAATAACTCCCCCCACCCCAAGCCACGCGAACGACGTCGCGGGTATAGCAGTTTTAAAATATAATCATTAAATAACAATTTTTCATTACATTTTTAGTTCCTTAAGATTTTTTTTTATAGTTTCTACCATTTTTAATTTATTTAATTTTGTTTTTCAGGTACTTGAATTTTCAACGATGTTTTTTTAAAATTGATTTTCTGTTTTTTGGGCTTCTTTTTGTTTTTTACATTTTAACGTTTTTTTTTTCAACAGTTTTTTAGTTGTTTAACATTTCTTCAGTGTTTTAAGTATTTTTGGGATATTCAACGTTTTTTTGGTATTCTTAGGTTTTTTTTTAGTATTTCAATGTTTTTAACGGTTTTTTGGTGCATTGAGGTATTTCGGTTTCTAAAGCTATTTTGGTTTTGAAACGGTTTTTGATTTTAAAAAGTTTTTTTAATTTTTTTGAGTTAAGGTTAATTCGGTAGTTAAACTTTTTTGTATTCTAACGTTTTTTACCATTTTTTAACCTTTTTTTGGTTGTTCATTTTATTTACTTTAATTGTTTTTAGTTTTAAAAGGTTTTTATTTTAATTAAATTTTTATATACCTATAATATGACTTAAAAATAAATAACACTTTTTAAGCTTATATACATTAAGAATATTTCCGTAAAAAGACAGTTATAAATTAACGACAATAAAAGATTTGAAAAACTGGTTAATAAACACACATTGGTTTCTAAAAAAAAATGTGCTACGACCTTTGGTAGCCAAAATAACAATTTTTTTAAATCACTATTACATCGGTTAAAAACATTATTGGTTGAAATTAACTAATACTTTGCAAGATAGTTCAAAGACTTAAAAAAATATCAACAATCAAGAAGATTACAAACTATTAAAACAGGATTGTTTTAAACAGAGGGTACTTTGCTTTTCGACTATATCTTTGTAAAAGATAGTGTTACTAACATTCAAAATCTAGATTTAATAGCAAAGATTAAAATAGAGGATAATTTGCCATTGGAGCCGACTTCAAGGAAATCGAAATCAGATGCTTAGTTGCTTCCAATTTTTTTAAGAAATAAAGATTTTATTTCTGGCTTTTTAGAGCATTTTTCTTCTTTTTAAGGCGGTTCGATTTAAAAAAAAAAGTTTTTATTAATTAATTATTTGCAATTAAAATTAGGGAATTTATTTTTTCTATATAGGTATATATACAAGGTCATTCAAAATGAGCGGAACACTTGATTTATGGCTTAACTATGAATTATACGATAATTTAACTAAGATAAAAGTTTTTATACATTTAATGTACTATTTATTGATCTTTTCAGATTTTCCAAAAAAGTAATAGCTTTCAAGATATGACGTCAAAGGACAATATTTTAAATGGATCACCCTGTATCTATATTTTTTTTCGAGTTGGTATGACCTGTCTAAATTCATTAATGGTACATTTAGTGGGTCTGAGACTTATGGTTTTATAAATATCAATTAATTAAAAAAATTATTTGACACCAAACGAACCATAATAATTTGAACAACACCTACTTTAAATAAATGTGTTTTATTTAGGTTTAAATATCATTTTGGGATATCATCAAAGCAAATAGCAGTAACTATAGATTCTTTGATGGTGGCAAATTTATTTGCTACAAACAAGGACTTTTTTGCAGCAGAACTCAGAAACGTGAAAATATCTTTATAAGTTTTTTTTTTATGTAGATTATTTTCAATTTAAAGTCAGAATTACATATTACGTTATCACATTTGGAACTAATTATCATATAAAACAAAAAAATATTTAAAGAGAAGTTAAATCCGTGTAAATACAAAGTTTTAACAGTTTACTTAAGCTCTATTCTAGATCCAATTTCAATACTTGTATTTACATTTTTAGTTTACTAGTACTTACATCAAAATGATCTTTACGTAATTGTCTGGTACTTTTCGGTGACAATGATTGTGGGTGTCTTCTAGCAAGTGTTAACCACTTTCTTGTTATTAGAATGTTCGTTGGAACGTTTATAAAAAGTTTCTGCGGTGTACCTACTTATTGAAGTATTCTTACAGATTGACACTGCTCAGTTTTTGTAAAACGACGTCAATTTTACAGCTTGTAATCAACAAGTTTGTAATAATTTAGTAAAATACAATGGACTTTAATAGAACGAGAGCTTTGTTTACCGGTCAGTGACTTAGTTTTTTATCAAGTGACAGTATGGAGTGATTTGGCGGCAATTATGAAAAGAGATCTTTCTATCAATTTTTTTACAAAAATATATTTTTCGTGTTTATATAAGTTCTATCTATAAAATAAAAGCACTTTGAAAAATTAGTGAACATGCCTATTAGCTTTACAATTTTTTATCACTTTTATTAATTATGCCCCAATGTTTTGTAACATTATAACATAATATTTATAAAACTACAAACATTTAAGTAATACTACAATTCTTTATATCGTTTGTAGTTTCTTAGTAAGTTTCGGTTTTTTAGCCCCATGCTTGTTTTAAAATTTATCCAGTTTTTTTCTTAGTATAAAGGAAGAATAAAAACTTTTTTTGGTACTACAATAAACAACAAACAATATATTGCTATTAGCTTTACAATTTTTTATTACAATTATTAGTTGTACCCCATGTTTTTATTTTAACATTATAACATAATATTTATACAAACTACAATAGTTATTATCCTAACAAGTGCGGAAAGTTAATTTCCGCAAGAGTTAGGATCAATATTTTTTCTACAAGCAAAATCACCTCGAAAATTATTAAGATACTTGAAAAGATGCGATTGTGACAATTAGATCTTTCATAGTGTCAATAAATACACGACTGTAGCTATAGCAACCCTACTTAAACAGGTGAGTTTGTTGTTGCTTTGAGTAAGGTTTACAGGGGTGATTTAATAAATTATGATTTTTTTAAAAACAAACATTTTATAAATCCCTATTTTCATGTAAAATAATCTTAATTTTTTTTACTATTTGTATGTAGTCCAACAAGATAAAGATAATAATACAATAATTTGTCAAAAAGGTTATCGGAAAACATCTCTAATTAATAAAAAAAAATGCGTGCGGGAAAAATTCTTTCCCACACTCCGTGCAGGAAAGAGATATTTTCTGAATTAAAATGCGTGCGGGAAAGTGTTGTTTTACGCATGCTTGTAAAAAAACATTTATATGATACTACAATTCTGTATATCGTTTGTAGGTTTTTAGAAAGTTTCGTTTTTTTTTAGACCAATGTAAATTTTACAATTTATCCATTTTTTTCTAGTATAAAGGGTTACTAAAGTTTTTTGTCGATATTACACAAAACTACAAACAATTTAGCACTCAGCTAAACACAAATTATCGTGATGTGCCCAATATTTTGGTTTAAAATACAATTAGTTTTAATAGGTTATTACTAATACTACGAAAAAATTAAGTTTACTACAATCCTTAGAATCGTTTGTTATACTTAAGCAAAATTAAATTACATTTTATCGAAATCGGGTTCCAGCGTGAGGGAGCTCCAAACAGACCGACATTATTTTTTATTTCAAAAATGGACTTCTACGGATCTAAAAAACTACAAACTAACAAAAAACCTTTCTTGATATTTTTTAATTTTACCGATAATTTCAATACTCTCACCTGTGTTAACACCATAAATATGGCAATGTCAATTAAGTTACGCGTGCTATTCACACCAGTCTATCATGATGCCGATACTGAAAAATATCTTTAAGTATAGATTAGATGTTTATTGGGTTTGCTGTTAGCGTGTATCACTGCGACCTTTCCCACGTACTTTTAGTGAAATAAATGAATTGAAAATAAAAAGAAATTTGAAAAATTAATCAAATACTTCCAATAGAAGTTCAACTCCAGCTGAGATCGGTAAGTGGTTTCTCCCTACTGGCAAATTAGTGCCCAGCTCAGCCGTAGAGGGTAAGTAAACAAATAATAGTGAGTTGCGCCACCGATTTCGAACGGTTAAAATCGGAAACCCCTGTTGTTCCAGGCACTGACCTTTCTCACTGGAGATAATTAATTAAATTTAAAATATCAATCAGTATTAATTGAATTGCACAATAAAAAAAAATGATAAAGTGAGCTAAATAAAACAAAAATATCAACTAGACCCTTCTTTAATAAAAAAAGTAAAGAATTTACACTACTGTCAAACCTCGCGCTTGACAATATTATCAATATAAAAATTAAGAGTAATCTAAATAAAATTATCTAATAAGTGTGATCACACGCAATACAAGAAGAAAAAAAAAAGTGAAAGAAAATTTAAATTAAAATCTAGTCACGACTTAAATCTAATTAGTGCTATTGGCTTATCTGTTAATTCAGATAACTATTCCTTCCAGTCCTTGGCTACAAAGGCTTCTCCAATATCTAGGCCTGTACCAAAAATCAAGCCTGCTCCAAAAATAAATAGGCTTGCTCAAACCAAATAGGCCCGTAACAAAACTTAAGCCCTTAACAAAAATTAGGGCTGCACCAAAATTAAGCCTGTGCCTAGGACTTAAACCTGTATCTAGGACCCTAAAATCGTAATTCGGAATTTACAATAGCCTAAACAAATTTTTATGACTCTTCGAATTAATTGATTTACTAACGTTATACTAATTTACTGACTTTAATACAATTTACAAAAAAAAAACTTATTTTGCTTAATAATAATAATAAAAAATAATGAGTTTAAATGAATTCTACAAATCTCGGAAGTTAGAAGTTAATATTACTGCATTTTACAATCTCTAAACAAAACTACTGACTTGCAGGAATTTAACAAACTTACATATGACTTATTAACCATAACTGAATTACAACAGTAAACTAAATTAAGGTTTAACATAAAATTAATTAATAACAGCACAAAGGAACCAAAAGGAGTCTAGTTTCTTAAAATAATACACACATACAATACACAAAGAAAAATACATGTAAAATCAAGATATTAAACTAAAATAGCGACTATATGGCGTTATTAATCATAGTAAAATATAATATTATTACTCACCTACTGTAATAGGGTTTAATTTCTGTGAAATCGTGACACACCTGGCTGGTAAACAGGTGTAATAGTATACTCGTGGCTAATTGTACTATTAGGGGACTAATTCTGCCACTCTAACTGCCATTCGTTGCCTGGTACTGAATTTACCAAATATTTCACTGTCTGTTTCGTGATCTATCTACGTTTCGTCGGAAATAGAACAAGAAAAGAGAAAACCATAAGGATTGAACAAACCATATGAGTAAAAAAAAACGTGTTACTTACCACCGAAGATTTAACAAAAATCCGACCACGCGGTTTTTCCAAAGAATCTGTCCCAAAAATAACAACAGGGACAACTCCACAACGATTCAAAATGGAAAAATGAGGTTTAGTTTTATAAATCCAAAATTAATTGACCCGGATGTACCGAGATTAAAACTTAAACCCAAAAATCTTCTGGCTTGTACTCAACAACCTTCTTAGTTGAAAGCAGAAAACGAAAAGACCGAGGATCACTTATTTTCGATAAAATTTGACAGACTCGGAAAATGGCCTCTACCACTGTAAGGACAATAACCGAAGGATTGTCCGCCAACAATTTACAGACAGCTACGGAAATAAAGTAATAACGACAAATCTTATTACTCATCATAGTAACACCAAAAATCTCAGTATTACTCAATTTCTCGTTCATATTCAATCTTTATATGCTAGATGACAATATAACGAAACAACTGGCTGTAGACGACAATATGACGAGAATTGACAACCGTTTACAGACGTCAGTGAATAATAAATCGAGGTAAACAATGCAATCACATCTGAATTTAATAAATATACTTTCAAAACAATATTAGCAATATTAGGAATGATTTATGGCCAGAATAATAAACAATATCTATTATCTATTGTCAAACTAAAATCAACTTGTTCCTGACTCGATTTAACCCTTAGTAATGGAAAATTTAGTGAGGTGAGTAATAAACTGTTTACTACTAAACGATTATATCTAAACCGGATTTTAACCCGTGACACCTTTGCAGATCTATTGTGACCACCCATTATCTCAAGAATAGGATTAGAGAACTTTGTCCAGCCCTGCCCTCTTAATGAGACTTAATAGCCTTGACAGTGGCCACACCGCATAACTTGGAGCAGCCGGTTTCTCCTCTCCCAGTACTAGATACCGCGTCCTTGCGAGGCCTTCGCATTGGCATAGGACATGAAATGCGGTCTCCTCCTCCTCTTGGCAGTATCGACAGATGTCTTCACCTGCTAAGTTCAACTGACTCATGTGTTTCTTGAGCCTACAATGTCCTGTCAAGAGACTGACAATCATTCTAACATCGTTTCGCCTTTGTAATAGCAGCTCTGCAGTAAACTTCGCCGAGTGTCCCTTTATGAAGACTTTGGCTGGTCGCTTGCCCGGTGATTTTTCCCACCACTCTTGGGCCTTCTCTAACCTCTATTTCTCAATGGCTGCCTTTCTGAATGTGTCAGCAACTCCGCCGAATGGTTCCGGGCCAATCATTGGGGTATTAGCTCCCGCACGGGCCAATTCATCAGCCTTCTCATTGCCTTGATACCCTGAGTGTCCTGGTATCCATGCCAGTGTCAAAGAATTTTGACTTGCGGCATGTGTCAGGGCCCCAACGCAGTCCCACACCAGCTGTGAGCTTATTTGTGCTGAGACTATCGCCTTTAGAGCTGCTTGGCTGTCCGGGTATATGACTACGGTTTTACCCGTTATACCCTGACTTACGATCTCCGTTGCACAGTGTTGTATGGCCATTACTTCAGCCTGAGAAACACTATGGCATACGCACCTAGACTTAGTTGGACTCCTGTGTCCTCTACTGTATATACCTGACTCTGTGCCTTTCTCAGTCTTTGAGCCATCGGTATACCAAATTGACTCCCCTTGGATTGGAGGGCCATTGTTCCATGAGTCCCTTTCCAGTATTTCTACTCGAAAGTTTCTCACAAAGTTATACCTGGGGACTATCCTGTCCTGAGGCGTGCTCATTATTTGATCTGCCTTAACCCGATTGTATAACTCTGCTTGCTTTTTGCCTTTTAATAAGGTAATGGGGGCCTGGCCTTGTAGCAGTCTGTGAGCAGTTGCCATAGCCTCGTCCTGAATGTAAATGTGCAATGGTGGTAGGTTGAGTAGAACCTGTAGTGCGTCCGTTGGGGCGGTTCCCATGGCACCTGTTACATTCAGACATGCCTGCCTTTGAATGCTTTCCAGCTGCCTGATCACCCCGGACTGCTGCGTTCTACTTCACCACACCACCAAACCATAGGTTAACATTGTTCTAATGACTTGTGTATACAACCATACGTTTATTTTGGGGTTCAATCCCCAGTTCTTGCCACACAATTTCTACACCTACCAAGGGCTATTGTAGCTTTATGTGTGACCTTTTGAATGGGTTGCTTCCATGATAGCCTCTGGTCAAACACCACACCCAGGTATTTGGCTTTTGTAGCCATTGGAACCAGCACGTTATTGAGCGTTATTGGTTTTAAGCCTTTTAACACTCTTTTATTAGTTGAAGGGACAACTGATGTTTTTTGTGGATTGACTGTTAGGCTTTCATCCTTGCACCACTTGTACACCATATTCATTGTGGACTGCATCCGCTCTGAGACTGTGCCCAGAAACTTCCCCTGAATGATTATGGCCATATCATCTGCGAAACCTAGGCAGTGAAGGCCTTCATTGAGGAGTTTCTTAAGGAGGTCATCCACAAGTGCTGACCACAGCAGAGGCGACAGTACCCCTCCCTGCGGATAGCCCCTTCCCACTGTTGCCTCAATGGACGCCTCACCTAACTTGGACACTACGATCCTGCGTTAGGTTGGCATACACCCATTGGCATATTAGTGGGGGAACTCCTCTCCTTGAAAGTGCGTCGGTCACTGACTCGGGTCCCACATTACTAAAGGCTCCTTCGATGTCAATAAACGGCGCTAGCGCTACTTCTTTGTCTTCAATTGACTTTGATAATAGCCTGTTTAAGTTATCCAGCGCTAGGTCTGTGGATTTTCCCCGCTGGTATGCATATTGACGATCACTTAATAGATTCACCGTTAAGATTTCGTCCCTTATATATCTATCGACCAGTTTCTCCAGCGTTTTTGCTACGAATCACGATAGACTTATCGGTCTGTATGACTTGGTTGTTTGGTCCGTCATCCTCCCCACTTTAGGAACATATAAGACTTCCACCTTCTGCCACACAGCTGGTATAAAGCTATAGGCCAAACAAGCCTTAAAGATTTTACACAGATGTGTTATAATTACTTCCAGCCCCTTCTGGAGTAGGGCTGGGTATATTCCATCCATTCTCGGTGTTTTGAATGGACGGAATGTGTTGATAGCTCATCTGATTTTTGCATGTCTGGTTATTTCGCTAGCTAGCTTTCAGTCATCCCTTAATGGCCTTACTGGCCTTTAACCGTGGCCTGTGCTATCCGTTCCCGCTTCCATAAACCGTGAGCCAGGAAAGTGTGCCAATGTTAGCATTCTTAAACTTTCCCCCAACGTTTTGCTGTATGATCCGTCCTCCTTTTTGAGTTACGTGTGCTATTCACACCAGTCTATCATGATGCCGATACTCAAAAATATCTTTAAGTATAAGTAATGTATAAAAAGTTGCTTTAATTCATTAGTGAAGAATATTAAGTACCGAGGTAATGAATTTATATATTTTTAAGAATATTTTTATATTATCTTTCTAAGCGTATTATTCACAATTAAATATTAAAGTATAGAGAACATTTTCATAATATACAAACTTAAGAATTCGACGAGATATATCTGACAACCTTGATTCAAACCTTTGTAGAATTAAAAGTATTTTTATGTTGGAAAATTATGCTTATATAGTTAAACTATTAATGTTAGAAATGTTTATTATTTTTCAATCTTTCTCGTTCTCAATAATTTTAATTTACCCGTTTAACTAAGCTAATCAATTTAATGTGTATAGTGTGTAAAGGAAAAGAACTGTTAATTAAATTATATATTACATCGCAGTCAAGGGTAATATTAATTAATATAGGAACTAGATATGTTTTAAAACTAGGATGACTTTCAATGTCAGTTAAAACATTTGATTTGATAATTAAATAAAAGAAAAAATGTAATAACGAGCGGTTTGATGACCTCTTTAATTTCTGAAGAACGTCTTTCGAAATCGACAAAGGTACTTAAGTACCATGAACTCGCGAATTAACAGTGCATGTGAAACATTAAAATAGTGCAATGAAATGATAAAAATAAAAAAATATTTGTTTATTTAAATATACCTCGTATGTGTTTAATTTAATTGTTTATTTCTCTTATTTATAATCAATAACGTTTTCCCGGATGACCCCTTAATATTATTGTAAACACTTCCTCTACATATTTTGCCATATTACGCAAATACCAAGCATGCTAAACAAATAAACACAAAAATATTTACATATTCGAGGTGTTTTCATAGGATTTTTGATATTTAGAAATTATATTTTTACAAACAAGAACATAACATTAAGAAAAAATCGAAAAAGTGTCACATCCGACAGGAATCAAACCTGCAACCTTTATCTATAGCTGGAAACCCCTCTAACAACTTTTTTCACACTTTCTGTATTTAATAGTGTACGAAAATAGGCCAAATAAAATGAATACTACATTTTTTACCATAAGTAAGTTTAAGAAGACCTCATTGGAGATTGTACGTAAACAACGGTAAAGGTAAAGGTACAAATATCACAAAATTGTTCTGACTAAATCTGTGATCTACATTCATACATATAATAAAAATGTAACTGATTACTGCCTGTACATATAGCATATATATTTAAAAATACATAACAGAGAGTCTTTATATATACAAAAGAACATAAAACAACGTTTTTCATTTTGTCTTTTTCTCTGTATGTCTGTCTGCATGTTTGTTAACGTTAATCTTAGAAGCAGCTTAACCGATTCATATGCAATTTTCTGAAATATATCTAATGGGCTTCAATTAACATTTAGTGTTATTTTTAAAATAAAACAGAGCTCAGATCTATATGCTCAATCATATTAAATATGTTTAAGCTTAGGCTGAAAGCGCATGAGAAGCGCGAGGGTGTGCAGTGCGGGATGTGCCCATTAGTCCACCGCGCACAACACTTTTTTCGAAATGATTAATACATTCTTGAAATGTTGTGTATAGCTTCCTATTGACGAGTCCAACAAAGGTTGAAATTATCTAAATTTAAAACTGCTGCTTTTTCGAGCTAGAAATAAACGAAATTTTTAAGCTGTCGGACAGCAAAAACGCAGCAATAAATTTGTCGGACAATGTGAGCATTTGATTTAATACTTAATTATAAACAAATTGTGTAATAATGAATTATATATATTATATATATTAAAAAACGTAACCTCGAAAATGCGAAATTTACGGTTTCTGTGTAATGCAGAAATGTTAATTTTGATAGTTAAGTTTTTGATTAAAAACAACAGTTTTAAACTAAGATAAGTTTATTCTGATAGGATATACGATGGCTATAAGATTAGGCACTATTTTCTTTAATTTTTACGCGGAATAGAGTCGGAGGTAAAAGCTATTTTTGTATTAATCGTGGAAAATGCAAATTGTAAACTTTTTACACTTTTTTGCAAACTTAAGTATGATGTAATTCGCCAAATATTTGTTTATATTATAATGGACGTTTTTAAATGCCCAAATCCAATTTGATTTTGTAAATACCTATACGGTTTTAAGGTTTTGGTTATTTTATTTTTGTTACATTACTATTTATTAATTACCAAAATTCGTAAAGTACTATTGACAGACGATTTTCGAATGACCTTCGATTTCTTTAGCAAGGGTTCTTTTAAGTTTAGAAAAAAATAATCCTACAGTGCTCAGTATGGTGAATATACAGGTTGGGGCATAATTGTGGTGTTATTTTTACGAACCAGCAATGATGTGTACATGGGGAAATTATCATTATGCAAAAACCATAAATTCTTCATTCCTTTCTTTATGCTCTAAATTTGAGTCAACTTGGCGCTTTTTGGTCTCGGCTACTCCGGTGTATCGCTCCCAATGAGATTATTGTGCTTTGGTTTCATTGTCAAAATCGAAGACCCATATTTTATTACCAGTTTGGATCTTATTTACTTTATTTAACAATCCTTTAGAGACGCACATACGACGGATTTTTATCAACAATTTCGTAAAAAACTTTGCTGATAAGCGTCTCATGCCTCTGTCGCGTAAGGTCCAAAGCTTCGCCTATGTACTACTACTCACAATTCACAAGTATTTTACCGTTGTAATTCGGGAGACTCCAACATTTCCTAACTTTAAGACAAAAATTTGAGTTTTCCCTGGTGTCAGGTCCAGTGAAGTTTTCTCCATCCATTTTTTAGCCGTCATCATCGCTTTGTTGACCCTGAGCTCGATTACCGTCCGAAATCACGATCACAACTGTATATTTATCGTGAATGAAGCCTATTGTATGAACTTCTACCCCGTGTAAGTGTTCTATACGACATGTATTGACGAAGCTCACTAATCACTGAACTGATTTAATATAATGTTAAAGAAACTAAAAAAAGGTTAAACGTTCGAAAAATTACAAATTGTTAAAAATCAATAAAAATGAGCAAAATATATGATCATTTAAAAAAAATCGTAAAAATGATAAGACTCTTTAAAACTACAAAAATTGTAAAAAATTTGAAAAAATTTTAAATCTGCAAAACTCGTGACGAATTTTAGTTTAATTAAAATAACAAAACCGAAAAAACAAAAAAAGTTATATTGTTCTAAGACCAAAATCCTCTATCAAAAAATAATGTTAAAAATCTACAAAACGGTAATATACCAAAAAAAGAAAAAAAGGAAGAATACCAAAAAAAACTGTTGAAAACCTTAAGAAAGTTAAAAAACGATAAAACCTTAATTAGCCAATTAAGCTATTATAAAAACGTTTGAAACCGAAAAACGTAAAAAACTAAAAAGAAACAAAAAAATGTTCATAAAGAAACCTGAAAAGGAACAGAAAAATAAAACGAAAAAATGTTGAAAATTCAAGCTATTAGAAAAAATTGTAGAAGCTGTAAATCCTGATAAATTGGAAAAATCATGAGTAACTAAAAATATTGTTTTTTTTCCAAAATTTTTTTAAAATTAATAAAAAAGAAAACAGAAAACAGTAACAACCCCACAAAACGTTCATATTCGAAAAAGAAAACTAAAATACCTACTGATTGAACGTTAATAAACTAAAAAAAAACGTAAAAATAATTAAAAAACTCCAAAAAAGAAACGAAATTATATTAAAAAACAAAAAGGCCTTAGAAAACTTAAGAAAAACAGTAAAAATATAAAAAAAACGTCAAGAAACTAAAAAACCGTTAGGAAACCAAAAACATGGTAAAAAAAACTTTTAAGAGCCGAAAAACCTTAAAAAAAAGCAACAAAAACAAGAAAACCTGTAAAATCAAAACCACTTTTAACCACCAGAAAAATGTAAAAATCGAAAACAATTAAAATGTAGCATTCTTAAAAAACCTAAATGATAAAATTTCTTTTTTTTTAATCACTTTCCTATTCATTACCACCCTGTGTTCTTAACTTATGGCATAGAGCACTAATTCTGTAACGTTTTTAACGGACAAATATATCTGACTTCATAACTGACCAATGAGATTGCGTGTTCAGAATTAGACGATTAGGAGAAAGACGCTATTAAAGAACTTAGCAACGAATTTTTCGAGGAGTTGGGGTGTAGCTTTCGAAGTAATAACTGCTCTGTGAGAGTTAATTCCAATTTTGGCGGTTTTTTTACCTTGAGACGCTTAAAATGAAAGGTCTAATAAGGTTAAAGTCAGTTTAGAGTGATAGTTAATAGTTCTGATGAAAAGTTATCGATAATTACCGATGTTTGAGGCTTATAAGTAGCTGAATTTTGCCGCATTACCGAAATTAGGTTTGTACCTAATTATACTACCTAGGAACCAAACTGTAAGTCTTTTTATTGAATTATTACTATTTCTTTGCTACAAAAAAAGATTGAGTACCATTTATTTCTTTGGATTTTGGATTTAATGGTCCACTCCATAATAAATATCCACGTATGGAAAAGTAATGTATTTAGTGTTCGTAAACGACCGTAAATGACTCAGTTCATGAAAAAGCCGGGATCTGTGAGCTTAGTGATTTAAATAGCTACGTTCAATTGTGGTTATACCTACGTAACACCTGATAAAATCAACAGTGGTTGCGGTGTACAGGGTGTGATTTAGTTTTTTTGTAACGCATTTTATTGATAACATTTTGTATCTTTCAATATAACTCATATGTATCTTTATTAAACTTAAACAGTTATCTGGTACTCCATTTTTTTAACTCGAGTTAAAATTTTAAGCTAAAGGTGATTTAGTATTTCTTAATTTAACATTTTATCACACTTTAATCTCTTTTATTTCACGTTTTGCTTAATTGGGTACACAAAAAATAACAAAACAATATTCCTTAGCTGTTATTGGATGTGTAGTATTAGTTATCTTTATGATTAAACACTAATGTGTTTAATAATGTGATATCATATTTATGCTGTTAGTATTTTATATGTTTATTATTCCATTTCTTGTACATCTGACTTATTACCACCTTGAGTAATAAATATTGTTTATTGTTTAACCATATGTTTTCTTTTCGACCTGGTGTATGTTATTCTGATCTGTCTTAATCAATGGAAAGAACGAGACGTATCTAAATAATAAATTTTGATTTATGAAAACATCTTTATCTCACTAATAGAACTGTAGCCATTGTGATAAGTAAAGAAAAAAGTAAGTATAACTTTATCTTTCTAGTTTTACAAATAAGAGTGTGTAATTTTAACTTTACCTACAACAGTTGATAAATTATTCTATCCAACATACATATTTATTTTTTTTTCCATCTGGTTTTCTTATATTTTCCCATCCTTAGGATGAAAAAAAATAAGTGGCGCCCATATTCCTTTTCCCTTTTCCATCATTTCTTTCATTATCTCTTTTTCGTCCCCTTTAACTTCGTTTAACTTTTATTTTTCTAATAAATTTCTTTCTTTTTACCTTTTCAAAAGTATTCATCTGGCTCGATCGAATCCACGCTCGCTCTCCTCCTACCCCCTGAGTGCTGTTCGCATTTGTTAACCTCTATAATCGAGCCTTTAACACCTTCCGAAAAAAAAGAGGTTACAAAAAAAAAACGATAAAATGTTAAAGAAACCAAAAAAGTTCATTCGAAAAACTAAAACTTTTTAAAAACCAATAAAAATAAAAGAAAAACTAAAATATTTAAAGAAAAATTGGAAAAATCTTAAAACTACAAAAATCGTGACAAATTGTGATTTAATTATAATAGAATCAAAACGTACCAACATCGAAAAACATTAAAAATCAAAACAATTAAACAATCAAATAAACGTTAAATTTATTTTTTAAATAAAGGTTCAAGTACCAAAGAATTAAAAAATTAAATACAAGTTTTAGACCAAAACCAATAAAAAACCAAAAAAGATTTAAAAACGGAAATACCAGTAAACTTAAAAACGTTAAAAGCCTAAATATCGTTAAAACATCAAAAAAAAAACGTAATAATACCAAAAAAATGTTGGAAACCCTAAAAAAATTAAATTAACGAAAAAAACGGTAAAGAGTCGAAAAAAACAAAAACACTTAAAATGTTTGAAAAACCGAAAAAAAATTAATATTTAATATAAATGAAACAAACTTGGAAATACTAAAAAAAAACGTAAAAACGTTGCATAATGAAAACAAAGAAAAATTACCAAAAAATCATTAAGATACCGAGAAAGCGTTAAAAACCCAAAAAACAAAAAAAAACAAACATACGAATTCAACGTTCATTAATTGAAAAAAACCCGTAAAAACCCGGAAAAGCCAGACAAAACTAAAGAAGAAGAAACGTTAAAAAACTTTAGAAAAAAGAAGACGTGATCAAAAAACAAAAAAAAAATTAGGATACTAAAAAACAAGAAAAATTAAAAAAACTTTCAAATACCAAAAAAAAAAACGTGAAAATCGAAAACATTTAAATAAACGATATAATGTTCTGGATCTGGATCTGGAAATTTGGGGAGGGGCGAGCTATTGCTCAGCCAGCACTGAGGCCACATATGACCCATTGTGCATCCTCGCGTATGTAGGGATATCCTCACCTCAGGCTGTCACCAGGCCTAGTGATTTAAAATAGGCGATGAGGCTCCCGAGGGGGACGATGAGGCTCCTGAGGGGGAACGATATAATGTTAAAAAAAAGTTAAAAATTCAAAAAATTACAAATTGTTAAAAAATTGTTTTTTTGGTTTATTTGGTTTTATCCTTTTTACAAAGTAGAACGAATTTTTAGAAAATTAAAAGATAAAATACCACTATCAATTCACTCAAATTGAATCTATAAAATAAAATGTTGTGATTGTGATACACAATATCTTTCTAAACGAAAGTATATATTTATCAACATAAACAATGCTGCAGAGAAAAGAATTTTGGAAAAAATGACAAAAAAGCACTTGAAACTCATCATTTCTATGAGGGTCATAAATTTTGAGCGGCGGTCAGCTCGTAAAAAATTTTGATTCCCGACACGATGGGTCAACTCGTAACGAAAACCCTAATGTAAATTTTTAAAGGATCCTTCGGGACAGATCAGTTCGGAAAAATAATCTTATTGCAATCATAATAAGGTAGGTACTTCTTGAAAGAGAATACAGAGTGAGATATGGTGGTTGGGTTGATACTACAAACATGAACCACACCGACATAGTAGTCGATTTTGTAATAATCACAATTTATAAAAAGAATTTTTTATAGTAGAAAGTTTTTTTTACTGATTTATAGGTCATATTAGTATTATATAAATTATTTTGTTACTTTCACATGTAAGAACAAAAAAAAAAGAAAAAAACTTCTCTCTCGCGAGATCGATCCCATTACGATAACCCTACATTCCGAACAGAAGTGTCACAATCAGCCGCTTATCCAAATAGGCCACGCCAAACTTATATGAAGTCTCTCAAAATGATAATATTTATACATATTTAATTTAATAACAATTCAGTATAAATTTCAAAATCTATGTATATGCCTAAACACACTTGAAACATGCATTGTCATCCAGTTCTTAGCTATCCTGAAAATTTCAGAGCTCTAGGTAGTCGGGAAATAGGTTTAAATTCGATTACAAAATTCCACGGAATGACAAAGAGACAAAGACACGGCGAAAATATAAAAACTTTCTAAAAAAAGTCAATGCGAGAAATACTTATTCGTTGTGCACGATTTCAAATTTTATTTGAGGCGTATTCCAAGAAAAGGCGATTATTTATGATATTGTTTCATTTCTACATGCAAAGCAAAGTACCTACAAAGGTAAGTAATTTTCAATAAATTTTTACCTTTTTTATTCTTCTAAAAGGTAATACTTCTTTACTTTAGGTACTACCATTTCAAGATTTCATGACGCTATATACCGTGAAGTGTTTTTATGTGACATAAAATCTAAATAACAAATATTTCTGAAATTTGTTAGGTGTGACAAGTAACATAACCACATAAGACCTGGTGCACAAACATCTCGTGAACCTGGAAAAATTGAGCCGCGAAGCCGTAACCAACCACTACAGTAGAACAGCTGTAGAGAACCTGTGTAAAAAACCGTCCAAATTGATGCACAATGAGATCGTCAGTGCCTAAGGAAACCTTAACAGTAAACGATTTAATTCGTTTATCACAATTAAGTTAGCGTGTAATATTCATAGAATTTTTTAATTCATACATATAAAGATTGCTCCCTAAATGCTCCATTAGAATTCGCATTTGCTCCAGTAATTAATTAATTTTTTAATTAATTATTTGCAATTAAAATTACGGAATTTATTTTTTCTATATCTCAACAAATTACAATTTTTTTTTTTTAATTTTTCATCAATAAAACGCTCTCTCAGAATCCGCAATTGCTCCAGTAATTAGTGAATTTTTTAATTAATTATTTGCAATTAAAATTACGGAATTTATTTTTTCAACAAATTACAGTTTATGTAAATAAAAACACAATTGTTTTCACGATATCCACGATTTATTATTTAGTAATATGTGACGCGTTTCACTACGATGTAGCTTTATCAAACACTGGTACTAAATGAACTGTGTTTGATAAAGCTACATCGTAGTGAAACGCGTCACATATTACTAAGTAATAAATCGTGGATATCGTGAAAACAATTGTGTTTTTATTTACATATAGTTATGGATATCCATCAAGTAACAGCCAATTCAATCAAAATCAAAAAAATTACAGTTTTTTTATTATTTTTTTTTTTCATTAATAAATTGCTCCCTAAATGCTCCCTTAGAATCCTTAATTGCTCCAGTAATTAATAATTTTTTTAATTAACTATCTGCAATTAAATTTATAGGAATTTATTTTTTCTATATCTCACCCAAATTACAGTTTTTTTTTGTAATTTTTTTTCATCAACAAATCGCTCCCTAAATCCTTTTTCAGAATCCGCAATTGCTCCAGTAATTAGTCCATTTTTAAATTAATTATTTGCCATTTAAATTACGGAATTTATGTTTTCTATATTACAACAAATAAAATTTTTTTTATTATTTTTTTTTTCATTAATAAATTGCTCCCTAAATGCTTCCTCAGAATCATCAATTGCTCCAGTAATTAATAATTTTTTAATTAAATTATCTGCAATTAAAATTACGGAATTTATTTTTTCTATATCTCAACAAATTACATTTTTTTTTGTATTTTTTTTCATCAACAAATTGCTCCCTAAATGCCCTCTCAGAATCCGCAATTGCTCCAGTAATTGGTCATTTTTTAAATTAATTATTTGCAATTAAAATTACGGAATTTACAGTAGGTAGCAGTTTACAAATGTAAAATGTAATTAATAATTTTAATTAATTCCGTATAATAACAGAATATTTTGGGATAAAAATCAACGAATATAAACCGATCTAATTGATAGTAATTTAAATAAATTTTAAAAAGCAATTTCTTAAAATATAGGAAAAAACAAATTCCGTAATTTTAATTTTAAATAATTAATTACAAGATTAACTATTTACTGGAGCAATTGCGGATGCTGGAAGAGCATTTAGGACCAATTTATTGATATTTTTAACTTCCCGCTAAAAAAAATTAAAGATTTTTTTAAAATCGGGAAGTTATTGGTTTCACCCCGTTTTACGAAAATCGAGATTTCATCGGATCTCAACGTTTTGAGGTCTTAGGAACCTCCCTTGACTATTTTTACGAGGGTGTCTGTATGTCTGTATGTACGTGTGGATGTGTGTGTGGATGTATGTAAACCTCTTATAACTTTTGAACGGCTTCACCGATCGGAATGAAATAAAAAGCATTCCAAAGAGTTCCATCTAACTTAGATTCCCTGTAAGTTTGAACCGATTCAAACCGGTAGATTTCGAGAAATTTCAAAATAACCGAAAAAAACAATTGGTAAAAATGATGTTTTTTGGGCATATCTTTTTGGCTATTGCATCGATCAATTTCATAACCTAATCAGCTCTCAAGCTTAAAAAGCCACGTCGAATGCCGTTTTGCAAATTAAAATCGGTTGATTCGTTCGTGAGATATCGTTGTCGAAAAATTTCAAAAAAGTGTTTTGTTTTCAATAACTTAGAGATTTTTTGACTAACCGATTTTGCACTCCCGGTATTGTTTTTAGGTCTCAAAAAACTGCGTCGAATGCCATCTTGAACATCAAAATTGAATAATGTGTTAAAAAGTTATGGCTTTTTAAACATTTCAAAAAAAGTCAAAAACGTCAAAATACGTCACGTTACTAGATATAGCTTTGCGGTTAAAACTAACGGGAAGTTGCAAGGATGGCCTTTAAGGTCAACCTCTTTTCGATTTTTTTTTTAAACTGTAATTTGTTGAGATATAGTAAAAATAAATTCCGTAATTTTAATTGCAAATAATTAATTACAATAATAATTAATTACTGGAGCAATTGCGGATTCTAATGAAGCATTTAGGGAGCAATTTTTTGATGTATGAATTAAAAAAATCTATTACTATTTCACGCTTACTTAATTCCGGTAATTCGAATGGTAAAATCCGTTCGCTAAATCAAGGGTACTAAAATGTTAGGCTCTTCCCAATTTATCTAAGATGTCATTGATGTTAGGTATTGGGTATCTGTTACAAGGGTTTTCTATAATAAATAACCAGACGCCATTTTTGTTGTCCCGATGCGTGATTCTTTTTGCTTAAGATCACAAAAATTTCGCCATTTTGTGGTGAAACAGGACAGTATGGAACCTTAGATTCTGACTACAAAAAAATTGAAGGAAAATCTCCCTAGTAGAAATCGACACCGAAAACTACAAAAGCAGATCTCCCGAAGACAAGATAAGAGAAAAATTAATTCACTACTTTTTTTAACCAATTTTAACTAAGTTTAAAGTGCAGTTAACAATATTATTTTTTAATTCCAATAATTGTTTTTTAAATAACATTTCAATAAATTATTTAAAATGGTTGTTTGTGTATAATTTGTTTAGTTTGTACTTTCGTGCCCTATATTTCATGTTTGGGGAAGACTGGTTGAACTCTTAAAATAAGCCACGACCTAGTGACCTAGCTAGAGGATTAACGCCCTTATAGAAAATTTTAATGTTACAGTGGTTCCAATACTTGTGAGTTAGTGGGGACATAGAAAAATCTGATTAATATTTTGGGGTGAATTTTGAATTTGCATCCTTTCGTGATTTAAGGAGTTTGACGATTTTTGAATATAGAAATTGCTGCTTATCAGGTTTCGTGGTATAAAATTGTTGTTTTAAAATATGGCTTTGACTATTGGCGTTGCTGTATAGGGCTTCGAAATTTTTGTATTTACTTATGTAAGGTATAGCATCTTTAAGAGTATATGGTTTTTTTGAGAACACCTGAGCATCCTGCAATCAATGTATTGAGAGAAGTTTTAACACAAATTTGAGAATTATTCTTTCTATTTAATTTTTTTCTTAAAATAAAAAATTTTGAGGTATCGATGGTAACATGTATTTGTCAATTTTTATATGCTTGATGTTTTTGTAACAACTTTTGTATTTTTTCTCAAATGGTTTGATGACGCATTGTATTTTCGATTTTTTTAATTGTGCCAGGTTTTGAAGACTTTTTTGGTTTTTTAAAATATATTTTATGTTAATAAATTGCTTCTAACTTTTGATTTTTTTTTTAATTATTGTTTTATTTTTTTTTAATTCTATTTTTTTAATTACTTTTTTTTTTTGTTAATATTAACTTATGTGATTTATAGTAAATTTTCATTTTTAAAATATTTATTTTCAAGATATTTGTTTTAAAATACGTTTTAAATGCTTTTTAATTTTCTGATAATATATATGATAGTTAAATTTTTTAATTGATTTTGGATTTTTTTTATATTGTAGTTTTTTATTTCCTTTTTTTAGATAATGACTTTTTTTATAAAAAAATATTTAGATCGCTCTTATTTTTTAAATCATTATTATGCTTTTTAATTTATTTTTAAAATTATTTTTCATTTTTAAGATAATTTTATTTATTAAAATATATTTTTTTCATTTCTTTTAATTATATTTTGTAATTTTTTTATACTTTTTCATTTTGTTTTTTAAATTTTTTGTGTATTTTAAACATTTTTAATGGCTTTTTTTATTTTTATTATATATTGTTTTTATTATAATCCAAATAGAAAAATACTTGCCAGTAAAAGTTTATATTCCTGCTTTTCTTTGATGATATAAATACACTTTTTAATTAAAAATTAAATGATACCAATAGTGAAGAAATAGAAATTTATTAAATTACTTACACATTTCTTCTGGAGATTAGAATACCAGTAAACATAGACATTTAAAAAAACAATTTTAATTATGTAAGCCATAAATTACCACCACCACCATGGATAACCATATTTATAACCATTTCCAAATCCAGGCCAAATCCAAGGATTACCATAAGGTCCAACATAAGAAACGCTGTATCCATAATATCCTGGTAACCCACCAGGAACAGGTTCTGGATTAGCTTCAGCTTTTGGCTCAGGTTTTGCTTCTGGCTTTGGCTCAGGATTAGCTATAGCTCTAGGTGCTGCCAACGGAGTAGGTTCTGCTATTGGTTCAGGTATTGGAAGAGCTTCTGGTTTAGCAAGTGGAATAGACTCTCCTGGTAAAATTAAAAACCACACACAAACTAAACAAATTGCAGCTTTATGCATTTTTGTGCAAACAAGAACAACGTTTTAAAAAAACTAATAGTTGTTAATACTTTTCTTCTGGTTTTATACGGGTTAGTGGTAATTTTTTATTATTATCTTCACTTGTTGTAATTTTTCTATAATACGGGTTATTTTTGTATGTAATACGACCCTGATCGAGTTTTAATTGATAGATGAAGTAACATCAATTTTACAAAACACATTTGTTTATTGATAGTAATGTAAATCAGGCAATAAACATTAATATTTGCAATATAGCTATTTACAACTTAAATAGGTATGTTTCAAAACTTCAAAAAATATATATTTTTAAATTAAACATTTTTCTGTTCAGCTGGATACAGAAATAGGTTCTGTAGAAAAAATATTTTACACAATTAGATTAATGAGTCTAATTAGACTATAATGGATATATTTTTTATACATTAAAAATAACTATATAACTATGCAATATGTTAGTTGCATACACTAATAAGTAGTAACTAAGTGTCTTACTTGCTATATAGTAAAAGGGCGTTCGCTCATAGATGTGAACTTGTATGTGTCAGTTGTTGATCAAATTCAAATTTCTAGTTGTGTATAGAAAACCATTAAATGTTTTTATCAAAGATGTTAATTCAATGGTTTCTATTAGTATAAGGTGTAAAAAATTGAATAAATAAACAAAAATTATTTATTAAAATATTTTTGTAAAGGTCTTTTTTGGTTAATAGTAAAAAACGGCTAAAAATTCTATTATGAGATCAAAAACTTTTTTTGAACTTTTTTTAATATGAAATATTTAAAATTTTTTACTAATTAGACAAACAGTAAACAACATCAAACATAAATAATGGTCACATCCTCTGGTACAGGCAGGAGAAGTTATTGGGTATGCAGCTGGATGAAAAGCTAAGTGTACTTTTTTCAACATCAGATGTAAGTTATTTAGGTCTTTAATCGGGGAACTTTTGCCACTAAAATCAAAATATTAAAAAAGGAAATCAATATTTTGTAACGTTCGTTTTTGGGCCGAAATCCACCTGACTATAGGTTGGTATTTATTTTAAGTTTTATTGCATCGCTGTGGTGGGAAGACGGGCGAAGTGTTTGCTTCGACAGAATATTATTTTGATTCGGTTACTTTCTCTTCGTTTCTTCAAACAACTAAAAACATTATTTTAATACGTCTGCCCTTCGATAATAAGTAAGTAAATTTTAGCTTTAGTATAAATTTTATTTTCATTAAAGTATCCAAATTGCGGTGAATTTGTTATTTTAAAACTTTACTAACACTTAATTTCAAATACATTTGCTATCGTAAAAGTCAGTTTTTTGTGATTATAAAATATATAAACATGTGAATATAATTAATTTTTTCTCGTTAACATGGAGAACCAGATAGCGAATATATTTGATTGTAAATGATTAAAGGTTGGAGTTTTGATTAGAATTTCATTATTAGGGTATATTGCCAAATCGAGAAGGGCCCTAGTAGGAGAATTATCTTACTACCGATAACAAAAACGTTGACAAGCCGTCAGCCATTTTGTTACTGACCAGAGAAGTCGACACCAAAGGAGAAACCATACCGGGATAGTTCATGAAGGAAGATTTATTAAGAAGAGGTCCTTTCATCCTTGAATTGAAGAAGGAATGAATTTCTGATGATAGTCAAGGCTCCGCCAGAATAAAAGTCTGGAATAATATAAGATAAGAGAAATAATTAATTTTTTTTTTAATTTTCTTAAGTTAACCTTGACTTAATAAATCATCTTAAACTAATTTTTGCGTTTAATTTGTTTGTCTGTACTTCGCGCCCAGAATTAATTGTTTGGGGAGAATTGATAAAACTAAGAGGGAAGTCACGACCCCAGGAGCTTGCCTAGGGTAAATTAGGGTTACAATTTGACAAATAACTCTTGCTTATTTATCTTGATAAATATATCAAATTCGTCAAGGGTCGTTTTTTTAAAACTGAAAATCCCTTACAAAAATTAACATAATTTTCTGTTCTGAGCATTTTGGTTTTAAAATTTAAAACCAAAAAGAATTGAAATAAGAAGCAGTACTTATTATTTTAATTTTTGTTAGGCATTTTCAGTTTAAAAAAAACGACCCTTGACAAATTTGACATACCTACCTACCAACATAATTTTCCAAATATTGATTTATTATTTTATTATTTTGATTTCAGTGGCAAAAGTTCGCCGAGTAAAGAAGTAAATAAATACAATTATGCCACAAAGAAGTTATAGAAAATATTTAAATATAAGTTTTCTTAACTTAACCTTGACTTAATAAATCATCTTAAACTAATTTTTGCGTTTAATTTGTTTGTCTGTACTTCGCGCCCAGAATTAATTGTTTGGGGAGAATTGATAAAACTAAGAGGGAAGTCACGACCCCAGGAGCTTGCCTAGGGTAAATTAGGGTTACAATTTGACAAATAACTCTTGCTTATTTATCTTGATAAATATATCAAATTCGTCAAGGGTCGTTTTTTTAAAACTGAAAATCCCTTACAAAAATTAACATAATTTTCTGTTCTGAGCATTTTCGTTTTAAAATTTAAAACCAAAAAGAATTGAAATAAGAAGCAGTACTTATTATTTTAATTTTTGTTAGGCATTTTCAGTTTAAAAAAAACGACCCTTGACAAATTTGACATACCTACCTACCAACATAATTTTCCAAATATTGATTTATTATTTTATTATTTTGATTTCAGTGGCAAAAGTTCGCCGAGTAAAGAAGTAAATAAATACAATTATGCCACAAAGAAGTTATAGAAAATATTTAAATATAAGTTATTTGAGGTTAAAGCGACATAATCTTGCTGTATTAACATAACACATAACATCAGAACAGAACATAACCAGTAGTTAAAGAATTCGTTATATAGATAATGTTATACTGGTTGCCTTTTTATTTTTAAATCTTTGTATTATTTCGGATATTGTTATGATTAAATATTATTACTTTCATCTTTTTCTTTAAGCACATATTTCTTTGAGAGGTTTAACGTCAGATTTTTTATTTATTACGTTATCTGTTTGAGTGATGAAAGCCATTTCAAAAAATAGTATTTTTTTGTGATTTCTCTCTATGGCGAGGAACATTGTTTCGTTATAATTCATTTTATGGTGTTCAGAACTTACATGTTCTCATGAATTCTGAGAATGTAATCCTGCATTCAGATATTGGTTTCCTAGATTAAGTTATTAAACAGATGATATTGTAGCAACTTTTAATAGTTATGATACTTACATTTTATAAGTATACCATTGTAACTAAAAATAAGTTTGGAGCAATATATTTTCTAGATACTTAACTTATTAGATCTGTAGCATTCCCAAAAAAAACCACCTTAAATAATATTATATTCTCGTTTACACTTTTGTCGGTAGGCAACCAACTTTACCTATTCCGAAGACAGTTACATTTAAATAATATTATCTTCTCGTTTACACTTTTGTCGGTATGCAACCAACCTTACTTCAAATTTTGACAGGCGGAAGCGGATATCGAGCGTGAATACTCGATAAGACCCGAGTTAAGCAACCAGGGTGAGAGAGCGCCTTTGAACAGCACTTACGATTTTACGTGACAAGCGAAAGGACGCTGATTTCCTCGTTTGTGAAAATTAATGGCTGCCGGTTAATTCACAGTATTAAGATTACCGTTTGTTCTTGGTTTACTCCGTATCGGAAGTGTTTGAAAAAATACTGCATTTCAATTTGGATGTAGATGTGCTTAAATTGGAAGTACAATCTGGTTGATTTATGGTATTAATAAAATTTTGGTGCTACGTGCTGTCTGTTGGAAGACTCCATTTTGAAATTTTTATAAAATTATATGGTACCGAGGTAAATGGATACCTAGTGATCTAAAAACCTTATGGATGGTTTTATAGATGATTTCCTATGTGCTGATGTTTAATTCTACATGGTTTTTGGTTAATTATGGTATGTTTAAAGAAGCTTTATTATAGTAGAAGTGTGACTACCCGGTCACGAAGTATGAATTTTGGTTCCGGATTACAAGGTAAACTTTCGACTATTCTTTCTGTTATTTCTCTATGTTCGATACTTAGTTGAACTGCGAATATTCTAAGAAACAGTCACAATTTTAGTGCTTATTCGGAAGAATATGCTTTTGGAAACTTTTTGTAGTGATTCTATTTAAATTTAAATTGTTATAAGCTTTTAGCGGTATTAAATCAGTTAATAACATTAGTTACTATTCAAATCTATGGAACTATGATTGAATGATAAATATGTAGTGTTTTTAAATTTTGTTTTTAACTTTCTTCAAAGTGTTGGTGTTCAATCGTAATCTTACATGATTATTACCTCTATGGTACTTGTATTGCTAAATTTCATATTTGTATTCATGTATATGGTAATTTTTAGATATTTAGAACACTCAGAGTGTGCACTCTTTAGAGAACTGAATTTTTTTTTAAAGAAAGGAAATATACCTTCAGTATATATTTTGTTTTAATTGAGTTCTCTACATACTTTCGTTTATCGAAAATAAGTTATGCAATTTAGATAAGATCTGTAATATTATATGTACAGGAATATTAGTTTTTTAATAACCGTATTGTCAAATACCGGTTAATATCTCTCACTGTATAAACAGAAGTGTTAGCTTTTTGGGTGATAACCGTTCTCACTAATACTGGTGATTTTTGTTTTATTTTTTTAATACATTGTTTTATTGTTTTTATTGATATCGTTGAGTATTTATTTCTTATACCTTCCCAGTAACTGTTCTGATTCAAACCTCTTGTTTAATAAAGATTTAGATTTTAATAAGACAAAAGGATTCAAGGAATTGTAGAATCAATAAGGTAAGTTTAAAATAATTATTGACTTAAGGATATAACTCAATTAAAGTGTGTTCCCTAACCATTTCAGATTTAATAAACTATTTCTCAATAGGTTTCTTATTTTCTTTCCTATTTCACTATAAAAAAAAATAAGTGGCGCCCTTTACCGATTTGTAAATATTTTCTATGTTTCCTTCTTCCTAGATACTCGCCCAATTGCTCCTTCGACCCACGACTCGCTCTCCTCCTACCCCCTGAGTGCCGTCCGCATTTGGCTAACCCTTTGTGAGCCTTTAACATCAAAAAAAGGGGTTACACAAAAATGGCGCCCAACGTGGGGCCTGAGTATCTTTTCTTTAGAAACTTTTATGTCATTAAATCTTAATAAACTTTTAGTTTTAATTATTCACCCCAATTTGTCTATCGTTACTTCTAAACACACTTTAAAACTTTTTTTGTTGTTAGTAAATTAAAAAACTTGAATCCTTTTAAACATGTCTAATTTTGAAGTAAACTTTCTAACTACTGAAGAAGTTAACCATGAATTGAAAATAAGAGGAACAATTACTGGAAGGAAAATTGATGAGACATGTAAGATTTTAAAAAAAATTGTTAGCTAAAGATTCAAATAGTAACTTAACTCTAGATGATTCTTGTCATGAGTAGTTCTCATTTGATATGAACTTACCATACCCTTGTATACTTTCCGTTTCCTTTTTCTGCTGTTTTTAGTTTTTAACCCCGTTTGGGCGGCGGGAATAGAATAACCCCCAAAGTGTTAAACTGCTTGTCGTACGAGGCGACTAAATGAAACCTTTCCCCTCTCTGTTTAAGTATCTCATGTACTTTCTGGGAATTTTTTCTTTGTTTGATTTGTTATCGTCCATAAGGTGGAAACTCACCTAAATCATTTCATCGTTATCACATCCCTGATCTTATTCTTTGCTTTCAGTTTAGTGATACGATTTCTTTTGAGAACTTTACCTTTAAGTGAATGTATCACTTAAAGTACCTACCTTACCGTCTTTGTATAATTGGAAATTATTTCCTGTTAATTTTGTCCTTATCTTACCGTTTAGTGAAAATAGTCACTTAATTCTACCGTACCGTTTAATGAAGAAGACATTCATTACCCTACCGATAACGTTCAGAAGAATTATTCTCTCGTTATATTTACCGTATCTTGAAGTGTTTAATCACTGCTTGTTTTTCGACGACATTATTAGATGTTGTATTTCCGTATGGTGTATTTTTACACATTTTGGTTTAGTATGATCAGTACTAGATAGTTTTAGCACTATTTCCTTAAGTGGAATTTAGTATATCGTTATGTGAGGATTTGTTTAGAGCCGTTGTGTTTAACCTCGCTTTATTTGACCTAAGAGTGTTTAATAGCTAGTCTACGATTTTGATTTGTCTGGCGAATATTGATGAATTCATTTACCACCTGTAAGTTTTAATGAACACGTTCTCAGCTAGATGTTATTTCTTTTCTTCTCCCAGATTATGATTACTTTGACCTTATCAGTTGTCACGAGAGATAAGCCTAGGGAAGCCGTAGGGAATTCTGCCCGGTAGTGGTCTGTTGAGCTTTTAAGGAAGACAAGTAACCATTAATCCTATCTCTATCTCCTTTTGATTCTTTATTAATTATAGTTGTCTTGTTAGAGTATACCTACTATGACTTTGGAGTTCCATACTATTGGTTACTTCATACCAATGTTGACTTACCGATTTTGTCTCTAAAATATTTTTAGACGTATGATACGCGCAGCTATCAAAACTACAGACAACCATAAAATATTTTTTCTTTTCTTATATTTCCTATTTCTAGTTGAAAACCATAATTGTGTACGTCATTTCCAATTCTTACTACCTTTGAGTTCTATCTAAAATCGTGCTAGTAGCTACTATTAATTTAGACTTTACGTATCTCGTATTTACCGTGACTGTTGGATTTAATGGAGTCAATAGACTTATTAAATTCCTGATTATATCTATCGTATTGTGTTTCTTTCTTGTTTTTCAAAATTACTATTAACAGTTTGGTTTAACTTCACCTTTCTTTCTTCATGGGTGTTTCCTAAAATGGATTGACGCGTTGTGCCGCCTATGGGAAATTTTACTTTATAGGAACATAGCCTTCTTTTTCTCTCTTCTTAAGTGTGTGAGTAAATGTTATGTGGTCCTGATATTTTATATCAAGGGACAGTATAAACGCCTTTTGGGCGAATCTTTTTTGCTTTGCAATATGATGGTTATTTAAACCAACGTTTAGGGCTACCCATCTAGGTCGAGCTGTACACCGGTGTGTGTTTCCGTACAGAAACTTCGGCGTAGGTCGTTCCTGATCACGCTGTGATCTTTCGGTTGGCTGATACCGCTTATAGAAATCTGGTCACGAGAATCTCTAGTTTGAATAACTAGGATTCATTTATACCTATCGTTTGTTCCTTCAGAACAACGTTTACTTTAACTTGTACGACATATGTTTATTGTTAGTTTTGTCTGTGTGGACAAATGACTACCAAGGTAGTTATTATTACTGTAGGGTGCAATCCTATTGAACTCCGCATGTTTTATTTTATTTAGTTTCTGTTGAGTCACCTTTTGACATTATCCTTTAGCTGGTCAAGTTTACCCTTGTAATGAGTAAGATCATTCGAATAATGCTACTGTGGTTCCCACCCTAGTAGGTTCTTCTCGAAAACTGTGGTCTTCAATGGACCCCAGTTTCCTCTCTTCGTAGGGGGCTGTGTAGCATTCCCAAAAAAAACCACCTTAAATAATATTATATTCTCGTTTACACTTTTGTCGGTAGGCAACCAACTTTACCTATTCCGAAGACAGTTACATTTAAATAATATTATCTTCTCGTTTACACTTTTGTCGGTATGCAACCAACCTTACTTCAAATTTTGACAGGCGGAAGCGGATATCGAGCGTGAATACTCGATAAGACCCGAGTTAAGCAACCAGGGTGAGAGAGCGCCTTTGAACAGCACTTACGATTTTACGTGACAAGCGAAAGGACGCTGATTTCCTCGTTTGTGAAAATTAATGGCTGCCGGTTAATTCACAGTATTAAGATTACCGTTTGTTCTTGGTTTACTCCGTATCGGAAGTGTTTGAAAAAATACTGCATTTCAATTTGGATGTAGATGTGCTTAAATTGGAAGTACAATCTGGTTGATTTATGGTATTAATAAAATTTTGGTGCTACGTGCTGTCTGTTGGAAGACTCCATTTTGAAATTTTTATAAAATTATATGGTACCGAGGTAAATGGATACCTAGTGATCTAAAAACCTTATGGATGGTTTTATAGATGATTTCCTATGTGCTGATGTTTAATTCTACATGGTTTTTGGTTAATTATGGTATGTTTAAAGAAGCTTTATTATAGTAGAAGTGTGACTACCCGGTCACGAAGTATGAATTTTGGTTCCGGATTACAAGGTAAACTTTCGACTATTCTTTCTGTTATTTCTCTATGTTCGATACTTAGTTGAACTGCGAATATTCTAAGAAACAGTCACAATTTTAGTGCTTATTCGGAAGAATATGCTTTTGGAAACTTTTTGTAGTGATTCTATTTAAATTTAAATTGTTATAAGCTTTTAGCGGTATTAAATCAGTTAATAACATTAGTTACTATTCAAATCTATGGAACTATGATTGAATGATAAATATGTAGTGTTTTTAAATTTTGTTTTTAACTTTCTTCAAAGTGTTGGTGTTCAATCGTAATCTTACATGATTATTACCTCTATGGTACTTGTATTGCTAAATTTCATATTTGTATTCATGTATATGGTAATTTTTAGATATTTAGAACACTCAGAGTGTGCACCCTTTAGAGAACTGAATTTTGTTTTAAAGAAAGGAAATATACCTTCAGTATATATTTTGTTTTAATTGAGTTCTCTCCATACTTTCGTTTATCGAAAATAAGTTATGCAATTTAGATAAGATCTGTAATATTATATGTACAGGAATATTAGTTTTTTAATAACCGTATTGTCAAATACCGGTTAATATCTCTCACTGTATAAACAGAAGTGTTAGCTTTTTGGGTGATAACCGTTCTCACTAATACTGGTGATTTTTGTTTTATTTTTTTAATACATTGTTTTATTGTTTTTATTGATATCGTTGAGTATTTATTTCTTATACCTTCCCAGTAACTGTTCTGATTCAAACCTCTTGTTTAATAAAGATTTAGATTTTAATAAGACAAAAGGATTCAAGGAATTGTAGAATCAATAAGGTAAGTTTAAAATAATTATTGACTTAAGGATATAACTCAATTAAAGTGTGTTCCCTAACCATTTCAGATTTAATAAACTATTTCTCAATAGGTTTCTTATTTTCTTTCCTATTTCACTATAAAAAAAAATAAGTGGCGCCCTTTACCGATTTGTAAATATTTTCTATGTTTCCTTCTTCCTAGATACTCGCCCAATTGCTCCTTCGACCCACGACTCGCTCTCCTCCTACCCCCTGAGTGCCGTCCGCATTTGGCTAACCCTTTGTGAGCCTTTAACATCAAAAAAAGGGGTTACAGATCTACAATCAAAGTACCTAGATTGCCATAGAAAAAATTATAGTTCCGGTAGATATCTTAATTATACTTTTTATTATAAACACTTTATTAAAATTAGTTAAACAAATGAAAAATAGAGTTCTATCTTTAGCTATTTTCATAGAATAATAATCTACACCTTATCTTAAATAACATTTTATTGGGAACTTCTACTATCACTAACATAAACAATAATCTTAATTTATTATCATAAATTAATAATAATGAGATTCCAACTTATAATCAATGGTAATATAACAAGACCTTGATTATAGTCGGCTATTTTTGTGGTATCTAGATTTCAAGAATATTTTAGTATCATTTTGTTAAGACATAATTTGACGCTAATAATCTGATTAAATCTTTAATTATTAATGTCAAATTATGTCTTTTTTCATGTTTATATTAATGGCAAAATGTTCGCTTTTGCTCCAACTCCACTGGACGTAGCTAGTATGATTGGAGGTCAAACACGTCAAACAAATCGCGCTACTATGTAGTAGGTATATCAAGTTTAATTTTGTTTTTATTTAAATTTGTAGATAAATGGTGGGAAAATACGGTAGTTTTGGATTGTTACAAAATTAAAAACTGAGTTGAGTGATAGAAATGCAAAAACTAGATAACAACGAAATTAATCAAATGACAGCTGATATGACCAGCTACTTCTAGCTTACATATTTATCTAAACTTTAATATAGTCCCCTTCACCGATTTTGGCCGATGACAGAAATAATACTCGAAGTAAATTTAGAGTTACATCTCTCTCAGATACAGGCAAGTTAGAAATTTAAATGAGGACGTTTGTTTTTTAATACAACACTTACGTAACTGCATCTTGTTTCACCGGTAGATAAAAAGTATTCAATACGGAAGTCTTGACTTAATTCATATTCCTAGTAACCGTCATGTACGGCTTGTTGTTGAAGAGTTAAATTTAATAATTATTAATGTCATATTTTTGTAGATGTCAAACCACACTGATAGTTTCAGAAACTTACGACCTAATTCAGAAAAAAAAAACTCTCCGCCATTGGTAATTTGGATGACAGTTTAATCTTATTTCAGTGGTTTCTAATATCAAATCGGCCAAAAACGATGAAATGGACTATAGTATATTATTTAATGAGCGTATAACGAAAATTACAACACGAGCCGCAGTGACGTCATACAGTGAATAATAACCATTATTCACTAGTGTATAACAAGTACTATTATACTTAAAAAAACACGTGTATAATGAAGGTTTTGTAGAACAGTCGGGGACAAACGTTGTTACCTCACAGAGATGTAAGTTTAAATTTGTGTGAGATTTCTACTTACATTCTGTCACTAATTAAAAATTGTAACTCCCTGACGATGAAATAAATGTATTTCGGAAGTTTTAATTAAAATCTAAAAATCTTTATTGACGAAGTATTGCTGCATTCCTAATATTACTTTTTTACTTACTTATTACTGGGTTACTGTTCTAATCCACTGTTGCTCTCTTCCAAGTAAATTAGTTTTTATTAAATCTATTTCAGAGACAATCGTGCAGATTTAAAAAGATACTTAAATAATATTAAATTTTCTACCTTTTTTATTTTAATTATGATTTTTTTTACTAGAAAGATATGAAAAAATTAAAATCTTAGAGACCTAATAAATTGATAATAAACGCTTTGGCACGAAAATGTCACAAAATTCATTTTTAGATTTTATCTAATAATCATAATAATAATAGAATTTATAAAAAAACTAACCTATATTGACAAGTTAGTTAAAGCTTCAAAAAATATAAAAAAACAACAAAAAAGTATTAATGATTTTTTTTTATTTTTTATATCTTTTTAATTTTCAATTTAAATTTTAAAATATTTAATGTTTCGAGCCTTTTTCATTAGAATATTTTTAAAATTTTCGTATTATTTTTAATTTTTTTATATTTCAATGTTTTCAAGATGTTTTCACACGTTTGACTAGATGTTTTTACAATTATTTGTTTTAAATGTATTATTTTAACAAACCTTTATTATTTATATAAATACTAATGTTTGTTATTTTTTTAAATATTTAAGTAGATATATTTAAAAGATTTAATATTGAAAATTTTTAAAATTTTTTATGTAAATTGTTAATGACAGTTTTTTGATTTATTAATTTTTATTCTAAAAAAAATATCCTATGTTGGTAAAAAATTGAAAACAAAAAAAAAACAAAATTAAATTTACAAAAAATGAATATTAATTATTTTATTTTTTAAATATTTTTAATTTTTCTATTTAAGAATACTTCTTTTTTAGACTAATTTTATAATGTTTAAATTTTTTCCTTTTTGCATATTTCCTAAAGATTTTGTCAAGTTTATTTAAGATTTTTTTTGTAGGACAATTTTTTGAATTAATTCTATTTTAAAATCTTTATTTTTTATATCGCTGGTTTTAGAATATTCTTTAAATGTTTGTATTTTTTTTATCATTTATGTATTTTTTGTGCCATTTTTTATTAATTTTATGACCATTTCTTATCAGTTTTTTTTTATATTTTTTTATTATATGTACATTATGTTAATTTTGAGACTTTTATTTTTTTTTCAATTTTTTTGCGGGTAAAAAGTTTTTAATTTTTTATTTATATTTTTTATTTATTATATTAATTTATTGTTTTATTAATTTTTTTTAAATATTCGCTGATTTTTTATCTTTATAATTTTAATTTTTTTTATATTATTATATACATTTTATTTGTTAGGAATTATTATATTTTATTTATCATATAAATATTCTAAGTTGCTTAATTTTTATAACAAGTTGTATTGAATCCTTAAATAGGTTACAAAATAAATAATACCCAATTTTAATACAGAGTTAATAATTTATTTTTTAATATTTTACAATATGAACACATCAGAGAAGACAAAACTTATTAATTAATTATTAGCTGTTCAGTTTTTTTTACCATCCATGACCGTGTCCAAGTCCATGTCCATATCCACCATAATAACCATCATAACCATGTCCTAAACCATAACCGTTATCTAATCCATAACCATGACCTAAACCATAACCATGTCCTAAACCATAACCATGTCCTACCCCGTAACCATAAGAAGATACTAGAGGGGATGAGTGGTAGCTTATAGGAGCTACGTAGGCTTTAGAGATAACTGGAGCTGCAATAATTGGAGCTGCAGCGTAGGTTTTTACTACCGGAGTGTGAACATCTACTCTAGAACTAAAAATAATGATTAAATTTTAAAAACGTATTAAAACTTTTTATTAAACAATACTAAACTCTTTCCTTTTTGAGATCCTAAGATTAGTAACAAATTATGATATGAGTATCTGAAGTAGAAAGAGTCACTCGGAACTGTACTAGTGCTGCTCGAAGTTAATCTAAGTTTGGCTAATGCGGAATATTATACTTTTAGATCATTGTTTGATACTAATAATACTAATCTTAAAAATTTAATATTTAAATTAACGAACATTTTATTTTTAGTGGTCTAACGACAATTTACATTACATTTACTACCGAAAATGCAAGACAATTTTAAAGTTTAATTATTTTAAGAGTCATTACAACAAAAAATAAATAAATTTTATTCTTGAGTGACCCGAGTATATTTAATTTTTTATTTCTAATAACTTTATTCTTAGACTACTTTGGGTGCAGATCAATTGCACTCATTTTTGTAAATTTGAGTTGTTTTCTAATAAAATTTTCAATATTGCTAAATAAATTAATGATTAGCATTATATAATTTTTTTATTTATTTTGTTAAATAATGCAATAAATAATTTGAAATTAATTGGAGAATATAAATTTTATAAATTTATTAAAAATATTTTTTTTTCAGAAAGCCGATTTTTGTATTTTTTATTATTATTAATTATTATTATTATTATTATTATTATTATTATTATTATTATATATTATTATTATTAATTTTAATTATTTTTTTTAAGAAACAAAAGCCATATTTTACCAAATTTGAAGTTAAAACTTTAATTTAGTATTTAAAAAAAAAAATTAAAAATGTCTCAAATTAAAAAAATCTTTAATTCAATTTTATTTGCAAACCAAAATTAAACTTGATATTTTTAAATAAAGTTCTTTTTTTTGTATAAATTTTTGCCATATAAGTTAATGTCTTAGCATTATATAAATTTACAATTTATTTTGTTAAATATAAGGCAATAAATAATATTTAAGTTTATTAGAAATTAAAAGATTTTTTTAAACATCTTCAGTAATACCCTATACAAAAAAATGTATAAATTTTAAGTATTTTTTTTTCAAAATGATAAAAAACCCATAATTATAACCAATTTAAAGTAAAAACTTTTATTTAATATTTTATAAAAAAAATTTAAAAATATAAAAATTAAAAAAAAAACATCAGACAACTTAAAATCAATTTAGTTTACAAACAAAATATAAAGAAAATATTTTATTCTTGAGTGACCAGACTAAGTATATCAAAGTTTTTTATTTTTAATAAATGTATTCTCTATTCTTAGACTATTTTGGGTGTAGATCATTTGCACATATTTTTTGTAAATTTCAGTTTTTTTTGTGAAAATGTACAATTTAATTAACTTTTTAGTATTATATAAATTTTTAATTTGTTTTGTTAAATAATATAATAAATAAGATTTAAAGTTTATAAAAAATTAATTAGAAAATGTTCATTTTAAAATATCTATAATTAAGTATTTTTTTTAAATCAAAATTTATTATAAATGTAATGAATTTTTTCCAAATTTTATCGTTTTAAATTTTTTAAAAGTCTTCAGAAACACCTTACATAAAAAATACTCATACAGGAACCATATTTTTACCAAATTTAAAGTCAAAACTATTGTTTAATAAATCATAAAAAAAATTGAAAAATATAACATAAAAAAATCTTAGAACAACTTTAAATGAATTTCATTCGCAGAAAAATAAACATAATATTTTAAACTAAATTTATACTTAAGTCTCCAGACTATTGTAAAGTTTAATTATTCTTAAGTTAGAAATATAGAAAAAGCAAAAAAAATAATTTTCTTTTAAGTGACTAGAATATAAAAATATTTTTATTTTAAACACATTAATTTTGACTATTTTGGGTGTAGATCAATTGCACTCATTGTAAATATTTATTGTTTGTGAAACTCTACAATTTTGCTTAATTAAGACATGGTCTAGTATTATATAAAATAAACAATGAAATAAATAAAATTTATTTTTTTAGGAAATTAATTAAAAAATGTTTAAAAGATCTATAATTAACTATAATGATTTAATGAAATTCAAAACACATAAATATAAATATATTAAAAGTATAATTAACTTTTGTTAGAAATGAACGTTTTGAGTTTTTTAAAAATTTTCAGAAAACCCTACCATTAAAAATGTTGTTTCAATTTTAAGTTTTTTTTTTTAATTTTTACTAAATCTGAAGTGGAAAGTTTTATTTAATATTTTATTAAAAAATAAAATTGAAAAATGTCACAAACATACAAAAAATCCTTTAAATTCATTTAGTTTGCAAGCTTACTTTTAACACATTTTAAAATATAAGTGAGTATTAAGAAAAAATATAGATACCTGTAACTAGTAGCAGCGGGTAGGCCATATCCATGTAACCCCCCATAACCTCCGTATAATCCATGTCCAATACCTGGAGCGCTTTGGGCCACAGCAAAAACAGCACAAATAACAAAAATTTTAAACATTTTATTTATTTACTTAAAATAAACAGTTAATGTAAATAATACTCAATTGGTAGTTTCTTGAGATATGTTGCTGTAAATCGGTTACCACTTTTATATATACCTAAGTGATTCTTAACATCAGGTAGTGTGTTTTTTGTCTTCGACATCCATATTTGCGCAAGCGATGTCCCTCCATTTTGTCAGTTGTTACGAGATATTAATTATGAGACCTTTGTTGTGAGATTTTTTTTATGAATTTACCATAATTCTTAGCGTTCCGGCCGACTGGCGACCGTCAGATTTCAAGTATGTAGAACGGATTCTTATACACAAAATAAGCGATTAAAATCCATTTTTTCATTCATTTTCGTAAACTAGAAGGTTCATTACTTCTCAGCTACTTAAATTTCATTTTCCTTAATTATATTTGTAATTTTAATTAATTAGGTTAGGTAAACAAGAATGTAGCTAAATTAAAAAAAACACTTGTTACGATATATTAGGAGGTTTTTAAATAAATTTAAAAATTATAAACATTAGAATTATTATAAAAAAAATATTATAAATTTCTGATATATTTTCTATTCTTTGTTTATAACTTAAAAAATTAAATATAAATTTGGTTCCTGAAAGAATGAATTATTTTAACTCAATTCTGTGAAAAATGTTGATTAAATAATTTTTCATAGTAATACTTTATACAATTATACAATTTGAAAATCTAAGTGCACAGTTTAAAAATGCATTCGCTAGTTTGCTATAAAGATAGTGACAGAGAAAAAACGAGACAAAGAGTACAGGGCATCAAACAAAAAATAGTTTCCTACTTTGAGTAACAAAAAGAAGAGTACTTTTAGAAAAAGCAATGCAAACGCTGGTTTCCTATGTTAAGAATGAGAGAAAGATCAAGAAAAAAAATCAGGGCTTCATATACTTCCAGCAAACGGTAGTTTCCTATATTAAGCAGGAAAGAGAACAGTGCTTTAAAACTTTCAACATAATCTACCCGAACGCTAATTTCTTTGTTAAGAGTAAGAGAGGAAGAGCAAGAAAAGAGAACAGGGCTCACATACTCCCAGCAAACAGTAGTTTCTTATGTTAAGTAACAAAGGGAACAGTGCTTTAAAACTTCCAGCAAAATCAATGCAAACGCTAGTTTTCTATGTGGACATTAAGGAAGAAAAAGGGACAGGGTCGCATATACTTCAAGATAACAATAGTTTCCAATGTTGAGTAATAAAAAGAACGATGTTTTAAAACTTCAAGCAAAATCAATGCAAACGCTAGTTTCCTTTGTTAAGAGTGATAGAGAAAGAACAAGAAAAGAGAACGGTCTTCACATACTTTAACCAAACGGTAGTTCCTAGGTCTTTAAATACTTCCAATAAAAGGTAGATTTCTATGTTTCGTAACAAAGAAAACAGTGCTTTAAAACCACAAGCAAAATTACTGCGAACGTTAGATTCCTATGTTAAGAGCGATAGAGAAAGAGCAAGAAAAGATATATACTGCTTTAGTAAGAGTAAGAGATCAAAAGACATGTCAAACATTGAATAAAATACTTCACGAAAATGAATGCGAATCTTATTTAATATAATCTTGTTGGTATACTTTCTGAAAACTTTCAGAAATTTCAAATTTTTTTAAAAATCTCTCAAGACATATCTCAAATAATCTTTTACTACAGAATCTATGGTTGCCGTCTCCTAAAAGAATAATAATATGACAGGGCACAAAACAGTGACTTAAGAGTTTAATTTTTAATTGTCGATGTGACAAAGTCTCTCTCCCATGAACGTCATGCTATACCTATGTGTTTTGGCAGTGAGTAAGTGTCACATGTGACATGAATTGAATTTAACGACCGATAAGCGATTTGATGGCTAGGGATTCATAGAATAGTTGTTAGAGCGTCAGCGCATAGAGATGAAGGTTGCAGGTTTGAGTCATGCTGGATGCTAAATTTTTTTAATTTTTCCCTAATGTCAGTAAATATATTCTTGTTTGTATACTTTCTAAAAAATAAAAAAAAAATCCCATGAGAGATATCTCAAATAAGCGTTTACTAATAAGCTGCTATGTCAAGATTAAGAAAGAAAAAGCAAGCTATAGAGAATAAAGTTTTACATGCGTTTAAGAAAATCAATACAAATAGTAATTTGCTATATTGAAACTAACAGAAAAAAAGCGGCACAAGGTGAACAGTGTTTTTTCATCAACCTTAACTGGAATAAATGATAATAGTAGAGAGTAAAAAGAAAAACAAAGATACGGCAAATAGAGCTTTACCGAAAATTAATGAATTCTATGAAGAGATAAAGAGAATATAGCAGGTACAGAAAAGCAGAAAGGTCAGTGCTGGAAAGTGGTAGAAGGAGCTAAGAGGCCAAAAATAGAAAGTATAGCAGCAGAAAGAAGGAGCAAATAGAAAGAAAACATAACTTGGAAGGTATAGACAAAAGGTTAAGCAAATGAAAAAGGAAGTGGAGTAGGAAGAAGAGCAAGAAAATATTTTTTTTATATTTATATTTTTTTAGGACAATCAATTTAGAAATTGTTGAATCCACGAACGATAATTACATTGAAGGAGGGTGTTCCAGAATATTCAAGATACACAACCTGGATTTGTGCCTGGTTAGGATTCCTAATTCTAGGAAACAGCATGCTGCGATAGAGATATAAATCATTTTATACAAGGGCAAAACCAAACTGCAAACAAGTGTTTCGCTCTAGTTGGAGCTCGTCAGTACAGTATAGGTTTGTGTCTTTAGTTACTAATGAAGAGACACCCTTGGTATAGACTGGTCAAAATTAGTTAGAAAAGTTTACGAACGTATTAAACGATCTTAACTGGCACCATCTCTGCTCCAAAAATGGATCTCAAGTGGTTGTTTTAAATGTCATATAAAACCTAAGGCAAAATAAGTAACTAAACGAACGGAGCGTTTTTTGACAGTCTTATACAAAATGATAAAAAGATATGATACAAAACGTATCTAGTGCCATGCTGTCAGAATATTACAACAACCTGGATTTGTGCTTGGTTAGAATTCCTAACCACATCATGCTGCGATAGAGATATATAAATTAATCAGTCTATAAAAGGGCAAAACCAAACTGCAGACACGTGTTTCGCCCTAGTTGGAGCTCGTCAGTACAGTATAGTGACTTAAGAGTTAAAATGTTGCGTTATGCCTCAACATTTATTTGTTGTTTTTAGTACAACTTATTGGCATGATCTAAATTTTTTTTTACTATATTTGTCACCTTTGATTTGTTTTTATTAGAAAATAATCTTTGCTTCACAAAATTCCCGTAACTACATTTAAAGGTTCTTTTAAATTGTTTTAGGAAATGTCATTTTGTAAGCTTAAGTAATACTAATTCAGAATACATTTAAAAAATCTAAACATCCGCAGACATATTTCTATATTTTTTCTTTGTTTTATTGTTTATTTAACCAAATTCTATCACTTAATTAAATTCACTTATATCACCATTTTTTATTACTTTGAAGCCAAGATCCGCTATCCTCCTACCACCGTAGGCCAGTATGACCAACTACTTGTATTTTAAATTAAATCCGATTAGCTGAACCTTTTCTGAAAATTCTCTTTGTTTATTTAATTTTTTAGGATAACGTTTACAGTACAAGAAATATTTCTGCTTATAGTCAAAATTTGATAAAACTTAGTTTAAAATTTTATAATTTTATAAAAAAAAGAAACTCAAAGTAAATATTTGATCAGCATAAATGGATCCATTACAACTGAAAGTAAAAATCCACAAAGAAGAAATGTTCTAACATATAATCAGCTATTTAAAAATAATTCAACCATTCATCACAGCTAAGAAGTATGTAAGTATCTTTCAAGTAAGTGGTGCAAAACACTTTTTTGTACCTATTCTAAAAATAAAAACAATCTTGTCACAGTTAATTTTCAGAGTATTACCAAAGAGTGACCTTGATCTAGGAAATTTGTGTAAATACATTGGTGTGACCTTCCTTCCTTTTTTTTTGAAATAATAGAATATTTTCCTTTGTCTAGTGAATGTATAAAACCTTGGAAGGTATTTAATTATAAAATCTACAAAAAATTAGATGACTGTGGTGTGCGTGTGATAGAAGAAATGAGAGGTTCTATAGGGTATATCTTATTTTGTTTCTTAGCCAATATCAAGTAATAGTCCAAGAGCTGGCTGCAAAAAACCTGGCCTATCGAGTAACCGGATGAAACATGTTTTAAATAATACTACTCAATGTATCTATTGAAAAAATCATTTACTGCCAGGGCATATATGGTGCATAAAATTACCACGTTTTTTCTAAGGTACATTTTTTGGACATGAACTGTACCAATCGAGTAACCGCTTGAAAATAATTTTAAAATGTGGTTTTAAGTGAATAAAAAATAATTATAAACAAGTGCCTTGTTAAATCTGGTGCTAACCCCATGGCAGGACTTTTTTTTAATTTTTTTTTGTTGCGTTACTGTACCCATCGAGTAAACGCTTTAAACTATAATCAAATTAAAATTTAAACATTTCTTATTAAAAAAATACATTAGTGCCACTTCTATTCCAGTGAAAAATGCCTGGCACGAAACTTTAATTTCTTCAAGTCCCAAGCTATTGAAAAACTTGTGTGTCGTTCTTTGCCCGGTTTCCATGCATACAGTGGATGCGATTATACAGCTAGCTTTTTCAGAAAAGGTAAAGTTAAACCTTTTAAAGAATTATTAAGAAATCCACAAGTTCAACAATATATTCGCTAGTTTAAATAATATTGATGGAATTGATAATTTAAGAAGTATGGAAATATTGCAAGAATATACTTGTAAACTTTATGGAATAAGTTGTAACAATGTAAATGATGCGAGATTATTAATGTTTCAAAATCAATTTAGGTCAACGTCTGTAGCAGAATATTTTATGAAAAATGTAAAAAGATTTGATTTAACTCAACTTCCACCATGTTGGAAGTCACTGAAACAAAAAATTTTACGAACCATTTATGTAACTTCAATGTGGCAAAATGCTACAGAAGCTAACTGCATCAATTTCTTACCAGAACAATGCGGATGGACAGTTAATGACAATAAAATTGAACCGCTTTGGTTCGAAGGTGATCCAACACCTCTTTTAGTTGAAGACTTTGTTATGGTAGAACTTGATAAAGTAGAGCTTGATGAAATTAATAATTGTGACGATGATTATTATGATAATGATGATTACAACAAAAATAATGATAGTGATCATGACGATAATAATGATGATAATCAGGATGATATTTAATAATAATAATTCCATATATATGTTTCAATGTATATTTTTAGATATTTAAGTTTTTATTAATTTTATAGTAGAATATAGTAAAAAAAATGCATTGTAATTTATTTTTATACTTTATAATATACTCGTATAAATAAAAAAAATTACTTGAAACTCAATATAATTTTTGATCAGATGTTTATTCATTTATTCCCAAACGTTTCTGTAATAGGTTGTATAAGTAATAGCATGGGACTTGAAGAAATATAAAGTATCGTGCCAGCCATTTGTCACTGGAATAGAAGTGGCACTAATGTATTTTTTTAATAAGAAATGTTTAAATTTTAATTTGATTATAGTTTAAAGCGTTTACTCAAAGGGTACAGTAACGCAACAAAAAATAAATAAAAATTGTGTCGTGCCATGGGGTTAGCACCAGATTTAACAAGGCACTTGGTTATAATTATTTTTTATTCACTTAAAACTACATTTTAAAATTAGTTTCAAGCGGTTACTCGATTGGTACAGTTCATGTCCAAAAAATGTACCTTAGAAAAAACATAGCAATTTTATGCACTATATTTGCCCTGGCACTAAATGATTTTTTTAATAGATACATTGAGTAGTATTATTTAAAACATGTTTCATCCGGTTACTCGATAGGCCAGGTTTTTTGCAGCCAGCTCTTGGACTATAACTACTTAAGAATGATTATATTCGTGGTCGTTGATTTGTTGTTTCCTAATTGGTCAATGGAGAAAATTAATCTTTTTTTGTAAGGGTTTGTAATATGAACACAATGGAAAGAATAATTTAAGATGTAAAAGATGTATGCTTTTTAAAATACTTCATTTACTTGATAACTTATTATTGTGAGAGTACTCTCATAAATTTTTTAAAATTAGGAAATTATAAAAACAAGTAAAACACATTAAAAAAATCTAAAAAATGTCACATCTTGCCTATAAACGGTAACGCTTTTAATTTTTGCAACACTTGCATTAATGGTTAGTCGGCGATTTGATGGCATACATATGCTTAAGGAGGATTTAAGTAAGTGCAGTGTTGTTAAGTAATTAATTACAATTACTTTAAAAAGTAATTAAATTACTTTTATTGTAATTGGTACGGTAATTAATTACTTTCTACTCAACTGTAATTCATTTGTAATTCAATTACTCGTTACTTTACAATTACAATTACATTTTACAATTACATTTCAATTACATTCGATGAAATGAATACTTTTAAAATTTTAATATTTTCAATAGCTTATAGGATAGGTACGTGAAAAAATCCAAACCAGGTATAATAGAATATAATGCAAGCGATAACCAGATGGGCGAGCTATATACCCTAATTAAGATAAGAAATATTATTTCTCGGGATTTTGAAACAAATAAATACTTAAACCCAAGCATATTGTAAAAGGATTATTTCTTCTATTATTTTCTTGTTTCCAGGAAAAAGTTAATGATATTTTTAAAAGTAAACTGGAAAAAACCATATTTTTCGAAAGAAGGGTTTGCAAGAAATTCAGGTCAACGTTCCACAAAATAGTCAGTTATATCAAATGAAAAACAATGTTTTATTTTTAAAACAACTAGGTTTAGGAGTAATATATTGTTTTAAAACATTTTTGAACTTTCTACCTGAAAAGAAGATGTACCTATCTAATTAATTAAAATTGAACCACAACGTGTAACTATAATTGTAATTAATTACATTTTCTATTTTGTAATTGGAATTAATTACAATTGCAAATTTTGTAATTGTAATTGTAATTAATTACAATTTGACCAAAGTAATTGTAATTGTAATTAATTACATATTTTAAAGTAATTTTAACATCACTGAGTAAGTGTGAGTTGAATTAAGGTGATTAAATTGTCGAGAAACTACTAATACAGCGGTAGATGGAGTGGTTAGAAGCGTCACTGGCGACAGGTAAATATTACAGGTTCGACTCATTCCAGATGTGACGTTGTTGCAAATTGTTTTTAATGTTATTTTCTTGTTTGTATGATTTTTAAATTAAAAAAAGAAAAGTTACAGTATCGTTTTCGTGATGATAAACTATCTTTAACTTTAAATTGAGTAGGCAGGAAATAAGCTTAGTAGTACAACACCCTTTTTTTAATACAACGAGTTAGAGCAGCAAACTGTGGATCGTTAAAACTGCAGTACCAATTCCCAAAATCCTGCCGGTGTCGGAACTGCGGTACGGCTCAACTTTATGAAAATTAATGTGACCTGTTTATTTCGCAATTGCGGTACAGCAAAAATACACAGATATTTTATACGTATTATTATCCTAATGAAATAAAAGACTAAAAATATCTTACAAAATATCATTTATTAGATAAGTTTATGTAGAAACATATAAAAGTATACTAGCTTTTACCCGCGGCTTTGCCCGCGTTGCATTAAGACATTCACAAATGATTTAATGACTGTCTATTTTACATATAAAAATTTGATTTTAATTATTCTGTAGGTATATTCTTAGTAAAATAAGTCTAGCTTAACTAATTTTAATTCTTTTTTTTTATTTAAAATTTCATTTTTGTCAGTCAATCACGCTGCAACCACTTAACAGATTTTGATTATAATAAATCATACAACATCGATTATGACTATCTTATAATATTTATCTATGACAGTTCCACATTTGACCTAATCATTTGTAGGATATAGTAATTTGTATATGTACTTGCGATAAAAAAACAACAAAAGCGCGTTTTAATAACCACATAGCGCCATCTTGTTTCTTATATCAAAACTAAATTATAGCACGTATGTATGTATGTTGTGTATTATTTCAGTGGTATTTTTAAATGTATCAATGAGATACTTTTATACAAAATCTTACTCCATCTATTGACCCGTTAAAGCAGTGGGGAGATGAAAAAATTTTTATACACCAAATGATAAGTTAAAAGAAGACAAATACATCTATAAAAACGGCAGTTGAACCGAATCAATAGTTTTCATGTGATGTGCGCACAAACATACAGATAGACAAAAAAACTCTAACCACATTTTTGGGTTCTATATCGATGTACCCGCGACGTCGTGGGCGTATTGATTGTTGCATAAAAAGTAGCCTATGTCACTCTTCATGTCTTCAACTATACCAAAACAAAAATTAAGCCAAAATTATTACATACATACAGATTAATAGGAAACAATACGTCAAAATGTCCTTCGTTAAAATGTCGGTTAAAACGCATTCTTTTTATTCCTTGTATCGACTCCCTAAATCTGGCAATAAGTCTGCTATCTTAAAACAGTTGGAATTCAAATGGAAATATTTCTCCAGCTGCTTTCAGTTCGCAAGTTGTGCCATAAGTATACAACCTACCCGTATCGGCTACATAAAGCCGTTTTGTATCGTAAGTGGTCCCGGATCGGTCCATAGTAAAACACCTAAATCTTTGCCAATCGTTGGACACGTGGATATTAGCTCTAACTTGAGCAGCCATTGAAATATTTCCATAAAGCAAATAAGGCAGAGATGAAAATAAACACGCTCCATCGCCAGGTATCTCATTCACTCTACATCGGATTGCTAATCCTTCAATTGTGACTGTTATAAATTCTCCATCCATTTTTCAAACAAAAGTAAGTTTACTTAACGAAAAATACAAACTTTTTTAAGTAAGTAATCGATATGACACTTTGATATAAACGTCAGTATAATCAATGAAAAAAAAAACAAATCTAAGCTAGCACCTAATTGGCATGAAACTTTGAAATAAACATAATTTTAATCAACGAAGAAAAAAACAAATATTATTAACTAATTTGGAACGAAACTTGTAGGTACACCTCCACAACCTCTAAAGAAAACATTTTAATTTTCAAGTCCCTTATTTCAAAAACATAGGACTTTCATACAAACTTCCAACCCCCGTTTTACCCCCTTAGGGTTGGACTTTCATAAAATCCTTTCTTAGCGGACGTCTAGACCCTATAAGGAACTATTTTAAGTTTGTATGTCTTATAGTTTCTTAGATACGGTGATGAGTGAACTTTCGCTTTTATATATATAAATAATTGTTAATTTTCAAATACGTTGCAAATTGTGTGAAACACATTTCACGAAATCATGTCTTGATGTGTCATTGTTTTTATATTAATTTATTTTAAAATTAATAAATTTTTGTTTTTGTAAATTTTTTCTTCTAATACATCTAGCTACGTTCTTTTTAATAGAATTAATTTTAATGTAAGTATCACACTGAATATTTTTTAAAGATTCCAAAAATTTATATATATTAGGTTTAGGCGATCCACAATGGTTTTTAAATTTTGAATGAAATGATTCGCACGTATTCGTTGTTCTGCATAGCGATTCTGAATTTGAGGCACATAGAATAGGCGGAAATGTAGAAGTAGCGTCAATATAATAGGCTAGTTGACTCTTTTTTAAACTAGGTCCTAAATAGTTAATATATGTGCTACTAAGGTAAAAAAAATCAACACCTATGAAATCACAAAACTGTAATTTAAAATCCATCTCTTTATGTAGGTGCGAAAACGCTGTCCGCCATTTTATGACGTCATACGTATTGTAAACAATCATTTGACATATAAACACAGACAATTTTCCAGTTTACTTTACTTTAGAAACACGATTTCAACTAATTTCCATAAAAAATACAGTAATTATCGTTATTGCAACGTCCGAGAATGCAAAAACACATCAAGGAATACAAATAGATGTTAGTTACAGTATTCAGAGGTTACGATACTTATGACATAAATGAGTAGGTACTTTTGAATCCCTTCTGAAAAGAATAAATACACTCATTCTTCCTATTTTTGTCTACTATTTAACAATTGCACTGTACTTACATAGAAGTCTTGACATTTCTTAGCTCGGCAGAGCAGAAATCTGGATTCAAGGCAAAGAACTTACGAACCATTAATGTATCAATTTTTGGCAAATTTGTGCTGTCTGCTTTTGTGAAACCAACGTCCATAATGAATTTATTATTGTTTTTCAATAAAGCAAATAAATTAAGAACGTGATAAGGAATTTTTATCGAAATATTTATACTTGTAATAACACCACGTCAAATTAATCGTTTTGTTTACAATTTGTATGACGTCACAACATGGCCGACAGCGTTTTCGGCGATTCAAATTAAACACATTTTTTAAATTGAATTTTTAAATTAATCTTACGCATTTAGTTATTAAAATCGATATATTTCGTTTTCGTAAGCTAAATACTGTAAGAAATACTCATTTATTGTATGAAATTAGTTATGTGTCAAGTAGCCTATTGTCTTTGCAAATTTTACAACTTTCACACAAGTTTGCAAGAAAATCAAAAACAAATAAATCGAAAGTAAGTCCAAAATAAATGGCGCAACCTCAGATTCGTTTTTGTATTTCGCTGTTAGGCGGAGATGTTGAATTTTTCGCCACCTATAATAAAGACAAAATTATAAAATAAAACAAGTTTTGGAGAACAGAATTTTATATAAACTTTTCGAGTTAAAATTATCAAATAAAATTCTATAAACCTTAATACAAAGTATTGTAACGGGATATCCGAAAAAGGAAAGGACCTTTACATGAAAGACTGTTTCTAGGTTATTCAAGAATGTTCTCTCTCTTTCTAGTGTGTACTGATTAGGTTCGATTTATGTTTCGCGTACATTCTAAAATTTTCGTTTGTTCTATATAAGGGGATGTATGGGAGAGTTCAAATATTTAGAATAGTTAATTGTATTGTCAATCAGTTTAAACGTTGTCCAGCAGAGTTCCGTGTATTTTAAAAATTTTGTGAATAAATTGTGTTAAAGTCCCCATAAGTGTTTCAAATTGGTGTCAGGTGTGGGGTGAAGATACAAGAATGCCTGGAAAGAAGATAAATGAACTATTGTTGGCTGAGCTCAGAAGAGAGCTCGAAGAATTAGAGTTGGAAACTACTGGAAGCAAATCCGTTTTGTTGAGAAGGCTCCGTGAATAGGTACTACCTTAATAATAATCTGGACCCTGACGCTATTGAGTTGCAGGACCCAGTTCAAAAAGCAAATTCTGTACTAGAACAACAACTTTTCCGGCTGAAAGAGAGAGAACATTCTTGTATAACCTAGAAACAGTCTTTCATGTAAAAGTCCTTTCCTTATTCAGATATCCCGTTACAGTATGTATAGTTTATATTATTAATTTACCATGACTGTGTAAGATGAAATCTTCAGCCAAAAATTCCTGCTTCTGGAAAACATTGTTTAACACTTACATGAATAGCCATTTTAAAGTCTATCACAATTGATTTTGGTCGAAGTGCATACTTTTTTTCACAACACTCTTTTTTAGTAGTTCAAATAAGTTTGTGTATGTTTGTTTGAACTTATTTGGCTGCAAACAGAATACAACGGGTACATAAAATTTATTTGAAACATACATTAATTGTGAAAAATTTGCAAGAAATTCTTTTCACAATAGTCAAAAGTTCCATCCATGAACCATATTTCATTTTTACACATTAAATCTAAAGTTTTTTGGCATGAAAATAATACTATATTATTTTCACTGTTGGTAATTGCCCATAGGAACCACCTATTATGGAAAAACCCTTTTACCCATAGAAAACCCTAAAATTAGTCCGTACCGCAATTACGACAGAGGATTAAAATCTTTTGGGTCAGGTGTGCAAGGTTAAGTTGACCGTACCGCAGTTCCGATGAACCCGTTAAAACGTCCCAAGAGGAGTTAATTCCATAGCAAGCTTAACTATATGAGTTATCATTTAAGAGTATTACCAATTTCCCCCAAGGTACAAACTTTACAAATTATACTCGAACACTCTTAAAAGATTTATTACAATTTTTTAAAATTTAAAATAATGAAACTTTAATATTATATAAAAAACTATTATGTTATATAATCCCTTGAATTCGTTTATGTGTAATGGATATATTTAGAACACCTTGCCCCTTATATAACAGTAGGGATGGTTTTTCTTTTAAATTCCAAATTCGGAACAAAATGTGTTAATTTTTACTTTTACTAAGTTAACTCCTTCCTATTTTTTTTTCAAAATAACTGGAACTTATCCAATCTAGTAATTTTTTAGCAACTCGGATGGACCTCTTCAAATAAATTTGGAGGTACCCTTAATAGAAACGAATAATTAAAAATCAATCCCTTATCGAATTTACAATCGAGTAAAATCAGTTTTTAAATAAATAGGATTTTTTCATTTTATTAAAATTCAATTAACCCTTAAAACACGTGTAAAAACTAATCTTGACTTTAATTAAAAATTAATAACGGTTAAACAGACTATCGCGTAACCCCTTACCTGAGCCCAGTAGGGTGCTAATAAAAGAGCAATAAAAGAGACCTTTTCGCCTACCCTCACCGCATGTGGTTGTATGAATTCACGATTTTACAATCTATTGTTTATATTTAACAAATATATGTGTTTAATTTTTTATAAATAAAAATAAATAAATATCAGAAACGTAAAGATATTTTTTTTCTGATTTCAACCATATATAATACTTACGCAAAATTTTGTAGTTTACAGATATGACACCAAAATATTCGAAATTACACTGAGAAACAAACAACACCCAATATAACATAAAATACCTTTAGCGCCTGTATCTAACAGGACTTTTCAATTAATATTAATACTATTAATAGTCATAAATATACCCATCACCAACATGCAAAAAGAAATCAAAATAGAAAACGCCAAAAAAAGCTATTAATAATAAATGGATTTAAATTCACATTTTCGCGAGTTTTAAAAAAAGTGAAGAAAGTTATTGGAGATGTTCCAAAAGAACCTGTCCAGCTTCCGTCTACACCAAAAAAGATGGAACTACTATTGTGCGAAGTGGAGCCGAGCACAATCACGAAAGACTATGTGATAACGAAGTTAGCCGTATAATTTTATCACAACCAACCAAACGCAAAGCCGAAGAAGATTTGATTGAAAAACCGGCTAAAATACTCAACTTAGAAATGGAAAAATTTCCAATAACAGTTGACAATCTAAAAGAAAAAGATATATCATATTTGCGTAAAAATATGTACAACGCGCGCCGCAAAGTGATGCCCATACTCCCAAGCACAAGGGACGAGGCTCTCAATCAACTAAGGTAAATACAGTAAACCCTCCCAATACTGGACACCTCCGGGGAATTGATTTTTGTCCACTATATGGAGGTGTCCATTATTAGGAGGTGTGATCAGAACAATGTATATCTACTTAGGCATATGTACTTGGAATAAAATATTTCGAATTTCATATAAAATAAGTGTTAAAATTCATAGTTTTCTTATGTAAAATATATATTTTCATTCCATTCCAACTTAGGATCGATATATATACATAGCTTTTTTTTCATGTCTGTAAATATTTTTTTTCATCCAGTGTCTGGGAAAATTGATATATTTTTTTGTCTATTGTCTGGGAAGTTGCATCACTACACGCGACGTCTAGCAAGAATTCGTAAAGGGGCGTGCCGCGCGCATCAATATATTGAGTGAGCGAGAGTGGGGTGGGTGGGGAAAAAAACTTCCGTATACCTGAGCGCAAGGACTTAATCCTCTGCTCGATTTTACCTTTTTTATTTTTGCGCCCAGTTTACCTGCTACGAAGCGCTTGAAAAACGGTTTGCGCCCAGTTTACCTACGTCCTCTCAGTGTAATTTAGAATATTTTGGTGATATAACTGTAAACTATAAAATTTTGCGTAAGTATTATATATGGTTGAAATCAGAAAAAAAATATCTTTACGTTTCTGATATTTATTTATTTTTATTTATAAAAAATTGAACACATATATTTGTTAAATATAAACAATAGATTGTAAAATCGTGAATTCATACAACCACATGCGGTGAGGGTAGGCGAAAAGGTCTCTTTTATTGCTCTTTTATTAGCACCCTACTGGGCTCAGGTAAGGGGTGACGCGGGAGTCTGTTTAACCTTAATAACATATGTTTGGTTAAGTTGAAACTAGTCGATTTTGGTTAGTATCAATAAAATATCCTTTTTTAAACACTCATGATAAATAAAGGAAACATTATTAAAATGGACTAACTTGTATTTTAAAGAGGCTAAACACAAATGAACCAGATTGTTTGGCGTAGGTACCAACTCGTAAACGATCGAGAATTACCAGTCATCACGAGAAGTGTTAATATTTTTTCTAAAACACCGCTCACACCAAATTTCTGAAGAAAAAATCTTAAAATAAAGTATTCTCACAGATATAGACACGGGAACAATAGTCTGGTAAAATTATTTATAGTACAAAACAATTAAATAGATCACAAAATTTTGAAATTTCCAGATAAGACACCAAAATATCCTACATTACATTACTCATAATAACTTAAAATACTTCTAGCGCTTATAAACTTTAAAATTTGGCGTAAGTATTATGTATGGCTGAAATCAGAAAAAAATATCTTTACGTTTCTGGTATTTTTTTATTTTTACTTATAAAAAATTTATCACATATATTTTTTTAAATTTAAACAATAGGTATATTGTTAAATTGTGAGTGCACATGCTGTGAGGATCTGTTAGGGTCAACAAAAAGGGTCTCGTTTAGAGCCAGGTAAGGGGCTGACTTCAAAGACTCTTTCACCGTAAATACTAATTAATTTAACTGCTAGCCAGAATTTTAGGCCTCTATAAAAATAGACATAAACACACAGTGCACTTCATGCGAATTAACTTTTGAAACAGAAAAAACGACTTTTTAAAAACAATTTAAAATTACACAAGAGACTTTATTACTTGAAAGTTAACAAAGATCTGATTTTATTTAACAAATTACTATAATTTATAATGTTGTATTAAAAGTATTGTCAGCGGTTTTGTATTCTGTATAGTCGGCGGGTTTCGTTCCATAACTCCTCCGGGGCAAGCTGAGAACTATGGGGTTTCTCCATGGTTCGATAGTAGAGGGAAGTTTCCTGGAATAGGGTCCATTTTTGTTTGTTGATTTGGTACCTCTCTTCTTTGTTGATTTCTTCTGATACAAAATTTGTAAAGAATGTACGTTCCTGTAAAAAGGACTGTAACATAGAGCAGTATTGTATAAAAGCTAATATTTTTAAAATGCACTGTAGGAATGTTTATATTTTTCAATTTTGTCTTCTGAGCTTCTAAAGTATTTTGAATAGTATTTAGTTCGTCAAATTTCACACTGTCTATTTGCACTGGGTTAAAATTAGAATTGTCTATTAGTGGATCATTTTTAAAGAAGTCTATATTTGGTAATTTAATTTGTTTATAATTTGGTTCTGAGGATTCGAGCGTTTTTAAAAGCACTTTGTCTATTTGCACATCACAATACTTGTTGATTTCTATAAGGTAACTTCCATTCAGTGGTATATTGTCTGTGGTTTTGATGTTTTTCCGAATCGCAACTGCATTACGTGGGGTGATAACCATCCATTGATTATTTTCTAACTTCTGGATTCTGGTGTCGTTGATTTTTGTTAAAATTTGGTTGCAGCGTTTCGTTGGTTCTGAATATTTTAGTAAATGAATTTCGCAGGGTGCATTTGTTTTAATTTCAAGTGGCTGAATATCTTGACAGAGAAATTCTTCTTTATTGATTAGTCGGCATGGAAGATCCGAAAATGCATAGTGTTGCTCATTTTTGAGGAGAAATTTGGATTTAGGAATAATAACTTTAAAGTTTTGATTGAATGGTGTAGGGAGAGGATACAGATGATAGTAGTCATAATCATTTGCTTCTACGATTGGGATTTCTAATATAAAATTAAATATATTCTGTTTAGAGTAAGCTTTGACTTCTAGTATTTTTTCGAAAGACAAAATATTTTTTAAATTGGGGTCAAATGGAAATTTGATATTACTTTTGAGGGTTTTACTTATTGCCAATATTTCAGAAAGTAATTCTCTGGGGTCAGCTATTGCGTTATGAAATATGTTTAATTTTGAAAAACTAATGGCTATTTCTAGCGTTTCTAGTGCGTCGTGAATTATCTGATAGCTAGTAGAAAATTGTGAAACGAGTCTTTCCAGCGCGAAATAGTGAAGGGTTTCGACTTTGTCCAAACTTAGATTTTGTATTAACTCTTGTATTTCATTAATGCGAGAACTTAATATTAATTGATTTCGAGATAGTATTTTAGTTGTGTTTTCAAAATTTTGTATAGAGGATTGTAGTAGTGTGACTTGTTGTTCGATTATGGTTTTGATTTTATTCTGATTATTAGATAAAGAGGAGATAGCTTGATCATAACGTTTGGCATCGGTTTGATCGAGATTTCCTGTGAGGAACTTTATTGCCGAACCAACTCCATCAAATAATGATCGTTTAACTCTAGGGTTCCAAAAGGGGTTAAGTTGATTAAATTAAAGGATAATTTTGTTTTCTAGTAATTGGATCATGTGATAGGAATTTTGAAATTCTTCATCGAATCTAAAATGTTTTAATGAGTTTAGAAGAGTGTATTTTATGTCGAGGTATTGTCTCTTGAGTGTCAAAAATTGTTTCGTGATATTTGTTATATCATAGACATGTACGAAAGTCCAATAGTCAGTCTTAAGTTGTGCTTTTCCTAGATATAAAGGAAGAAGTCCCGGATTGTCGTTTAGGTTGTGGATTTGGCAAGGGTTTGGTCCTGCGCCTGTGGTATTTGTTCTCCAGATGAGGAGGAATCTGCAAGAGGAGGTTTCTTTAGTTCCTTAATGTGTACTATTTCGGTTTTTTCTGATAATTTTTTGTGTTTTATTAATTTCCGGCTTACTTTAACACGGTTTCTGTCAAGTAGTTCGATAATCCGATAAGGACCTAAGAACCTTTTGTCTTTTTTATTTCGTTTAGTAGGATTGGTTTTATAGACAGTTTGTCCTATTTTAAATTCGGTATTCTCGTCGCCTTGATCGTTTCGTTTTTCAATAGTTTTAGTTTTTTGATCTATCAGTTTTTCATTTACATTTTGGTATACGTGTTTCAGTTTTTCTTTATGATTATTTGAATAGTCCGTGTAAAAGTTGTGGGGTAAAAATATTTCGTTAGGGCTTCTCGAGTCTGTATGTCCGAATGTTTGTTCAAAAGGGGAAAAATTAGTTGAGCTATGGATAGAACTATTGTAAGCAATTATTGCGTAGTCCATTAAGTCAGTTTCGTTAGGGTGAGTTTCTTGTAATATTCTTAGGTGTTCAATGAGCGTTGAGTGGAGTCTTTCTACTATAGAGTTTGATTCATGATGTGCTGTAGTCGTAAAATGTATTTTAATTTTATGTAGTCCTAAAAGGTCTTTAATAATTTCATTATTAAATTCTTTTCCTTTATCGACTGTTATTAGTTGTGGAACGCCAAAAGAAGTGAAAAATTTTAACAGAGCTTTACTAGTATGTACAGCTGTCTTACCGGGTAATAGAATTGCTTGAGCTAATTTAGTGAAGGCGTCTATTATTGTTAAATAAATTTTATTGTCGTAAGAAAATACGTCCATATGGATTATTTGAAAGGGTTTAGTAGCTGTCTCAGTTAACATGAGCGGAACGTATGGGTTTTTCCTTGAATATTTATTTTTTTGACAAGTTGAGCAAGCGTTAATATAGTTTGTGATTGATGTTTTCATATTTTTCCAATAATAATTTATTTTTAGTCGTTCGTAAGTTTCGGTAATACCTCGATGGTTGGTTTTACCTTCGTGATAGTTTTTTAACAAAAGCAGTTGTTCTTCTTTGTCCGCAACAGTGTTTATTAATTTAGTACATTTGATCATTTTTGGTATGTTCTCAGAAAAGTGTTGTAAACAAATTCGATTAAAATCCCTATAGAGGTTATCTTTATTGAAGTAAAAATAAAAAGTATTTTCTGAGTTGGTAAATTCTGTCAAAAATTCAAATATTAATTTGTCATTATTATTTTCGGGTATTTTAACTTTTATTATTTTTTTGTTTTCGTAAGTTTCATGTTTAACGTCAGTTTTGTGATGAACATTTGGGTAAACTAGGATTTGATGTGTTTTATTGTTTATAATGTCGTCCAAAATAGGTATGCCATTATTAGTGGTTTCATTGGCTGTCGAATGTTGTGTCGAGTCATTTGAAGAATCTAGATTGTCGAAGTTTGTTTTTTCGTTATTTTTATTTGGGTTAATGCAAATGTCAGAGAGAACTGTAATTTTGTTGTTATTAGGATTACTTGTTGAAGGTTGTGGATCTAGAGGAATATTTTCTGCAAGGTTTCTCAAATATTTTAAAATGTTTTCGTCAACGTCTCCGGGGTTGTTTATTATAGATTCGTCTTCTAATGCGTTTATGGATATTCGAGATAAACAGTCAGCGTTCGTATTATTTTTCCCTTTTTTGTATATAATTTTGTAGTCATATTCTTCCAATTTTAGCCTCCATCTAACCAATTTTGAATTAGGTTCTTTAAGGCTAAATAACCAGGATAATGGTTTGTGATCCGTATATATATAAAATTTCCTTCCATATAAATATGGTCGAAAATGTTTGCAGGCCCACACAATCGCAAGTAGTTCTTTCTCAATTGTTGAATAATTAGTCTCCGAAGTGTTTAGGGTCCGTGATGCGTAAGCTATTGGTTTGTCGTTAGGTACGTTACCTTGTGATAAAACGGCACCTATTGCAAAGTTACTGGCATCTGTCGTTAAAATAAACGGTTTCGTAAAGTCAGGGTATTGTAATATCGGATCATTGGTTAAAAGTTCTTTACACGTTTCAAAACAATTAATAAAATCTTGGTCATGAGTTATACGTGTCCCTTTTTTTAAACATTTAGTCATAGGTTTTGTGATTTTTGCGAAGTTAGGTATAAATCGTCTGTAATAACCTAGTAGTCCTAGGAAGCTTTTAATTTCTGTTGGGGATTTAGGAATGGGAAATTGTTTTATTGCTTTTATCTTGTCAGGATTGGGTTTTACTCCGTCAGGGGTAATGATATGTCCGAGGTACATGACAGTCTTCTGTAAAAATTCCGATTTGTCAAGTTGGACCTTTAAATTGTGTTCTCTAAGTCGATTAAACACTGTCTTTAAACGTTGTAGATGTTCCTGTAGAGATGAGCTATATATTAGAATGTCTTCTAAATATACTATACATGTTTCGTCAGTTAGTCCTCTTAATACATTGTCAATCACTCTTTGGAAGGTCGCTGGTGCGTTCTTGAGTCCAAAAGGCATTCGTTTAAATTGAAAATGTCCTTGGGGTGTAGTAAATGCGGTTTTCTCGATATCATTAGGGTCTACCTCAATTTGGTGGAACCCACTGGCTAAGTCAAGTGTCGAAAAATAATTTGCTCTACCTAGTCTGTCTAAAATTTCAGTTATGTTTGGTAATGGATATTTGTCATCAACAGTCTTTTCATTTAATTTCCTATAGTCGATTACTAATCGCCATTTTCGTTCACCTGTTGCGTCTAATTTTTTGGGAACAACCCAAATAGGCGAGGAAAAGGGAGAGTTTGAATTTTCTATTATACCTTCGCTTAACATTTTTGAAATTTGCTTCCTTACTTCTTGTCGGTGTACTTCAGGAAAGCGGTAATTTTTAGTGTAAATCGCGGAATCGTCTGTCAAATTAATTTTGTGTTTGATTTGATTAGTAAAACTCAAGGGTATTCCGTCACAATAAAAAATGTCTCTGTATTCGTAACATAGTTTTCTTAAACTGTCCTTCTCTTCTTTATTGCAATGGTCAAGTCTGATATTTTTTAAATTTTGTTTAAGTTTTATATCGTGAGTTTGTTCAAATTCCATGTCATTTTCTATTTTATCTAAGAAGTTTACTTCTACAGAATTTAGAGGTTCTATATCGAAAGGTTTGTTTATGTCTAATTTAACTGAGTTTTCGTTAATGTTAGTGATTGTCGTGATCGCGAAATTATTTGAAATATTAACTAGAGCTTTTGGCATTTCAAGCCCATTTCCAAAATTTTGATAATCAATTATACCTAATCCATTTTTTAAGTTGACTGGTATCTTGACTACCTTTTTACAACGGCCTGGTATGGTTATAGTATAATTTTTAATATTTTTATTTTTAACTTCTAAATCTAATATTAGTGGTATTATGGCATTTGGGGTTTCTATTACATTTTTGTTAACATTTATATTTGCGTCTAATTGTTTAAGTAAATCTACACCTATAATTCCGTCAAATCTGTTGCTAAATTTAAATAAATAGAATTTATGAAACTCTGGTTGATTAAAAATTGAAAATAGTGGAATATAAGCAACTTTATCATGGTATGAAATATCATGTGCAGTTTGAATGTTAAAGTTTTCATTTAAAATAAATCTTTGATAAAACTTGTAAGCTAATTCTGGGTTAATTAAAGATTTTGAACTTCCGGTGTCAATTAAAAACTTTGCATTAATTTCTGGAATTTCGATGTATGGTAAATTTGCTTTAAGAGCATTAAGAGATATCATGTTAGGTTGCTGGAATTCAGTGTCTTGGGAAAATCCTGAATCGCGTTTTTTGTTTCGCTTGATTCCGAGTATATGTTATCGTTAGCGTTATCGTTTACATGTGTTGGATTATAATAATTGTCTTGTAGGTATTGAGTTTCGTCTTGATATTCGTAACACGGTTTAGTGTACGTTTCATCGTAATAAAAATTTTGATTGTCAAATGGATTTTCGAATTCTGGATTTTGATTATTGTCATTAATCATTTGATTATACAATTCAGTTGAGATAAAGTTTGGTTTGGGTTGAATTTTTGAATTTCTTGTATTACCTGAAGAAGTATCCATTGGTTCAGGTTTAAAATTTTGGGAAGTGTTCGGACGGTTATTTTGAAAGTGGTTATTGAAATTTCTGGTTTGCATTGAATTATTATATTGATTTTGGAAAAAGGGGTGACGTTGGGTTGGAAAATTATTATTTGGTCTCCAATTTGGGAAGTTATTACTATTGTTTGGAAAAACTGGTTTTGATTGAGAAAAATTATAAAAGTTAGGTCTTGTTACTTGGTTGGGTTGAAATTGGAGATAAAATTGTTGAGGGGGTTGAAATGAGTTGACGTTGTTAAAATTGGGGGTAAAAGTTGGATAACTTCGATGATTGGAATTCTTAGAAGGGGTTATTCTAAAACTAGGTTTAAACGATGCATTTGAATTAAGATTATTTGTTCTTTGAGTTGAGTATAAAAAGTTTTCTTCCTCTATTACTAAACTCATAGCTTTTTCTAAGCTATCAGGGGATCTTAATCTAACGTTAGTTTGTAGTGGTAATGGAAGGCCTCTAATAAATGTTTTTAGTGCCAAATCATTATAATTTTTAAGTTGAATTGTCCTTTCATTATCAATTATATTTAAAGTATTTAATTTTGAAATAATTAGACTCCTAGAATCCTGGCATCTCATACCAAAATTGTAGGGAGACTCATTTTTAAGAGGTCTTCAATTTATAAGGTCTTGGACCAAACAATCTATGTTGCGTTGATCTCCGAAACTTAAATTTAAGGCTTCTTTTACTTCAGCCCATGTCTTAAGCTCTGTACGTGACCCGATTAATATTTGGGCTCGTCCTGTGAGCTTTCCAACTATGGCTTTTAACAGAAATGTGTTTAAAGCAATATCTGTGTTACTTGCAAATACTGAAATAAGACTTTCACAATTTCCAACAAAAATTGTTAAAGTATGCGGATTACCATCAAAAGCAGGAATTGAATCTAAGTATAATTTAAGTAGCTGATAATTTACGGATGCAGTAGTCATTGTATTATTTAAATATTCTTTGTTATTTTCTAAATTACTTAAATTATTTTCTGAAATACTCGGCTTATTTTTTCTATTATCTAGCTTTAATCTATTTTCTAACAAGTCTGCTAATTTTTCTAAATCGTGTTCACTCATAAATTATACTACTATCTTCGGAAAAATGGGGTAAATGTGAAGGAAATAAAAATAAGCAAGCACTTACAATAAAAATGTTGTTTTCATCCTATACTATGTATCCTTAACTACTTCCTATAGGATTGGACGATGTGTGTTCCTATCCCAGGTTGTGTAATTTGCTAGTTTTTTTTTTCGTTTTTCTGCTTTTGATGTCCAACTGGAACTGTCCACGCGAATTCGATATTCACTCGAACCGATAAACAATTCACAACTCGATATTCTCTCGAATTTACAGTTTTCCACCAAAATTTTCGGATTTCGGTTAATCGTTAAGACGAAAAAGTAACTCGTTCTATACGTGAAACTCCCAAAATATCCTACTGACTGCGCCAATTAACTTTTGAAACAGAAAAAACGACTTTTTAAAAACAATTTAAAATTACACAAGAGACTTTATTACTTGAAAGTTAACAAAGATCTGATTTTATTTAACAAATTACTATAATTTATAATGTTGTATTAAAAGTATTGTCAGCGGTTTTGTATTCTGTATAGTCGGCGGGTTTCGTTCCATAACTTGCTGTTTTCACGTTTAGTTTTGTATCAAAACCGCTGTACGCACACCAATTTACGAACTATGAGTTTGGTTGGTACACACCTACACAGGACTATCCAAAAAACGTCTTTGTTAACATGAAACACCTTTAATGTGCTGCGTATGAATGATAATCTGAAAACAACAGTATATCGGTGCTTGTGTGTCGCACTTAAAAAAAAATGTGCCCTTTACAAGAGCTATTCATTTATATTTTTGCTTGTGTTTTTTTTTGTCCTTGTATTGGTAAGAATTTTCTGATGAAAATGATCTCAAACAAACTCCAAAGTTTATACTGACCTTACCAAGATGATCAAATCAAGAAAAGCTAATGCTGATAGTCTTGGGATTCTAAAACTCTTTGTCTACCTTTCAATATACAGGAATGGTGTGCATTTTCCTCGAAGGCCAAAAAGTAAACTTACAGACCCAAAGCTGTTTGAGAAAAAGAAAAAATCTGAGTGAAGCTTAACCTAAAGTCTGCTGATTTATACCACATACCAAAAATATTAATAGCCTCAAGCTTATTTTCTGCTATTCACAAGATATAGTGATGGTTCTGATGATGATTACACTTTTTTTTTAAAGCATAAAATTAGTTTTAGCACAGTTTTAGCTGATCAAGTATAAAAAAAAAAAAATTTAAGGTCTATTAAATGATATTTTAACATATGTATTAAATACCTACTAACAGCTTAAGACTTTTAAAGCTGTTTTATGCGCTTTAATAGACATGTCATTCGAGTTAACTGCTTTTCAAGAGTATGAAAATGGAAAATAATTTGGCAACCTCAATGCTGTTAGTTCTTTTAGCGAGAAAAGCAAATCAGGCTTTTTGATTCATAGTTTTACTTGTTAGTTACAGATGAAAGTAGTTCCAAACAGCTTTATTCTGCTAAAGCTTTATTTTTGCCCTTCCAAATTACAATAATGATATTTGTCTTGTGTTGGTTAATATTGCACAGTCTTTATTAATATATTGTATCACGATTGCTGAAAATAAACTTTAGTCGCATAAACCAGAAGAATAAACCAACAACCCCACATATTATCTATTCAAAATACAATTTAAGGATGCTAATAAAGATGACTGCGGTGTTATTCTGGTAATGATTGTTTTCGTTTCAATAGTATAAAGTGCGTTTTAGACAGAAAATAAGTTAAACCCTTAGTAAGAAAAACAAACTAAGAAAACCTTATACTTACCATGCATAGGTAAATTGTGAGTGCACATGCTGTGAGGATCTGTTAGGGTCAACAAAAAGGGTCTCGTTTAGAGACAGGTATGGGGCTGACTTCAAAGACTCTTTCACCGTAAATACTAATTAATTTAACTGCTAGCCAGAATTTTAGGCCTCTATAAAAATAGACATAAACACACAGTGCACTTCATGCGGTTTTCACGTTTAGTTTTGTATCAAAACCGCTGTACGCACACCAATTTACGAACTATGAGTTTGGTTGGTACACACCTACACAGGACTATCCAAAAAACGTCTTTGTTAACATGAAACACCTTTAATGTGCTGCGTATGAATGATAATCTGAAAACAACAGTATATCGGTGCTTGTGTGTCGCACTTAAAAAAAAATGTGCCCTTTACAAGAGCTATTCATTTATATTTTTGCTTGTGTTTTTTTTTTGTCCTTGTATTGGTAAGAATTTTCTGACGAAAATGATCTCAAACAAACTCCAAAGTTTATACTGACCTTACCAAGATGATCAAATCAAGAAAAGCTAATGCTGATAGTCTTGGGATTCTAAAACTCTTTGTCTACCTTTCAATATACAAGAATGGTGTGCATTTTCCTCGAAGGCCAAAAAATAAACTTACAGACCCAAAGCTGTTTGAGAAAAAGAAAAAATCTGAGTGAAGCTTAACCTAAAGTCTGCTGATTTATACCACATACCAAAAATATTACTAGCCTTAAGCTTATTTTCTGCTATTCACAAGATATAATGATGGTTGTGGTAATGATTAAACTTTTTTTTTAAAGCATAAAAGTAGTTTTAGCAGAGTTTTAGCTGATCAAGTATGAAAAACAAAATAAATTTAAGGTCTATTAAATGATATTTTAACATATGTATTAAACACTAACAGCTTGAGACTTTTAAAGCTGTTTTCTGCCCTTCAATAGACATGTCTTTCGAGTTAACTACTTTTCAAGAGTATAAAAATGGAAAATAATTTGGCAGCTGTTAGTTCTTTTAGTGAGAAAAGCAAATCAGGCATTTTGATTCACAGTTTTACTTGTTAGTTACAGATGAAAGAAGTTCCAAACAGCTTTATTCTGCTTAAGCTTTATTTTTGCCCTTCAAGATTACAAGAATGATATTTGTCTTGTGTTGGTTAATATTGCACAGTCTTTATTAATATATTGTGTTACGATTGCAGAAAATAAACTTTAGTCGCATAAACCAGAAGAATAAACCCACAAACCCCACATATTATCTATTCAAAATACAGTTTCAGGATGCTAATAAAAATGACTGCGGTGTTATTCTGGTAATGATTGTTTTCGTTTCAATAGTATAAAGTGCGTTTTAGACAGAAAATGAGTTAAACCCTTAGTAAGAAAAACAAACTAAGAAAACCTTACACTTACCATGCATAGGTAAATGCTAATAGTCTTAAACTGCTGTATCTCTTGTTCGAAATTCGTAAGACCTGAAGATTATTGTGGTGATGACTACAGTGTTTTTAATAGTAGAGGGTTTAAATATAAGCTAGCTTTCCGAGTAAAACAAGCCGACTGAAGGAAATTAAAGTAAAAGACAGCAAAAACTAAAAACAAGAATTAAAGAGCATCGAGTACAAATTGCTTAAAAACTTAACATAAGTATTTATTCAAAATTAAAATAATAGTCTATACTTTAATAATTAAAATCTTTATATGTATTAAAGAAATTATTTTTTTTATCTTGTGGATAGTTAAAGTTTTTCTGAATCCTTCAGTTTGCCTCCTATTGGACTCAACCTACATTAAAAGTCCTTCTAGGATCTGGGTAAGGTCATTAATTTGCTTAACAAATGAAAAAACTTTTTTTTTAACAAAAAACTGCCAATATGAATGTTTCTAAGGACTTCTTCTAGAGTCATTTTAATAGTATATTACATATATTTATTCTGTAGAGCTTATTAAGGTAAAGAAGCAGATCAAAAACAAAACTGGGCTAAAGTATTAACGATTCAACGTTTATTTATATCTAGCAGGCTATCTTTTTATTTATTCACATTGGTATTGGTTTTTGTCATGTTGGTATTTGAAAGTTACCAAGTCATTGCAAGTCACAATTTGACAAGCTTGACAACAAATAGCATAAATATAATTGTCAATTGTATTTAAGAAATTAAATATGCCGAAAAAAATTTGTGTAGAGACAAAAAAATGCATTCAGAGATGCTATTACATGTTTAAGAAAGACCAGAGAATTTCAGAAGACGGATATTTACAAAAGATCTCTGAGGTTTTTATGTAAGTACTATATGTGTTCTATACACGATTATTCCATTATTTTCATTAGCAAATAGTTCCAAACATTTTTAATTTCAGTATTAGTTGTATATGAAGATGATTGTTAGAAAAAATACACTTTTACAGTTTTTACATTCAAATTACTTATTATTTATTAAATACACATAACCTAAAAACTCACTACATTTCAATATTTTACAATGTTGCCAGATTATGTAACATAATTAAAAATGTTTTGAAAATAAAATATTTTCTTTAATTAATAAAGTTTGGTAATTAAAATGTAATTTGATAGCAAATAGATGAATTAATGTTTATTCATTGATCCATTAAATTAAATTTTTATTATTTTTTTAATCTTTCGTGTTTTTTTAGGTTAGTGTTATATCTATACGAAACATCTTAAAAGAAGATTTAGCTAATGGCAAAGAAGCGGCGGATAAAAGGAAGAATGATAAAGCAGATACATTTGATAACTTCATTTAAAAAAAAAACTTGCAGCGGCAGATTTGGACGTACAATTCGAAAAACGAATATTTTACTTTAGACAAACTTTTGACTGATTTGAAACAAAACTTGGATTTTAGGGGTGAACGAACCACTTTATACACACTTATAAAATCAATGGGATATAAATTTAAAAAAGTGAACGGACGACAAATTTTAAGTGAGCAAAGACATATCAAAATCAGCAAAATCGCTTTTCTTCGGAAATTTATGGAACTAAAAAAGCGCAATGAATCAATTAGATTTGTGTACTAAGACGAAACGTGGATATACAAAAATGGCACTCCAACGCGTCGTTAGGTACATGAATCTGATTTAAAAAGCAATCCATTGCATTTGAAATCTGAAGGAAAGCGATTTACAATTTTACACGCAGGAACAAATACTGGGTTTTTAGAGGGATGTGACTTGTTGTTAGACTCTTCAAATACTGACATTGACTATCACAAAATTATGAACGGTGACATTTTCAAAAACTGGATTGTTAATCAACTCATTCCTGCTTTATCCAATTTTTCAGACAAATGTGTAGTGGTAATGGATAATGCTCCTTATCATTCTGTACAACTAAACAAACCACCTACATTTTCAGCAAAAAAAGAGATAATGCAGGGATGGTTGAGCAGCAATAACATGGCATTTGACAAAAAAATGACAAAAAAACAATTATACACTATAATTCAACCATACAAAAGTAACGATAAGACATATGTAGTAGATGAAATATTAAAGCAACATGGACATGATGTACTTCGACTACCCCCATACCACTGTCAATATAATCCAATAGAGTTGGCATAGGGCTTTACAAAGACGTACTATAACAAAAATATTGCATCTTTATATTGAGACAGGGATAGGGTTAAAAAAACTTGGACAGAAGCGTTAAGACAATGTACACCAGACATGTGGAAAAAATTTTGTAGACATACAGACGAACTTATTTTGGCAGATTGGACTACTTACATGGGAAACTGCTCACATGACAATATTCCTCCTTTAATTATTTCATTGGAGGAATCAGATTCTGACGATTCCGATTTTGGATTTGATAGTGACTCTGATATATCCAATGAAATAATGGAGGTGGATTAAAAATAGATACCGAACAGATTAACAATAGTTTTAACCAAATCTGTAGCTTCAATTTTTGTTGTTTATATGTTTTTTTTTTTTTAATTTTATATGTTTCATTTTCTTTTGTACTTTGTTTATTTTACTATCAGTGTATCTGCTTTTCTGCTGAATAATTGCACTGAAACTATTAAACACATTTTAAATGGATTACCAATATTTGAAAGCTTAGATATATAACGAAGCATAACATTTTATGGGAATTTTTGTCTTTGTTTTACTTATCAAAATGGCTGAAACCAATTGGTATGTGATAATGCCGTACTACCTGGAAAGCTCCACGAAAAACTCTTCAATATATAGCTGCTGTAATACTTATCGACAAAATGAAATATTTTGTATTTTTCTCATTTATAGCTGGTCCAATTTAAATGTTTGTTGTAAAACTTATTACATAGACATAGAAAATTTGTTCTAGACTTTTTTCTAAATGTTTTTATTGTTTGCTTTTATTTAATTACTATTATTTTGTAAATGCATTCATTATATGTAAATATATATTTTTAAATTGATGATTTCCTTTTTTTGTGAAAGTACTAAGTTTTAATGATTTTTAATGGCGCTGAAGTGGAGAACACAATTATTTTATTTATTGTCACTAACACTATGATTTTATTGAGGACGTGACAACAGCGCATTTACAACTGAGAATAAGAATAAATATACAGGGCGAAATTCATCACCCTAACAAGGCCTACTTTAATAAAAATAAGCTTTGAATGATGTATATGTTATGATGTATGCCAAATAATGCTAGAAGTAGTATACTGTTATAACAGTTTTTATGCTTAAAGATTGTACGTATATTCTGTTTTTATTTTGTTTTTAATTTAACTATAATATTATATTATGTCAAGAAGACAGAAATGAAGCCGGAGTGAGCGGAGCAATCCAAAAAAAGCTACAGCTAAAGAATGCTAATTTTGCTCTACCTGCTAAAGATTTTTTGACAGAATTTACCATAGAATTATATTAAATTACATTTTAATCTAACTGTTACAAAAATCATCCTAACAGCTTAAGAAGAACTTTAGGTAATTACTTTTTTGGCCACAAAAGCAAATAACTAAATTAGCAATACCTTGGTTTTCTTATATCTGTTAGAAATGTAACAAATAAATAAAATATTATTTACACGAGTTTAAATTTAAGTATCTTTATTATTACGTAAAACAGTTCATGTACAAAATTTTTTCATTCCATAATACCAATTAATATCTTAACCCATGTCCTGCATTGTTATCATAAACTCCAACAACGCTATTAACACTTCCTGTAGCGAGACCAGTTGCTGCATATCCTCCGCCATATCCTAATCCATATCCTCCTCCATAACCTCCTGAAGTGTAACCACCAACAGCTACATTAACAGGTACTGAAGAAACCACCTGTGAAACTAGAGGACGCGGATTGATAACATCTATACGAGATTGAGAACTGGTTGCTGTAGGGATGCTTTGAACCACTGGGGCTGCTACGGCAACAGGGGCAGCGGCTACTGCTACTGGAGCTGCAGCTACAGCTACTGGAGCGTTAGCAATTGATGTACTAGTTGATTGCTAAAAAATGTTAAGTAACTTTAACAAAAAATCTTGCTATATTGGCAAAATAAAGTAAGATTAGATATATCAGTGTGGACTTTCCAATACTACGCAGAATTATCAGATAAATAAAAGGAAAAGTCTTTTTGAGCTTTCTGTTAACTTTATTTAGTTTACTAGGTTTTTTAACTTAATATTTAAAATTTAAAGAAAAAATCTTTGATTAAAAAAGGAATCTTTTACAACTTCACCTTCCACTGAGCTTTAAAATACGTACCTTTTTTACAGTATCTGTAAGTGAAAAGCAGGAGACAGTAGTTGCATATTGTTATTAAAAATACCACTTGGATAATAGTAGTTAGTAGGATATGTACGAGATATAGTCGGATCAATATTGTATATGCTTATAGATGGTAAAATTATAATTTAAAAACATTGTACCATGACTTACAGCAAACTATGTAAAGACATCAACAAAAAAAACACAAAGGTAGCTAATATGAAAACAATAATATGACTGAAAACAAGAAGAGGCGGAGTGAAAAACTTACTCATCAGAGAGCAATACGAAATACAAAATATTCTAAGATTGACAAGGTAGCGAAAGACACAGTGATACAATCACGTAAAACGTATAGAATTACTTTAGAAATCTACCAGTCCTGTTCAATCCTACCAAATTTACATAATAATTAGATATATCTCCAAGAATTATTAGAAAAAAAAACAAATAGGATTTGATAGTAAAAAGTGCTTAATAGAATATCTGTGGATGTTTAGATTTTCTAACTAACCAGCAGTCGTCTAAATGTAAAAATAATATCAATAGAGTCACCGAAAAGAAAATGTCTTAAATAAGAACCATAATAGTACGAGAGCAGTAAATAAGTTCACACAGATTTTCCTAAGTAATTATAAAGCTTAGGAAGAGTATTAATGAAAGAAAAAAACATTTTAGTCACTATCAGTGGAAAAATAATGATTTAACCTAATGTTATAATTAGTGTAACACTTTCAATGAGCGACCTATGCAGATGATATAGCCCTATTAACAAAAAAAAAAGAAAAATCATGGAAAAATTATTAATGAAGATTGAAGAAGAGAGAAATAAGATAGGACTAAAAATATTAATAAAAAGAAAACAAAACTAATGAGACTTGGTAAATCAAAACAAAAAAAAAGAGATCAGTATGGGAAAAAAAATACGAAGAAGTACAAAAATTTAAATACCTGGGTGTTATGATAAACATCAAAGGAGAAAGAAAAACAGAGATCAAAGAAAGAGTAATTGCAACAAACCGAGTATACCAAGCAAATAGAAAGCTATTAAAAAGTAAAATATTGACCAAAAAGACAAAAATGAATATTTATAAAACAATAATAAGACCAATAACAATGTATGCAGCAGAAACGATGACTATGACAAAAAAAGAAGAAGAAGAATAAATGAACGACAGATAATAAGAAGAATACTGGGTCCAGTGAGAATCGAAGAACAGAAGTATAGAAAGAGAACGAATAAAGAAACTTTAGAAGAATTAAATGGAAAAGATATAGTAAAGAAAATAAACGAACAAAGAATCAAATGGCTGGGTCATATATGGAGACAAGGACCAGAATCGGTATTAAAAGCTATGTTATTATGGAAACCAGGAGGCAAAAGGAGACGTGGTCGACCCAGATCGAAATGTTTAACTAAAGTAGAGGAGGACCTAAGCATGGCAGGAATTACGAAATGTAAAGAGAAGAAAAAGACCGGAACAAATGGAGACATATAAGCGAACGAACACAATGATCATGGGGACTGATCCACCCCGTAAAATAGATCTAGAAAGCGAAAGCGACGAAACCCGACATGGGGTGTTAAGCCATATAGGTACTATACTTTCAATGACCGAATAAAATACCTTAGAGGTATTACTAACAGAAAACTTATGTGTAAATTACCCTAACAAATATAACTTCCATGCTACAAGGGCTATCTGGACCTACCGTTGGTTTTTGAGAAAACCTAAATTGATTTATTGGTCATATTAAACGCTTATCAGCAGTAATAGAGCTGCAAAGGGTGCAAAAACTCACTTTGATAGAAACCACTGGAGTAATAAGATCGTAGCATTGTGTGGCTGTGAAGGTAATTCTAAAACTTTCTCTTTTGCAGATGATTGTACTGAAAAGTGCCTCTAGGTTAACAATGACTAAGTATAGACATCCCAGTGATTCGAAGTGTCAAAGAAACCAAAACCATGAAAATTCCTACATGCAATATGTCTCCTAAACAGAATTCCGAGCTCACACTAAATGTATTAACAAAAGTGGCTTAACAAAAAAAACTTACAAAAGAAGTGTGAGTTAACACAATACGAAATTGTTTAACTTATAACAGTACTCCTCATACTTATTATACTGATGAGTCTAAAACACAGGAAGAAGTAGGTAAAGGGGTTACAGTTGCTTGTGTTTAGCACTGAGCATTCTGAAAAACACTTATTAAATCTTTCAAGCAAAGATATTATCTACAGACTTCTGTGCTTAATAGTGCATTGAAATACACCTCAATTAAGCTTCCCATATCCAAGCTGCTTTAAAGCCTCTACACTCTACCCAATTTAAGTCCAAAACAGACTAAAACTGCAAACAATCTCTTAAGCAACTGGGTTAACACAACAAAATAACTTTGCTGTTGGTACCAAGGACTAAAGGGAACCTTAATGTGGTATACCAAATTGCCTTCAGAAACCTGATCTTAAATTGTTTGTAGTTTTTTTTTTAAACAATATCCACTGATGTAGCATCTTTGTAAAAAGGCAATGTGAACAGTAAAACAGATTAATTAAACTAATAATTATTTGAAAAACAGAAAAATTTCACTGGGTTTGTCCAAAAAGTTTAATTGCACCTACTAATTTAAAACCAAAAAAGTTATGTAGCTCAAGAAAACTCACCAGAATTCATAAAAGCAAGATTCATGATTTATTATCCCTTTTCAGTATTATTTACAAAATTTACTACCCTCGATTTAAAATAAAATAATGATGACCTATTGATACTTTCAATGGGCATGTGTTTACTGTTAATATAGTTCTAAAAAAATTATAAGTATTAAAGTAGTTTTTACCTGTGAAATGGTCCCTGCAGATCCTCCCAAGAGTCCCCCATAGCCACCATATCCACCATAGCCACTGTATCCACCAGATACGACCCCTATTCCCAAGTTTCCAGCATTTGCTGTAGCTGCTACCACCCAAAATATTAAAACTTTAGTAAACATTTTTTAGTTATAAAATCTAATGGCAGTGGTTGTTCTACTAATGATTTAGTTTATTGTCGTGAATTTATATATCCTCTAATTAACATATGTAATAGATTCCTTGGTATTTGATATATTAAAGTAATGGATAGTTTTGGTTAGTTGTGAAATATCGGTGAAAAACTTGATTTATTTCAAAATAGTTATTAATATTATTTACTTTGATATGTATGCTTAAAATATTATTATTATAATATCAAATATTTTTAATATATGAAAAATATGTAGGTTTTATTAAAAAATATACATTAGAATTTACGTAAATAACTGAGTAATTGTCAATATTCAATGTCCTGTGATATTGTTAAAATATTCTTTATTATAGTATATTAAAGTATAAGTGCATAAAAAGGTCTTTAAAACACGCGCGATTTTTCAAGCACGACGGCGCAGCCGGAGTGCTTGAAATAGAGCAAGTGTTTTTAAGACTAGTTATGCACGAATACTTTACGCTATTTTTTTTTATTGGTGCAGTTTTAAATCATAAATACTGGTATTATTACTAAAAAAAATGGGAGTTAAAAATGGTCGAATTCGTGATATGAAATAAATATACCTTTGGTTGTTATGGAAATGAGAATATCAAAAATTGATCGCAATCTGTCATCAAAGAATAATTGTTGTCACCGCAGTGCTTAAAAATGAATTCTAATATCGATTTTTTAAATAGTAAAGCAGAATCGCGGTTGATACCGCAAAAATCTAAAGACGCATATGAAAAAGAATACGCCAAGTTTATCACATGGTTGGAAGATCAAAAGGTAACAGATATAAATGAACGAGTTATGCTTGCTTACCTTCAGAAAATGTCGGAGCAATACAAGGCGTCGACTATGTGGGCTATCCATTCGAAATTGCAATGTTTGTTGAGGTTAAACAAAGGAGTTGATATAAAATCATTTGTAAAAGTGCACGCATTCATGAAGGCAATTAGCAAGAATGATGTAGCCAAGAAGGCGTATGTTTTCAAAGAAAATGATTTGCGGAAGTTTTTCATAGATGCGCCGGACATAACGTATTTATTTTTGAAGGTGGTAGCCATTTTCGGCATCTTTGGGTCTTCTAGAAGATGTGAATTATGCGATTTGCGCTTACATGATATCAAAGAAGAAGGAAGCGTATTGGTTATTACTATCTGACCGTCTAAGACAATAAAGGCTCGGCGTTTTACTGTAGCCGATAATGATGCAATTAGTTATGTGCGTTTGGTGAAGCAGTATTTATCATTGCGCCCGCAAAATGTAAGTACAGACCGAGTTTTCTTACGATATGATAAAGGGAAATGTACCAATCAAGTAGTTGGTATTAATACATTTGGATCATGTCCGTTGCAAATTGCACGTTATCTTAAATTGGATGATCCTGAGAAATACACGGGACATGCATTTCGACGTACGTCCGCTACCATTATGGCAAATAGTGGCATGACAATAGATCAAATCCAACGACAAGTAGGATGGAAATCGGCAGCTGTAGCGAGTGGTTACGTTGAAGAGAGCATTAACAATAAGAATCATGTTTCAAACGTTATTGGTAGTGCCATTAATGGAAGTGAAACCTCATTGTGTTCAGAGAGTGTTAGCGGTATTAATTTAAATAGCATTTCCTCCGATTTAAAAAATCGACAAATTAATATATCAAACAATACTAACTGCACTATTCATATTCATTTAAAAAATTAAAATTACTGTTAAATAATGTTTGAATAAAGGTTTTAAATTTGTTAGTAATATTTTATTTGACGTTACAAGTATACTCCTGTCAAATCAATAATAAAAAAATTGTCATTTACAATGAACGTTTTTGAATTTGTTATGTTGCCATGGTAACTTTAAAAAACGCGCGTGTTTGAAAGTTCGATTTAAACACGCACAGGCGTGCTTTAAAAAGGCAAAATAGGGTCCCAATAAAAAAAAATCATTTTAAATGATGACGAGACTTAGGGGTAGGGAGAGAGCAAGTCTTGTATTGGATTTAAGATGTTTAGGTCAGTAAAAATAGCATTTAACTTTGCACTAAATTTCCGATCCAAATTTCTTTTTTTATAAGGTTTCGGATAACTTACTGAGTATAAAATCACAAAATGCTGACAGATCCAGGTGACGCTAGAGGCGCCATCTTGAAAAAACGTTTTCGGCCGATATCTCGGAAACTATGCACTTTAGAGCAAAAGTCATATAGACCATTATTATAGAAAATAAAATTCTGCATTTTTTGTTTCCAGCAAACTTTTTGTAAAACTTACCGTTTACGATTTATGGCCTATTTAATGAACCGATTTTTCGATCGCAGCCAATAACTCTTGAAAGATTAGATTTACCAATAAAATGCATCAATCCATTTTTAAAGATTCGTTTATTCTCTACAACTTTTGTTTTAAACATTTTTTTCTAATGTCCATAGTTTTTGAGTCATAGGACGTTTTATGTTGGACTACCGAGCGAAAAGTTGAAAATTTCAAGATACGCATAGAATATAATAGTACAAATTCAACAAATAAATTAAAAAAAATATCCCGATTGTTTATGTAGTTAACAAATAATAGTTCAATTCCTTACCTGCAATAGTAACAAACATTTTTTTATTTTACTTAATTATATTTCGCTGCCGCGTCACCCGCCGAGCGTCGACATTTCTCCATTAAACGTCCTATAACTCAAAAAGTATAGACGTTAGAAAAAAAAGTTTAAAACAAAAGTTGTACAGAATAAACGGACCTTTAAAAATGAATGGATGCATTTTATTGATTAATCTAATATTTCAAGAGTTTTTGGCCGCGATCGAAAAAACGGTTCATTAAATGGGCCATAAATCGTAAACTGTAGGTTTACAAAAAAGTTTACTGAAAACAAAAGATGCAACATTTAATGTTCTATAATAATGGTCTGTATGTCTTTTGCTCTAAAGTGCTTAGTTTCCAAGATATCGGCCGAAAACGTTTTTCCAAGATGACGCCACTAGCGTCACCTGGATCTGTCAGCATTTTGTGATTTTATGCTCAGTACCTAAGTGATCCCAAATCTTATAAAAAAAGAATTTTGGATCGGAAATTTAGTGCAAAGTTAACCCGAAAAAACGGCTATTTTTACTGGCGTAGTTACGGTGGTTAGTAACGGGTGGATACACTAAATTAATCTAACTATAAAAGAATAAGAAGCACTTAATACAAAAAAAATAACAAAAACAAAACTATACTTAATTAAGTAAGCACATTACCTCGTTATTTTTTTTAGTTCTGTAATTATGAAAAGATTCGTTTGTTTAGAATTGTCAAAAAAAGTTTAAGAATCAAAGCTAATCTTATAATTAATACAGAAATAAATTTGTAACATTTTGAATCAATTTATTACTACAAGAATACTATTAAGCGCACACTTTTAGCTGACCATATACCTGCATTGGATACCTGGTGGCTTATTTTTCCGAATTTTGTTTTACTTATTTCATAAGCTAAGAAAACAGTAGTTGCTTATTGGATAACTCGTAGCAGATGATTACTGAAATTTTTAGCAAATTACCATAAGTGTTTCACCAAACTTAATGCTATATAGTGGATACGTTATTTACAGAACACTAAATGAACATAATAACTACGGCATTTACGTTAGTCATATAAAAAACACAAGCGGACTAAAAAAATAATAGTATTGATTTGTAAATTCAAAAAATTACACTCCTTACGAAGTGGTTCTCACAAGCCTAGATTTCAGAAAAGATAAGATCAAGAATTCAGGCGAACGCTCCATTTGCGCTAAATTTTGAGAGTGTGGTCTGTCGATGTTTCTACAAGCTAAAAGAAACTAAAAAAGGATTTAGTATAAAAATAGGTTTAACCACATGACCAACGGTCGCCGTGCAGTAATGAAATTTTTAGAAATCTAGTCGTAACGGTTATTGCTGCATTCTAATTTAAAAAACGCAGGTATATTTTTCCAAACAAAAAAAAAAGATTTTTTCATGCGCTTAAGGGAAAGAAATCTATAAAAAAAATTCATATGAATAGAAAAAATAAAAAAATGGAAATATCTAATAAAAACTTAGTTTCTAAATACATAAAGAGTTAGCAAATTAAAATACGTTGTTCTTTATCTTGAAGTAGAAATACAGGATGAAATAAAAATGTTACAAGGTTCCAATCTTTATGATGTATTTTCTGTAAAGAGTAAAGCTCTATAAGAAATTACCAATCAATTATTGGTTTAAATTTTTTTTAAGACTTGTAACGATATATCTTCATCATCATTATCTTTGTTTTTGGTAATGTTATCTGTAAATTTAAAATTCGTCATCTACTTTAAAAGTAACTAGTGATTAGAACAAGGAAACCTGTTAGTCAATACTTTAACAGTTGGATTACTTCCAACAAAGAAAATCTTAGGTATTTAAACGTAATGCGTTTTTTTTTTAAATTTGTCTTTTAATAGGAAAAATTTTGTTTAAGTGAGTCTTATATAAAAAGCCTTTCTGATACAAAGTGAGTGATTTTTTAGGTTAATGAACTTATAGATTTAAAAGAAAATGACTAAATATTTATAATATAAATATAAAATTCAATTTTTAGTTGTTTTTTATTAAAAATCTGATGCAGTTTTTTTACTACCTAAATGTTTCTTTTAAAGCATAATTACTCATAAACTCATCGTCGGTGTTTGGTTTTTCGTTATGCATCTTTACCAAAATTGTGTTTATTATTTAGTTTTGCTGATTTGTTTTGTTCTTTCAAAAGAAAAATTCTAGTTCTGTTCGGAAAAGCCTTTAGATCATTTTTGATCCCTTTTGATCTACTTTGATATGCTAGATCTACTTAATTTGTGGAGTTTTGTGGCTTTAATTACATGTTTGGGGGAGACTGGTAATACTCTTAAAAGGTAACCCACAACTTAGTTGAGCTAGCTAGGGAAATAACACCTGTTAGGACGTTTTAACGTTACATTGTACACACCAGAATAATGGTTTTTTTAGTAGTAACTAAAATTGTGATTAGCAAAGCGGTCACTAAAAACCTGTGTGTTTATGCTATTCTAAAAATCAATTCTAGGACTGCGATTAGCGAAATGGTCACTAAACACTTTAGCGTGTGCGTGCTCATTATAGATTCTTTGGATAAACGTGGAATCAAACCATTCACTCAACAACTGAACAAGCAACTATAAAATGCAATGTTTTAAAAATAACAAAAGCATTAAAATCAAAATCAAAAACACTCTCTGCTTTCAAGCTGAAAACCTACTAACTTAGTCAACCCCGTTAGTGGTTCCACCGTCCCGCACTCACCGAAAATACCACACTTCGTACACTTAACTATACTTTCATGTCCCATCCACTCTCTCGGGGCGCCTTTTAGAGGCTCTCGGCACGAGTCTTGACGAGTGGAGGCTGCCAGAGTACTAGTCATCCATTTTGCTACTTGGGAGTTTTATTCATGTTTAGCGATATCGAAAACCACCAAGAAATGAGTTTCGAATGAATATGTATGGAATCTGTAGAAAATTTCTGGAGACGAGGTACTTATTAACTACTAGTTACCGTGCGCCCGAGCCTAAAGTACATCGGAGATATTCGAGTTTAAAGACCACCAAAACCCGCAAGTAGCAAAATGGTAACGCTGAGAAAAATGCATTTTTCTTATGCAGAAATGCAATTTTTTATTACTACATGATTGCATTAGTTTACAAAAGCTTCTGATGCTCTTACGAATTGAATGCAACAATACTAATGTAAATCCAGGTTTTCTGATTCGTTGCCTCGCCTAATCAGTTGCAGAGGAACGGGTTGTAATGTATGTTTAATTGACTGCTTTAAATGTGTAAAATTATGAGTTCAGTTTAATATTAATATGTCGAATCAACCTCTTAAAAATTACCATTAGGTAACCACCAAATCTTCTATCTATACTTATAATAAATCTGTAGAGAGGTCAATTCTGTACATGAAATATATTTCCAAAATAACTATCAGGGGGTGATTAGGGATCGATGCTGATGCCAAAAATGCAATCAGTAAAATTTTTGTCTGTCTGTCTGTATAACCGTTATAGAAACAAAAACTACTTGACGGATTTTAACGAAACTTGGTACAATTATTTTTCATACTCCTGAGCTGGTTATAGTATACTTTCATCACGCTACAATCAATAGGGGCAGAGCAGTGAAGGGAAATGTTAGGAAACCGGAGGAGGTTACTCGATTTTTAAGCTTCCGTTGCGTGTGCAACCTTAATGTTTAAAGCTATACAGAAATCATGTTATTTTTATAATTTTGAGGTCAACTGTGAACGGATTTTACAAAATTTCGCCCACAAGGGGGTTGCGGGGGCGTGAAAAATAAAAAAATAAAATTTAAAATCTATAAGTCCCACAGGTACAAAACTTTGCAAAATAGTTATTTTTATAATTTTGAGGTCAATTGTAAACGTATTTTATAAATTTCACCTACAAGGGGGGTTGCGGGGGTGTGAAAAAATAAAATAAAATTTAAAATCTATAAGTCCTACAGGTTTAAAACTTTGCAAAATAGTTATTTTTATAATTTTGAGGTCAATTGTGAATTTTGAGAAATTCCACCCACAAAGGGGCTTGCGGTGGCGTAAAAAATAATCTATACATATAATAAAACTGTAAAAATGAAAATTCTGTTCATTAAAGATATTTAAAAAATAAGTAGCGGGGGGTGTTACTACATCGATATAGAACCCAAAAATGTGGTTAGATTTTTTATCTGTCTGTCTGTATGTTTGTGCACGCATCACATTAAAACTACTAATCCGATTCAAATGCGGTTTTCACAGATGTATTTGTCTTCTTTCAACTTAACATCTGGTGTATAAAAATTTTTCCCCTACCCCTTAACGAAGAAATTTATATAACAATCATCACGCCACGCGAACGACGTCGTGGGTACAGCTAGTATCAAATAAAACTTTTCATCATGGAGTGCTGATCTAATGCGCGCAAATAAACTTCTATTGTACAGTTCCAAAGATATATTTTTACAAGCTTATTTTAATTTAAATACTTGATTGCTACTATATTGTAAAAGATACAACCATTTAGGAATAAATATTTATCACCACCCTGTATATTTATTTATATTTGTCATATCGGTATACTGTTGTCACATTATTTTCAACTATACATGAGTTCAAACGTATTAAACTATTGCGTAGATTCGGATGGCAAGACAGTTCGTTTTAAAAGCCAATCCTCAAATAGAAGCAGACCGAAGGCTTCTACAATATGAATCTTATGATGATTATCTAGATTCGTTGACCACACAACAAGATGAGTGTTACTTACAAAGCATTGACGTTAGTAGAACAATAGCAGAATTGGGTAATTTAATTTACGTATTATTTTTTTTTTAAATTCATCATCTTCTAAACTTAAATAGCTTAAAAACCAGTAAAATAATTGTCGTAAAAAATTTTAATAGGTTGATTTGATCATATAAGTTTGCATCCTTCTCTCGAGTGAGCTGTAACCTCTGGGTGAAAAAATACAGGGCAAACTTATAGAATATCCTTTTTATAAAATAAAGTAGGTTTCGCGTAGCAAATTTTGTTTTATGGACAACTTTTTTAAAGGTAGTTTTAAAAAAGGTATTTTATTTTCAACATTTTTAAGTAATAATTGGATATTTTTTACCCTGTTAGGAGGTTTAATTGATCTTACCTTTGCTAAGACTTTACTTTAAAGCAAAACTTTGTGCTTGTTAAAAATTAGTAATGAGAAGGTTTAATTATCATTTGGTAGCAAGCTTAAGAATTAAAGTTGTGAGTCTATCGTTATCTGCTGCCAGTGATCTTTGACAAAACGCTTATAGTATTTATTATTATTAGTATTTACTAGATTTAACCACAAGTCTAAAAAGTGTTGTAGAAAGTGACATTAGCAAAACCTTCTTAAAGAAGAAAGTGGAATAATTGTCATATTTTCATCGCATCAAAAGCTTTTTTATAGAGAAATATATTATAACATTTATGAGTGTGTATGAATAATAATAATATGTTTTGATAATATCACTCACTATGTTATAAAATATTCCTTACCTTTAATTAATTTTGAATTTTAAATATAAATAGTGAATAGGTAAGAATTAACTCAATGTAATTATTTTCCAATATGATTAATTAAATATGCTACCGGCTATTCCCTTATGTCAAGGTCAGAGTTCAAATATTCAACCAAACTAGATTCAAAATCAGTTAATACACAAATTTTCAATAAAATGACTGTAAAACCGCACTATCCTAGACCAACGATATTACTAGGCATGAATTGTATATAAATTTTTAACCTTTCTAATTCAAAATGTGTCAAACTTCAAAGATACCGTTGATAAGCCAAAACATGCATCAAATATATAAAAATGAAGTATTCTGACTTGAGTTACTAAACAATTCAGATTAAACTTATCAAAAAGTGAATAAAATTAATTTAGTTAAATATATAAAACAGTGAAATAAAAATGTTCATCAAAATTACAAAAATCAAACACATGAAAACTCTTTATTGTAACGAGTGCAAAGTTGTTACCATTTGTGTGAAGCTTCACTCCTCTTCTGGAATCAGGATTCAGTTCTTAGGACAATCTACTTTCTACCTCCGGTACAGCAAATATTTCAGGAAACTTTGGAAATTTTACTAATAAGATTTCTTCTAATCACTGCACAATCAGCTTTTACATCCAAAGGTAAGTACAATAATGCTATTCTTTCTTGTTAGAAACTGGAGTATCTTTCTTTAAATCAATTCAGGAAGCATTTATAACGATTAACTACTCAGCAACAATTTTAACCATTTATTTTTCCATAAAATTAAACTTTACTTCTTACCAGCTTTTATCAATACCTTCCTGGACGTTTTGTTATCACTTTTAACTACTTTTAGACTTTCTTTTATCAGTATTTTAATAAAAAATCTCAATTTTAACGGAGCAAATTTTTAATACAACTTCTATCTCAACAAAAACAGAAAACAAGCGAGATTCTATCAAATCAACAAGAAAACAACTGAAAAATTCAACAAACTAAAATCTATCTATCTTATTGCTTAATCGCCTACTAATTTCTTATTTGAATAAAATTATTAACAAAATCTAATTCTTGATTCATTATTACAATTTAAAACAATGATCATTCTTTTTTTATTCTTATAAAATTTACTAGCATTACAACTAATAATTTTCTCTTTTTCAGAATATTTCATTTGGCATTTGAACTCTTAATAAATTAGAATATGATTGGTAAATTTGTATACTTTAAAAGTAAGTAGAAGTTTTAACATTTATTTTAACTATTTGTGATATTTTTATAATTTAATTTTCTCATTTACTTACACCCTAATTCATTTAAAATTAATGTTTAATTACTAACGTATTGGCAACTTTATAAACTTTTAATTAATTACATTTTTCCATTTATCAATTTCATAATTATTGAGACTTTATATAATGTAGTTTAATTATTTTGAATCTTTAAATAAAAATCTTTGAAATGTATTTATATTTCTTTTCTTATTCTATTTTCTTTTTTCTTTTTTAGGAATTATGAAGAAGATGATGATAATCAATTCCAATGTTACTAAATTTGCGCTCTGACCCGAAATAAGAAAATCTCCTTTCTCTATTTTGCATTAAATTTTCCTTCTACATTCTTATTTAATATAGCATAGTAACTAATATCATCTCAAATCCCCCAATTAAAATTTTTACATCAAACATTTCATAGATGTTGGATTAAAAATTATAATTTTAATCTATTTTTTTTTTTTTAAATAAACACTCATTTTAAAAAAACTTTAGCCTCAATTAAAATTATTTGCACAGATTGTATAAACCTTTTTTTTAATAAAACCATTCAATCTTAATTTGATATTTACATCTTAATACTATTATTTACAAAAACTTTGCTATTAATATCATCTACCCCTGCATTTTCTTTATAAATTTCTTTATTTCTATTTTTTTTTTAATATCACATTTATTCTTTCTTTCTAACATTTACTCAAATTTACTTTATTTATTATATTTAAACTTGTTTTTTTTTTATGAAATATTAATACCTATACATTAAATTTTCCTATACACCTAAATATTTTGCCTCTTTCCTGATAATTCCAAATATACCCAATACCTACTATATTTTTAAATTTCTTCCCCCTTTCTTGGTATTTTCCTATATACCTAAAACTATCTCTAAATTTACATTTCTTCCCCCTTTCTTGATAATTCCCTTTATACGTATAAGCTATTATAAATTTAGTTTTCTTCCCCCTTTCTTTATATTTCCAAATGTACAATTTTTCCCAGAATGCTACTTGCTTTGCTTTATATCCATCTACAAATTTCTTAATAGTCTTCTTCCTTTCTTCATCTATTTTATTTGTGTCTTGCTCTATGCTCTTCAAATTATCTTCCTTCATATAGTTTATTTGTCTTATAAATGTCTTAGTATCTTCTTTTATTTTCTCCAATCTTTTATTAGTCTGCTTCATTTTATCATTATTCTTTTGAAATTTTCCTTCTAATTCCATATTTATATGTTTCCTCATATCTTCGTTTATTTCTTCAAATCTTTCTTTAGTCTCATACAATTTTTTATTCTTCTCTTTAAATTTCTCTTCAAATTCCATATCTGTATTTTCTTTTATATCTTCTGTGATTTTATTCAATCTTTCATTAGTCTCATCCAATTCTTTATTATTTTCCTCTGGTTTATTATTCATATCTTCTTTTACTTCATCTAATCCTTCATTAATTTGCTCTTGTATCCTTATTTGTCTTATTTCTTTTTTTATGATTTCTATTTGTTTGTTGACTTCATGTTCTATTTCCTCTGGTAAATTTTCTTTAATTGATTTTTCTACTTCTTTAATTTTAATTTCCATACCTTTTTCAATTTCCCCTTTAATTTTTACTCCAGTATCCTGTATTTCAGTTCTTAATTTCTTGTTTTGCTGTTCAATTTTCTTGTCAAATTCCTTTTTCATAGTTTTAACTTCTTCTCTTATTTTTGAATTGTCTTCTTTTATGCTATTAATTTCATTTCTAAATATCTTGTTATCTTCTTTTATTTCATGCAATTTTTTATTTATTTCTTCTTTAATATCGACTTTCTGCTGATCCAGCTTCTTTTCTATATCTTCTTTTTGTTGATCAAATTTCTTATTTATTTCTTCTTTCATCTTCACATTATCTTCTTTTTGTTGATCAAATCCCATCTTCATGAATTGTAGTAAGCTGTTCATGTCAAGTTGGGTCTCTTCTTTTGGCCTTTCATGTACCACCTGTTCTTCTTTTGATTGTACTTGTAACACCTGTTCTCCTTGTACTTTTCCATCAGCAGATGCCTCTGTCTCTATTTCTATCATAGTTCGATCCTGTTCTCCCCCTATCTCTATTAAATTCTCTCCTTCTTCTATCTCTGCTTCTTCCTGTGTCTGTCCGGTTTGAATCAGCTCTTCCACTCGATAATCTCCGGCTCCTAACACTCTCTCTTCATGTACTTGTACCGCCACACTTTCCATCTCAATCTCTCCTCCATCACTACTTTCACTCTCATCTCCTACTATCTTACCATCTCTCAATCTCATTTTTCCATCCATATTTACAATTTATTTTATCAAGATAAATATAACTAATGTTAAAAAAAAATTTATTTATAATACCTTTATCTTAATAAAGATTTACCAAGCAAATGTCTTTTAATTATTTTATTATTCTGATCAATCAGAATCAAGCAAATAAATCTCAAAAAAAATTACCAAACAAAGTTTTCTTGACTAGTGTTTTTAATATCCGAAAATTCTAAAGTTTCTATTCTTTAAATAGGCTCAAGTTTTGATTATTTAGAGCGAAATAATGAGAAAAAAAAAAAAAAAATTTTAACAAAATTCTCAAGTTTTAATTATTGGAATAGGCTCTAATTTTGATTGTTTAGAGCGAAATACTGAAACAACAATTTTAACAAAATTCTCAAGTTTTAATTCTTAGAATAGGCTCTAATTTTGATTGTTTAGAGCCCCACGTTGGGCGCCAAAATTTATAACATTTATGAGTGTGTATGAATAATAATAATATGTTTTGATAATATCACTCACTATGTTATAAAATATTCCTTACCTTTAATTAATTTTGAATTTTAAATATAAATAGTGAATAGGTAAGAATTAACTCAATGTAATTATTTTCCAATATGATTAATTAAATATGCTACCGGCTATTCCCTTATGTCAAGGTCAGAGTTCAAATATTCAACCAAACTAGATTCAAAATCAGTTAATACACAAATTTTCAATAAAATGACTGTAAAACCGCACTATCCTAGACCAACGATATTACTAGGCATGAATTGTATATAAATTTTTAACCTTTCTAATTCAAAATGTGTCAAACTTCAAAGATACCGTTGATAAGCCAAAACATGCATCAAATATATAAAAATGAAGTATTCTGACTTGAGTTACTAAACAATTCAGATTAAACTTATCAAAAAGTGAATAAAATTAATTTAGTTAAATATATAAAACAGTGAAATAAAAATGTTCATCAAAATTACAAAAATCAAACACATGAAAACTCTTTATTGTAACGAGTGCAAAGTTGTTACCATTTGTGTGAAGCTTCACTCCTCTTCTGGAATCAGGATTCAGTTCTTAGGACAATCTACTTTCTACCTCCGGTACAGCAAATATTTCAGGAAACTTTGGAAATTTTACTAATAAGATTTCTTCTAATCACTGCACAATCAGCTTTTACATCCAAAGGTAAGTACAATAATGCTATTCTTTCTTGTTAGAAACTGGAGTATCTTTCTTTAAATCAATTCAGGAAGCATTTATAACGATTAACTACTCAGCAACAATTTTAACCATTTATTTTTCCATAAAATTAAACTTTACTTCTTACCAGCTTTTATCAATACCTTCCTGGACGTTTTGTTATCACTTTTAACTACTTTTAGACTTTCTTTTATCAGTATTTTAATAAAAAATCTCAATTTTAACGGAGCAAATTTTTAATACAACTTCTATCTCAACAAAAACAGAAAACAAGCGAGATTCTATCAAATCAACAAGAAAACAACTGAAAAATTCAACAAACTAAAATCTATCTATCTTATTGCTTAATCGCCTACTAATTTCTTATTTGAATAAAATTATTAACAAAATCTAATTCTTGATTCATTATTACAATTTAAAACAATGATCATTCTTTTTTTATTCTTATAAAATTTACTAGCATTACAACTAATAATTTTCTCTTTTTCAGAATATTTCATTTGGCATTTGAACTCTTAATAAATTAGAATATGATTGGTAAATTTGTATACTTTAAAAGTAAGTAGAAGTTTTAACATTTATTTTAACTATTTGTGATATTTTTATAATTTAATTTTCTCATTTACTTACACCCTAATTCATTTAAAATTAATGTTTAATTACTAACGTATTGGCAACTTTATAAACTTTTAATTAATTACATTTTTCCATTTATCAATTTCATAATTATTGAGACTTTATATAATGTAGTTTAATTATTTTGAATCTTTAAATAAAAATCTTTGAAATGTATTTATATTTCTTTTCTTATTCTATTTTCTTTTTTCTTTTTTAGGAATTATGAAGAAGATGATGATAATCAATTCCAATGTTACTAAATTTGCGCTCTGACCCGAAATAAGAAAATCTCCTTTCTCTATTTTGCATTAAATTTTCCTTCTACATTCTTATTTAATATAGCATAGTAACTAATATCATCTCAATATATGGTTTTACCATTGATAATGTTATTTTACAAATAAGTTTTTTTAAGAGGTCTTTTATCTTTCTAAGATTTAATGATGCAACATTAAATAGAATTTTGTCTTAGAACAGTGGTCTATAAGGAGTTAACAATGTCTTGCGAAGTGGTCTGTTTTAAGAAACTTTAATTATGTGAAAGTGTTAAAGCTTTTTTAAAGATGGTTTAATATTTAAGAGATTTAGTTATTTAGGTACTATTAAGTAGAGCTCAAGTGTTTCTACGTTGGTCTGTAAAACGTATAAATTAGTTCCAGCTTAACCTTAACTCATACTCAAAGCTAAGCTTTGTGTTCGTTAATGTAAAGCACTCAGAAAAATAAGGTTATGGAAAAGTATGTAAGCTTCTAAAATCTGATTTTTAAATACATGTTTGGTCTGCGATGAATGCAATGGCTCACTGTTAGTGGGAACTGGTTTCTGATACGTTGATCGATAAGAAATTTAAATTTGTTGCCTGAATTTGGATTGGTTATGTGGATACTTAAATATAGATGCTTTATATTAAACGAATTTAATGAGTTAATATAAGGCTGAAATTGAGTTTTAGTACTATGACCTAGTTTGTTCTACAAATTGACTACCTCTTCATATTTTAGCTTACTTGTCTGCAAAGCAATGCTGATAGACAGGTGTCGGATCGTTCCATTGTTTATTAATAGTATTTTGGATAGAGCGAAATGGTAAAAATTAAGACAAGTTTCTTAAATAGACAAAGGGTATAAGTAATGAAATCTGGTTCTATTTTGTTGCAGAATCTTTTTTTGGAACTTATTCACTTAATTCAAACAATGATTTTGGGTCGAAAGAATTTTAAAAGAGCTAACATAATCTCTACATATAATAAAACTGTAGAAATGAAAATTCTGTACATTAAAAGATATTTAAAAAGTAATTAGCGGAGGGAGTTACTACATCGATATAGAACCCAAAAATGTAGTTAGTTTTTGTTGTCTGTCTGTATGTTTGTGCGCGCATCACATGAAAACTTCTGACCTGATATGCGGTTTTCACAGACGTATTTGTCTTCTATCAACTTAACATCTGGTGTATAAAATTTTTTCCCCCTACCCCTTTAACGTGTGAGGAAAGAAATTTTTATACAAAAATTAGCATAACACGCGAACGACGTCGCGGGTACATCGGAATAGAACCCAAAAATGTTAGATTTTTTTGTCTGCATGTTTGTGCGCGCATCACATGAAAACTACTGATCTGATTCGAATGCGGTTTCACAGATGTATTTCTCTTCTTTCAACTTAACATCTGGTGTATAAAAATTTCTCTCCCATTTCTTTAACCGGATGGAGGAAGAAATTTTTTATACAACAATCACACGCCACGCAAACAACGTCGCGAGTACAGTTAGTTAAAGTTATAAAGAAGTGTAAAAGCTTTTTAAGACATGTGTGCTCTTCAGATTTAATGGTAATTAGGAATTGGGTTTCAGTTCGGTGCACTGTATGAATTTTCAATTTGTTTTTAGAATGATGAAAGTCTGGATCCGTAGATACACTAACACTGGCAATACTTCTATTTATGATAAAGCGACGTGTTATAGAAGATAGGTATCACATAAGTCATTAAAGGATGCTTTGCAAACCAAGGGGCTGTTTGAAACCACTAGGTGCAGATTATAAAGCAGGGAACCTAAAGACATTCTGAGGCCTTGGATTGCAGGAGACAGTCGATTATTGGAGTGACTTTACAAACATATGGGTGTCATGAATCAATGGAAGAAGTAAAATGAGCCTTACGGGAAGACAATATGGTTTACCGATGGCTCAAAGACTGTGAAAGCACAGGGTCGGGTATATATAGTAGGAAACTCAGGATAAAAGTCTAATAACGGGTAAAATCGTAGTCATATACTCAGACAGTGAAGCAGCTCTAAAGTCGATAGTATTGGCACAAATTAACTCACAGCTGAAGTGGGACTATGTTATGGAACTGACACATACCGGAATTCGGAATTCTCTGACACTAGCATGGCTACTAAGACACTCAGGGTTTCAGGGCAATGAGAAGGCTAATAAACTGGCCCTAGGCGAAACGATGTCAGAATGATTGTTAGTCTTTTAACAGATCATTGTGGGCTCAGAAAACACCTGAGTCAGCTGAACTTGGCAGATGAAGACATCTGTCGATACTGCCAAAAGGAGGAGATTTCACTATCAAGGCTATTAATGCCCGTTTGCACCGATTTAGATTTAAGTAATACTTTACTAAGAAGTTCTTAACAATAAGCATTGCTTAAGTATTACATGTGTTGCACCATCCAATTTAAGACAATGCTCTACAAAGAACATCTTAAGGTTTGGGAGACTCGGCAACGTCGCAAATTTTTAGGAACTTTTACTGTCACTTAATGGTCACGTAGAGTTTTGGCACGACTGAGTGTCATTTCGCTGATATTATCTGCATACTTCGGTTGTTTGTTGATGTTGTTTATTTTTATTCAATACATTATAGTTAATAATTTTAGTTGTTTATTATGTATTAATTTATTTTTTATGTATCATTTAAATAATAAATAAACCAATAATCAATACTGTTTTAATTAATGTAAAATATAAATAAGTTACGTCCAAATGTTGGAATATTATGTTTTTTGTTTAGAAAATAAAAATTTTCAGATGAAAGTGCAGTGAAGCATTTTCATATTAACTTTGGTGATGAAATTGAATTTCACTACCTAAATATTTCGAATATGTACCCTATATACTCAAATACAGGTAGCAAAATAGAATGTCACTAGATGTATTCACTACTCACAAGTGAGTAGTGAAATATGAGGTATCCCAATAGCACATATATCTGATCTATAAATTATTAAAATCCCAATAGCCCATATATTTGATCTATAAATTATTAAAATAATCATTTATTAAAACATCTCTAACTATTACGTTATTATCATTTTCATTCTGAGCCACCATAATATTTCCCTGCCCAATTAAAGCTTCAAGCTCATTTACATTGTAAATTGTAAAAAATTATCTAATAAGAATGAATTTTGAAATTCACCATTCTGTACTCGAGCTCGTATTCTGCTACTATAAAAATTGTAGCATCATGAGCTGAACCAGGCCATCTGGCCACAAGATCCAAAATGTGCAGCCTCGCATCAGATATGACTTGAACATTCAAGGAAAAGTATCCTTTACGGTTCCTGAAAACTTCAGCATCGTCTTCACCAGGTGATTGTATTTTAACATGTGTACAATCGATTGCTCCTATAACTCTAGGAAAGAAGCAACAGCAAAAAAAAAAGTTTTGCACTTGCTGTATCTCCTCAAGGGTTTCGGGAATTTTTATGTGTTGAGGGCTCAATCCTGCAAGCGCAGGAGATACTCTGAAAATAATCCTTGAAACCGTTGATGTGTGCATCCCTCCAAAGTCAACAATAGATACAAGATGACCAGATGAAGCATAAAAACGCAGTGCCACTAGCAGCTGGTTCATAGGAGACACACTATTGTTTCTAAAAATAATGTAACCATACTGTTATGTTTATCAATATTTAACAGAAATGTACATCAACTTACACATTATTATCAAATTCTTCAATTTGAATTAATACTTGTAAAACTGTTTGCTTTGTTAACCTAAACCGTTTATAAAAATTAAATTCGTCCATTTCGTGAAAATAATCTGACCGTGTATATCTTAATCTAGGAAATCCATGGACAATTATATCTAAAATATCTAAATCGTCCTCAAAAATTCTCAAATCCATTATTAATAAGTCCCACCAAATTATGCAAGCTGCACACAAACAAAAAAATTGAGGTTATATTCTCGATTTATCGCCAAGAACTACTTAAGTACCCAACCGAGGGGGACTTAAAGTTAAGAATTGCTTTGCTATGTTAAGCATAGATTAACGGCTGGTGCAAACAAATTGAGAATCTTAAGTTCTACTTAACTTTAAGTAATACTTAAAATATGTGGTGCAAACGGGCATAAGTCTTATTAGAAGAGCAGGGCTCGACAATGTGCTCTAATCCTATTCAAGAGATGATGGGTGTTTAGAATAGATCTGTAAAGGTTACAATGATACAGGCCAGCAGTCAACTCAATAAATATCTATCAAAAATAAGCCTTATTAGGCTGCTGTACTAACTACATGTCTGGCAGCTTCTATAAAAAATACCTCCTGGTGCTCATTGATAGAGAAACCTTGGAAAACTACTGTGATATAGGAGTGTATAGGCTTTCTAATGTTGATTTTTTAATAAATACTTGGCCAGTGGTTTAATGGTTGTTTTAATGGTAAATTGTTATATTCTAGTTTAAATCTAGAAATTACCCTCTTCTAGTAGAACATTGACACATGTCAAGGAAGTATAACTTTTGGTGTTTTGAAAACTCGCTAAAAGCTAATTTGGTTAAATTTTTTACTTGGGTATAAAAAATATTCATCGACTGAGTAAATTCAAACGTTGGGTTAGAAAGATGATTAGTAATTTCTGCTTTAATAGGTGTTTGTGCTCATATGTAGTCTTGAGTGGTAAATTTCTTAGTAAACGACTCTTAAACTGTTACATTAGACTCAGTAGCATGATCAATGTAATTAATTTTTTTTCATCTTTAATCACATTCAATGAACATTTATTTAGACAAAATTATTTCCAACTACCTACCGCCTTTCTATAATATACTTTGATTTAAGGTTACAGAAGTTCTGGTGAAACACTCAGTAAAAAGCAATTCGAAAAAAGATTAGCGGCCGTTTTAAATTACCTTTATCCACCATACAAACCTTATGAATTATCCAGTGATGGAATGACAGAAGGTGATGCTCTTCAGCAAGATTTAGCACTCAGAGAACGACCTAACAGAGTGGGAATTTTATCTACAATTATTTTTTTAAAATATGTTACGAAATCGGGGTTTGAAGTATCAGGATACGTGGATTATGCAGAGAAATTGGCAAATGAGGATTGGAAACCATTTTTTAAAGGTACTACGTTGATTTTGTATTGTTAAATGTTTTACAATAATTTCTATTGTAACCAAATAGAATTAGTTTCTAGTCAAATCTGATTTTTTCACTTTATTGAGAGTAAATTAATCCGTAAAGTAAATATAAAAACAGACGCTAACTTTGATAAATAATCAAAAAACTGATATATGGTTTAATTGTTGATTTTGGATAGTATCAACTAAATATCACCCTTTTTAAGACACACAAGAAATAAAATAATTAAACAAAACTTTATTAAAACAGACTTTCTTCTATTTCGAAGAGGTTAAACACAAAAAAAAAACAGATTGTTTGACGTACTAACTTGTAAAGGGACGAGAATTACTAATCCTGACCAGAAAATGCCGAGAATTTTAATGCAACACCGCTCAGGGCAAATACTTGAACTACAACTCTAATTAACTCACATCGATATAGGCACGGTAACAATAGTCTGGTGAAATTATTTATATTTACTTTAAATACCTAGATATAAAGATGATCAATAAATTTTTAATTACGGGTAAACTTTGAATTGCCGGATATAAAATTGAACTTGAATTTCTAATTAAAGGTGAACTTTGCATACAATAAACTGTGAACCTTCTCGACAAATCCAAACTATCCTTTGTGACGAAAAGGTATTTAAAAAACTCATTGGGTGTTTATTTAAGGATAACCTTCTTAAGAAAGAAACACTTTATTTTTAATATAGCCATGGCAACCTTTTCCGACTTTAAGACCTGCGTAATAGTATAAAAGGTCTAAGAAAAATAATAATAAAATATAGAATATATTTCGTAAAAACAAACTAATTGCAAGGCGTTGACCAACAGAGGGAGTAACTTGTTCTAGAAGCAAATTAAAGTTTTAATATATAATCATTTTAGGTAAAAAAAGAGTAGTTCCTAAACCAACAGATCTTGGTTATTATCACTGGAAATCAGGCAGAGTTGTATGTAATGATTCCTTAAATTACAAAGTCATGCAAGATCCGCATAAAGGACTGATTTTTCAGAACAGATTTGACAGAAAAATGATTAATCCTGCTCCTGGAGTAGATCCAGGTTCTAATACTACAAGAAAAAGAATATACTCCAATATGTATGAACTTGTGGTCATATTTGATCACGTTGTCAGACAAAGAATTTAAATATACATTATATTCTTTGAGTTATTTTTTTTATTTAAGGTTTGTTTTACTCCATAACTTATTTTTATACAAATATTACATTCTTCAGAATAATTTAATGATAATGATACGACTTTTAAAGGTAATAAATTTATTTTTTGTTAACAGTAATAAGACATTTGCCCCTTTTTTTTCTATTTAAGAAAAAAATCTAATATCAACAATAAAACAAATTGCGCAATGTTTGTTAGTGGTCACTCTACTGGCAAATTATGCTCGAGCTCAGCCGTAAAGGGATGATAAACAAGTGAGCCACGCCATCGACTTAGACGGTACAAGCCGAAAACCCCTAGATGTAATAGGCACTAACAACCCTTTCACAACCCGACAGAATAAGATAAAGTGAGCTAAATAAAACAAATCAGTTTCGTAAACTGGACCCTTCTTTATTATAAAAATTAAATTATGTTGTAGACCCAAATAAATAAAATACAATTGAGAGCTGTTACAAATATACACTGGCGCCTTAGTTACAAAATAAATAATAATAAATGAGTGGTTTAGGTGTGAGCACACTTGCGATTTAAAAAATTAAAATAACTAATAATAAAAAAAATACAAGATACAAGATAGTAAATTTTTAGCTTATCTGTTCTGGCAGAGGTGGCTTCCAATCACCAATTACAATAGTCTTTACAAAACTTCAGACTGGTTCCAGACCGGTAATTCAATGCTACTACTACCAAAATTAATGCCAGAACCAAAATAAGAAATGCCGGTAACAAAAATAATTCCGGTGTTAAACTGCCATGCCGGTACCAAAAACCACGGCACTAAGATACCGGTTCCAAAAACCCTAAAATATTGTACAATAAATTATGAAGACGCAAGGATACGACAACAATCAAGAAAATTAATTAGTTAAAAAGAATGACTCAAATAGCTACAATACAACTGATTTAAAGAAAGATAATAATTGCTAAAAGCTACTAAAACGTTTACAATCATTTATAAATTTAGACTTACAATATAATATTTAGGAAAATAATAGATTTTGCAATAAAAATTGTTGCTATATTGAATTACAATCATTCAAACAATTAAATACAGATTTATTAAATTAAATTTATAAGATTAAGCGAAAATTGTCAGTATAGCAAATTACGTTAATTTAAATAATTTAATACAGATTTAGTAAGTTAAATTTATAAAATATCACAAATAAAGAAGCTCAAAAAAAGGTGTCTAGTTTTTATACGTAGAAACATTTAAAAAAAAAAAGGAAAATAAATATTAAATAATTATAATTGTATGGCGTTATTAAATAAATATAAATCCACGAATTAAACTAATAGTGTTAAACAGAAAAGAAATTAGAAATCAACTCACCTATAAGATGGACCACGATTGCTGTCTAAGTGGTTTTAAAATACCAGTCTTCCCTACTGTCTGCTTCATAAGGAACAAAAATCGAATAATTACATGGATAAAGAAGCGTGTACTCACCAACAGAAAATTTTACTAAATATCCGGACACAACGCCGTATTTTCCACCGAATTCACCAAAATTCAGAAAAATCTCCTCCTCAATATTCGATGGAAACCCAAGAAGCTTAATTACGTAAATCCAACCTGAGTTGACCCCGATGTACAGGGATGCAAATTAAACTCTCAAAAATTTTCTCGTTAACACGTGTTCACTACAAAAGCTCGAGGTGAAAAGACAGGATCTCTCCCAAATATCATCATTCACTCGATTTGACACACTTCAGAAATAAAAATGATGGCCTCTACTACTATAAGGACAACAACCATAGCTTATTCAGCCAACAACTTACGAACAAACAGGGGTCATTTGATACGTGTAATCTTATTATTTAAATAGCTAACAACAAGTATCCCAACATTACTTAATTTCCCTATTTATTTTCGATTCTAATAATAAAGTTATAAATATGACCAAACGCTGGCTGCGAAACCACAATATCCAAGTTATTGACGAGAGGGTAGATCAGATGTACTACTGTCAATGATTTCAAACAACAACACAAGAATAATAAACTTATTTACAAAACCAATTTTAGCAACAACCAAATATAATTTTATGGCCGAAAATAATAAACAACAGTTGGCGACTAACTACAATCGAACCCAAATCAACCGGTTTTGCCTCGATAAATCCTACAATATTTACGAATTATAAGGTAAGAATTTAGCTGTTACTAAGGTAAATTTAACCCGTGACAATGGAATAGGGTAAAAAACTACAACTCTGCGTTGTTCCAACAACCTGGTACGTTGATTTTGTCGCAAAAGCCGTCTTTATAGTGTGCTTCTGCTAAATCTATGAATCGAGGGAATTGCAATAAGAATAATGTTGCCATATACTTTACGATATTATTCACTTACCGACTCAAAATCTCTCTACAAATCCCACAATGTGGTTTTTCCCACTGTACACGAATTAACCCAAAAATATAACCAAAACGTAAATGGATTCGATGGCCCAGTCGGAAATAAAAGGTTTGTCTCAAAATCCAAAATTAAAAGTCGAAGATGAACTCCGATAAAGCAAACCCGTTAAAAATCTTCTTAATCGGTTCCTTCGATAGTCGATAATTACTTACACCAAGGCAGGTTACTGAGAAAGTTAACACTGACAGTGTTTCCAAATTGTCATATGGCAACTGGCGCAAACAGAGGCCTTTTACTATTACACTAGTTGAATTAAGTACTGCGTTAACCATAGGGAAACTTAACCACAGTCCGAGAACAGGAAAAAGAAGATAAATCGACGTAAATAAATAGTTGTTTACTACCAAGAAATAAATTTTAATGATTGAAATATTCCTCACTTAAATGATAATATAAATATACGAAGACATCCTAAGCTCTAACGCTAGTTAAAATAAGGTAAAATGAAATTATGGAAAAATAAAAGACGGAACCCGATTAATTTCCGGAATAATATTTAGATAAACATTGTATAATTTACTATCAGACAGCAGGTGAGTTTCATACAATTTATAATTTCAATAGCTAACAATAACAATACTAAACGAAAATACGTCTGTTACACTTGTTCCAATAACCTGGGACGTTGATTTTGCCCCAAAAGCCGTCTTTATCGTGTGCTTTTGCTAAATCTATGAATCGAGGGAATCGCAATAAGAATAATGTTGCCATATGTTTTACGATATTATTCACTTACCGAAATCTCCCACAATGTGGTTTTTCCTACTGTACACGAATTAACCCAAAAATATAACCAAAACGTAAATCGATTCGATGGCCCAGTCGGAAATAACAGGCTTGTCTCATAATCCAAAATTAAAAGGCAAAGATATACTCTGATTGAAACAATTCGTTAGAATTCTTCTTAATCGATTCTTTCTCGAAAGCAGGTTGCGATGAAAATGAAACCTGACAGTGTGCTTCCAAATTGTCTTTTACCGTTCAGCAAATGAGATTAATCATTGTGCTAATAAGCTATCTGTGCGAACTTAAGGTAACAGGCCAGAAACAAAACATTAAACATATCATTAATATATATATTTATAAACAACAAATACTTTAATTCAACGAATAATTCAACAATTAAGTAATGATATATATAAATACAAGTAGAAATTCAAGACACAGACGATAGTTAAAACTAGGTAAAACGAAATTATGGAAAAATAAAAGAAAGAACACGATTAATTACTAAATAATACCTATGTAAACATTGTGAAAATTTCCTATCAGACAGCAGGTAAGTTTCAAATAATTTATAATTTCAATAGTTAACAATAACAATACTAAGAAATATGCCTGTTACACATTGCAAAATTTCATTATAATTCAAACTATTTCAAAGTAATTTGATCAAAATACAGAAACCTAATCTTTAATATATAATCTGATACATATAAATTGGTAACATGATTCCATGCACACCACTTCTGCAATTTTTGTTTTACTATAAAAGCAACGACATTCTGGTTCTAATCATTAAGTAACAGTTAATTCAATATGTTTAAGTATTTAATCTTCTCTGTCTTATTTGCTGCTTGCAGCGCTAGACCGGGTAACATTGGTGTTGGAATTGGTCATGGTGTAGCTGCTTTTGCTGCTCCAGCTGTAGCTGTAGGTCCATTAAGCATCAATTCTGGAATAAGTACACAATCACGTGTTGATTATCGTACTCCTGTAGTCGCTACCGTTGCCACTACTCCTATTCTACAAGCAGCTCCTATTCCTGTTGCTGCTCCTGCTACCATAGGATTAGGTTTGGGTTATGGGAATCTTGCAGGTAGTTCATTGAGATACGGAGGATATGGTGGATATGGAGGTTATAGTGGATATGGTGGAAATCTTGGTTTAAGTATTGGTTATGGAATAGGACATTAAAACTATTTGAAATTTGTTGTACATTTTTTAAAATGTGAAATAATCAAATACAATCTGTATCAGTAAAGTTTGTGTATATTTGTTATTTTTTGAAGTAATTGGTTTTAAAAAAGTTAAAAAAAATATTTGTAACTTACAATGGTTTAAAGTTGAGTATTGTTTTAACTGTAAACGACACTGTTTGTTTTGTTTTCATATTTTTATTAATTGTTGAATTTAATTGCTTCGTGTTGTAAAGTTTTTTATTTTAAATAATTTTACAAACTATTGTTACCATGCCTATAATGGTGGTTATTTCCTTCGATCAAATTAACCAATAGAATGTCATAATTTTTTGAAATTGGACCAATCAGAATCAAATATCAGCGACTATTGCACTAGAATAATATCAGCGAATATTTCTCTAGAGAAATAGTCACGTCAAATATAAATGTCAAATATTTGTCAGTTTAACAACGGCATTATTAATTATTGTTATAATTTTTTTACAATGGAAAGATTTGGTGCATTAGATTCTAATGCCATCGAAAAAGTCTTTGTCTCAGGAAATAATCTTCCTAAATATAACACGACCTGGATTAATAGTCTGCTATTTTTGTTGTTGCTAAATTTCTCGAAAATTTTACAATTTGTTTCGACACAATTTGACATTAATAATTTAAGATTAAAACCCTCGAGCTAAAGCTCTCAGGCTTTAATCAGATTATTAATGTCAAATTATGTCTCAACAAATTGATACTAAAATATTCTCGAAATCTAGATACCACAAAAATAGCCGACTATAATCAAGGTCTTGTTATATTACCCTTAAGAATTACTAAGTTTAAGAGTTGTGGTTCAAAAATTTGCCTTGAGTGGTGTTATCGACATTTTCTTGTCGTAAGTAGTAATTCTCTTGCTTTTACGCTAAATAAGCTGATTCATTTGTGTTTAGCCTCTTTATAATACAAGTAAGTCGATTTTAATAATTTTTTCTTTAATTATTTTATTTATTGTGATAGTCAACAGGTGATATTTTATTAATACTAATTAAAATAAAGTAAAATCAGTTTCTAGCCAAATTGGATTTTTATTTTAGTGAAGGTAAACTAATCCTTAAAGTACGTGTAAAAACCGGCCCTGAATATGATAAATTAATAAAAAAACGTTTGTTTGGCTAAATTGGAATATACTTTATTTTGATTAGGATCAATAAAAAACACTTGTAGATAATAAATAACATAATTATGGGATACACTATTAAAATGGACATATTTGTATTTTATAGAAGCTAAACACAAATGAACCAGAGTGTTTGCCATACCAACTCTTAAAGACAGGAGAATTACTAATTGCGATCAGAAAATGACTATTATATTTGTGTAGCTCATTCTTATTCATCTTCATAATTATCTTGGTCATAATTACTTTGTGTACTTAATTATTTTTCTCTGTCAATGTATCTTAATTTATCTAGTTAGAAAATAGTTATTTATGCAACTAGTGCGTAAAGTGACCTTTTTTGACGAATGTGAATGTTGTCGCATGAGCCGCAGGCGAATGCGACAATCACATGAGTCAAAAAAGGAACATTTACGCACGAGTTGCATACAATATTTTTTCTACAACCGAATTTCTTTACAAGAAATACAAGTATAGGACTGATTTTTTTTTACGCACTACTGCAAAAAAAATATTATATTTAAAACATATTTTAGATAACAAAATATTTATTTTCTAAATTAATCTTACCTATAATACCGGTACATAGAAACGCGAAATGCTTGAATTATAAATTAATTGAAATGTCAATCAGTCAGACCCTACGTATATTTAAATAAAAATACTTAGGTACCCTTATTCATGAACTGATATTTCTGTCATATTAAAAATCAAATTAAAAATTACTGAATATAATATCTAGTTTTGTATGTATTAAACTGCAATAATTTAACAATTAAATATATTTACACAAATTTACACAATTAAATAATAAAAAAAAGTTTCCTTACCCGGAATTGAACCCGAGTCAGCTGGGTAGAAGCCAGACACCTTACGTTCTCGGCCAATAACACACTTAAAAATCTTTGCATAATCTTATAAAAGACGGTGCTTATTTTACTTTTTTTTACTAGTAAAAAAAAACTTTTTTTTTCACTAGTGAAAAAAAGTTAAACTTTACGAACCTTAAACCGTGCGTAAAGATAATACTTTACGCACGGTTGTAGAAAAAATAATTTTTTAACAAGCTAGGTGAACTTTAACCTCGATAAGTTTGAAAATCTTAAAAAAATGTTATATTTCCTTCAGATACGAAACCTTCACCCTCTATTAAGTAAAATAACCAGTAAGATCGTGCAAGCCATTTTGGTATATATTGTTCCTACAGAACCTGACAACATCTTTAATGCTGACAAAACAGTGCTGTTTTTTATGTATCCCTGATGGGACTAACTTTTAAAAATGATAATTGTCGTATCGTAGAAAGCAAAACCAGGAGCTTTCAAGTATTCTCACCATTGGTCATCAGCAAATCTAAAAATCTTGTTGTCTTTTCAAGATGTAAATCACTACCTTTGCAATTCTCTGTAAGCTACCAAAAATGATCCTTCTTGGTAACTTACCCTAAGATTTAAGGTATATTCTACTAAACGCTCTTGTGGCATTCATCATACACCGTTACAACCTTTTGGCAACCACAAGCTGTATTTGTAATTATCAGTCACAAAACCATAAGGCTCAAAATGAACATATTTCGAGTGTCCGACTTAGCGAACGCGTCAATTTTTTTGCCGGACATGTTTAGCACAATGTTTTATATGCAATTTTTAAAAATTATGCCAAAAATGGTAAGGGTTATAGTCACGAAACCATAAGTTTCAAAATTGACATGTTTCGGGTGTCGGACTGGGCGAATACAATCACTTTTTTGTGAGAAGATAGCGTCCATAATTCTATATGATCTTTAAGGGATGTGCAAGGGTTAAAGCGCCGCTTTCATATAAAGCGGTAGTTATGTATATTCGTGATAGTCTCGTCACAAGGAATAGGTTTTAATTCATTAGGGGCCCAGGCTATATTTGTTTACTTTTAAGGTGCTATACATAACATTAAAAAATCACAAAGTAATTAAATTTTAAATGTGTTGTAAAAAAATTTCTACTCCGTTTTTCATGTCTAAAAATAGTAATTTACTCTACAAAGGAAAAAAGTATAAGATTTTAGCTCGACGGTACTATTCACCTGTTTTTCTAAACTAGCCCAACAAATCATCGACAGTTTGGTCTACTTATTCAGAAGTACTTTACTTTACAACAATAATGTAGACATATAAAAATATTTTAAGTTAATTACATTTTTGAACCAAATTTAAAAGGTTATACACCTAAAAAATCTGCGATATTTACTGGTAAACATTTAAATATTTTTTTCTGAAATCGCTTGGAAATGTCTAGTTTCTCGGATCTAATTCGAGCCGCAAAATACACTATTCTTGTATTTTAGTCCGTTACTGGGCAACCAACTGTACGGGAATATTTTTTCTCCACGACCATTAATGAATGTAAAAATTCCGACTTCATTTTTAATAATAGAAAGTGTTCATTCTCACTCTTGAGATAGAATATTCATTCTGAAACACTTGCTTCTTATGTGTTTTACATGTATATCCATTCTATAACTATAACGGAATAACATTCTGTAATTGCTCAACAAAAAACATAGATTGCCCTGCGAATTTTAAAAATGTCACTCAGTTTGTCAATGCGACGTTCTAATTGTTTTGCTACATATTTCAATTTAAATAAACAGAATTATTACATGGTCGTGGAGAAAATACAGTCTGTTACACGGTTAGAATGAAAATTCGATAACTCGTGGTTCCTCTCGCTCGCTGCGCTCGCGTTTGGAATTCTCTACTCGTTTTATTTGGCAATAAATTTAAAACCACATTAATGGTAGTGTTTTAGTAACTCTGGAGGCGTTTTGCACCTCTGGACATCATCGTCACTGTCCGTTTTAAATATAATTTAAAATATTTAAAGCAATATGTAACTAACCGAACTGACAGTTTTGTGGCACTAATCAACAATGATAAACAAACAATGTCAACGAAACGGTTTCATGAAAAATAAGATGATATCAAAAACAGTTATGCATATATAAAACTTTCTTAATTAACCATTATATTTAATGCGATTTTAGAAAAAATAGTATGTGTATCTCGTAGTAAAAGCAACTTCCCGGACTCTCAATGTTTGTTGGCCTCGGCTAGACGCCTCGGCCAACAATTTACATTGTATCGCTTTTCCTACTAGATACACAATATACTATTTTAGACAAGGCCACAGATAACATTTCTTTTATTGATCAAGATTGTTGTTGTTTTTAGGATTGCAGTGGCTTGTCAAATTTGCGAAATTAGCCAGATAACATTGAATGATATAGATGTTTGGGAACAATATTAGTAATGAATCTAAGGAAATAAAAAAATGTGTTAAAATGAAATTTGTAGTGATTAAAGAATATATAAAATATTACATCAGTATAGTTTCGTCCACATCCGTCGCCTATTTTATGGATAAAGAAAGAATAAATGTATTAACCGGGTGGTGGTGGGTAAAAATCAGCAACAATAGCTACATTTTTACAACTTAAAAACGTTAAATCATACACTGGTCATTCCTTTCGGATATCATCTGATAAACTTTTAGTTAAATCTTGAGGAGATTTGATGACTCTAAAGAAACATTGGTGTTGGAAATCATCAACTCTCGGTAAAGTATATATAAATGAATCAATGAAGCACACAACCGTAATAAATAATAAAGTGTTTAATACTTTTAACAGTAACATTATCCAAATCCAATTTACGACCAGGTACATCAAATTCAGTTGTGTTTATAGAAAATATGATTTCAAATCAAGAAAATTGTGATTGTTACTATTAAGGAAATGTAATTAATAATAAAATATAGAATTGATTAACATTTTCATAATCCATTAAAAATTTGAAAAAGTTATTTATTCACTATTCCACGTTTAAAAATATCTAGGAGGCTATTTTTTTATTTATTCACGTTGGTATTGGTTTTTGTCATGTTGGTGGTTAAAAGTTACCAACTCGCTGCAAGTCACAATTAGATAAAGAAGATATTATTTTGACGGACTGGACTTCTTACATGGAAAACTGTTCACTTGACAACATTTTACCTTTGATTATGGAGGCGGATTGAAAAAACATAACGAATAGATTGACGTAACAATGGTTTTAACCAAATCTCTTACCTGAATTTTGGTTGTTTATATGTTTTTTATTTTTTTTTATTTTGTATGTTTTATTTTTTTTACTTTGTTTATTTTACCATTAGTGTATCTACTTTTCGGCTGAATCATGGCTCTTTAACTATTGAACACATTTTAAAAGGACTTCCATTATTTAAAAATTTAAATATTGTTATAGTTTTTCCCTCGTGGATTCAGGATAAGTAATAACAGCAGAGAAACAATTTATTGGTAAACACAACTAAACAACAATTTCTTAAACTAATTTACACAACGTTAATACAGTCACAATTTATAAATAACGCCTTTAAAATATCTCGTACAACACCCTATCGCCAGCTATTACAAATACCATTTTCTTTCTTCGTCGAAAATGATCCTTATATACCATATTGATTCTTCTAGAACGTCGCTAATGTCCTAAAATGGAACAAAATAGAACATTTCAGAGCAACGCGAATTATCTGGATCTTTCGCAGTGTACTCGAGTCTTCGAAGCTTCTGGGAATTCGAACAACACCTCACTCCACCGTCTGGGCGACAAGTCCGACTCGAGCATAGCATAACATTTTGTGGCTATTTTTATCTTTGTTTTAGTTATCAATATGCTGAAACCAATTGGTATGTCATAATGTCGCACTACCTGGGGAGCACCACGAAAAATGCTTTAATATATAGCTGCTGTAATACTTATCCACAAAATAATAGTATATTATGTTACTAGGAGTAGAAGGCCAACATTATTGTTGAGCCCAGATTCTTGCACTGCCGAGGCGCTAGCCGAGGCTGTGCAAACTGACAGTGATATCTACTAGCAGATCAATATTTAACTTGACAGCAAATATTACCTCATTTCCTACTTATAACATTTAATGACGGTAGCTCAGTGGCAGAGCTTTTGTCTTCGGTCGCAAAGGTCAGCGGTTCTAATCCCGGTGCTACCAGCTTTGTTTTTATTTATTTCAACGTTTGTTTTAGGTTATATTAATATTTGGAGTCACAGGAGCCCTTAGATGCGATGAACTTGTTAATTTAAAGTCTAGCGAAATCCAAGATTTGGGAAATTTAATTTTGGTTAAAATCATAAACACAAAAAACAAAAAACAACGGTCGTTTACTATAATTGGCGATTTTTATTTGAATTTGGTAAGACAGTATACAGCTCTTCGTCCGGATGATATTGGCCTGCAGCGATTTTTTATTAAATACCAGAATGGTAAATGTCACCGTGTGGTAATGGGTATCCACAAAATATCAAACGTACCAAAAGACGTTGCTACGTTTTTGAAATTAACAAATCCTCATGAATATACAGGACATTGCCTTCGGAGTACTTCCGCAACTATTTTAGTTGACAACGGAGGTGATATTACCGCTTTAAAGCGGCATGGTGGATGGAAATCCACCAGTGTTGCTGAAGGGTACTTAGAGGATTCCATTTCCAGTAAAACACAAACTGCACAAAAAATACTTAATTGGCAAGAACAACCAAGTAATAGTTCTGGAATCGCTGACATAATAATCGACAATCAACTTACTAATAATATGATGTATACCAATGACAAAATTGTAAATGTCGAAGCTGAAAGCGGTGGCAGTGGCTTAAATTTAAACAACTGCAGTATACAAAACTGCACATTTAATATTACTGTTAATAAATAGGTAACACTTTATGTAATTTTTCGTTTGTATTAATTAAATAGTTGAGATATAAACAAAGCCTTCTATATTTTTTATAAAATGCATATTATTATTACGCTTGAAGAAAAAAATAGTATATGTTACTCGGAGCAGAAGGCCCATTATATGTTTCGCCCAGTTTGCACAGCCTCGGCTAGCGCCTCGGCAGTGCAAGAATCTGGGCTCAACAATAATGTTGGCCTTCTACTCCTAGTAACATAATATACTATTGTATTTTTTCATTTATGGCTGGTCCAATTTAAATATTTGTTGTAAAAGTTATGTTCTAATACCTTTATATAGACCTAGAAAATTTGTTCTTAACTGCAAATGACGACTTTTTTTTAAATTTTTTTATTGGTTGCTTTCATATAATTACTATTATTTTGTAAATACGTTCAATATATTTAAAAATATATTTTTTAATTGAGGATTTTTTATTTTTTGTAAAAGTACGATAAGTTTCAATGATTTAAATCTTAAATATAAACACAAATGTTTTCACGATATCCACAATATATTACTTTGTAATATGTGACACGCTTCGCTATGATTAAGCTTTATCAAACACTGGTACTAAAAAAAGATATTGTCACTAACACTATGATTTTATTGAGGACGTAACAACAGCGCATTTACAACTGAAAATAAGATTTAATATACAGGGCGAAATTCATTACCCTAACAAGGCCTACTTTAATATTTTTGAACTTGGAATGATGTATAAATGTCAAATAAAAATAATGCTAATGTCAAATTAAATTTACAACTGAAAAATATTAATGTTATAAACAATACATAACACACTACCGGAAGGCAAAAAGTACTTTTCCGACTACCACATTGGAAAGGACCACTTATCACACTCTCTACCCTCATGAAAAGTGCTACTTTTCCGCACATGTGCGGAAAGTTGCTTTCCGCACGGAAGGATATCCAAGCAATCAAACAAGGTTTTTTGATTTACAAATATAAAACAAAACACAAACGGACAAAAATAATACAGGGTGATTTTTCCCGGTGGCACATTAGACACTTACACGGAATAAATATCTGAGAATTTTAAATAATAGGATTTCAACATATTATTATTTACAAATATTCCGTTTTTTAAACAAAATAGTTTTTCCATGCCGTCCAATGTGCGACAGATAAAACGTATAAATATAATCAAAGGTAATACTACGAGTCCTTAAAATTTTATCGATAAATTTTTAGTTTCCACGAAAACTTTTTTATTTGGCAAAAATACGAAAACAAACTAAAATGTCCTACGGACTCGTGATTTTATCATATTCAGTTTGTTTGAGTAGTTTTGCCTAAAATAAAAAAGTTTGAGTCTGGAAAATAAAAATTTATCTAGTAAAATATTACAGGACAAGTGGTATTTGAGAAGATTATTTTTTGAATCATTCTGTACAAAAACTACTTTATTTAAAAAACTTCCTAGAACAACTTATATTTCATAATTAACACAAACGAAATGCCGTTACGCCTCCTATTAATTTATCCTGTACACTAGATAGTATTGACAGTTGTCAGTTGTCGTGAGCGTCGTGAAAACAGGGTTATAATTTGAATAAATATTTATTTTTATATCTATTTATACAATTATATTATTAAAGAGAAAATTACCAAAATAAAAATTATTAGGTATATCTATTTAAAGTTTACCTACAAGACCACATTTGCCTGTAGGCATATAAAAGTTTTAAATGCATGCAGAACCAGGAAGCAGGTTAGTTTTAAAGTACCTACATATTTAATTTTTCATTATCGTTTAGATGAATTGAATTGTGATAATAATAATAACAAAATATATTTCAGAATATTTAGATAATATAAATGAATGTTGATTTATAGTAAGGTACTCATAAACAAGAAAATTGATTGTTCAATATTTTTATTGCATTTTTGACAGTTCTATAATTTTATCAATACTAGTAAAACCTCTAGTGGTTTTATCAATATAAACCGGAATGATTGGCTAGATTTAGCTTAAAACATTGAAGATTAAGCGTTTTAATTGGACGAAATCACAAAATTGTGATATTTTGACAGGTGAAAAAAATAATCATTGAAAAAAAAACTAACGCTTGGATTTGAACCTGGGTCGACTTTTAGTATTCTAACGTGAGACACTCGCTTAAACCACTGAGCTTACACGACACATGTGCTTAGTTCCTTATTTGAAGTTTGTATATTTTGGAAATTTTTACAATATTTTCAAAAAAATGAAAGTATTCTATGCCCTTTTAAGTAATTTTGCTCTAGAAACTAATTAATTATTTAAAAATAACGATAAATATCCCTTAAAATGGTTTTCGTATTATCGTCCATTGTTTTGTTTTTAAATAAATGTTGATTGTAGATATTTGTATGTATTTTATTCTACTTTATCGTAAATTAAACAGCATTATTTATAATATAAAATAAATACATAGAACTAGAATAGTAGAATCTGTCATTAATAAAACAATTACATAACACAATATTTGAAAAAGTTATCTCATGGTCGTAGGAAAAATAGTGTACATTACTTGTCCGGGAAGTGTCACTTTCCGCACCCGTTATGTAATATATCTTTATCCCGTGAACAAAAAAAGTAATTTTATAAAAAGTGACACTTGTCATGTTTTCTTTGCCGATTTAAGTTAGAGTACTTAAGTAATTTTGACTACAACGAATTTATTATTTAGTACATTACTATATTACCTATATTCAATAATATTGTCTTAAAAGAACAATAGTTAATTTAAGTATTTATTGACAAATTTATGTAAGTCTATTTACACAATTTCACTAATTAAATAGTTACAATTGTGTTGTTGTAACTGTAGAAGAGTCATTGCATTGGTGGTGTCAAGAAAGACGTAATATTATTTCGAATAATGACGACACGTCCAAGGTTTATGTAATTTACTTTTTATTATTATTAATTAAATATATGTTATAACTATATTAATTATGTGCTTTGTTTGCTGTTATTTTCTCTAATTATGACTGTTAGGTGTCAGTAACATTATGACCTGTTAAAGATTTTTAAATAAATAATTTAAATAATTATTCTTTATTTATGCTAGATTCTAAATTGGCACAAATAGCAAGTAAATTTATTAATTAAAATTAGTACAGAATGTTTATTTGGTGAGTTATTTTTTATTTCCTGTATTCGAACACGTACGATTATAATATTGATAATTTTAAAACTTTATAACTTACTTGTAATTACTTGCAGTCACTTCTAATCACTTAAGATCAGATGTAGCCATTTGTATTTATTTGCAATCACTTGCGATTACTTAAAATTATTTGCAATCACTTGTTTTCTTAGTTTTCTTTGTCAACAATTTTTTTTTTTTTTCCATTTTGTTTTAGCTTTTTGTTTTTAACCAGACTAGACACAAAAATATTCTACATTACATTGTGAAAAGAACAACACTCATAATAACATAAAATACCTCTGTGCCTGTTAACTTTAAATTTCATATTATATATGGTTAAAATCAGAAAAATATTATCTTTACGTTACTGGTATTTATTAATTTTTATTTATAAAAAGTAATCACATATATTTTTTAAATTTAAACAATAGATTGTAAAATCATGAGTGCATACAAGCACATGCTGTAAGGGTCTGTTAGGATAGGTCATTTAGATACCGCCCGCTGGGCCCAGCTAATTCAGAGACTTCAAAGACTCTTTAACCACCATTTTTTTTTCTTTTTAAATTTTAATTTTTGAAATTTTCTCTATTAGGAATTCATATACACTTTTTTTCACTTGTTATGATTTTTTTTTGTCTTTTCCTTTTTTTCGTATAATCTATTTTTGTGTGATTTTTTTTATTTTTTTTTGTTTTCCGTATTTCTGCACTTTTGCTTTTTTTCTGGGTTTTCTTATCTTTTTTTGTTAGTAATATTTTTCGATATTATTAATAGTTTTTAACCAATTGAAACATTTGCGATTTTACTTATTCTTTCACGATATCCAAAAATGTACACGATTGTAAACGATTTTTTACGATTTTTTAATTTTTTTTATGATTTTCGAAATTTTTAAACATTTGCAACAATTTTTCAAGATATTAAAAATTTCTTTCATTTTTAGATTTTTAATTTTTTTTTATAGTTTTTGATATTTTTTATTATTTTAAAGAATTTCTAGATTGTCAACAATTATTTACAATTTTCACCAACACGATTTTCAAATTTTTTTAAGTTTTGCAATATAATATTTCATCACTATTTTTAGCATTTGATATTCATCATTACCAATAATTTTCACGATTTTCTACGTTTTTTTTTCGAGAATTTTAACCTTTTTTTTACGATTTTCAACAAGCTTTCTGGATTTTTTTCTAGATTTCCGTTAATTTTTCGGAAATCCTGTTTTAATACTTAATAGTGTATCTGGACGAAGATCTAAATAATTTTTTTTAAATGTGATATTAAGAAATCGCAATATAACGCCATATACCGAGTTTTACCGCAATCCAGATTTTAAACGATTGTATAGATTTGTTCCGATAAATTAACTTACACCACCATCTATAGTCATAAAAATAATTAATAAATATACACTGTGTGTGTCGTGAAAAATTAAAAAAAAACAGTTTACTTTTTCTATTCGTGCTCCCGGCGGTAAAAATTTGTATGAGAATAAATCTGCAAAATCATTACATATGTAATGGTGTGAGTAAGAGAGAGACAGAATCACATATAGGTATATTGATCGGTATAAACAAAAATGAAATATTTACCATATGTTATTAGTGATAACTGTAAGAATACCGTTTAAATATTCAGTAGGTACATTGAAAAGAGATAGATACACAAACAGCAAACTAAGTTTGTTTTAGTCTCATAGTGACGTTTTACATTATTTTTGGCAGATTATTTTATTATTCTGTCATGTATAATCCGTTCACTTTTTATTCCAATCTCAGTAGGCTATGTTAGTAACATGAATTTCACCCTGTATAATACACGTCTGAGTTTACTGTTCTGTGATCTTGGTAATTGTAAGTACGATGTTGTCACGTCTTCAATAAAAATTTGTGTATTCAGTACAAATATCTTAATTAAATTTGCAAACCAAATTTAAAACTTGCAGGAAATAAGTCAATATATTTAATATTAAATTGAATACTAAAGTAGATATGTCAGTTTTCGCTGCAAGTAGTATTAATATCCAAGAATGGTCTATTTAAATTTACATGAATTTTGACTGATACTCAAAATAACACATTCCTTTACACAGAACAGATCCCTGTTTATAGTCAATTAATATTTTATTGGTCTATAACAAAAAATATAGGTACTTTTATATTTACATTTTATTACAAATAAATAAGTACCTACAATTCAAAATGTAGCACATATACATATATTAACTAAAAACGTTTAATACAACTTTTAAATTAATCAAGCAAAAGGAAAAAAAATCATTTTTACAAATGTATAATAAAACTCAAGTGAGTCGCAGTTGACTTATATATGCAGATGTTTTAATAATGTTCTTTACAACAGAAATTCTTTTTTAAAATAAACTTCTTAAATGTATCAGTTTTACTTCCTTTATCTGCGACTTTCTCATTATTTTTAAATCCTTAATAATTCTCCGTATTTTCCAAACACTAATCTAAAAAAATTAAGCATTTAGAATGTTTGTCATATTAATTAGTTTCAAAAAATATACCTCAGTTACACAAAGGTAGATATAAGATTTAAAAATATTTAACAAAATTTTGAATTTAATTATAGTTACAAAATGTTTAATTTAGAAATGTGAAATCTGACAACTTTGTTTATAACTTATTATGATATCTGTCAAAAACGTTTATGTATTAAGTATGTTAATAATATAAATTTTATTTAAAAAGTGATACATATTTATAAAATCATTACAAAAACCTCTTTCAGTTAATCTAATGCAAAATATATAACTTTATGTAAGCTGTCACAAACTAGGATTAATTTAAAAGAAATAGCAAAAGCAAAATGCTAGGCACTTACCTTAAAGATCTGAGCCACTTTCGCTGCTGTTGTTTTATTTCTTAAACATACTATAACATTTAATGATGTAAATGTAATAATTCCTGGGTTTCGGTCAATATTTTATTAATTTTTTTTTTATTATTATTAACACTACATATGTTTCGGCAATTATGCCATTTTCAAGTGCTAAAATAGTTATAAATTAGTAATATTAAAACATAATAATACAATTAAATTACTTAAGGAAATAGAATGACATAATAAGACATTACAATTATTTTAATAATGGTAAATAAATAGGTGATAAATTGTTTATATCTGTTTGACAAATAATATTGTTTGGATCTTTTCTTATTTCAACCATTTCTAAAAAACTTCGTTTTGTTAAGTCATTTTCTTTTGCAAGTATTTTAACATTATCAAAGTCGAAGTTATGAAATTCATTTAAAGAATGTTTTGAAAGAGCGGTGGAATATTCATTTTTTGTTCTTATATCATATTTGTGTTGGTAGATACGTTTATTTAAATATTGTTTGGTTTGGTCAGTATAAGAAGAAGGACAATCTTTACAATTTATTTTATATACTATGTTGGTTTGATTAGGAATTTCTATTTTAGGTTTAAGGTTAGTGAAGAATTTATTTCCTAAAGTGTTTATAGGTTTATAGGCAACTTTAATATTAACATTTTTAAGAACTTTTGCAATATTGTCTGAGACACCTTTTATATATGGAATTGAAATAAATTTATAATTTTGTTGTGTATTATAAACACTTTAGGAAATAAATTCTTCACTAACCTTAAACCTTAAATAGAAATTCCTAATCAAACCAACATAGTATATAAAATAAATTGTAAAGATTGTCCTTCTTCTTATACTGGCCAAACCAAACAATATTTAAATAAACGTATCTACAAACACAAATATGATATAAGAACAAAAAATGAATATTCCACCGCTCTTTCAAAACATTCTTTAAATGAATTTCATAACTTCGACTTTGATAATGTTAAAATACTTGCAAAAGAAAATGACTTAACAAAACGAAGTTTTTTAGAAATGGTTGAAATAAAAAAAGATCCAAACAATATTAACTGTCAAACAGATATAAACAATTTATCACCTATTTATTTACCATTATTAAAATAATTGTAATGTCTTGTATTTTATTATTTTATTAAAAATATTTTACCCACCTATGTATATGTTTTTTTTTTTTTAAATAATTTTTTATGTCATTATAATATGTCATTCTATTTCCTTAAGTAATTTAATTGTATTATTATGTTTTTAATATTACTAATTTATAACTATTTTAGCACTTGAAAATGGCATAATTGCCGAAACATATGTAGTGTTAATAGTAATAAAATAATAAAATATTGACCGAAACCCAGGAATTATTACATTTAAATTAATTTAAACGGTCAGGAAATATATTTATTAATTTAATGATGTTTTTATGTAGTTCTATACTGATTTTTTTGGCATTACTTATTGAATATTTCTATATTTAAAAATTTTAACCTTTGATAATATGAGCTGTCAATATTTCGACAGGACAGGACGTTTTTAGTTTAGGTACCAACCCAACAAAATGAAGTGCCAATCCAAGAAATAAAATGCATAGTCTACTGAGATTGGAATAAGAAGTGAATGGATAATAAGTGTACAAATTAAGTTCAGTAATTTATATTAATAATATTCAGTAATGAGAATTGTATTTTAGCCCATAGCGTCACATGGTTGCAGTAGGGAAGAGCAGGTAAGATAACTTTTTACTATTAACTGTGTAACACAAAAGATTTTAGTTAATAAAAATAACTTTAATACTATTGTATATTCTATGTATTTGACTAGAGTAACAACAAAGTCTAGTGCTGATAACAAATACTATTATGAAGCAACAACAATATTTCTGAAAAATGGAAAACGTACGAACCTATCCCATACGCGGGGTACTTTTGTACATAGGGAAGGGTACATTCGCACATAGTAAATAAATAACCTTTTTATTTAAAATAACTTATTTATTGAGATCAAAATTATTACAAAATGTACTCGAAAGTGTCCACTGTTCTTGCTGTAGAAGCAGATTTAGGCGGCGCGGTGGCAATACACAGACCACAGTTCTTTCATCTTTAATATTCGGAACAACAAATTTCCAGGTACCCGGCCTCTTTCCCATAAATGAAACTTTATATTCAGTAGGGCTATATTTTGTTATCACCTGTTCAATATAATATAAAACGGTCTTTTTTTTTCGAACAGAAAGCTTTCTTCTTTAATGTTTTTGGTCATAACTGGAATTTCGTTCTCAACATTAGATCCTTCTGATCTCTTATCTCATGTCAGTCTCATCCTCACTATCAGTCTCAGCCTCTATAGTTTTATTTTTTTTTCTTTGGTTTGGTTTCTTTATTTGTATCTGATAGCAAAGTTTCCTGTTTGATCTTTTTTCTTCATCGCTTTGGCTTCTTCTATTTCTATCAGTCTATTCTCCTCAGGAATATCCCGAAGATTAATTACGCAATGCTGGCAACAATGTCGATAATAGATCTTTTCTTCATCGGAACGGTTAACTTGCACGGCTTCAAATTCTTCGTCACTGAATTTCAATTTATTAAATGGTCACATACCAATCTTTTTAAAAGCAAGATTCAAAACAGGCGATTTTGGCCAGTTTCGGAATGTTTTCCTTAGATTATCCACATGCCAGTCATTAAATGCTTGCTATAATTTAGCATCTAACGGTTGGAGACGGTGTGTAGTATGGGGAGGAAATAATACCGCTTTCACGGGCATAGTCCATAGTAACGTGGCTTTTGTGATTGTCGATAGGAGGAGTATAGGATGAGCTCTGGAGTAGCATGCTCTTTTTTAATGTATTTCAGGTCCTCCAAAAATATACTGGAATTTATCCAATCATTCTTAGTAGTCGTTCCTTAGCTACCTTCTGGAGCACCTTTTATAAAGTGAACTCTATGAATGATGAAAAGTGACGAAATTCTGTTACCACTAGCTGAAATAATTCCACCGAGAGCCGAAACAAGTTGACTAATAAGTTTTTGTATATTTGGTTAATACCTTTTCTAAGTTTTCATAGAAATCATTAACGACTGTCTTGTTGCATCCGTAAGATCGAGTTAATGTTATGTACACACGATATATATTTTCGCAATGAATATTTTTAGATTTTGATTAATAAGCGATATTTTGTCACGTACGATTGGATAGACGAAGAGTTTTAATATACGATGTGAATTTTTTTGACTAGACATTGCATTTTAATCTACTTATTAAATGGACACAAAAATTCGGATTTATAGTACAGTAGGTCCATGCTTCAAGCATATAATGATTTTGCTAAATTATTTCCAAACAAATTTCTAAACCCTGAGCGTACATAGAAATATAAATTCTACCGGCGCGGCAGTCCCACTGACTGCCACACTCGTTTATTTTATTTTTTTGTTATCAATATTAGAGTATTGGTTCTCTTTTGTCCTCAATGCTTTCTAAAATCATTCGTACAATATTTAGCTTACTAGTTACCATAATCTACTTAGTGTTTTTTTTTTAATGTAAATTTCAGATGCGGAGTAGATGGTCCTTTCTCAATTTTTAACAGAATTAATAGGGGCCTAAGGTTTTTCTCTTGTAGACAATTGTCATCTGCAATGGAATAGGTGAAAGATTTAATTAAAAATATAAAGTATAATTTATAATAAGGCCATCTTTACCGTATCGCGTATGGCCATCTCTTCTTATTGCCTTCAATATTCAAGTTAGTAGGTATGTAAGAAATCAATTATAATAAATATTATAAAGCATAAAAACTACAAGTTTTCATTTAAATTTTTTTACCACGAGGTAGAATGAGGACACATTTAAAAATTTTTACCTTTTTGAAAACAAAAAAAGAGGATTTAACTTACTTTTTTATTTAATATCACTTTACCTTTGCACGAATAATGGCCTCCACTGGTAAAAGCGATGGTTAGTTATTATACAAGAGTGATGATTGAAGTGACAATTTATAACTCGACCAAGGTCACTACTTTTGGCCACGAGTTTAGTAAGGAAGCAACTGTTAAAATGTAAAACAATTGTATATTTTTTATTTATGTTTTCTTTGCACATAAAAAAATGTAAAACTTATTTCTTGCTTTCATTGGAGTTCCCCAAGCTTTTCTTTTTTTATAATATTGATTTGTTTAAAATTAAATTATAATTTTAATTTAAAGTGACGTAAAAAAAACAACAAATTAAACCTAAAGGTAGATATTGCTTAAACGTTAGATTTTAAATCAACAAGATTCTTTCCAATTAATTAAATCGTCTACGATTATTTCAGTTGTTTTACAATATATTTGTCACAAATAATATGAAATTTCACCGTATGTATTGTATTGTCTTCTAATCGGAATGCATTACTTCCTCTTCTTCCCCCAAATCGACACATTTCTTTTTATATCTTGTAGAAATTCGAGAAGAAATGCAGTATACACTTATTTCTTCGACAATAAAGAACAACGACCTGGTTTTTCGCATTAAAAGACCCTATTATTTACAATTGAATTCAGTTGCAAGAGTGAGAGCGCCGTTTATTTAAAAAATACGCTCTGATTACTTCTTACAAAGGCGACAGAAAATTGATAGTGTCTAAGGATTGGTACGGCAATTTTTTTATTTCGTGGATCTTTATTAGTTTTTTACTTTTTACGTGATGTATCTCCAAAAGTGGATGCTGTTTTTGTGGGCACTTAATTGTACCGATTTTGTTATCGGTATTTTAGCTGTTGATGATACAACTACCTTAGATGATATATCCGGTAAGTTTATAAATAATATTAAATATATAAGAAATATTGAATACTAATTTAAATTTGTAGAATAGACAAATTTAGATTTAAAATATAAAAAAATTAATTTTACAATTGAACAAATCAATGATATCTCACGAACGAATTTTAACCGGTTTTAACTTTCAAACGGCATTCGAAGTCATTTTTTTAAGGTTAAGAGCTGATTATGTTATGAAATTGATCATTGCAAAGACCAAAAATTGTTCTAAAAAAACGTTGTTTTTCATATATTTGTTTTAATGTTGTTTTTTTTGAAATTTCTCGGAATCAACCTAAACAAAGGACATTAAGAATTTTTAGGAGGTTAAATAGAACGTCAAAAGTCTCGTTTGCCATAAGACTGAATCGGTTTAAAAGCCATTTAAAAGTTATAAGAGGCTTACACACACAGACACAAACGCGCGGCGCCATCGCACACAAACACACACACACACACACACACACACACACACACACACACACACACACACACACACACACACACACACACACACACACACACACACACACACACACACACACACACACACACACACACACACACACACACACACACACACACACACACACACACACACACACACACACACACACACACACACACACACACACACACACACACAATATATGAAAAAATTTACACACACGTATCTAGTGTCATGCTGTAACTGTATTCCAGATACATAACCTGGATTTGTGCAAGGTTAGAATTCCAAACTCTAGGACACAGGATGCTACAACATAGAAATAAATATTGATTAGTCTAAGGGTAAAACCAAACTGTAGACACGTGTTTCGCTCTGGTTAGAGCTCATCAGTACAGTAAAGGTTGGTCTCTTCAGTCACTAATGAAGAGACAATCCTATACTGAGTGACTGAAGAGATAAACTTATACTGTACTGATAAGCTCTAAACACGTGTCTACACTTTGGTTTTGCCCTTGTTTAGACTGATCAATATTTATATCTACTTCGTAGCATCCTGTGTCATAGATTTAGAAATTGTAACCAGGCACAAATCCAGGTTATGTATCTGGAATACAGTGACAGCATGGCACTAGATACGTCTATTAATTTTTTTTATCATGTTATATATAAGACAATAAAAAAACGCTTCGTTCATTTATTATTTAACTTGCCTAAGGTTTTATATTACATGAAAAGCAACCACAAGAGAACCAGTTTTGAAGAAGCGATGCGATGGTGGTACTTGCGATTGGTTTATACTTTCGCAATACTTTTACATCAAATATTGACCAGTCTATACCGGGGATGTCTCTTTATTAATGACTAAAGAGACAAACCTATACTGTACTGATGAGCTGATGTACTTTCTGTACAATTAGTTTCTAATTTATGTATTTTAGTAGTTATATTATATATTTAAGTATGTGTATGAAATTTATTGTCGGAGGGCTAGTGGGGCCTCTTCTAGATGGTCCTGGAACTCCTCTGGAAGTAGCTGCCCTGCAGGTTGGAGTAGCCTCAGCTGAGGAAGCGGAAGTTTCCTTAGGGGTTTCCTCTAAATGACTCTTCGACCTCTGTTCCAAGGGGTTCAAAGAGTATCCTGATCCCAGGTGTTGGGGCCTTGCAGGGTCCTGGTGGTATATCTCCGTTGGAGTTCCTATAACCGAAGAGAAATTGGTGTACTGTTTTTGTAATTTGTGTGTATGTAGGTGAGATGTAAAGGGTGCCAAGCAGCGGGGAATTAGTACTTTCGAAGGATTTTGTGCTAAGTTGCGGCCAGGCGGTTGGTCTGTTGGGGAGTAATGGTAATGAATGGTATAGCCCTATAATCGACTATAGGTCGAATATATATTATGTGTTGTAAGTGTGGAGTAAAGTGTTGGGTTGGCATCTTCCAAAGCGTCCATACAACGCTCCAAGAAGAGAGCCTCGTTTCCTCATTTTATCGAGGGTGCGTTGGACTTCCGATTTCCAGTTAAGGGTTTGCGTGAAGCGCACTCCCAAGTAGTCAATCTCGTCCTTAACTACGAGTCTCTCATCCCAAAGAATTGGGTTGACATCGTCAAAAGATTGATTTGGTCCACGGCTGTAGGAAGGGTGGGTTTTTTGGGGATTGTTTAATACCCTCCAACTTCTGCACTAGTCTGTATACTGATTCAGCAAACGTTGGGTTTTGGTGTTGAGGGCAGCCGTAGTTTTGGCGGATGTGTATAAGGCTGTGTCGTCAGCATAAACTGAATATTTGGGACGTCGTGAGTATAGATAAGATAGAGAAGGAGAGCAAGTATGGAACCTTGGGGAACTCCTGCTTGTGGCGAAAAAGGGTTGGACCGAGATTGGCCTATTTTGACGCGAATTGTTCAGTCGGAAAGGTAGGAGTTAATAAGTTTTATGATTTAGATTGGGAGTTCGATGTCATATAACTTTCGAATAAGGCCAGCATGCCAGACTTGATCAAAATCTTTTTGAACATCAAGAAGTATTGCGTAGCGGGTGCTCAAAAATGTGGTTTATTTTTTTGTGTGTGTATGTCTGTATGTTTGTGCGCGGATCACATGGAAACTACTAATCCGATTTGAATGCGGTTTTTAAAGTTGTATTTGCCTACTTTCAAATTAACATCTGGTGTATAAAAATTTCTCCCCTCACTTCTTTAACGGGGTGGGGAGAGAAATTTTTATACAACAATTAACGCGCCATGCAAACGACGTCGCGGGTACATCTAGTATTATTTATTATAGGTCAATACAAGTATCCGCCAAATGAATTTAACTTTTTTTGTTCGATATTAATAACGGCCATAGGTAGACGCCAACATAAAAGTTTGCCGTTTTTATTGATAATGATATAAAATACATTGTTTGTTCAATTTGCACTTATCAGATTTTTTAATTAAAGGGATCAATAAAATAAATCATCTATTATTGGGCGTTACGAAGTACGCCGTGTCAATGCAAAGTATGTTTTTATTATTTAGTTTTATAAATTCTCAATAGATAGCGGTGTAAGCTAAATAGTCTAAAAAATATCTACACCAAAGTTTAACTTCTAGGTTGCAAATATCCGGTAGATAGCTTTGTATTTCGATATCTTAATAAATGAAAAAAAAAACTAAAAACTAAAGAAAAACGGAACAGGCCTGCTGAATGTGACATTTTTTAAAATTTCTTCTAAATGGCATTTAATAGTACGAATTGGACTGGCTACCCGAGATAATCCCCGGTCGAAGAAATTGCTTGGTGTAATCTCTTGGAGTAGATATTTTATTTTATTTCTATACTCTTCTGGGGTGCATTCGTCTTGGACGCTCACACGCTTTCAGCGCACTCAATCGTCTTTTTCAGCGTTCGACTTGGCGCTCTGAGTAACAAAAAGTCACGCTCGCGGCTAACTTCGTGAGATTAATCTCGTGCTCACAGACGCTAAATCCACAGAGGTAGGGCAGCAAAAGCGTGAGCGCTTAATGGTACTGTTTTTCTAAACGAAGGATGCATGAGCATAAGCTAACCAAACTTTGTAATCAAAAAACAAATTGTTAATATTAAAAATGGCGAGATTTAAATTCTTTGTTCGTAAAAGCTGGTATAACCTGTTCAACGAAATGTTTAAGCCTTTATAAGCATTCTTTTTATTAAATAAATTTAAATATGTACAACAATATTCCCATTCCATTTCATTATCACTATCGTCTATCATATTGTATTCATCATCACTATCATCAGAATCATTTATAATTTCCAATAAATTATGTATTATCTAAAAAACATTTCCTTTATTCGCCATGCTAATACAAACTAACGCAACGCTCACAACGTCCAAAACGAACGATATTTTCTAAACGATTCTAAGCGTTCTTAGGCCAACAAGAACAACAATAATTTGTGGTTATAAGCGTGAGTGCTCAAAGCGTGTGAGCGTCCAAGACGAATGCACCCCTGGTTTACCCAAATTATTATTATTATAAACTTAAGTGACGTCACTTTTTCGAATTGCCACCCTCGAGGAGTAGAGCTGTTTTTAAACAATTTACATCAAAATATATTCCAGTGATAAATATGAAAAGAAACTTAGAACGAAAGTAAAAAAAAATATTTAGATAAAATAATAAATAAGTGAATTTGCGAAGCTAGAAAACAGAAAGAGGTTTTTCTGTATCTAAAAATAGGAATGACTATACAGGGTGAAATAAAAATATTAGAATATCTATTGAACAGACTTGTATCACAAAAGCTAAAACACTGCGCAAAACTAGCAGGAATTTTTGTTTTAAATTTCAAAAGAAAAACGGTTTTTGTATATTTGTAAATTTTGTATCAATTTGAAAATTGTCAAATAACAAATTAATTCTTTTAAATTAAAACTTGTTAATTTTAGTTATTAATAAGAACATTTGACTCATTATTCAAATAGTACATAACTCATAATATTTTTATAACAATTGTCTACAAATAATACTCATTTTGTCAGACAATCTTAAAAGATTGTCTGTCCAGCAAGGACCACGAGGGGGTATGAGCCTTCCTTGACTGGAAAGGAAAGGGTTGGGTATGTTAGTAAGAATATAAAATTAGTTTGTTTTTGAAAACATGTTTTCAAGATACATTTCGATTGGATTAAAAATACAGTAGTAAGGAGGTAAACGCAAAAGGGTATGACCATGTCTAGCTGCAAATGGTGTCAATGACGTATTCATTTTTAAAATTCTGACTTTTGATCATTCTTATTAATTCCTTCTTTACTGGAACCTTTTTAGGAACATTGATATTTTTGATTGCCATAAATCTTAAAATTTCATTCTTTTTTGTGTTATTATTAGGTATTTTGTTTAATATGCGGAAAAGATACATGGCATTGTCCATAACAATTACTGAATTGTAAGAAAACCCAAAAGATAGTGTTGAATTTCGATTCATAAATAAATAAATAAACGAAAAACTAAAAGAAAGTGGAAAATTAAAAACAGAAAAAATGCGGAAAAAATAAAGTCAAAAAATACCTTTCTAAATCAAATAATATAACGCCACCGTAAGCTGGCGCAGTTATTATCTTATATATTTAAACGAGAAATTCTTACTATATTAAGTAGGTACTATCAAGCTGACCGTAATATATATCTTATATAAAAAATCAATAAAAATCAATCACGCTACTGTGTACTGTAATGGGAAACAACACTATTCGCGGTATTTAACTCACGCAATTTTCCTCTTTGATGTTTCGTTTGATGCACCCCGCGCTTAGTAAAAGCCGTCGGCATTTCTTTACAATAATATCAAAAGGGTGGGAACCGACTTTTAAATGGCAAACTATATACACAATGTTGCCATTACTTAAAAATGTCTTTAAGTATAGGTAAGTACCTAATATATACAAAATTGATATCATTAGAAGTAAAAACTGTTTAAATATGGAGAACCTAGTTAATTAATTTAGGTATATATTTTGTAAGAATATTTTTATACTTTCTTTCTAAGAGTCATTGACGAACAATTGAATAGTAAAGTAGAGAGAAAATTTTCAAAATATATAAACTTAGGAATATTCAGATATATATCTGGCAACCTAGATTCGAAAGTCGGTTCCTTTGTTGAGGTTAGAAGGCGTGGTTGTCTTTTCACATTAATATTAGTAAAACTATACTAGCAGGACAATCCATTTTATAGCAATCGATTTCTGGCTTTTATAAATATTATAACAATTTAAAACAGAACAATAAAAAAAGTATAAAAGTAAAAAAAATAAAATAAATATACTAACAAAACTAAGAAATAAAAAATAAAATCTAAAAAACGAGAAAAATTATAAAAAATATTTAAAAAATGAGATAAAATCCGATAAAAAATCGACAAAATAAGAAAAAAACAAAAATGAACAAAATTTAAAAAATTGAAAAAAGAAATAATGATATAACGAAAATATCTAAAAATAAAAATAAAACATTAAAAATAAGAAAAATAATTTTTGGAGAAATTTTTTACCATAAAGTGTGAATACGATAATTTGATTTTTCTTTAAAAATAAACTTTAGTATAACTTTAAATTCGGTCGGCAATAAAAAAAATAAAAAAATTGAATAAGAGAAGAAACAACTGAGAAAACCATAAAAACGAAAAAATTAGAAAAACCTGTTAAAATAAAAAAATAATATAAAAATTATTAAATCGATAATTTAATTTTTTTTTTAAATAAAAACTGATATGCAAGTCCAAATTTTAAATTATGTCAACAATCGAAAAAATCACAATACAACAGAAAACATTCAAGAAAACAAGAAAAAATTAAAAAATTTAAAACCGTGAAAACAAAAAAAATAATAAGAAATTATTTACTATAAGACTGTAGAATTAGTAAATTGATTTCTGTTTAAACAAAAAAACGATACGCTAGTGCCAGTTTCAAATTCTGTCAAAAATAGAAAAAAAAACAGAAAAAACAAATAAAACAAGAAAAAATAAAAAAAGTAAAATTTGATTTTATTTAAACAGAAGAAATACGCCAGTGCAATTTTTATAATTCAGTCGGCAATCAAAAATAAAAAAAATCGAGAAAACGATAAAAATCGAAATAATTAAAAATAAACCGTAGAAATTAAAAAAATTAAAAATATTATTATTATTACTATAAAATTGTAAAATCCATAATTTAATTTTACTTTAAATAAAAACGGATACGCAAGTGCAAATTTTAAATTCTGTCGACAATAAAAAAAAATCAGAATAAACCAAGAAACGATCAAGAAAACTAAAAAAATCGGTCAGCAGTGCAAACAATAAAAAAAAACTCGAACAAAACAAGAAACAATCTAACAACGACAAAAAATGGGAAATGAGAAAAACCTGTAAAAATAAAAAGATTTAAAAATTATTGAGTTTAAATATCGATAGTTTGATTATTGTTTAAACAAAAAAAAGCTACGCCAATGCCAGTTTTACATTCTGTCAAAATTAAAAATAAAAACAGACGCAAGTGCAAGTTTTTAAATTTGGTCGACAATCTAAAAAAAAACGAATAAGACAAAAAACTCGGGAAAACGAGAAAAAAACAAAAAAATAAGAAAAAAAATATTAACTATAAAACTGTTAAATCGATAATTTATTATTTTTCTTTAAATTTTCTTAACATTGACAATTGGTATTAAAAATCCAAAGTAATTAATAATAAAATAGACAAACTGCAAAGGAACAATCAAATATAGAAAAATCCAAATTAGGATATTTATATTTAATCAATAAGATTCTCTGACAGCAGATTTGTAAACAGTTCTTTTATTTTAAATCTTACATAACAATATGTCTCTTGTGAACTGAATAGTTGCAAAATTGCAACAATTTCTTAAAAAAAGATGTCGAATGAAAATGGTATCCTATCTGGACGCTGTCGTAATGATTGTTGACATTAAAAGTTGGAGCATCCTGTATATTACACGTTTTTTTATCTAATTCGTTTGCTGTCATGCAAGAAACAAATAACACAATCAGGATGCAATTAGCTGTAGCGTTTAATTGAGTCACTGAACTTTTTCTTTTATTTAAAATTTAACTATTTTAGACTAGAGTAGATTGGGTAATGTTAAACGTTTAAAAAATCATGATTTCAAAATTAAGAATATACTTTCTTTCTGTAAATTAATTTTACTTTCTGGATTCAGTTAATATAAATTTATACAAACAAAGGGGTAAAATTAAATGAGTGCTTTTTGATTTTCTTTGCCTTCATCAAAGATCGTTTTTCCAGATATTAACACAGTAACGTTAAAACGTCCTAAAAGGCAATATTTTTGTAGCTAGTTCAAGTCGTAAGTTACCTTTTAAGAGCCTATTACTAGTTTCCCCCGAACTTGTAATTAAGGACACCAAAGTAAAACTCCACAAATGATTTAAAATAATTTATTACAAATTTAATTATTTTAAAACCAATTAATAAAACAAAATATTGAATATTTAATAAAAGAAGATTAATTATGGTAATGAAAGATTTTTTTTTCTTATCTCATTCATTGAAGAATTCAGAAACCCTTGAATGGACTTATATGTAAGGAAATCTATTCTGTAGAGATAATTATTTCTTTCAAATTCCAAAATTTATTGCAAAATGTTTTAAAATTCTTTTCAATTTTCTCCACAAAATAAATAAATAAATAAATAAATAAATGACCAAAGAAAACATTATTAAAATTGATTTACTTCTATTTCAAAGAGCATAAACACAAAAGAATTAGATTCTTTGACGTACCAACTCATAAAGAGAGAGAATTACTAATCACGACTGGAAAATGTCGATAATTTAATAATAATAACAATAATGCAAATAATAATTTATTTTATCCAAAAGGCAATACAATTGTATCGAAATTACAAAAATTATAAAAAATCTGAGGTATTATAAAAATACACATCTAAAATAAAAGAGTGTGCCTGTAACCTTTACGCGCGATTGAAGTAAAACTTATCGGAAAATAAATATTTAATTACAATTCAATTATATTTATTGTCTCTATACTTTACAAAAAATGAGATGTTATATTAATATTATTCATTAGAAATAGGAATTTGAAAGTTATCATTATTTTTTATATATGAAATAATAGGTTTATGATAACTAAAATGTGAAACATAGATTTTACTCTCTAAATACCATTAATGTATTTGAAAACGGTTGAAAATTTTGAAAATTTCATAAATAAATTTTGAAAATTTAAGCTCCTCCCATAGCTGAAATCATACCGTTACTTCCATCAGAATCTTCCGTTAGAATCTAACGTTAGAGTTACCCCTAGTCGCGCCTAAAGAAGTTTTGCTTCAATAATAGGTAAACAATATTAAAAATATACACACATTACGTTTAGAATGTGTGATTTTGTAGCTGTATCTACCTTATTGTAATACAACACAACACAAGAGCCTTCGATAGTTAAATAACCATTTTATTTTGTAGCATTTTATAGCATATTCCATAAAATTTAAAATCCTGAGTTGAGTTTGTTTTCTTCAGTTTTACGAAGGATATGTTATTGCTGGTAAAAGATCAGCCATCCTGACTAGTGGTTTTATGGCTTTTTTGGCTACCTAACCAAACCTAAAATAAGTATAAGCAAGTGTTAAGACATTTCGAATATTACTATTTTATAAACAAAAACGTGCAACATACTTAACGCAAAGCTTCCCTATAAATAATTATTTACTATCATAATATGTATGTATGTATGTATATAAACTTACTTAATCAAATCATAATGAATGTTGGTCTCTCGTCTTTTTTTTCATTTTTATTTTTCTTCAAATCTTTCTGGCGCTTATAATATGCCCTTTGACGTTTACAATTTCTTTTTTTTAGCTCTTTAAGTCTATAAAACGAAAATAGCTAGGTATAAGTAATAGGTATAAATAGTGTAATTACACACCAGAAATAAATTTTATGCATATATTCACTCATTTGCATTCAATATTTTTTCATCACTTTTTTCATTAATAAATCCACTTTGTTTATTCATATTTAAAACAAACACTTTATACACAAATTTAAACTATTTACCACCAATGTATTGAAACACGTATGGGGGCTTTTTACACAATTTATTTACAAAATTGTTAAGATACACTGAACTCTGCTGGATAAAATGTAACTACTTGACAATACAATGAACTCTTCTGAACACTTGACTCGAACTGACGTTAACTGCCCGTGCATCCCCTTATATACAACATTATTTAATCTAGTTAGTGTGTTTAGAAGTTTCTAGAATTTTCTAGAACATTATTTAAAATGGTCAGTTGATTTTTTTACAAACTTCTAAAAATCAACTGTCAACAACAATCTTTCAAATTAAGGTCCCTTCCTTTACGGTTATCCCGTTACACTGCCCCCTCCTTAGATTCATTCCTCCTGGAATGTTATTTCCTACATCGGAATCCCGCACACTCCCTGAGCCAGCCAAACCATTTTCTTGGAGTTGCTGCGACTCTCCACTGTGGTTTCCCTGGTAAGGCGCCAAACGATCATGATGGACCACGACGGGTTTCCCTCTGGGAATTTTCACGATCCTATAAATGACATCGTTAATCTTCTTCTTGATGGTGTAAGGACCTTCCCAGTTCTTTTGTAATTTGGGACAAATACCTCGACGCCGTCGGGGGTTATAGAGCCAGACTAAATCTCCAACTTGGTAACTCTTTTCCATTTTTCGTGTGTCATAGTACCTCTTCATCCGATCACTAGATAATTGTAGTTTTCCACGCACCAGGTTGTGTATATTCTCCATTCGATTCTGAAGGTCAGCGACATATTGTTCACGTGCCATTTCTTCACCAGGTTTACAACCAAACACCAAGTCACATGGTAGCCTCATTTCTCTACCGAACAGGACCTTCGCAGGCGTTTGGCCAGTTGATTCGTTGATGGCCGATCGAATTGCCATTAGAAATAGTGGAATATGTCGATCCCAATCCCTCTGACAATCTGACACCACTTTTGACAGATAGTTGGTTATAGTCCGGTTCATTCGTTCCACCATTCCATCAGACTGAGGGTGCATCGCTGTGGTTCTCGTTTTGTGGATGCCTAATCTTTGGCAAACTTTTTGAAACAGCTTGCTCTCAAAATTTCTTCCTTGGTCTGAATGTAATTCTAATGGTACCCCAAATCGGCTTACGAATTCTTCAACCAATATTTCTGCTAAAGTGGTAGCTTCCTGATTGGGAACTGCATATGCTTCAACCCATTTAGTGAAGTAGTCCATTACAACAAAGATGTACTTGTTCCCTACATCGGTCTGTGGAAGTGGCCCCAATATATCTACTGCGATTCTTTCAAAAGGACTTCCAACCAGGTATTGCTGCATTTCCGTCTTCGGTTTTCGGTGCGGACCGTTACTGGCAGCACATGTAGTGCATTTACGACACCAATCTTTAACATCATTAGTGCAATTTACCCAGTAAAATCTATCTCGGATCTTTTGCAGCGTTTTCGTGATACCCAGATGTCCTCCAGAACTATCATTATGCATCTGTTTTAAAATTTCCGGTACAGCATTTCTTGGGACCACTATTTGTTTCCTTGTTTCTGTGCCCTCGGAATTTTCTACAAGTCTTTTAACGAGCCCTCCATCCAAAATTAAAGAGTTCCATTGGGACCAGTATGCTTTTAAAGCAGGAGAGGATGAGGATATCTCTCTCCACAACGGACGACGGTCTATTCTCTTCCACTCCCTAATCTTTCTCAGAACGGGATCGTTTTCTTGTTGCTCCTCCAGCATAGAGCTCTCGTCTCCTGGCACAACCTTAACTAAGGCAAGTTTTTCCTCGTTCTGCTCCATACGGGTACAATGGGGGCAATCAGGTCGACATGGTCTTCTGGAAAGTGCATCAGCATTACGATGTCTGGTTCCAGGTCTGTGCTCGATTTCAACATCATATTCCTGCAGTTTTTCGAGCCATCTTGCTATCTGTCCTTCTGGGTTCCTAAAGCTAAGTAGCCACTTTAAACTAGCATGGTCTGTTTTGATCAGGAATTTTCTGCCATACAGATATTTATAAAAGTGTTCGACGGATTTTACAACTGCTAACAGTTCCCTCCGAGTTACACAGTAATTCTTTTCAGCTTTCGATAAAGTTTTGCTGAAGTAACCAACCACTAATTCCTTACCGTCTTGTAGCTGTGACAAGACGGCTCCAATTCCCACATTGCTGGCGTCGGTGTCCAGAATAAGCTTACCATCAGGAAGTGGATAAGCAAGAACAGGTGCTGACGTAAGCTGTTTCTTCAATATTTCAAACGCATTTTGACATTCCTGATCCCAACAGAAGGACTTATCTTGTTCTGTCAAACGTGTCAAGGGTTTGGCAATGTCTCCAAAATTCTTGACATATCGTCGGTAATAGGAACAAAGACCCAAGAAACTCCGGAGCTGATGTTTGTCGATAGGGATTGGCCATTCCTGAACGGCTTGTATCTTAGCGGGGTCAACAGCAACGCCATCCTTGCTTACGTTATGTCCTAAATAGTTGACCTGTCTCTGGAACAAGTGGCATTTCTTAACATTCAATGTTAGATTAGCGTTCTGTAATCTTTTAAAAACTTCTTCCAGGTTAGATAAATGTTCCTTAAAGGTCTTACCCATTATGATGATGTCGTCTAGATAAACTAGACAAGTTTCCCATGACAAACCCCGCAGGATGTTCTCCATTAGTCGTTCAAACGTCGCAGGAGCATTACAGAGGCCAAATGGAAGGACTGTGAATTGCCATAACCCTGATCCACTGGTAAAGGCAGTCTTTTCTTTGTCTGCAGGATTCATTTTAACTTGCCAGTATCCGCTTTTAAGGTCTAAGGTAGAAAACAGAGTAGAACCCGCCAAAGCGTCGAGGGCATCATCAATCCTTGGCAGAGGATAACTGTCCTTCTTAGTGACATCATTAAGCTTTCAATAGTCGACACAAAACCGCATTGATCCGTCTTTCTTTCTCACTAATACCACAGGAGAAGCCCACGGACTACTGGATGGTTCGACTATGCCATTTTGAATCATTTCTTTAAGGGCTCTGTCTGCTTCTTCCTTTTTAACTTGAGGCATCCTTCGGGGTACCTGTCGAATCGGACGTGCATCACCAGTGTCAATTCTATGTTGTACAACATCAGTTCTTCCCAGTTTACTTTTAGAACCAAATACAGGTTTATAACGGTAAAGTAGATCTCTTACCTGTTTCTTTTCTAATTTTGACAAAGAGGGGTCTAATTTTGTCATTAATTGTTTAATTTCGTTGGTCTCATCTGTTTCCGTAACATTTATCTTGTGAATTATGGCCATTACTGGTTCTAAACTTCCCATTTCCGTGTCCTTTCGGAGAAGAACTGGATGATCGTTCAAGTTGATAACTCGGATGGGTACCTCTTTGGCGGATCTAACAAGAGTCTTACCCACAAGGAGTCCTTTTCCCAATTCATGGTCATGGTTCTTCGGCTCTATCATGGCTGGGGCACCATCTGGCTCCAGTCCATCCAACCGCGCTGTGACGACACATTCGCAGCTTGCCGGAAGTTCGATATCATCGATTAGCTTAATCGAGGCATTGTCAACTTGTTTTCGGTGCAGGAATATTTCTTCATTACCAGTACGAAGGATACGTTGGCGAAGATCCAAATGAAAACCACAGTGGAGCATAACATCCATGCCCAGAACAACATCTTCATCAACGTCAGCCACCAGCACTGAGTGAACAAGAGAGGTTGAACCAAACTGTAGCGTCACCTGTAGCTCACCATAGACTCTAGCAGAATCTCCGGTAGCGGTACGCAGTCTCCAACTGGTAGGCAACATCTTATTTCGCATAATGATGGTTGGTCGGACGATAGTTTTTGTAGCTCCAGTGTCTACCAGCATGCTAATATTCTTCCCATCAAGGAGGCCATCTACATGTAAGCTGTCCACGTGATGTCGCAGAGTTGCCAATTTAATGGTGTGAGGGGCTTCGGGAATGTTTGGGGTCGATTTCGCCCTCCAGGAGTCGACCCGTTCTAGTTTTCCTGCTGCTGGGGTACTTCAGCAGAAGATCTTTCTTTTTGGGGGCAAGTATTTCTTATATGGCCTAGTTCTCCGCAGTTCCAGCATCTCACTTGGCGCCTTCTTTTTGGAGATAACTTCATTAATCTCTCTACTACCGCTTCAACGTCGCTAACGGAATGAACGGCATGGTCGTAGTTACCGGTGATTTCCCTTAGTCGAGCAACTCCACGTGAGGCCTCCGTCGCCGCCTCAAACTCCAGGGCAATGGTCAAGGCGTCCACAAGAGTCTTCGGCCGGGCCAACCGTACAGCGCGCTGCAACTCGACGTCTCGAAGACCATCGGTGAAGGTTTGGACTGCTAGGCACTCCAGGAAATCCTCCGCTGCATTTGAATACGCAAGTCGTACCATTCTTGCTACATCCGCTTCAAATTCCTGGATAGTTTCTCCATTTTTCTGTTTTTGGCTCTTTAACTGCATTCGGTACACAGGTTGTAGATGAGTTTGACCATAACGCATCTCTAGACGATTCACCAATAACTCGAAGTTGTCAGCTTCATCCGGCATCAATGATTGCAAGACGTCTAAAGCTTCGCCTCGCAGAGCTACGGTTAGGGACAATGCTTTCTCCTGGGATGACCATCCATTAGCTCTGGCCGCTGCGTCGAATTGTTTCAGGTAATTTGGCCAGGAAGTCTTCCCGTCGAAGGTCGGAAGTTTCATCGTCGTTCGTCCATGGGTCGTCTCCTCGCTTCTTTGTCGTTCGACGTCTGCGTGGCAGGTTTCCATCCTTCTTGCATCTCCGTCGCCGTGGTGGATGGTTTGGTTTCGGCGGCTAGCTTCCTGTTCTTGTCGAAGCTTCCTTATCTCGGACTGCATTTGCTGGTTGATCTGGTTTTGCTCGTCTCGCAAGTTGGACACTTGCTGATTTTGTTCGTCTCGCAAGCTGGACACTTGCTGATTTTGTTCGTCTCGCAAGCTGGACACTTGCTGATTTAAGTTGTCTACTTGCTGATTCAAGTTGGCTACTTGCTGATTCTGCTCGTCACGAAGATGTGATATTTGCTGGGAGAACGAACTGGATAACTCATCTGATAGGGTAGACATCCGTTGTGATAGCTCCTCTTGTTGGCTCTTCATCTGACTGGATAGCTCCTCATGTTGACTCGTCATTCGTCCTGATAGCTCCTCTTTCAGCTGGGACATATCTTCGCGCTGGCTCTTCATCTGACTGGATAGCTCCTCATGTTGCCGGGAAAGTTGTTGAGCTTGTTCTTTTTGTTGGCTCGTCATTCGTTGGGACAGCTGGGACATGTCTTCGCGCTGGCTTTTCATCTGACTGGATAGCTCCTCTTGCTGGCTCGTCATGCGTCCTGATGGCTCCTCTTGCAGCCGGGAAAGTTGTTGAGCTTGTTCTTCTTGCAACCGGGAAAGTTGTTGAGCTTGTTCTTCTTGCAACCGGGAAAGTTGTTGAGTTAGTTCAGAATTTGCTTTTTGAACTGGGTCTTCGAACTCCACAGCGTCAGGGTCCAAATTATTATTAACGTAGTACTCACGGAGCCTTCTCAACAATACGGATTTGCTTCCAGTAGTTTCCAACTCTAATTCTTCAAGCTCTCTTCTGAGCTCAGCCACCAATAGTTCATTTATCTTTTTTCCAGGCATTCTTGTATCTTCACCCCACACCTGACACCAATTTGAAACACGTATGGGGGCTTTTTACACAATTTATTTACAAAATTGTTAAGATACACTGAACTCTGCTGGATAACATGTAACTACTTGACAATACAATGAACTCTTCTGAACACTTGACTCGAACTGACGTTAACTGCCCGTGCATCCCCTTATATACAACATTATTTAATCTAGTTAGTGTGTTTAGAAGTTTCTAGAATTTTCTAGAACATTATTTAAAATGGTCAGTTGATTTTTTTACAAACTTCTAAAAATCAACTGTCAACAACAATCTTTCAAATTAAGGTCCCTTCCTTTACGGTTATCCCGTTACAGTATTTTGGTTGACAAGATGACAAGCTGTCAATTCATACAATTACAGATTTAATTTTATTTAATATAGTAGACAGAATCGTGTTAGGTATTTTGTATCAGGTTTTGTTTCCGGTACGCGGTACATTAGAATGACGTCACGTCCGTTAGAATTACTGAGTTACCCCTAGTGCCGCCAAAGAAGTTTTACTTCAAAAATTTTCAATTTCCTTCTAAACAGTTTTTATATCAGATAGTGATTTATTAAATAGTTTAGGTCCGATGTAGTTAGGAGCCTTGTATCCAAGAACCAATCGTGCGAAAGGTACGTGAAGCTCACCAGCCTGTCGTGTATTGTATTTATGAATATTATTATCGCGGTCAAATTATCACCGCTGTTAAAATATATATGTACACAACTCAAAAATATGTTGGTATTCAAGGGAGACGAAGGATACCAAATTGTTTGAAAAGAGGTTTACAAGATCCTCTTTCTGAAATTTTCGTCATAAAGCGCAGAACTCTCTTTTGCTACATAAACTGAATTACCCCATAAACACACTCCATATCTGAGCCAAGTATCAACTTGTGCAAAGTACAGACCGACAAGCTGACTTATTTCCAGCACCACTCGCAAATTGATGAAAAGGTATTTCGGCGAATTAATTTTTGAACTTATACTTCTTTTGGTGCGATAGAGAAAATTGATGAGAGTGAATTTTTACGATGCGCGCGCACACCGACAACTGAATTGACTTTAACATCGTAAAGTTAGTCGCACACCGACACCTGAATTCTACATCGTGGTTTATGGTCCGATAAATTTTATAAATTCGAATCATTTACGTAAGTATGCAAATCATGAACTATCAGTTCTATATGTATAGATTTCGAAATTTATCCTGAATTGTTATTAAATATGATATAAGTTGTCCGTAGCTCATTTGGATAAGCGTCGGATAAGCGTCCAGTTGTGACAGTTGTGTTATGTTATAATAATCGAATAGATAACGCGAAAAGAGAAGTTTTTTTTCTGTTTTTTTTTTTGTTCTACATTAATATAAATTCCAAGAAAACGCATATTTTCATGCGTACTTTTAAGAATAGTTTGACCAATAGCAACCCTTAAATAATTTATCGCTTTCTGCCAATTGTGAAATCTCATTAATTGTGTTTTATCCACATTAAAAAATAAATCCAAACTATTAAGGTAATTGGTAATTCCTTGAACGACACTCAAAGTTTTTTCTTTCAGTTATCATTAGTTGCTAAAACAACTATGGGAAAACGATTTACATAAGTTACATAGATGTTGTTACCAATTCCTGTATCTGCCCATTAACATATAGAAGAAATAGAATGGTTCCCAAGACACGCGCTTGGTTTAAAAAACAAGATTCATACACATTTTCTTTTTTTTTAAATTGACTGCTATATTGCTTTCGATTTTTGATGACTGTTGATAACCATTCCAGTAACTTCTTTATACCGTACATCTCAAGAACAGTCAGCTGAGATTTATAATTAACACAATCAAATGCTCTGCTTAGATCACATAGAATCGAAACGAGACACTCGCCAGCTTCAAGGTAATCGATTATATTCATACTAAAACCTGCTGTTTTTCTGTAATGATCTGATGTTTGTCTAAGAACAGTTAAATACGTATTCAAAAACTATCGAGAGGCTATAAGGAATTGGCACAGATTTATAGTTTTCTACCAACATTAGATCCTTACCAGTCAATAATTGAAGTGCAAAAACGCCTTTTTCAAATGACATATTTACACGGTATGTCAATGAAGCTAAAATATCCTCTTAAGATTGTTTTAAGATAAAATTAGGTATTTTATTTTCCTCAAATAACTTTTTATTTTTAAGTTTCCTATTTATTAAGTTTAATAGCTTAACTTCAGTAAAAGGTGTCAAAAACATCAAATTTGTCATTAATACCTGCATGTCTGATTTTATCTATTCTATTTATTTTGTTAACCAATTCGATTGGTGCCTTAATAAAAAATTCATTAAAATAATTAGCTATCTCAAAGGGTTCTTACTTCTTAATAGCAATATTTTTTAGTAATCTTGGTTTTGTTGGTTAATTCCGACACTACTCTCCATGAAGCTTTTGTAACATTGTCCGATTTGATAATACAATTTTGGTAGTATCTTTTTAAAATTTAATAGATTTGAATGTTTTATCTTAGCTTCCTTGTAAAAAAATGTAAAATTTGGATTTGTTTTTTGTAACAAAAATAGATCCTTTAACTTTGCACATAATGTACGCACATCATCTTCTACCCACTTGTTTTTACTTTTACATAATCTTTGTTTGGGAAAGCATGCATTAAAATTCAAAAGTTTCCTAAACGAATGCAAATTTAAAAGAGGTTATGTTTTCTCTTCTAAAACACATTTTTTCACATAATTCGACCTCTCTCCATAATGACCGCGTAGGTAAAATGATGTTCATTTACCAATACAAAGTGTTTTTGAAGTTATACTTCTATTCATGCATTCGGTGGAAAAGATTTGTGTACAGTTAAATGGGAAAAATCATTACATATGTAATGGTGTGAGTAAGAGAAAGGCAGACACACTTATAAGGTATATTGGTCGGTAAAAACAAAGATGAAATACTTATCCCATGGTATAAGTCATAACTATAAGCCCTTTGAATACCGTTTTAACATTCAGTACATTGAAAAGGGTTAGATAGACAAAAGAGAGCTGATATGAATATCATAGTGACGGACCAAATGATTATTTGACAGATTATTTTATAATTCTGTCACGTAAGTTAACATATTAAGTTAAGTATTTTATATTAATAATATTAATAATAATATTCAGTAATGAGTATTGTATTGTAGTTTAAATACCGTCACAATGTTGCAGTATATCGTGCACTATGCTTTTGATGTTGTTGGCTACATAAACAGAGTTTTTACGAATAGTGGAGAAAATAAAGCACCAAAACCTCCGAATTTTGTAACGTAAGATGGATCGGAATGCGTTTTTTTTGCATTGGATTCGTTAAAGTATCAGGAAATTTGTAGCTATATTTTATAATGTAAAAATGGATTCGAAAAGTACATTCCGAACAGACAATAGAGAGAATACTTACAACTCAGTAAGTATTGCTGAAAATGGGTTCAATTTATATACTTGAGGTTTTTGGAGTCGCTGAACACGGATATCACGATTCCAAAAGTCTCCGCGGCAGTTGGTGTCTAGGGTATTTACCTATTCTCCTGGCGTTTTATGTAAATTCTGTACGAAATCAGTGCACACTTGGTACTCGACGGTTTTTTGAGTCGCTAAATACGATTATAATAATGGCGATGTTCTTCGAAACTCCTGGTGCCGAAGACGGACCTCGTCTCCAGGAATTTTTTGCAAATTCGATACAAAAAGAGTGTTCACTCGGTACTAGCAGGTTTTTGGGGTCGCTGAACACGAATATCATATAATGACTTTGCTAAATCATTCGCATACAAATTTATGAATTCGGTCGCGTGCATAGAAGTATAACTTCTGCCGGCAGTGCCACTGACTGCCACACTAGTTTTTTTTAATTACAGCCAATCATTGTAAATTGAACTATTCTAAAGAAACATCGAAATATATAAAAAAAAAAATGATTTTCTTAAGAAAACGGCCAGCTTATTGCAAAATTTTGTGTAAGAAATAGGAATTTTTTTTATTTTAAATCATGTTGTTTGTTACCAATAGTTGTATCGTAAATAATAACCACTATACTTATATAACAAAAAATCGTTTCACCTTGTTCTACTTCTTCTACCATCTTCTTTTTTTGTGTCTATTTTACCACTTTAATGAGGTATACACTAAGATAATACGCTTAATAAATATGCCAAAATGTCGTTTTATCTGTTTCTACTTTTGTGAATACTCATCATCTACCACCTCTTGTTTTATCTTTTCTACCACTTTCCTGAGTTATACAATGAGATAATAGATATGTACGCTCATTAAATATTACAACAAACTGTTTTACCTGGTTCTTCGTCCATAAATACTCACAATCTACTAACTTCTTTTATGCCTTTCCTTTTTTACTACTTTACTAAGGTATGTTAAAGACCCTTTACAGACAGAAACAAAGTCTCTTTTGGAAGTAAGAAAAAATCATCGAATTTATACATATGAATTATATACAGTTTAAACAAAAATATCATTTGAGTTACCAAATCTAAACCAAAATCAATATGGAATTTTATAACATGAGGATTCTTTATAACAAATTTCATAAAGCTTTTTTGAAGTGAAAACTTCTTTAGCCGCGTTGAGCATTTTTTCTGTAATGGGTAAAAAATCCTAAATTCGCGTCAGGACACGTGACCCTGATCGAAAAAACGTAAGATGACAAATAAACAAATTAAAGAGACGGGCAATCATATTTTGTAGTGGTGAAAATAGGAACTAAACCAGCTGGTAGCGCGAAAAGCAGAAAAGTAGTTATAACCGTATAGTGCCTTAGTAAGTACTAGTAGTGTTATTTTAATATAATTTTTTAAGGTACTTTAAGCATAAAAAGTGTGTAGAAGTATAGTGAATAGTTTTAAACATGGTGCACTGATGTCGGAACTTGTTGCCAACTTTATATTATGCATCAACACATCTGTTCTATTATTATCTCTGGTTTTGTAGTTGACATTGGTCAAAACATGGCTTTGGATAATACCTATGTTTAAAGTGCCTTAGTCTTAATAAACTTATTTAAAATTAAAATTATGAAATTATCAAGTTGTGAAAAAATTATATAGGTTTTAAATAGATTCGACAAAAAAGCGAATATTCGATGTTACTATGAATAAAAATATCGATATATCGGATACAATAAATATTTGTCAAAACTCAAAACATCGAATTAATCCGACATATCGTATGGAAAATATCAAATAAATTCGATATATCGATGTGTGAATATCCCTATGACACGCGCACCTATAAATAGTGACAGGTGACAGCTAATAATTCAAAATTCAAACGTCTGTGTTTAGTGTTCTTTAAGTGTTTAAAATATGGATATTAAACAAATTAATGATAAAAGTGACGAAGAAATAGCGAAAGAAAATGAGTGAGTACTTTATAAATATACTAGATGAAAAGTTCTGTCCCCTAAATTGAGACCATTTGTTTAACATTACGTTTAAACTCCTGGTATCTATACGTCGTGGTTCTGGTAATGATTATGGTGAAAAAGTCGTTGAAATTATGGATGAAAGTTGATTTTTCTGAGAGATAAACTTTTTAATGTAAAATAATTGTAATACTTTTAAAGTGTTAAATTTTTAATGTAATATAAATTGCCATGTTTGTGTACGATATACGATAGCGCAATAAATAAATATTGTATTCTACCACATAAATGATAGTACTTTTATTCTGATAAAGCAATACGTGCTTCTGAGAGATAAACTTTTTAATGTAAAATAATTGTAATACTTTTAAAGTGTTAAATTTTTAATGTAATATAAATTATCATGTTTGTGTACGATATACGATAGCGCAATAAATGAATATTGTATTCTACCACATAAATGATAGTAATTTTATACTGATAAAGCAATTCGTGCAAAATTATTCCCTAACCATTCCAAAATATCAAACATGCACAACGTTAGTAATCAAGTTTTCACTTCTGCTGGCACTCCCGGAGTGCAACCCGTCGTTTTTTTTTTCTTCAAGAGTTATAGCCTACACAACGGAAGGAAATATGTATTATATACATGAATTTGGGAAAACCATTAAAATTTTCCCATTACAGTTATACGATCTGAACCAAAATCAATACAGTTTTTTTTATGACATGAGAATTCACAAATTTAATAACGCTATATCCTTCCTTTTAAGAGTTATAACAAACATAAACGGAGGAAAATATGAAGCATATTCAATAGTTTCGAAAAACCGTTAAAATTTACCGTTAGAGTTATACTATCTGAATTTTAAAATCAATAGGATATTTCCCCATAGCCTGAGGATTCTATACACCAAATTTTATGATACCGTGACCTCTCGTTAAAAATTATGGTGCACAGAAACAGAGGACACAGAAACCTATATTATAAAGTACCTTGATGAAATTTTTGACCTTGTTTTGTTGGTTCTATTACATTTTATTTAATTTGGTTTATATTTGCGAAAAAAGGTGTTATTCACAATTGTATATGTGTTTGTGCTTTTTTTTAGTTCTTCTTTCTTTTGAAGTCTTTACATTACATATTTGTTAACTGGCCTAAAAGTTAACAATCCAACAACTTTTTAAAATTTATTTTTTTAGTACCTAACAAAGAATCCATTTTGTTTAGTTAGTTTATTGGAAATATCAAATAGTCAAAAAAAATCTAAAACTCTAATACTAATATAAGGTATTCTCTAATTCCCCGTCAAAATAAAATTATACTTTATTGGATTTCCATATTCATTACATTGCTATTTACTTTTATATAACTAAAGAAAGTATTTTGTCGTTTTGAATTAAATGAAAATAAAAGTAGTGACTAAGAAAATTGGACCACTTAACGTAATCATCATGGAAAGTATTTATTTAAATAAGATGATAACGAAGTAATTTTGGAGAAATCGAATGTCTATACTATCACAAAATAAAGAAAGTTTAATTATTCCTTACTAAAACTAAATTGTAGTTAAATAACACAGATCTGCAAATAATAGGGTTGTGATTTACGTATTTCCTAAGTAATTTTTTAAATAGAATCCAGGATAAAGAGAAAGATAGTTTAGCGATCACCTGTTGTTTACTTTTTGATTAGATGACTAGCTTATCTCATAATAAATACAAAAGACTCAGGTGGTAGGTGGAGAACGAGTCGTGGATTCAAGATGTATCGGTGGTCAGTAACGGACACATAAACTAAATTAAGCTAACTATCTGGATCTGGAAATTTGAGGAGGGGCAAGCTAGTGCTTAGCGAGCACTGAGGCCACTTATGACCCATTGTGCATCCTCCCGTATGTAGGGACATTCTCACCTCAGGCTGTCACCAGGCCTGGTGATTTAAAATAGGTGATGAGGCTCCCGAGGGGGATCTCCCTGACATCGGCTGGTGTAAGCCAATACTCATCCAACACGGATCTTCTGATTTCAGAAAAGCAGAGCAGTCATACATAATGTGCTCTACTGTTTCCTCTTCTTGTTCGCAGCCTCTGCATAGCGGCGATTCTGTAAATTTCATCCTAAAGAGATTTTGTCGCAATTGGCAGTTATAAAAGGACAAAAAAAATATGGCAGCCCGTTCAGACGGCATGTTCGGCCCGGTTTTAAATTCAAAACTGTATTTTAATCAAATCGTAGCACTATTTTACACGACACACGTCGAAACCAAACCAATTTCTATATTTATGTTTTTTCTTTCAATTATCTTGTTTAATTGTTTATTGATTTTAATCATTTTTCTCCAAAATAAAATAGAAAAATTTTATTAACAAATAAGTTGTTTTTCGATTTTTGTAATTGTTAAAAAAACAGTTTTGAGTTATAGTGCACATAAATTAAGGAAAATATAAATTGTATACACGGGTTATCTGATCTGATTCAACATCAAAAGAGTTTTTTAATTTGAATTGAGTATTCTATTTACCATATTTTCCGACCCTAAGACATTCCGTCTAAGATTGATAGCGTAGGTACACAAAAGCAAGAGAAATGTGCATTATATATTTATATAAGAGTTTCGGAAAACCGTTAGATTAATCAGATATGAGTCAAAATCAGTTGAATGGAGTGGCGATTTCCTGACCATAGCATCTTTTGCGACACATATTTTAACCACAAATTTATATAAAGTAATTCTCACCCTTACAGCTTCGGTAAAAAATTGTCTGGTGAAAATTTTCTTAGTACAAAACGATCAGTAGATCGTTATACTCTCCAAGGAAAGTGAGATTTACTCTTGACCTAACATTTAGCATAGATAAATTTGTACATTAAGCACAAGTTCTAAAAAAACTTGTTTTAAATCCTTTAAGGAAGAAAATGTGGTTTAAATAGTAATGGAACCATACTACGGAAGGCAACACAAGACAGTACGCATAAGGATAAAATACAGAATTCCTAATGCGGGTATTGAAACATATCGAAAGTTCCTAGTAATAAAACCAAGCATGCGAAAATCTTTGCTTAATATTTAGTAAATGTGTAAAATAAATGACATGACCTATTTAACAACATATCCAAATAACTAATTTTAGTCACTCTAGATAAAAGAATGAAGTTAATGCTTTATTTAAAAGCAACAAGATTTTTAGACTTAGTAAAGAATTTAGTCATACATTTATTGTAGTTATACTTTTATTCATGCACTGGATTTGTGTGGGGTTAAATAGAAAAATCATTACATATGTAATGGTGTGAGTAAGAGAGAGACAGAAACACATATAAGGTATATTGGTCGGTAAAATCAAAGATGGAATATTTACCACATGTTTAGTCATAACTATAAGTCCTTTAAATACCGTTTAAATATTCAGTACATTGAAAAGAGATAGATATACAAAAAAAGTCTAAGCTAATGTTTTGAATATCATAGTGACGTGTAACATTGTGTTTGACAGATTATTTTATAATTCTGTCACGTTAGTATACATAAAAAGTTTAGGATTTTATAATATTAATATTAATAATAATATTTAGCAATGAGTATTGTATTGTAGTCCATAGTACCGTCACATGGTTGCATTATATCCTGCACTTTTTAAGGTTTTTGGCTATATAAACAGAGTTTTTAAGAATAGTCGAAAAGTGCATTCCTAACAGACAATAAATGGAAAAATTACAACTCGGAAAGTACTCCAAATGGGTTCAATTTATGTACTCGCTGAACACGAATAACATGATGTCGAAAGTCTCCGCGCCACTTGGTGCCTAGGGTGTTTACCTCTTCTCCTGGGGTTTTATGTACATTCTGTACAAAATCAGTGCACACTTGAAACTCGGCGGTTTTTGGGTCGATAAATACGAATATGATAATGGCGATGGTGTCCAAAACACCTGGTGCTTAAGACGGACCTTGTCTTCAGGAATTTTATGCAAATTCGATACAAAATGAGTGTGCACTCGGTACTAGGAGGTTATTGAGGTCGCTGAACACGAATATTATATAATGATTTTACTAAATCATTCGCATACAAATTTATGAATCCGGGTGCATTCATAGAAGTATAACTTCTGCCGGCAGTCGCACTGACTGCCACTCTCGTTTTTTTTATTAAGAAACAACCATTGGAGAGAGACTAGTTATATAGTAAATTTAAATTTTCTTGGACCTTAAGACATTGAGGTATGCAATGCATGTATAGCTTTAAATCTTCAGCAAATAAAAAAATTCACCAAACCTTGATATTTTATAAATTTTATTATAAAAAGGTTAAGAAGGAAAGGACTCACATGAGAACCTTGAGGGACTTCCAATGTATCCAAAATAGAAACTAAAAGTAAGTCCTTTATGTAGACAAACTTAACTCTTCAACTAAAGTAACTACTTGACCAAGAAAGGAAACACTCAGAAAAGCCATGACAGTTTAATTTAAAAAATAGCAATGAGTGGATGACTGTGTCAAAGGCTTTTAAAAAATCTGTATTGATGGAGTCTATTTGATATCTGTTTTAAAAAATCCTCGACAATATAGTCCTGATGCTATAAAATATTCGTAAAAGTAGACTTAACCTCTCTAAAACAGTACTGCTCATTGACCAGAAGTTTTTTATAATGCGAAGCAAGATATTAGTGAACTTAAAGTTCAAAAAGATTAGGAATAGCAAATCACAGAACAATAAATATATAAATTTTATTATTATCCTTAACCACTTTTGTAAATAGGAGTAATAAAGCTGAAACGCCATTTATTAGAAAAAAAGACAAAGACAAATTATATAGAATATGTATAGATACATTATACACACATTTTTTAGGAAATATATTGGAATACGGTCAGGACCAAAACTTTATTTATCTTTATTTGGATCATCAATTACTTCAAAAACTTTAGCCAGTGTAAACTGAAAAAGTAGTCATTAACGGAATTTTTACCTGTAAACTTGGAGTTACCAAGATCAATTTGATTGGAGTAATACACACTAGAAAACTGACTGGTAAACAAACTTTCTGTCTTTACTTTAGTATGCTGAAGAACCGCCTAATTGCATGATCTTTTTCTTAAGAAGGTATTATGATGTGAAAAATTTTGAAAACTGATTGACTTAATTTATCGACGGTAGAAATACAAGATCTATAGCATTGCTCCATTCCAAACTTTGCATTGTGTTCTAAGATAAGAGGATGTCAGGAACACATTATATTCTTGTATTAAAGGAACCTATTATAAAAGTTAAAAGTGTGGTAGTGTATATATATTATGGTAAATTTTTTAATGTGTAAGTATTTAAAGATAGCTATTAGTTTAGATTAAATTTACAGAAGAAAAATCTATAATCTTAATATATATTACTAGCTGACCCGGCCACGCGTTGCTGTGGCTAAGGTTTTTGTTATATTACATTGTAGTAATCTATTTAAGAGGAACAGTAGGAGAACATCAGTCATGGGGACCACCATGCTTGTTTACATAGATGCCATTTGTAAAAAATATGGCGACCTCCATTACAGATTTTCTACTACTGCAACCCCTTAATACAATGAAATTATTATTTACGAATGAAGACGGAAACGTTAAAGCTGGTATAAAAATTCACTGGATTGATATTAAGCAAAAATCAATACAAAAGAATTTTAAGATTTATTATTATTTTTATTCAAGTCTCTAACAAATGAGTATATTACTGTCACACCTGGAGAGATTTGGGAGAATAGGGAGTTTTACCAAATAAACTACATGGTGGCATGTCACACTTACTGACGAAAATACGTCAAGACTCACAATGGCCCAGACCACAGGGTCTGTTTTAGGGACACCCCAAAGGGTGACCCTTACAGACAACCTCAGACTACAAACTCCTGGTGTCTGACCTCAACAACATTCTTTTAAAGCCAATTCATTTTCTACGTGAGAATAAAAATTAAACTATTTAAACACGTGCCGAGATCTAACGTAATGACTTTGACCTGGTAAAATGTAATACATAACAATACAGTAAAATATAAACTAATAAATTAATATGTAGGGCAAAACTACCCTATCACCTATGTGCCTATGTGACATTACAAAGTAAATAACATGTAACACTTTAACTTATGAATGAGGTACGTAGGGCAGATAGTCTTAATATAATAATATTTATTATTATTTTATTATTTTAAATTATAATTAATTTTATTTTCAATTTAATTTAGCACTAATCGGTGCACAATATTTTTGGTTAACCTGTCTTTAGCTAACACAAACAGATTCGACGGTTTCCCTACACGTGAACATTAAACATATAGTTGCCCAGTTTATTAAACTGTATAGTTTCAAAGCACATACCACAACTTTTTATGTTAAAACTTTTCAATAATTAAGTGTCATCTCAACAATGCACAGCATCCATCATCCATCCATCCATATTGCAAAAATATTAAGTCATACAACGCTGTGATTTATCATAGAGAGGATTGTTTCCTTGTTAACAAAATCAAGGGTAGTTGTATCTAAAAACTTTCTAAAATAGTTTATTTTATTAACAGTTAAAATTAAAATAATAATTACCGTATTCACATGTAAAAACAAAAAAAAAGAACAAAAAAAACTTCCCTCTGGCGTAATCGATCCCATTACGATAACCCAACCGAAATGTCATAATCAGCCGCTGATCCAAATTAGCTACCAAGACCTTACATGAAGACTTTCAAAATGATAATATCATATTTAATATAATAACAATTCAATAAACAAATAATTTGCAATAAACTAATATTGCGACTATAAATTAAAATGTAAGCTATCCTATCTTTCAAGTTGGATCAAACTGCACACGGTGTGCAAATTTGATTAAAATCGGTTTAGTAGTTTAAGGATCCATTGCGGACAAACAACGTGACACGTAATTTATATATATTAAGATATAAACTAGCTGTACCCACGACGTCGTTTGCGTGGCGTGTTGATTGATGTATAAAAATTTCTTCCCTCACTCCGTTAAAGGGATGGGGGGAAAATTTTTATACAACAGATGTTAAGTTGAAAAAAGACAAATACATCTGTAAAAATCGCATTCGAATCAGATCAGTAGTTTTCATGTGATGCGCGCACAAACATACAGACAGACACAAAAATGTTACCAAATTTTTAGGTTCCATATTGATATATACCTTCCGCTAATTATTTTTTTTTATCTTAAATGTACAAAATTTTTATTTTTACAGTATTATTATATGTATAGATTACGCGTGATCACACACACCGTGTGCAACTTGAAAGTATGTAAATATCGATGTAATGTCATGTGTTTTGTCACTTGTTTCGTTTTTAAATAATAGGTTTTAATTAATTTTTGATATACCATTAAAATCGGTTTTAAAGAAAGGGGATTTTTATAAGAGGAGTACACCTTCGTTTTATGTTTTTAGGTAATACTTGGTACTTTTATTTTTTTTCATCGACTTTTTGTTTAAATTGTGAAGTTTTTTTTGTAGTCTCTTTGTTGGGTGTTACAACAATAAAACACTCGTTTATATGATCTCCCTTTATTGGGAACAATCTTTTACATTGTTTGTGGTCCAAATGTACTACTACATTGTGACATTTAAAATAAACCTAATGAATTTAAACAAATTATATAAATTTAAACAATTAATTCTTTTTTTTTTGTAAACAGATAGATGCCTTGAAAAAGAATTAAAATTAATTCGAAAGCTTGACAACAAAGTCAAAGAGTTTTTCTTAATCCTAAAGAAAAGTTTTACTGTCACCTCACGCTTTACTATTAATTATTACATCAATTGTCAAAATAACAGAACTTACCATAATAATACCTTAATATTCTGTAAGTAACTATTATATTTAAATTTGTAAAAATAAAAAAAAAAAAAATTCGTTGATAAATATTTATAATAAATTTTTTAATTCTTACCCATTCTATGACAATAAAGTAAGTACTGAATTAAAATTAAATTCATGATGCATATAGATAGGTCAAACTATTTATGATATAAATCTTATTTCTCTTAAAAACACGCAATTAATAAAATTTGCATATACAATCACTTACTAGGTGTATACGTCTTACCTTTTGTTTCAACTTAAACAATGTTTAATTGTTAAGATTACTACATCTGTTTTTTCACTTTTTTCACACAGTTTCTCTAATTTCTATTAAAATTATTCATATTAATTTCAAAATAATGTTATAAAGAGATCAAATTATAAGCTTGTTAAGTAAGTTCTACTTTTTAAAATTGTCTACAATATAAACATTTATTAATATTTAAACAAGAAATATAAGAAATAGTAGTCTTAGTAAAAAATACCACATCTTTTAAAACGAAAACGTTAATGTACAAATCTTTACAAATAACCAAATCTGTACATGACAATTACATTTAAAGGAAAACAATGGTGGGCCTTTAAATACGCAAGAGAAATTTGTTTTTAATTTCTCTATGTATGTATATATGCCTAAAATGTCTGAACGTTAATCTCTGTCTGTATGTCTACATGTCTGTATGGATGTATATTTGTATGTCTATATGTCTGTATGTCTGTATGTCTTTATGTCTGTCTAATTGTAACGCTAAATCAGAAACGGTTTAACTGATTTGGATGCAGTTTTCAGGAATATAGTGTGATGTATTTTAGTTAACATTTTGTGTTTATTTTTTATTTACATCGGTTAACAAGTAAAGAAGTTATGTCAATCACGTAATAGGTACCATGTATATATCGATATGATCAATCATATAAAGTAAGGTTTAGCTTAGACTGAAAGTACACCAGTTGAATGCAACGTGACCCCGGGGCACGGAGTGCAGGAGGCCCTCAGACAATTCGATGGGCGTCGTTGTTCAACGCGTCGAATGTACGAAACCTTCTCTTCTTAATGTAGAAATGTAAAATTCACTATTCAAGTCCATGTTTTAATGAAAGGGGGCAAGTAAGTTTATAATGATATAATTTACGATAGCCGTAAGATCAAGTAATATTCTCATCTAAATTTTGATGGCCGATTCTCCTCATGTTGATTAAGAATGTTTTATTTACGTATTTTTTCTTGCTGAATCCAAATCTGAAACCTGTTTTTCCGAAAAATGATCGACTAAATTGGTATTAACCAGGGTGGAGAAAAGAGGTGGTCTAGCGATTTGTTTGGTTATGTCACATTATTTACCATTTCATTAAATGATTGGTAGATGGCCCTACCATGTAAAATATATAATACAATGTTGACTTATTAATTTTAAGTTTAATATACTAATAAGCACAATTTACAAAAAGAACTTTTTATAATAGAAAGTTTTTTACTGATTTATAGGTCATATTTTGTGTCATCTCAACAATGCACAGCATCCCTGATTTTGCAAAAATATTAAGTCATACAACGCTGTGATTGATCATAGAAAAGATTGTTTCCTTGTTAACAAAATCAAGGGTAGTTGTATCTAAAAACTTTCTAAAACAGTTTATTTTATTACCAGTTAAAATAATAATTACTGTTTTCACATGTAAGAACAAAAAAAAAAAGGAAAAAAAACTTCTCTGTCGCGTAATCGATCCCATTATGATAACATAACAGAACTGTCACAAGTGGACTGATCCGCCACCTAACCAACTACGCTACGAACGATTTATTTAATAACTTTCAAAATAATATTATCTATACACAACTTAGATCATGTTTAATATCAATTCGGTATAAATTTCGAAATCTATGTATATGCCTAAACACACTTGAAACATGCATTGTCATCCAGTTCTTAGCTATCCTGAAAATTTCAGAGCTATAGGTAGTCGGGAAATAGGTTTAAATTCGATTACAAATTCCACGGAATGACACAGAGACACAGAACACGGCGAAAATATAAAAAACTTTCTAACTAAAAATTAGAATAATTATAATACTTATATTACAATATATGCATATTAAATTTCCATATTAATTCTTCATAGAAACAAAACCTAGGGTGACATCTTTATTTAAGATATAGAAGGACCAAGCTTTGTGACACTGCTTAAAGCATTGTGAAATACAGTTGACCACCTCTGTTCTCCACCGTGGTATTAAAAATTTAACTGCTTAAACCATTATAACCAGAAAACTAAGAGAGATACGACATTTTTTTAAATAATTATTTGATCCTAATGAATAAACAAACAATAAAGAGCTTTAAAAATCAATATCCTTTTGTTACAACTCGAGATATTGTAAATGTAGTTGAAAAATATTGCAAAATTTGAACCAAACTTAAAATGCCATAATACAATTTTTTGTCTAAATTTTCATCTAAGAAGGGTCCAAATAATTAGAAAAACACAATAAATGGGCAGTCAAGTGACACTTTTTAAATGACACTAATTTTATTTTATATTAGCGGCCACCCGCGACTTTATCCGCGTGAACTTTAGTTTTTTTTTGCCACTGAATTTCATACAAATTTTTAACCCCTATTTTAATTCCATACGAGTGAAATTTATAAAAGTCATTTCTTCGTACACCACTAAGTAATAAAAAAAAATATTCTCGAATTTTCAAGACTCTACGCGTCTATCGACAATGCCATGTCGGCCAGCAGCAAAGAGCTACCGCCTCACCGCTCCACACACCCCGCTCATTAAAGTGCGAGTGGTATTAGACTATTATTATGTTATACCTATAAAAACTTGCATGCTATATGCATGCAAAATCTCAGGCCGATCGGTTTAAAATTCACAAAGTTTCATACAAACTTTCATCCCCTATTTTATCCCTTAGGGGTGGAATTTATCAAAATCCTTTCTTAAGGAATGCCTACGTCATAGTAGCTATATGCATGCAAAATCTCAGCCCGATCGGTTTAAAAGTGACAAAGTTTTATACAAACTTTCATCCCCTATTTTATCCCCTTAGGGATGGAATTTAGTACAATTCGCTCTTAGGGGATATCTGCGTCAAAGTAGCTATATGCATGCATAGTTTTAGTCCGATCGGTTTAAAATTGACAAAGTTTCATACGAACTTCCATCCCCCATTTTATCCCCTTGGGGGTGGAGTTTATTAAAATCCTTTCTTAAGGCATACCTCGGTCACAGTAGCAATATGCATGCAAAATCTCAGCCCGATCAGTTTGAAATTGACAAAGTTTCATACAAATTTTCATTCCCTATTTTATCCCCTTAGGGGTGGAATTAAGCAAAATCCGTTCTTAGGGGATGCCTACGCCTTAGTAGCTATATGCATGGAAGATCTCACTCCGAACGGTTTAAAATTGACAAACTTTTATACAAATTTTCATCGCCTTTTGTATCCCCTTAGGGGTGGAATTAATCAAAATCCTCTCTTAGGGGATGCCTACGTCATATTAGCTATATGCATGCAAAATTTCAGCCTGATCGGTTTAAAATTGACAAAGTTTTATACAAACTTTCATCCCCTATTTTATCCCCTTAGGGGTGGAATTAAGCAAAATTCTTCCTTAGGGGATGCGTACGCCATAGTAGCTATATGCATGCAAAATCTCACCCCGATAGGTTTAAAATTGACAAACTTTTATACAAATTTTCATCGCCTTTTGTATACCCTTAGGGGCGGAATTAATCAAAATCCTCTCTTAGGGGATGCCTACGTCATATTAGCTATATGCATGCAAAATCTCAGCATGATCGGTTTAAAATTGCCAAACTTTTATACAAACTTTCATCGCCTTCTGTATCCCCTTAGGGGTGCAATTAATCAAAATTTTTCTTAGGGGATGCCCACGTTATAGAAGCTATATGCACGCCAAATTTCAGCCCGATCGGTTCAAAATTGACAAAGTTTCATACAAACTTTCATTCCCTATTTTATCCCCTTGGGGATGGAATTAATCAAAATCCTTTCTTAGCGGATGCCTACGTTATAACATCTACCTGCATGCCAAATTTCAGCCCCATCCGTCCAGCGGTTTGGGCTCTGCGTTGATAGATCACTATGTCAGTCAGTCAGTCAGTCACCTTTAAGTTTTATATACAATACAGGGTGATCCATTTAAAATATTGTCCTTTGACGTCATATCTTGAAAGTTGTTATTTTTTCGGAAAATGTGAAAAGATCAATAAATAGTACATTAAATATATAAAAACTTTTATTTAAGTCAAATTACCGTATAATTCATAGTTAAGCCATAAATCAAGTGTTCCGCTCATTTTGAATGACCCTGTATGTATATAGATATTATGCCGATGGCAGGGGTTTATTTTACATATTTACAATTACATAGATTTTGAGATTAGCATTGTTGCCACTTTTTTTCCATTACTCCTTTTTGTTTTTTTTTTTGAAAGTTTTTGTATTTTCGCCGTGTTCTTTGTCTCTTTGTTATTCCGTAGAATTTTGTAATCGAATTTAAACCTACTTCCTGACTACCTAGAACTCTGAAATTTTCAGGATAGCTAAGAACTGGATGACAATGCATGTTTCAAGTGCATTTAGCCATAGACATAGATTTCGAAATTAATACTGAATTGATATTAAATATGATATAAGTTGTGTATAGATATTATCATTTTAAAAGTTGTTAAATAAGTCGTTCGTAGCCTTTTTGAATAAGCGTCGGATATGAGTCCTGGTGACAGTTCTGTTATCGTAATGGGATCGATTACGCGAGAGAGAAATTCTTTTTTCTGTTTTTTTTTTGTTCTACATGTGAAAACAGTAATTATTATTTTAACTGTTAATACAATAAAGTAATTTAGAAAATTTTTAGAAAGTTTTTTAGACTGTACTGTGGGCCATGCCGAAATCTATCTTGGTAAAGCGCTATTTGCCAAGGGACAGGTTGCACTTAGTAATAATTTAAAATAATTTAATAATAGTAATATGACTTATAAATCACCAAAAAAAAAACGTTCTACTATAAAAAGTTCTTTTTATAAATTGTGATTATTTACTTCTTGATGTTTTTTAAGCCTTTTTAATCTTTATTACAAAGTTTTTCTATTTTCGCCATGTTCTTTGTCTCTTTGTCATTCCGTGGAATTTTGTAATCGAATTTAAACCTATTTCCCAACTACCTAGAGCTCTAAAAGTTTCAGGATAGCTAAGAACTGGATGACAATGCATGTTTGAAGTGTATTTAGGCATATACATAGATTTCGAAATTTATACTAAATATTTATTAAATTAAATAGGATATAAGTTGTATATAGATATTATCATTTTGAAAGTTTTGATTTAAGTTGATGCTAGCTGAATTAGATAAGCGACTAATTGTGACAGCTCTGTTGGGTTATAGTAATGGGATCGATCACGAGAGCGAAGTTTTTTTCTGTTTTTTTTATATAATAGTAATATGACCTATAAATCAGAAAAAAAACTTTCCACTATATAAAGTTCTTTTTATAAATTGTGATTATTTTTTTATTAGTCAGTCTTTATTTTTTATTATAGCGTTTTCGATTCATTTACACTTCTTACCCCTAGTGGAAGCTCAATTACAAATGTTCATCCGATTCCGCCGGGTGCACCTACGCTTTATACGATTCTAAAATCTATAGGTTAGTAGAAATGTGCACTGCAGGCAAAATTTCTTGCACCGTATTGTAAAGGTAGAGGAATGAGTGCAAATGCAATTTGGTTACGTTTATGACGAAATATTACTTTTCAAGTAAGAAGTGGCAGATTAACAGAGGAGTTCAATGTAGGTAGGTTTTAGAACCCTGTTGTAGGACTTGGTGTCCTTTTCAGGGATAGATGGTTGAGTATGGAATGGAGTGTCAGTACTTTCGGTGCTCGCTTTCAGCGTTTTTCGTTTTTCCTGATACGTGCACAAACGGATGTAAAACATTTGTGTTGTGTAAATGAGTGTGACTGTGTAATCCCACGTTGTGCAATGTTGCTTTGCAAGATTAACGCTGTGACGGGTCTTCTTCCATTTGGAGAGGATGAATAGAAACACAGAAACCTTCCTCAAGAGCTGTTTTTTTCCTGTTTTTATCTGTAGGAGAGAGAAATGTTGTCAAGTAGGTCGTTAAGTTCTACAGGAAGGTCCCTATCTATTGGTAGAAGCATTTGTAAGCAGTAATAGGGGATCTTATTCTTCGGAATTCCTGACGTTCTCTGCAGTCCTCCATTCCAGTGGATGTTGGTTCCTTGTAGTGTTCTAGTGAGGTATCTTTCTTGTTGCCTCTGAAACCGAAGGAGAAGTATTTTGGTATTTTTTTAGAAAAGGCGTCTTGGGTAAAGGTGGTGTAGTGTAGGTAGTTTGCTTTTCAGACAATGAGTCTCTGTGGTAAAAAGCAAAGGGAAGAGTATTGCACGTCCTTATAGTAGACAGGAAGTCGAATAAAACTTTTGTAAGTAAGTAGTAGGATTATGTAGTGGCATCTTGCGAGTCTATTACCCAAAAAGGAGAGACGCTTGCTTTTTATTGGGCGTAAGTTCGACATCGGTGTCCCATCTGAGTAATCTAGGGGTGACCTAGTCTTGAAGAACGTGCTGTTCCCCCCATAATGTGAGATTTGTATTGTAATAAGTGAAATTTTCTTGTCGGCTGAGGTTTGGATGTGAAAAGATGATCATTTAGGTCTAAGTGGGCTAAGGGCTACTCGTTATCTGCTGCACCAGGTGGAGAACTGGTCCAGCTGTCTTTGAGATTTTCTGTTGAGAATTTCAGCTGGTGTTGCAGTGTAGGGCCGTGTCGTTGGCGTAAAGTTAGATGTTTTAAAGATAAGAAATCTCGCTAGAGTAAATGGTGTAGAGAACAGGGGCTAAGATGGACCCTTGTGGAACTCATAAAAGGAAGGTCAAAGGTTCTGAACTTGCATTTTTTATATGGATACGAATTAGTCTGTTGAAGAGGTTGGAGTAAATTAGTTTTATTGATTAAATGGGTAGGTAATTGGATATTATTTAACTTTCTGATAAGATCAGCGTACCAAACTTTGTCCAAAGCCTTTTGAAAATCTATTAATATGGTAAACACGACTGATTTAGGGCAGAGGCGGTAAAAGTTTAAAGTTCTAGAAGCGGGTCCATGATTCTATCTATGACCGGGAGTTCAAAAAGTGTGAAAATGACATTTAGCCGTTAGGTTGGTCTATAATTTGTATGTTTGTGGTATTTTTTTAAAGGTTTGGGGATCAGGAAGGTGTTTTATGATATGGAAAAAGTATGCTTCGAGATAGATACCGAAGGCTGAGTTTTCGCAGTGTTTTTCAGGAAATTTGATTCTGTTTCAAAAATTTTTGTTGTTTATACTATATATATATATATATAGCTTTTTTGAATTAATAAAAATATCAGCTAAACATATGTTTTTAACTAAACAAAATATAGTTTCAGCTGAAAGACCTGTTAGACCAAACGATAAATATTCAAGTCAAACATATCCGTATGTAGAAGAAAGCTCTAACATAAACAATATTTATCAAGAAGAAAGAGAAAGATTTAGTCACAGATGTTCTGAGAAACTAGAAACTGCTTTAGATTTAGTCAGAAAAAGGCAAATAACTAAACGAAAAACACTTCCATTGGATGGATATTCTCTACATCAACAATTAAGAAGTGCTCCTTTTGACATGTATGTAACTAATATGAGAATTAAGTTACCACCCAACGGAGGATGGGTAAGTACCAAAAACCTAATTAAAACCCCTAAAAATATTGATTATATCTCGACTTACTAAGGTTTAAATAGCTACAAGATCTCTTATAGTTGTGGGTTCCAAGGAGCATCTTCAGTTATCTTAGTCTTTCTAGATCGTTCCATTACTTGGTTTTTTCTCTATTCACTTCTATCTGTTTTTTTTAAACTGCTTATTTAAGAAGATGGTTCTGATACCAAATATGGAGTTTGAATTCCTTTTTTGACAGCCTATCTGCTGTTTCGTTTCCTTTTATTTCTATGTGTTCTGGAACCTATAAGAGGTGTCCTAGTTCATTTAGTTTTCCTAGACCTTCTCAGACTATCTTTGAACTGATTGTGTGTTGGTTTAATGCTTTAATGGCTGCTTGGGTATCTTAGATGATTACAAACTTTTGTCCACAATAGTGAATTTGGATATTAAATTCTACACATCTTTTAATGGCGAGAATTTCTACCTGAAAAATTCTTCGGTATGCACCCAGGCTTTCTAAGTATTTGGCTTTGGGTGCAAAACCTTTGATCCTGTTCCTTTATCTGTCTTGGAGTCGTCCGTAGACCACTTTATGGTCTTTTGATTTAGCTCCAATATAATGTCTTTGTCCCATTAAGATTTACTACCTAGTTGTGAATTTTCTCACAAAATTTCATTTGTTTGGCATGTCATTTTGGGGCATTTCCCAAGTTTGATTAAATTTAAGTTATCGAGCTTTTAATAGCCCATAGCATAATCTATTGCTACAATCGAACAAACACTAGAATTGCCTATTACAGTACATTACATTAGCTTGTATATAGGTAGATATCTTCCTTAATCAAAAACTACTTTTGGTCTAAAAAGATCACTTTCCTTAGGTATTTGGATGTTTTTTTGTTGATTAGTAGATCAGGATACTCTTCACCAACAAATTTATTCTCATAAACGATATTGTAGTGTGAATTGCGAATTGACAATGTCTAGAAATATCCTAAAATTAACGTCGAAAAAAGCCATGAAAGTCCTTATATTTAAAGGCCATAGCCTTTATACAAAACAAACTCTACACCTTTTGCTTTTAAGAAATCTGAGTTTAGCTAGACATTCAAAGGTCTCTGTTTTGGGGTTTTGGACACAGCTTTAGGCCGATGGACGCTTTTTGTTGCTACTGTATCCTTACAGAGCTTAATATGAGCTTTCTGAAGCTAATCAAAATTATTATAAAATAATAAAAGCATGCTATCCTAGCAGTATCTGGTTCAAAAAATTAAACTACGAGTTGTTAACATCCAGAAGAAACCTAAAATTGATGTTAAACATAGTCGGTATATTCATTACATCTTTCGATTGCTTAGGCTGTGAAAAAGGCTCGTTTTCAAAAGTTCTAAACTAAGTCTTAGTTGAGCACGTTTACCGTTGCCGGTGAACATTTTTACAAATTCCATGGCTTATTTCTATTAGCTTAATTAATTGATCAAAGTAGGTAACCAACTAGTAGGTTTTTAAGTCAATAAATAGTGTACCAGGAAGTAACACGGTAAGACATTGAAACGACTACCTATATACACCAGCCGATGTATATTGATTCAAGCAGTTTAACCAAAAAATTTAACCATTAAAATTCGTTGGTTTTATTCCTGTACTGTGGTTTTAGATGGTAGACCCCCTTCATTTAATTGTGTCAAACTCGCATACTTTGATGAAGATATTGAACATCTTCTATAGTTTTGGATTGGACAACTTGATTAACCTCTTCTTGGCTATCTCGTTGAACTGGTTATTTTTCCTAAACACCTCATTAATTATCTTAAACATACCAGCAATGTTCTACGATTGTTGTCAAAATCCAATTTTTCAGTTTTGTTTGGCCTTGCAACATATATAACATTCTGACAGCTGCCACAAATTGTAATTCATGTTTGTGTAAAATTTATTTCACATCTTACAACAAAGCACTAATTTATGTTTATCCCAATATTCCACTTAAATAACTTTCATTTGAATGTTAAAAGAGTCTTATATTTTAGTCTTGATTTAGAATAATCCCAAAACTGCGAATTTAAGATTTCTATTAGTTTATTAGCCTGGTGCTTGTTGAATAAATGGTACATTATATTAAAGTGTTTCTTGTTTTGTTTTTTTAAAATACCCAATATTTTGTTCACTGATATCAAAGGACATTCTGTTTCTTTTTTATTTTTTTTTGTAGGTACGAGTAGAAAAGTGCAGGTTTAATCCAAGAAACTCAAGTCTGGAAACAAGACTTTTATTTAACGATCTCACAATTATGGGAAAGGTGAATTTATTTAATGAAGCAGAACTACAGAGAGAACCGATAGATCCTTTACCTGAGGATACTTGCAACATGATATTAAGATTAAGAAAAGCCGGAATTGGGTAAGTTTTTATAACTTATATACAGGGTGTCCCAGAATTAACTACGGAAACTTCGTATACGTATTCCTTGATTCAAAAAATTCGTCCATAATTCTCAAAGAGACCGGAATATGTAAATACCAAGTAAAATAAATCAAAGTCTCGGTCTCAGCAAAATATTTATATTAATTCTTATTGTGAGATGTGTAATATGTGAATGTAAGTTTATTAATTTTATTTATTGTACTCCAGCAATTATTCTTGTTATATTTTAGAAGTCTGATGATGCTCGTATGAGCGAAACGCGTCACAATAAGAATTAATATAAATATTTTGCTGAGACCGAGACTTTGATTTATTTTACTTGGTATTCCTTGATGACAAATAAGTAGGGTCTTTCCTATAAAAAAATTTTTTTTAGAGACTCCTGTCAGAGTTATAACCCTTTAAAGAGGGGTGGTAAAATACTGTTTTAATTTAATATCTTCTGATTGGTCCAAGATAAAAAATTAAAAATTTGGGTGAACATCATTTTTATAAAGACGCATTTCTCCTGCCACTTTTCACCTGCCCTACCCCATTCTAAGGGTGCAAATCAAGGAACCCCTCTTAATATTTTTTTTGTAACTTTCTTAGCAATTAATATTTGCAATAACAAAAAATTATTTTAGGAAGTTTTGATTATTTAGAAACTTTTTTGTTCCTTGTCGTTTTTTACGAAATCGTTTCGGTTTGGAGTAAAAAAATAAAATGTAGGACCATGTCAATTGAGTATTGTGTATCGCGATCAAGTAGCGCACATTTTACCATTTAAAGAGTTAAAGGGTTATAACTCTGACAGGAGTCTCTAAAAAAATTTTTTTATAGGAAAGACCCTACTTATTTGTCATCAAGGAATACGTATACGAAGTTTCCGTAGTTAATTCTGGGACACCCTGTATAAAATGAAGGCACGACATTCTATGCTTTTATTCCATCACGACGGTATGGCTATTACTGTGCTGGATTTAGCCCAGAATGGTACTCAGACGGCTATTCACCCATGAACAACGCAACAATTCAAAAATTAAGACTTGTAATGTCAGATATGAAGATTAAATATTAATATAAAGAAAATGCCGTATGTGACAATCAACAAAAAAAAGGACTGGATTTTTGGGCTACAAAATACACATCTAAATATAACTATATTGGTGTGTAAATATATGGCAAAGAAATCGATGACATTATAAAAAAATAAAAACAGGAAAGACCATTACAAAAAAATCAATTAATTCTATGCGGAAAAACAAATATAAAAAAATAAAGTCCTTCTGGTGCTCTAATGACTACAGCACACTCGCAGTATTTATTGATCCAACAATAGTACAGCGTGCGATCCATAGATGTGACCACTTAAGTACGTTACCATCCATTTAACCAAGAAGTATAGATACCAGGAGTCTAAACGTAATGTTGAACGAATGGTCTCAATTTAGGGGACAGAACTATTATTGCCGATAGAGTGCGCCATTGTTTAAGAAATTCTTACGCTGGAAGTTTTGTTGCTATTGACAGCTCTGGAAAGTATTTTTTATTAAACTAGTTTAATATAAATAAGTTAATTATATATTTAATTTAATTTAACATTCGCAACATTCAAATGTCATAATAATAATCATATCGGTACCTCTTGAATCCTTGCGCAGCTAGTGGTAAATATTAGAACTATGATCTGGGTTGATTATTGTGTACCAGAAATATTATGGAACAGCCTATACCGTGTAGACTCCTGGTATCTATACTTCGTGCATTTAACCTATGCATATGACAATGTGTATATGTGGGTAATCAGAGGTGACAGATACACCTGTGACCTATAAGATCTATTTTGTCCCTCTTTTTCATCCTATAACTCTAATGTTTTCTCAGACTTATATCAGCTCGTCTAGTCCCATCTTTTTTAGAAAATTTAGGATATCGTTGGTCTGCAAGTAGGTAGATCGTCCCTATCTATTTTGTATAAACCTAGGTAACTAGCCCTCAAATTACGTAAGGCAATGCATTCTAAGAGTATGTGTATTGAGGTTTCGTTCCCTTCCACACTTTGCTTTATCTACTAATTCTAATTTCTTCTTAGGCAGTGCCCTATTAATATTTCTTGTATAATACTAAAACCATGGGAACTTCTACACAATTCATTCAACAAAAATTATTACGGATACACAGGAACTCGGCTGGATAACGTCTAAACAGTTTTACAATTACAATGAACTATTTGAACTCCCCTTAACTGCCCATACTTTCGCTTTTATAGAACAAATAAACATTCTTGCGAGAAGCATGGTCTAACCTAATCACTACAAACTAGAAGAAGTGATAATATTCTGAAATACATTACTTAAAAACAGTCTTTTATCCCTTCCCTATTCGGTTATTCCGTTACAACACGGAGGTTGTTCTTACTGACATTAATAGATCTAAAAGATCTCTGCTGGATATAGTTTCTCAGGAGCGTTTTTGGTTGTCTTAGTCTTTCTAGATAGTTCCTGTACTGTTTATCCGTTTCTTTTCTTAGTTTTTCCAAGACTGCTAATTCCACAAGATGGTTCTAAACCCAAATATATAATTTTAGCTCCCTTTCCTTGCTAGCTTATCTGCACTTTCCTTTCCTTTTACTCCTATGTGTCCTGGAATCCATAAGAGTTGTCCTAGTTTATTTAATTTGCCTAGGCATTCCGAGGCTATCTTTAAACTGATTTTGTGTAAGTTTTGTCAATATTAATGAGAAGTGAATGAAACAGAGTCTAAAGCAAGAAAATAAAGCTAAACATGATCCGATTACGCCGTTAGAAGCTATGACACTAGTGAACATGTCATAGAACACAAACAGATTGCAGAGTAACTTAACAGTAGCACATATGCCACGCTTTACGTTTTTTATTAAGTACATTGCTTGGTAACTTTTTTTAACGAGAAAATACATCGACTCTGGAAAAATTATTCACTCCACGAAGACCGTCCTGGTGTTGTGACTATTCCACTAATTACCGACTTACTCCGACGACTTTTCACACCACATTTTTACAACAAGACCACTTCACCAACTTCACACATCATCTACAGGACATTAAAACCAGAGGCAACATAACCTGGAACTGCTTCCCATAGACCCCAGAATATTAATTGTTCGCCAACCCACAGTGTAATGTTTTGAGACATAAGATAATATCGTTTACTTGTTAAAAATAAATCATTTGCTAAAAATGGTTTATCCCAATACTTTTGTAAAGCTGTAAATATAAACAGTTTGAACAGTGAATGGAGATAAAAAGAAAATTAAATATGGAAGAACATAGTGTAAAAGTAGCTGAAGTATAACGTTACGAAATGACATGATTTGGAATAAAGAAAAGAAAAATATTAAACACAAACAATTAGCCTGGTATTAACATTTGGTGCAAATGAAGAACAATTTATTATCCAAGAATGTTAATCACTGGATTTCACTTTAAAGAAAAAAATGGTAAGGGCCTAAAAAACAATAAAACGATGGAATCCAAAATGTCATGAGATCCAGAAATCTAGAAGGTAAAGACTAGCGAAATTGTATAGAGTGGCGTGAAATTTAAGATAAATATAAGAGAGGTTATCTATATATATATAAATCTCAAAGGTGACTGACTGATATAGTGATCTATCAACGCACAGCCCAAACCGCTGGACGGATAGGGCTGAAATTTGGCATGCACGTAGATGTTATAACGTAGGCATCCGCTAAGAAAGAATTTTAATTAATTCCACCTCCAACGGGATAAAATAGGGGATGAAACGCACAGCTCAAACCGCTGGACGGATAGGGCTGAAATTTGGCATGCAGGTAGATGTTATAACGTAGGCATCCGCTAAGAAAGGATTTTAATTAATTCCACCTCCAACGGGATAAAATAGGGGATGAAAGTTTGTATGATCTATCAACGCACAGCTCAAACCGCTGGACGGATAGGGCTGAAATTTGGCATGCAGGTAGATGTTATGACGTACGCATCCACTAAGAAAATATTTTTAATTAATTCCACCCCCAAAGGGATAAAATAGGGGATGAAAGTTTGTATAAAACTTTGTCAATTTTAAACCGATCAGGCTGAGATTTTGCATGTATAAAGCTACTGTAACGTAGGCATACCCTAAAAAAGGATTTTTGATAAATTCCACCCCTAAAGGGATAAAATACATGATGAAAGTTTGTTTGAAACTTTGTCAATTTTAAATCGATTGGGCTGAGATTTTGCATGTATATAGATACTATAACGTAGGGAGTCCCTAAAAGAGGATTTTGATAAATTCCACCCCTAAGGGGATAAAATATGCGATGAAAGTTTGTATGAAAGTTTGTCAATTTTTAACTGATCGGGCCGAGATTTTGCATGCATATAGCTACTATGACGTAGGCATCCCTTAAGAAAGGAAAGTTTTTATAGTTTTAAAATAATAATAGTCTAATACCACTCGCACTTTAATGTGCGGGGTGTGTGGAGCGGTGAGGCGGTAGCACGCTGCTGCTGGCCGCTATGACACTGTCGATAGACGCGTAGAGTCTTGAAAATTCGAGAATAAATTTGTTTTATTACGTAGTGGTGTACTAAGAATTGACTTTTTTAAATAGGGGTTGCAAATTTGTATGAAACTCGGTGGCAAAAAACTAAAGTCCACGCGGATGAAGTCGCGGGTGGCCGCTAGTTATTAAATAAAATGAAAATTTTTGAACTGTGTCATTTGCAACTTTCGTATGCTTCCATAGAAATGTCGTCCTCATACATTTATAAGTAAGGGTTATTAGAATATATTTATTAAAAAAATCTTTAAAAAATTCTAGATTTCATACCGAACCAATTCGTCGAGAAAAAGGTCACTTTAATGTCAGAACTAATTCACATTTCGTTGAACCGGGATTTATATCAGTTTATGCTTATGGATGTGAACCAAAAAATAGAGACCACAGAAGACAGTTTACAGAAGATGAAGATGCAGATGATGGAGTGTCTCGAGAGATGGAAGATATTTTTTTGAAAGGTAGATTTTAGATTTCTAGATTTTATCTAATTTATATATAATATGCAAAGCGACCACTTAAAAGCCATTTTTGGAGTAGATATGGGGCTAGTTACGATTGTTTTATACTTTCGTAAACTGTTATAACAAATTTTGATCAGTCTATACCAGGGATGTCGCTTCATTACTGACTGAAGAGACACACCTATACTGTACTGACGAGCTACAACTAGAGCGAAACACGTGTCTGCAGTTTGGCTTTGCCCTTGTATAGACTGATTAAATTTTATATCTATATCGCAGCATGATGTGTCCTAGAGTTAGGGGTTCTAACCAGACACAAATCCAGGTTGTGTATCTGGAATATTCTGACAGCATGGCACTAGATACGTTTTGTATATATTTTTTATATATATATTGTTATGAAATCATTTATGCCCCACGTTGGTTGACAATTTGTTATGAAATCAGACTTTTCTTCGGCTCCGGCTACTTCTCCTGCTATTGGGTCTGGATTCAACTTAAAAACTTCCTTTATATTCTTGTTCATTTACTTTATACTTTATTTTTAACTTTTAACTTCAATTACACAAATTCATAAATTTTAAAATTAAATTCTCTTCTCAAATTCAAATTCTATAATAATCATATTTATCCCCCCTTGTCCCTAGGTAACCTCTTAAAACAATCTAATCATAAACAAAATCAACAATTATCAACTCTCTCTGAAATAAAATTCTTAAACATCTATATAAAGACAGTTACCTATTATCAAATACAAAAATTTTATGAACCAATCATATCATAACAAAATCCCCCTAAATTTAAAATTTTAAAATTTTCCTTTAAGACACATTTTATAATTTTAAATTTATTTCATATTTAATCTTCTCTCATATCATCCCTTACTCTTATACCTTATTTTAACGTTATAATCGAATTCTATCAATTTAATACTTTTGATTTATTTTATTTAATCAGTTTGTTCCCGATATTTATTTTCTTTCATTTTTTTAATTTTAATCTTAATTTTAATTTTATTTTAATCTTATTTACTTTTTTTTAACTATTTTAGTTTTTTCTCTTTTTATAATTGTATATGATATCCTTCCAAACCTTCTTTAATCTTCTAATTTCATCACATATTTCAAAGTAATTTATATCATTATCCTCGTATGTTTTATTCTTCCTTTTCTTCTCATTGTCATAATTAGATTCAGTTTTATATTTAATTTTATTGATATAATAATATAATTCATTTTTATTAACTTCATATATTTCAGTTTCATATTTTATTTCTTCATTTTTATAATAATTATCTTTTTCATTCTTCTTATCCTCTTCATATTCATTATTTAATTTTAATTTCATAATTTCATATTCTTGTTTCATTTTGTTTTTATATGTCTCATATTCTTTATAATATTTATTTTTACTTTTTCCTTCCTGTATTACCATATATGAACTATCCTCAGTTCTCTCATTTTGCATCTCTTGTAATTTTTTTGTTTCATCTTCAAATTTCTTTGCTATTGTCATAGTATTTACTTCCATAACTCTTTGTATTCTTTCATTTTCTCGTTTATTTTCATTTTTCCCCATATCTTTTTCTTCAGGAGATTCAGTCTTAAAATCCTTATTAATTACTGATTTGTCATAAATTGTTTTCATATCTTTTATTGTTTCTCTATACATTTCCATCTGCTTCTTCATTTCATCTTTAAATACTTCCATATTCTTGTTCATATCTTTTATTTCTTTTTTCATATCTTCTTTTATTTCTTTTTTCATAGAATCCATATCTTGTTTCATTTCTTCTTTATTTTCTTGTAAATTCTTCTTCAAATCTTCTCTTAAGTTATTATTCATTTTTTCTTGTTTTTCATTCATTCTTTCTAAAAATTTAAACATCCTATCCATATCGCTTTCTTCATGTTTGTTACCATTACTTTCAATAATTGCTTCTATTATCGTGTTATTCTCTTTTTCATCTCCCGATTCATTTGTTCCCATAATCTGTATGTCCTCATCTTTTTGATGATCTCCTTGTTGCATCTGTACATCCTGTTTCTTGTTTTGCCTTCTTCTTGTTTCCATTTTATTATTTAAAATTATTCAATTTGTTTTTATTTGATTTAAATTTTAATATGTGTATTAAATTTATAATTTTAATTCACCCCCCGTATATCAAAGTTTCTTATGTCTTATTGACACTGTCAAAATCAAAAAATTTTTATAAAAATGATTTGTATCAACCTAAATATTTATAAATTATGTCTTAACAGAATTTATGTATCCCCCCTATTTCAAATATAAACAACAAAAAATAAAAAACTGTCTCTATATAGAAATTTAAAAATCTTACCCCAGATTACAATTTTTCTAATATGAAATTTCAAAATTTCTATTTCGGTTTCTTGCGATCGGCTTGGTGTCCTGTTTCTTTTTATTCTTTTCTGGGTGTCTGGGTGTTCTTTTTGACAAGTTGCGCCGCACGTTGGTTCATCAATTTATTCTGGATTTAGATTTTTCTTTTTCTGCCCCACGTTGGATCGACAATTTGTTATGAAATCATTTATGCCCCACGTTGGTTGACAATTTGTTATGAAATCAGACTTTTCTTCGGCTCCGGCTACTTCTCCTGCTATTGGGTCTGGATTCAACTTAAAAACTTCCTTTATATTCTTGTTCATTTACTTTATACTTTATTTTTAACTTTTAACTTCAATTACACAAATTCATAAATTTTAAAATTAAATTCTCTTCTCAAATTCAAATTCTATAATAATCATATTTATCCCCCCTTGTCCCTAGGTAACCTCTTAAAACAATCTAATCATAAACAAAATCAACAATTATCAACTCTCTCTGAAATAAAATTCTTAAACATCTATATAAAGACAGTTACCTATTATCAAATACAAAAATTTTATGAACCAATCATATCATAACAATATATATATATATATATATATATATTGATATGGATTTTTCTTTAATGGTGCACGTTCTTTCAATAAAGTGTTGGAACGTGGTCATGATTTTTAAATCGGTTGTCTGGATTAATTATTTTTTTGATATTGTGTTTTATTTTTCTTTAGTTTAGAGATTGTTTGATGGATGGGGATTATTATTATTATGATGACAGATTGTCAAGAGTTGTAATTTTGAAAAGTCATTTAATAAAAAATTTAATAGAAAGAAATTTTATTTAAAAGGTGAATAAAAAAAGTATAAGAATAATTAGAAAGATAAAAATAAAGTAGGAGCAAACAGTAATACAAACCAGAACTTGAAAGATACAGAAAAGCAGAGAGTTGGAAAATTGTAGGAAGAGGAAGGTATAGAGTAAGAGCTGAGCAGCAGAAAGTGATAAATAGATAGAAAGGCAGCAGCAAGAAGGAGTTTGAAAGTAGTAGGAAGAGGAAGGTATAGAGTAAGAGCTGAGCAGCAGAAAGTGATAAATAGATAGAAAGGCAGCAGCAAGAAGGAGTTTGAAAGTAGTAGGAAGAGGAAGGTATAGAGAAAGAGTGGGACAACGGAAGAAGAAAGATTTAGACAGAAGCGAAAGAATTTTTTTTATATTTATAATTTTTGTATTTTAGGACAATCAATTTAAAAATTTTGGAATCCACGACCGATAATTTTATTGAAGGAGGATCCATATCAATATATACTCATTTTTTAGAGGGTTACATAAGGTAGATAGAGGCTTGAGCCAAGAAAATTTCCAATGGGACCTTATTATTTACATACAAACTATTTTCAAAAAAAGTTTGCTACTAAAATAAGCGGAAGTTTTATTAAGCCGAGACCCTAAAGACATTTATATATTACAGATTATAAAAGTAGAGACTAAAACCTTTGATTTAAGGGTTTCTACAAACTTCTAGGTAACCTAGAAGCACAATTATCATAATTGAAAGGCTCAACTAAAATCAAAGTATCTATTTTGTTTACGGTATCCTGTCTTCTTTCTGTTCATCTATTTTTTAACTCGTTCTCTTTGCTCCTCTACTTTCTAGCTCTGCCAACTTCTTCTTTTTGTTTTTTTAAATTATTTCTTTGGATTAATTATTTGTAATTTTATTTCTATTAGTATATTTGAATCCCATTTGGTATGGTTTTTACATTAATCTGACATCGTATTCAATGGCAATACAAAAAAATAAATAAACAACTGTCTAACAAAAACTCAAAACTAAAACTACCAACCGGTTTCCTTAAGGGCGCCTCATACTCTTAGCTAGTAGCAGAATATATTCATATACAGATAGATCGTTACAAGATTAATAAATCGGACTTGTCATATAATTCGAGTAATGTGTTCTTTTAATACTGTAAAAAAATTTCATTAAACTTTAATTAAAAATAGTTTAATTTTACAAGTGAAGGATTTTGCAGATTTGCTTTTGGAGATATACAATGTAACGCGCGTGAAGCGGAACATCAATTCCCAATTAGAAGGCAGTACAGTTGTTCAACATTTTTAGCCCTACTTTAAAAGACTAAAACAAACAGGTTCAGTGTTTTTTAAAACTGGTAGACATTTTTATCAATAAAATGCACGACGAAGATATTGTAGCCGAAATTGTCAACAATCCTAAACTCTTTGTCAGAAGACTTGTTAATATGTATCCTAAGATTTGCGATACAAAAAGAATCAGGATACTAATTTTATTTACTGATAAAAATCATTAACAAGAAATGGGTTTTTTAATTTGCATAATGCACACTGTTATGCTTATGTTGTTAAAAATATTTATGTGGTCAAAGAGGCTAATTACAGAGATTTATTTTAAATGTTTGGAAATCATTTATGCCTGGGCAAGAATAACTTTATTTTCTAAAGTTTAACCTGATTTCTTATACGACCTATAGGGATCACTGGCGTTTTTAAATCTACTAGCTTTCTTAGTCGTGCCTTTTGTTTCCCACTTTCTGTGTTGCAAACCTGTTTTGTGCTGGTAGATTGGGATATCCCTCGCTTAAACTGCATATTTGGCTTCGAGGCTATTAGCGATGTATCCATATTTGGTATTGTCCTGTAAAATCCCGTTAATTTAGAAAGAGCTTTCTTCTTCTGCTAACCACGGATCGGCTTGCCAATATGTTTTAATCTACACCTGGACTCGGTGTTCTTCCATTGCCTCTTCTCCGTGCAGCATTTTCACTGGCGTTACTGAATTGTCTGTTTGTCGCGAAAATACTTAAGTTAGTTTACGTACACAGTCACTAATTTTTGCTGGTTGGTGGAACTTTAATTTTTAGCTGATTTTTTGAATGCTCTTAATAAAACCGTATTAAAACAAATGTTCTTTGTTACCTAAAGAACTAAAATTAAATAATAATCTACAAATTATAAAATGTTAATTAATAATTACGAACGCTGCATCGATTCGAGATGAAGGCGATGATGTTGGTGCACATTGCAACTTCGTGTATCTCCGGGTCTGAGTCCATATCTTTGCAGAGTTCACTAAATGTGACTGGTGTAGCTCTGGTAATGGTCAGAATTGATGATGTCAGGAGTCCGTAGACAGCTCGCTTGGTATCTTCTAAGGATAAGAAGATAACTAGTTTCAACTGCCGTAAACAGATCAGTAAAAACTGAGCCTTGTAGAGCCTTTAAACATATTCTGGTTAAATTAGGGTGCTTCTTAATTTAATGATAACAAAAGTCTATTGCTAATAGCTTCGATTGAAAGATTGTCGGTATGTTTCCCAGATAACGCCTACTACGTCTCTCTAAGAAATTTTTCCGAAATCGTTTGAAAATGTCAAGTTTCTCGGATCAAATTCGAGCCTCAAAATACACTATTCTTGTATTTTAGTCCGTTGCTGGGCAACGAACTTTTCCGTACTGTACCGGAATATTTTTTCCGTACCTGTAAACGGGAATGATCCATTAAACGTTTATAAGCAAATTCATATTTTGCGCCTTAATTTTATTAGTAGTAAATTAAAAACCACATTAGTAGTAGTGTTAGTAACTCTGGAGGCGTTTTGCACCTCTGGACATCATCGACACTGTACATTTTAAATATAATTTAAAATATTTTAAGCAATATGTAATTAACCAAACTGACACTTTTGTGACACTAATAAACAATGAATAAAAAACAACGTCAACGAAACGGTTTTATAGAAAATACGATGTTAATCAAAAACAGTTATGCATATACTTTCTTAGTTTACGATTATATTTAATGCGATTTCAGAAAAAATAGTATGTGTATTTAGTAGTAAAAGCACATTCCCGGACTCCAATGTTTGTTGGCCTCGGCTATATTGTCGTCCGGGAATGTATCGCTTTTCCTACTAGATACACAATATACTATTCTTGTTTCTTCCTCTCTACTTTATCTTAATGTTGGATACCAAATAATATTTCTACATAAAGTTTAATTAAAGTATAGAATGATTTTATGTTGGTTTGATTATGTGTAGTGATATTGTAACAAAATTGAAAAAATTAAATATTTAAAAAACAATTTATTATTTTCTTAATAAATATTTTTATTTTTTAGGGATAAGATCGTTATTGACTTCATATATGCAAAAAGAACTTCAACCTGCTATAAAGGAGACACTGATGAGAAATATGGGGTACACTGTTTCTTATGGCTAAAATAATATTTATTAAAAAGATTTGATCTATTAATTATTACAAATAAATAAAAACACAAAAAAAATGGTTATAAATATTATTTATAGTGCCTTATTATGAAATATTTATATCAAAAATTTTTAGTGTAAAATATATACACAGTTGGCAACAATGTTCTGATTAGTATTAATAATAATATATCTAGAACACTCATCTAAGGCACTATAGATATAGGTATTATCATCAGCCATTTTTTTTTCAATGTCACTCAATTCAGGTGTCAGATTATAGACAAATTAAAGAGACGTGTAATCGTATTTTGTAGTGGTGAAAATGGGAACTAAAGCAGCTGGTAGCGCGAAAAGCGAAAAAGTACTTATAACGGTATAGTGATAGAGTAAGTACTAGTGGTTTTAGATTAAATTAAACTTAAGGTAGGTACTTTAAGCACAAAAAGGGTGTAAAAGTAAAGTTTTAAACATGGTGCGCTGATGTCAGAACTTGTTGCCAACTTTATATTAGGCATCAACACATCTGTTCTATAATCTCTGGTTTTGTGGTTGACATTGGACAAAACATGGCTGACGATAATACCTATGTTTATAGTGCCTTAACTTATCTAGAACAAAAATAATGCATAACAAACGCCTGTTTTAAATACTTGTACCTACAATATTGTAACGGGATAACCGTAAAGGAAATGACCTTAATTTGAAAGATTGTTTTTCGGTTATAAAGGGGATATATGGGCAGTTAACGTCAGTTCAAGTTCAAAATATTAACAAGAGTTTATTGTATTGTCAAGCAGTTTAGACGTTATCCAGCAGAGTTCTGTGTATCTTAACAATTTTGTGAATAAATTGTGTTAAAGTCCCCATAAGTGTTTCAATATTAAAGCTCTGAGTCTTCGAAACAGGACAGTCAGTGGTATAATTTTACGGAATGTGTTGACTATTGCTTACAATGTATTGATATTATCTCGAACTGTGAGAAGACTGTTAAACAGTAGAAAACCGGCTACAAAACCTTTGTTAACTAGGGAATACAAAGTTGCAAGACTACGTTTCACTCGTAAATTAAATTATTTTTGCATAAAATAAGAGCACTAAATGAGCACTAAATTTGCATGTTCTGTTTATGCTCCAGTTGACCTTCTACGTATTATATCTTAATGATATTACTTTGTTAAGGTATCAGTTAGTAAAAAATAAAGTAATTCTGTTATAAAAAATTCAATTATTTTTGCATAAAATTACAGCACTAAATAGTTATTAATTAGAGTTATCCTAATGTAGGATTCTAAACATATACACTGCTAGCTTGATATAATGTAACAGGCATATGTTCTTATTGTTATTGTTAACTATTAAAATTGTAAAATTATTCGAGACTTAGATACCTGTTTGTCTGATGGGAAATTTTTACGTTGTTTACATAGATAATATTTCGGTAATTAATCGTGTTCTTTCTTTTATTTCTCCATAATTTCGTTTTATCTAATTTTAACTATCGTCTGTGCCTTGAATTTCTAGTTATTTATATCATCACTTAATTGCTGAATTGTTTCCATCATTAAAAATATATTTCTGATTGGTTTGGTAAACAAATATTATTAATCTTCATTTCCGTTCCGGCCTGTGTTTAATTTACGTACGCTTAGCGCAATAATTAATTCTACTAGTGTAATAGTAAAAGGCCTCTCTTCTACGCATGTTACCATATGACAATTTGGGGGAACGCTGTCAAATTCAACGCTTCCGAGAAGGTGTATTCACCGACTAAGAAGAATTCTAGCGGCATTGTTTTAATCGTAGTGAATCTACGTCATTTCATTGTGGGTCTTGAGACAAAGACTCTAATTTCCGACTGAGCCATTGAATCCTTCTGTATTATGGTTATATTTGGGTTATTTCGTGTGCAGTGGAAAAAACCACATTGTGGGATTTGTAGAGAGATTTTCTAAGTCGATTTAGTCGATCAACGTCCCAGGTTATTGGAACAACGCATGGTTGTATTTTTATTACCCTATTATAGGGTCTTTGGTACCGGCATTTTAGCACCGGAATTATTTTTGGTACCGGCATCTTAGTGCCGTAGTTTTGGTACCGGCATCTTATCAGCGGCATTTATCCTTGGTACCAGCATTTTAGCACCGGAATTATTTTTGGTACCGGCATTTATTTTGGTACCTGCAGTACTTATTTTTGGTTTTGGCATTAATTTTGGTAGTGATTTGAATTACCGGAGTCTGGAACCGGTCTAAATTTTTTTTTGACGCCTATTGTAATTGGTGATTGGAAACCACCACTGCCAGAACAGATAAGCAAAAGATTAATTATCTTGTATCTTGTATTTTTTTACTATTAGTTTATTTTAATTTTGAAATTCGCAAAGTGTGATCACACATACACCACTCATTTATTTTTATTTCTTTTATAATGAGGTCGTCAGTGTATGTATAATTGGAAACAGCTCTAAATTGTATTTTTTTTATTTGGGTTTACAACATAATATTTGTATTAAAGAAGGGTCTAGTTTACGAAACTGATTTGTTTTATTTAGCTCATTTTATCTTATTCTGTTGGATTATGAAAGGATTGCCTATTGCCTGTTAGTGCCTATTACATCTAGGACATCTAGGGGTTTCCGGCTTGTACCGTCTAAGTCGGTGGCGCGGCTCACTTGTTTATCATCCCTCCACAGCTGAGCTCGGGCATAATTTGCCAGTAGAGGCGCCACTAACAAATTTTGCTTAATTTTGTTTAATTGTTGTCATTAGATTTTTCTGAAATAGTCCTTAACCTTTTGTTAAATCAGAAAAAAACGTGCCAAAAAAGCTAGCAGTTTTTACAATTGCTGCAAATCTGATAGAACACAAAATTTGCGATACTGGCATAAAATTAGCACTCAATTAGCACTAAATATTAAGCAATTTTGTTATCGATTTTGCTCATTTTGCACTGCTAGCTTAACAAACGTCCTTTACATTTTTTTCTAGATACTGGAGCCGATATTTCTCTTATTAGAGATTCCAAATTGAAAGAGAATTTGAAAATCCTATCAACTAAAAAGATATCGACAGTAAGGTTTTGCCATTTGTTATTTTATTTTAAAAAATGAATTAGCACTGTTATTATTTTATTTAATATTTTTTATATAAATTTTGAAGGAAAATTAATTTCTGAAAACTTTTCTTTTCGTTTTTTCCAAATCACTTCTTGTCATCAATTTAATCAACCAATTTTTCTTTAACCACGAATCGAAACTATTGCCAAAATTAATGTTGCTAATTGTAATATTAAGAAAGGAATTTGCCCCGACATTGCTATTTTAGATATATCTTGTGTACGTCTAGTCAAAGTTAATAATCAAATTAGTCAAGGATATGACGGTTTTCTGCTAGCAATTCTTTTTATATGCATGAATTTGTTTAAAATTTTGACCGAAGATAGAAAGTATCTCAAAAATTAAAATGTAACCTATGCCAATATGTGCTGTTTTTCTGAAAGTGGTTACCACCCCAACTCGGGGGTTGAAAAATGTTTTTTTGAATTTTTTTGAAATTATTGGTAACTAAAAGTTCACAAATTAAACGGCAAACAATCATGTTATTAAAAGATTTTTTAGGAATAACTCAGAAAATTTACATTTTATCGGAAAAACTGTCATAATATAAAATAAAGCTTATAAAAAAAGTCGTATTTTTATAATTATTGCAAACTTAATATTAACAAAGTTATGACTGATCGAAAGTAGACGTTTATACATTGAATAGAAAAATCTAAACATATAACGTTAAATAACCGGAAAACGATAAGTTTTTTATAGAAAACTGATAAGATCTTTTTTAAAGATCTTGAAAAATCTTGAAAAATGCCTACCTATTCCGAATTTTTTAACAAATTAAAAACTTTCTTAATAATTTCAAACAACTTACACCAAATAATATTATAGTGTTTGTTTCTACTGACTCAGTAGACAATAACAAAATCTTTAACAAAAACAATCATTTAAATATTTAAAAAACTCAAAACCCTCAATTAAATGACATTAAAGTAATAAAATAAAATCAAAACCATTTTATCTACAGTTTTTGTAAAAACAAAATTGAGAATCATGTGAACACGAAATTATCTACAAACTTTTAGTAAAATGTGTTTTATTTTTAAAAGAACAGAATATAAAATCAATGAGTTTACTTCCACTAAGAAATACAATAAAATTAAAATACCTAAATTCCGTAGTATGTTTTAGATTTATTTTTAAAAATAACTCCTATTTCAAAAGAAATTGAAAAAAAAATATTTCAGGACATTCCGAATTTCATGGAACTTGTAATAGAATTAAACAAAGTTTTAAATGGCAAAATATGAAATCAGATATAAAAAAAATCTTGTCAAAAAAATAAATAAGTTAGGAAAAAGAATAAAACTCTAATGGAGATTACAACAATTTAAAAAAAATTCATTGATATTGTAGGGTCTAGGTCAACTCGCCGTCGCCGATTGGCCGTGGCCGATTGGCCGTAGGGACAACTGGACGTAGGGATAACTCGCCGTAGGGACAACTGGCCGCCGATATATGTTTTCTAATTTTTTATTTCAAAAAAAAAATTTTGTATAGTTTGGGTATTAAACCTGATAACATGAAGTTGTCTCTCTTAATGAATACTTTTTGGATATAAAATATCAAACTATGTTCTTGAAAGCACAAAAAATAATCTAATTAATAACATATTTAAATAAAAGGCTTAGGGTTTTCGATAAAAATAGAAAAAAATTAGAAACTATTATAGGTATATTTAGACAAGTTTTCAAAAAAAAAAGATGTTCTCTGATTTAATCTTATTTTTCGTCTTGACAGAAAATGTAAAGTGTAGGAAAGTTTGGTTAAGCAATAAATTGTTATTTCTATTTAAATCAAAAACCCGTAATCCTTTCATTTTTTAAGTTATTGCCTACGATCGCGATATCTTTGTATATTAATTGTTGGAAAAACATCAATATCGGCGGCCAGTTGCCCCTGTGGCGAGTTGTCCCTACGGCGAGTTGTCCCTACGGCCAATCGGCCACGGCCAATCAGCGACGGCGAGTCGTCCCATTCCCGATATTGTAGGACCATTACCTCTTACACAAAATCGAAATAAATGTTTTAACACTCCAAGATGATTTACAGTGAGTCTTGGACATACGGGCACCGCCATTTGGGCTTTCTTTTTAATAACATGCAGTATATAATAAACTAATTATAGAGTTTGTTCTCTAAAAAAAATTATCATGCCAAACAAGCAGACAACAACGTATGCGAGGATAATTAACCTCATCGAAGAAGTTGAGCCGAATTTAAACCCTAAGAAGATCTGAGAAATTATTGAAGTGATCTTCATCTAATAGTGAGATACAACAATGAAGCTGACTTTGCTTTACATGCATGCATGATCAATTCTTTGGCGTTATAGAATATTTGGATAGCGCCATCGATGAGGTATCCACTACATTGCCTCCAGAACTGGAACCGCTTCTTCAAGGGTTCGAGGATAACTATGTTGATCGCCCAAACCATTGAGGCAATGGAAAAAGATCTCTATTGTTTCTTCCAGAAATCTGGTCTGTGCACAATCGCGTCCTGGCTAATACGGACAGAAAATATAATCATGCCGAGGCACCACAAAGAAGATTACAAACAGAATTAGCAATAAGCCATCCCACGATTTGAAAGTTATTTTTTAGTATTAGTAAAAAAAATCAGCGATGAAAAGATCTTCTATATGAACAATTGGTTGCTAGTAATGAACCACAAATGAAACAGAATAAATATGTCGACCCAGACAAAAGAATAAAAAATTTAATAGATAATAATGTAAATAGAAATATATTTTTACGTGGCAGTTTCTACAATCATAAGTAAAAATGTATCTATTTGCAAAAAATTTTATTTTTTATGTATTGTTATGTAAAAATTACTACAGATAATTTTATAATCAAATCTGATCATTAGTGATGGAAATTTTTACTAGTAATACCACCAGAGGTCAAAAAATTTCAGGATATTAATTCGCGTGGTATTCGGTAAGAAAATTCCACTCCGAATGTAATGGCCATGTAGTGGCTTCACAGCCTGCCCTTTAAGATATTGTTTTTTATTCATTGTAGTAACACGGTAATGGAGTTTTATAATAAAATATATTACATTTTTTTTTGTTTTTTTTATTTACTTTGGGCTACTAGAAAAGGTAGAAAATGAAAAAAGAGAGAGAAATTTCTTTATTAGGATGTGCTGCCTACATATCATAGGTTGCTAATACACAGCATACCGATCAATCCAAAGGACAATTATATAATTCAAAACATTAGATATAAACTAAAATAAGTAAAATTGATAAAAATAATGAACTAAAAACTATTAATAATTAATGCATTAATCAGGAATAGATGTGACAATGTAAAATATTAATAGAATCGATTAAAATGTTTTCAGTGATTTCAGGAATCGCTGATTTGTCAAGCTTAAATTCGTTGAAAAAGTCAAGTACACTTTTTCCAATAGAACCACGAGCGCCAAACCATAGTCCATGGACAGACCAATTTCTTTCACCAAATTCGTCTCGATATTTTTCGGCATAATGGTTGACGCAAGAGCTGTATATGTTTGACTTTTCTTGTTTGATTTTTTCATCTTGATCATCGTCATTTGTTTCAAAACGCACCGTTGGATCAATTATGAGGGCTCTATTTGATTTCGTATCAAACGCAATTATGTCTATGAACCGGAAGCTACCATGTTGATCATATGCATGAACTTCCTCGAAGCATTTGTATTTTTTATCAATCATTAATGATTTGATTGCGTGTTTAACTTTGTGATGTTTTGAAATAATTTGGGGTTTATTTGATGAACAAAATCCAATAACATGAGCGGGGGTTTCTTTCTCTCTATTGCATTTGCGACAGAGGCTGTTATCGGACACTAGTAAAGGACCTACAAGAGAACGAGCCCAAAATCCCATGCTTTTTCTTATGAAGGTCCGAAAAGCGAATTTTGTTACCGTTCAAGGTCGTCTGACGTCATAGCCCCACCCGGCCCCACCCACTTTCACTTTTAACCTGATTGCTTGGTTCTGATTGGCTGACAGACTCCGCCCTTTAATTGCTTATTAATGACTTGTTAATTACTAGTGCCCCATTGCTTCGTTCTGATTGGCTGTCTGACTCCGCCTCTTAATTATTATTAATGACTTGTTAATTACTCGTGCCCCATTGCTTGGTTCTGATTGGTTGACAATCTCCGACCCTTAATTACTTAATAATTAGAAATGCCCCATTGCTTGGTTCTGATTGGTTGACAATCTCCGACCCTTAATTACTTAATAATTAGAAATGCCCCATTGCTTCGTTCTGATTGGTTGACAATCTCCAATCCTTAATTACTTAATAATTAGAAATCCCCCATTGCTTGGTTCTGATTGGTTGACTGCTAGCAGACAACTGTCAATTTTCGAGTGGCCTTTGACGTTTGGCGCAAGCAGCCAACCCTCTTTTCTTCTTTTTGTATATTTTCGAATTTTTTCGCGCTTTGCTGACATCGTACCAACTTTACATGCTACCAACTTTACAGTGCTACCAACTTTTGACCTTTTACATTCGACGCAAGCAGCCAATTCTTCTTTTTGTATATTTTTGAATTTTTTTTCGCACTTCGCTGTCATCGTACCAACTTTACATGCTACCAACTTTACAGTGCTACCAACTTTTGTCACAAATGCCCCATTGCTTGATTCTGATTGGTTGACAATCTCCGACCCTTAATTACTTAATTACAAGTGCCCCATTATCCGCTTCCGATTGTTTATTATTTAATAAACCCCACCCATTTTGTATTTATTTAATTATTTTTTGATGTTTACTACCCCCATTGCTTCGTTCTGATTGATGATTATTTAATTAGCCCCACAACTATTATTATGAAATAATTACATTATAATAAAAATATATAATTGATAAATATTTAATAAACCCCACCCATAATTTGATATTGAGTAGCCATGTTTGAAATAATTAATATTAAGAGTAATATATTGATAAGCATTATACCACTATTAAAAATCATTAGGGTGATTATAGGATTAAAGAATAAAAAAATATAATAATAAGAAGTTTGTTTTATTAAAAAATATATATTTAAAATGGTAAGACAACATTTTTTAACCAATTATTTAAACAATTTACATTATGTTGAGTACACATATATTTTCCATAAGCGTGGTTGAAACATTGAGTGAATACAGGTTGAAAGACGTCAGTACAACAGGGGGTTCCATCATATTTTGTAACATCGTAAATATTTGTCGAAATTCCAAGTTCTCGACATTTGGTTTCTAAAAAATTTAGTTTTTGACTACCTCTGACGTATATGCAGTCTGCTGAATTTAATAAATATTTTTCCAGTATGTTATTAATTTCATTATATTCAATATCACCAGAGTCGTATTTTATTCCATGAACATATTTTTCAACATAATTATTAGTTCTCTTATCCTTAGAACTCAATGTGTGGAAGGGTACTGGTGGTTTAAACAGAAAACTAGTAATATGTTTTCCAATCAGTATAGACAATTCTTTCGGATAAAATATATCCTCAAAGATAATTCCTTGAATATCTACAAGTGCTATTCTCATGATGCCTTCTATGAAACTGAAAATTTGTATAAAAGTTTCGTTTTATATTAAGCTTTAAGGCTGGATAAGTGGGGTTTCAATCTAATATTTCTCCTTTTAAACAATCACTTTTAATCTTCTTATCTATATGATAGGTTTATATAAAAATTTTGATTGATTCCGGATTGATTAAATATTATTCCCATCTGTTTGAAATCGATCTAAAATCATATATAAGAAAAAACATTATTATAATAAAAAATTATTAAAGTAACTTTTAGACTCACCTATATAATATCCAACTCAAAAAATTTATATTATTGTCAAAACAGTTTGTAGAATTATTTCATCCATATATCTCTCATCCATTATCAGAATGCATTTTATATATTACATCTTCATCTTTTAATTTAATACATAGTCGTACGTAAATTTCTATCCAATTTGGTCTTAAAAATATTTTCAAAACAGTTTGTAGAATTATTTTATCCATATATCTCTCATCTATTATCAGACTGCATTTTATATATTCCATCTTCATTTTTAATCCATAGTCGTACGTAAATTTCTATCCAATTTGATCAAACTTCATAATATCAGACACGCTTATACATACTAATTTATATAAAACAAGTAGTTTTATTATATTACAATTATACTAAATTATGATAAAAAAAAAAGAAAACAATTTTATGTAAATAATTTAAATTTAAAATAATAATTTTGAACTCTATAAACAATCCATTACTTGATCATCATCATAAACATTTATTTTAGGGTTAATAGAGTAATGCCCCCATGGTAATGTCTCATCTTTCCCTGGTATCAGATATCTTTTATCATCATCAGAGCTGAGAGCAATTTTCTTTTGTTCTATTGAAAAGACTTTATGATGTTTCGATTGTATGAGATTCTGTGAAGTGGTCTTACTTCTAGATGTTTCTAAACATTCAATATAGTCATTAAAAGTTATACTATTTTTTACTATCGACATTTTAACCCCCTTTGCTTTTTTGGTTACACCATAATTCATAACATTTTTTTCAATCTCATCATCATCATATTCTTCGTCTTTTAATTTTGCCCTCAGTTTTTGCACCTCATCTTCTGAGATGGCCACTTTCATAGTATATAATTTTGATCTCAGTCCTACATAATCAGTCATAATGCATCCATTATTTTCATCTTTCATCATACCTAAAACTTTCTTATTTAGTTGCGGTATTCCATACACATTATTTGTAGGATAGTCTGAAGTATCAAAGTATTTCTCACAATCATTCTTTATAATTTGATAAGGATCTTTTCCTCGTATCTCTAATAAAACGGAATCTGTATCACTGTAGCAAGTAGAGCAGTTTTCTCCAAATCGTGTTTGTAAATAATCATATTGAAAGCTATATATTGTAGTCTTTGCAAGATCCAAAATTGTTTGCCCTACATATATAGGTTTATTTAGATAAACCTCAATTTTTTTCATCTCTATCGCCACCAAATTTTCGTCAAATATTATACAATTCTTAAATTCAGGCTTAGATATATATGATTGAGCTCCATAACGACCCTCCCATTCGGTAAGAAGTTTTACATCAACCCTTTTTCTTACATTCTCCATAGTTTTACCGAAAACAGCATTGTTCATTAATTTGAATAAATTCTTCTCAAATTCGTTTTTAGCTTTTTTTCTAAGCTCCGTATTTAAATCAATATACGGTTTCAACCAAGGAGACTGTTTAAATTTTAATACTCTGTGTATTTTCGTTAATTTCAAGCCATGTTCTAAAGCTTGTTTTAGTGATCGATAGTGTATGATATATTTCTCTTTATTATAAAGTGTAGCCATAAGTTTAGTACTCTCTTTTAACTTTGCAGGAGGCTTCATAGTCTTAGGGTTGATATGTTCTGGACAGAAAGGTATATCTTTATGCTTATCATGTAAATCATGTGGATACTCTAAATCAACTTCAAGCATGTAACCTACATTATTATCATCAGCAATTGTAGTGACATCAATATTTGAATCCACCCACTCAAATTCTCCATATGGAAGAGCTTGACTCATAGCCCAACCATACTGATTGTTGACATCAAAATACATTAAATAGTTTTCCGGTTTTGCAGGATTATAATTCAACATATATTTATTGTTTGCATGAACCCTTCTTTTAGAGCAGACTTGACTGAGACCACCTCGAATGCCTCGCTCTACAAACAAAAACATATCCATATCAGTAAGAAGTTCTAACTCCTGTTTCGTAAACTTTAACATAGCATCCCAAGTAAATCCGGGTAGCGTAAAATAGTGGGCTGGATCTAGATCATACGTCTTAAGACAGCTCGATCTAAACTGTTCAAAGACATCTGCTAGGAGTAGAATGTCTGTTTTCATATATAAGTCTACATAATCACCTAGAGTTTTACAGTTAAACGAAGACCATACTTGTTGTGCTCTTTTATACATACGGCGGGGGCAAGCTTTATTATCTAATTTGTTATAAAAAGCATCTTGATGAGGTAAACAGGATTCACTAAAACGATCAAAACTATTGATGTAATCATATGGCATCACACCTTTCTTTGTTAACAAATTAAACTTATCTTCAGGTATGTTATTAAACTGAGACCTCAGATTTGTAAATTTTGTTAAAGAAGATGATAATTTATCTAAGGATGATGCCATAAATCTAAAACTATCAATGAATCTAAAGTGAATTCGAGCTTCATCAATATGCTTCGTAAACGAAATATATTTTTCTTTAGTGAGAGGCAGTAAGTCTATAGATCCTTTCATTCGGGTTGCAATATCTTTTATCACGAAATGTGCGTCATAACCACTCAAATTGTGAAAGATTACCGGGATTGTGTGCGTGTCTTGATAATTAACATTACACTCATTATGTGAAGCTCCACGGTAATTATTTTCAGAAATTAAGTAATTATAATCTCTCACTTTTTTCTCGCCAACTTTAAAGGGTTGTTCACAAATATGACAGCGGGTGGATGCTTGAAAATCACTCTCTTGTTGAGGAGTCATGTGTATATTATACGGACATAGATATATAGTAGAGACATCCTCAGCAAGTTGATTCATTTCATCAGCAAACCACTGCATACAATCGGATCCTCGATATGAACGGTAGAATGATAGATTGTTATCATAAGAAGATTTAAAATAATATCCTACTGCTGCTGGAATATGTTTTTGATAAGCAGTCTTTTCTGCACAAGGCTTTAAAATACTCTCTAAATCTGCATATACAGCAAAGGGGGCTTTTATTTTGTTTTTAAAATCCTTAAATTTAAGCATCTTTTTGCTATCTGTAGGCATTTTGGTGGCGGTATCATTTCTTTTAATGCAGTCTACTATGTGTTTACTTAGCTTATCTTCCGAACGGAAGTAGTGTAAACATCTATCACAAAAGTACTTTTGACCATTTTCATTACTGAGTTGTTTAGACAAAAGTCGTGAAAGATTCTTTATCCAAACGTAATGATATTTAGTAGACTCTTTGTCATACTGATCTTGTATTAGAAGCAGATTTACATGCTTATCTTTCTTTTCCGCTGTTAAATATGTAGGGAGGGTCGAAAATTGTTTATTATACTTTTTTAGGATATAAACATTGATAGAAATGTTATTCATTTTTTCAAAATTTGGAATCTGCTTGATAGTTATAGGAAACTGAATACCTTTAAGTTTTAATACCTCAGAATAATGTGGGTATTTATTTGTTCTTTGCGGATTATTATTAACAGGATACAAAGCTGATGTAATTGCCCATGCAAAGCAGGCTTGATCATCATTTTTAACATTAATGCATGCTTCTTTTCTTTTAATTTGAGGTGGTAGTTCAATATATGATGATCCAAGTTGTGGAACAAATTTATTAATATTTACGCCCAAGTTTACTACTCTTTTTAACGACCACCCGCTATCACGTTCCTGGAATTCTTCCAGGTCTTTTAGAATAAGTTTTGTCACATTATCATCAAACCAGTTATTTAAATTTGTATCTCTATAGATGGGGCAGTTAGCTGTGGTGAAATATTTATATTCAGTTATGATCTGTAGGCCTCTATATATCTCAAATTCACCACAAAAAACTGTGTTCACTTTAACAGACTCATCTTTCTTGAGTGCGTTACCAATTCTACGTTTGAAGAGTGTCTTACAATCGACAAGAAATGCTATAGGATCTTTATGTTTAAGGTTTGAAATGACTCCAGTTCGAATTCTAGACTTAAAAGCTGAAGTCAAATCATCCCATTCTACTTTTTTAATTCCAGACTCTTTTGCCCTAGTCATAATTCCAGATCCTCTCTTTTTTGTTAATTTAATCTGAGATCTTAACGATTTAACATTTCTTAAACAAGCCTCTAGGTGTTGTCTTTCGCCCATGGAAGTAGCATTTTTAATATCTTTATTTATCTTTCTGACAGCCTTTGTACATTCCAGCAACCCCTCCTCCACTGTTTTACCATCATAGGTAATACTTATAAATCCTAAAATAGCTGTTATATGTTGAATAAGATCAGTAATTATTGACATAATGCTAAATTTTAAATAGTTAGATAGAAAAAAAAGAAATTTAATTATGTGTCTGATATAAAGTAGGTAACTACACTGCAAGAGAAATATTAAATAATTAATTTTTAAAAATAATAATGGTAAAATATTATAATGAAATTTAAAAAAAAAAATATATTAGTAAAAAAAAAAAACATTAATTTGAAATTCAATATGATACAAAATAATCCATATAAACAGTTATAGCTATTTAAAATTATTTAATAAAAAAACTTACCAAAAAATTTTATACACACACTTCAATTATCACTTTTCGCAGACTATTAAAATCAACCAACTTCTATGAAATCTTTGACAATAAAGACTCTCATACTGTTAACACCATATTTTAAATAGTTTTTTCAATCATAATTAGAAAATATGAAATATAAAGTCATTAATTTACGTTTAAGTATTTAACAATAAATATATTAACGGAAATTTATTAATTTTTAAAGTGTTACAGATAAAAAAAATATAATCGACTCTTAATCGATACTTAATATTCTAAATTTCCCATTACCAAAATTAAATAGTAAAAATTTCTCCAAATACTTTATATATAATTTGTCATATTCGACTCTAAATCGATACTTAATATACTAAATTTCACATTACCAAAATTAAATAGTAAAAATTTCCTCGAGTACTTTATATATAATTTGTCATATACTTTATATTCTAACTTTCCCATTAAAAATTAATTAGTAAAAATTCCTACAAAGTACTTTATATATAATTTGCCCTATACTAAAATTTCCCTAAAATTATTTACTTTATATTTATTTTTTCTTGTAAATTAGATTTTAATATAAAGAGTGGGTATAAATATAAGCGAAATATTCAATTTTATTAAGTTAGTTCCAGTTGTTTCTTGAAGTGCTATTACCTATAATTATTACAGTAAGTCTACTATTCTATACTCTTTATACATGATTTTTTATTAATTTATTCACTTATTTATTTATTTATTTATTTATTTATTTATTTATTTATTATACATTTTATCAGTTATATATATGCGTCTACTATTCTATATCCTTTAGGTATACATGATTTTTTATTAATTTATTGACTTATTTATTTATTATACATTTTATCTGTTTTTTATATATAATGAGCTTTACGATATTTATATACTTACAATTTTATTTATTTCTTATAGATGGATTTTTCTAAAATAAACAAATCGTCTGTTTTATCGCAAAAGAAACCTGTGGTGAAGTTATCCTCCTTGGAGGTGGGCACATCATATCAAATATTAGATGCAAAAATTGTGAAATCAAACTATGGGAAAACTGTACTTTTAGAAATGTTGGATATGGTTGTTTTTCTACCAGAACGTGTGGTTGAAGATTATACACCATTCATGGAAGAATTTAAAAGCCAAAAATATGGCTTGGTGTTCCACGGGTTAGTGGACACCGGAAAACCGAAGCCTGCGGCTTCATTTGAAGTTATAGAAGTATAAAATATTAAATATATTTTTTAATAATTGTAAAATTGTTTTATTATTAATAACCACATTTTTTTTATTATTTTTTTATTATAAAAAAGTATAATATTTACATAGGTAATATAACACATTTAAATTAGGTATTTATATTATACTCTTGATTACCTCCGTAAGAGGGTAATATTCCATTAAACAGTCATGAATAATGATGCAATATACTTTTGTATCTTTTGGAAAACCATTGTTAGCTTCAATTTCTAATTTTATATCGACAGTTGAAGATTTCATTCCATCTTCTTGTTTTGAACAATCTATTACAAATAAGGCATGATCTTTAAATGCTTGATAATCTAAAAGTGATCGTCTCTCAGTCGAATATGAATAACTAGGATAAAATTCAGTGTAGTTATAATGAGCTGCAGCATAATCATTTTTCTCAAAGTCCAGTTGCATTCTTTCATTAGGCCAATATTCACCATTAAGAGATACTCGAACACTTGATATATTAACATTATCAAAAATTGTTGAATCCTTTTCTTTTCTATTGCGCCTCTCAGTTTGAAATGTTACTATAACATAACGCGGTTTTTCAATTGATGAGCTTGTTTTAACATTCCAGATTTCTCTTCTTGCACCGTCTTTAATTGAGGGTAGTTCATTAAGATCCCACTTTCTGAATGGAATATATATTGGTATATTATTTTTAATAGGTTCCATCAATTTAATTTTAATTTCATCATTGGGAAACACATGTTTCACTTTCAGTTCCATACTATTTATAATAATCTTAACAGTTGTTGTAGTTGCGGTACTACCAGCACCTACCTCATTTACAATAATACTATCATTATCGTAACTAGCTCGTACGAGACGAAATGTTTGTCTCCCATAAGCTATTGTTGTATAATCATTAAAAATGTTGAAAATATGTTTAAGAGGAATCAACAAACTAAAAGATTTATCATCTTCATTTAAGAACGATGGTTAGGAAAATTCCATCCAGCAATACTCATAAATCTTGCATAATCACTGCGATAGCATAGCATACTACGTACGGCGCTAACAATTCCGGGATCTCTCACTGTTTCAATTTCTTTTGAACTTTCACTATATGAACAGGAATCGAATAGAAATACCCCAAAATTGGGAGCTAGATGTACGTTTCCACCTCCAACTATATCTAATCTACCTTTAATTTCTAATAAAGATTCATGTAGAGCAAAAAACGAATCAGCTTGATTTATTACAAACTCTACGACATCATTGTTATTAAATGATTTCACATATGGAGTGTACGATCTAAATTCTTCTTTTCTAATCGAATCATCATACTTTGGTTCACGATGTAGATCAAAAATGGGGTCAACTTTAAGTCGCTTAGATTCAACTTCAGATCGTATATATTTACGGTTTACCATATTTAACTTTAAGTCCAATCGATTGTAAAAAATCTCTGTTTACTCTAGTTAGTTTACGATGCTTGCAAGATCTAGATAAAACTGATGATTTTTTAGTTGGAACCGTCCTTTTATGTTCTATAATGAGACCCATTTATCGTTCTTGTAAAACTAGATGAAGGGTGCTTCTTTCTCCGCGAAAGTTAACAGGTCTTAAATCTTGATCAGACACCCTTACAATGATGTGATTAATTTCTTTCAAATTCTTTATAGGCAAATATATTGGATTGATAGGTCTCTCGTTGATAGCAAAACCAGGATCTACTGTTATAGGAATATCTAAAATTATATGAGCTGGTGTATTTCCATAGAAAGCTCCTTCAGTAATGTTGCAGTCAAAAAGTAGACTTGTCACTTTATTAATATTCACAGGTAGATCTGAAGAATGAACTATTCCAGGTTCTAATATTTTATTAGAAAATCCTAGGAGATTAGCAAGACTATCAGTCTTTTCAAAAGAGATTTCATATAGTTTACTATAAATTTCGCACTGAAGGGTATTATTATTTGGTTCTAAGAAAAAATCTTCTTCAGCAATGTTTTTTTTTAACATCAATTGTTTTTTTATATAAGCAGCTATATCACTAATCTCGTAACAACCTACAGGTAGAAGTATTTCTCTTTCTCTAAGTTGTTCTAAATTGTCGTACTCGAAGTAGTAAAATTTTTCACCATCAATATTAGGTATTGAATTGTAGGAATGAAACCCTAGCACTGCTAAATAGTAACTTTTATATGGATTAAGTACAAGAGGTGTTGACGGTGTAAAAGAGAACTCGTTATTGGTACTCGTTAAGGTTAAAAGTTGCGACATGACTAACCATTATCAGAAAATGTTATGATTTAAATAATAGACTAATATGCTAATCATTAAATTTATTTATAACATATAAAACAAAATAGACATTTTGACGTCATATTTCCACAAACATCTGACCATTCATGACAATCCGGATCTATACTGCATGGTAAATATTCTTTTAAATCCTCACGTATTTCACATGGCAGTTTATACCAAACTGAAGGTGAAATATTTTCCATAAGTATTTCAATGATATTAAGTGCCTCTTTGGATAAGTAAGCTGCCATTATATAAAAATTCCAAACACAGATGTCCACAATTAATTTGATTATATGTTTGATATTGATTATTGTTGTAGAAAATTCTAACACCTGAACCAAAATATTTAACAAGCTCTTTCATCGGCTTCAAATTACCAAATGAATCAAAATACTCTACGTTGTTATTTATCTTTTTATAAGCTACCCAATGTGTTCCAGCATTTTGCGATATATCTAAATTAACAATTGAACACTCGCATCTTCTAGATCCGTTAATTGGAAGACTATCTCGCATAAAAACACCACGAAAATATGGTATTTTTAATTTCTTTGCATAATTAATTAAATCGATGTTAGTTAGTGGTCTATTGGGTAGCTTTATTGGAAGTTTTTTTTTTCTTTCTTCAGATACAAGCCGTAGCCTCCTTTGATATTTTTCTTTAAATACAATCCCTTTCCTATAGACTCCATAGCTTTGTTGTGACGATGATCTTCATCAAGTTTCTTTTGAGCGTTTTTAGCATCAATTATAGTTTTTGCTATAGCTGAACTTCCTCCTGCTATTGTCCCTATCGCACTTAAAGCTGTCAATATAGGAATCAACGGCAAAAAACCTCCCATCTTGCTCTCAAACGGTATAATTCTAGGAACTCGAATATTCTTTTTTCCAGCTTTTGAAACAGTCTTTTTAGCAAATTTTAATGCATTTTGAATAGTCTTTTTTAATGTTAGGTTAGGTATTAAGGATTTTTTAATTTTATCTATAATTCCACGTTTAAAAGAAATTTTTCGTTTAATACCCATACCTAGTTTTCGCTTAGCTTTCATTACACCTGTAACTAATAATGCGTTTGCTCGTTCACCTAAACTCGCGTTCTTATTTTTGACACGTTCCCAAGCTTTATTTTCTAGAATTTGATCAGCCTTATGCCTCTCCGCTATTGTATTATCGCCTGAATATGCAATATCATGCTCTTTACAAGCAACATCTAATGGATTAATACCAGGATCTCCACGTAATAGACGTTTTTGTAGTTTTGTTCCAGCTAAAAAAAACAAAAAAATGTTAATAAAAATTAAACATTTTTTTTTATAATACTTACGTCCACAATACTGATAACCACCCAATAAATGTGCTTCGAAGGGAAGTTTGTTTATTAAGTTATTTACTAGACCCTCACCTTTAAACAGTAGCATGAGAACTAACTGTTTTGTTTTCAATAAACATATATTTATTAAAAAACGTGCTATATATTTTAACACAAAATGAAAATCATTCGACAAGTACAGTCGCTACCTGTGGATAACTTAGATTTTAATATAAAATGTGAAGAAAGTAAACATAGCAAATTGCTACCAAATACTCTTCGTATTATCATATGCGGTCCATCAGGATGTGGTAAAACAAACGCAATGATGTCATTACTCTTTAATCCAAATGGGATAAAGTTTCAAAACGTTTATGTATATTCTAAATCGCTCTATCAACCTAAATATCAGTTATTAGCAGAAGTATTAAATAATGTGAAAGGTGTTGAATATTTTCCGTTTAGAGATAATGATGAAATCATAAATGTTAGTGATGCGAAATCTAATTCAGTTTTCATCTTTGATGACGTTGCATGTGACAAACAACAAAAAATTCGTGAATATTTTTCTATGTGTCGACATAAAAATATTGATGTTGCATATCTTTGTCAGACCTTTTCTAAAATACCGAAAGTGCTAATAAGAGATAATTGTAACATGATTGTAATATTCAAACAAGATGAATTAAATCTTAAACATATATTCGATGGACATGTATCACCAGATATGAATTTTGATCAATTTAAAAACATATGTTCACAGTGTTGGAATGAAAAACATGGTATGATGGTTATTGTTAAGGAGTTCCCTCTAAATAACGGTCGCTATCGTAAGGGTTTTGATAAATATATTAAAATTTAAGCTTTGAATAATATTAATCAGTCTACAACAAAATGTTGAATAGTTTGGAAGCTGCCCGAAAAAGAAAAATAGCTCAACTAACCAAAGATATTAGAAAAAAATATCTTGCATTAAAACTTAATAGAACAGAAGAAGATGAAACGTTAAATAAGCTTTTTCAACCTATATCAAAACCGTTGGAGGATATCGCTAAATCATCAAAATTTTTAAATCAATCGACAGCTAATCTAAGTTATTGTAAACATGAAAAAAAACCTAATATTAAAAAAGAAAAACATGAGAATAAAAACATATCATTTCTAGAACTTAAACATGTAGCAGGTGATAATAGTGATGTTGAGAATGAGGTTGAGGATAACGCGGAAGTATCGGAAGAATTAGATGATAAAGATATTCCAGAAACTGTTTTAAATGAGTACCTCGAGCAATATCCACAAGGAGTTCTAAAATATTTAAAAGAATTTTGGCAAAATGATGATAAAATAGATAAAGTATATGGTCCAACATATGATATATCGACATCTAAATGGTTTCTTGGAGCAGAAAATATCAACTTTGATACTAAAACGGGAGCAGTTTTCACAAAAGAAGGATATGTTTCAGGATCACCTGAACTATATGAATTACTTTTCTATGATGCACCTCAAGACTACACTTCTAAAGATTTAGAAAATTACAAACTCTTATTAGAAGCAACAAATGTACATAGAAATAAGCGAGGATATTTAAAAAATAGTTCGACATTTAAGTATAAGTATATTATAAAACCTATGTATACATCTAAGACTTTAGGTAATGGAATGTATTTAACATATAATGATGATCCTGTAGAATATGTGTATTGGGATGATCCAAATGAATTATGTGAAAGATTGCAATTACTCTATGCTTCGAAAGAAGCTGGTAATACATCTCATTCTAATGAAATTGTTTCCATCATTAATGAATTACGAGAAGCAGATATTATATACTAATGTAACGTTGTAGTGTGATCATTTTCATAATGAGTCTTGATAAGTTTGGACGTAGTCATCAAAGTCAAATAATTGGATTAAAACAATTAAAAGGAGAATTTAGGCTTGGTTTATTATCTCTAAAAAATCAGCTGTATAATGAAGATTTACCAAAACTACAAGATCAAATATCAATTAAAATTTTATCTATAAAAAACAAAATAGATTCAATTGAAAACTTTATTTCAAGACATCCTCCTACTTCTGAAAAACATATGGCAACAAAGAAATACGTAGATGATGCAAATACACTTTACAATATTGATTTAGCAAAACTACATGGTGAATTAATACGGGAGCTAAACAAATATAAGGATGAACAGAATACTAGCAGACATAAAGTTGAATATGAGATAAGTAAAATTAATAATCAAATAGAAATATGGCTACAAAAATTTAGAGAAACCTCTGATATGTTACAATTACATGATATGAAAATTAATGATGTATTTAAGGAAATTTATGATATTAAATCTAAAATTAAACACTAAATAATATATTCATCTATCGTATTAGTCATTATCATGACGACGAAAGAGAAGCTTCAATTAGTTAACGAGCTTCACAAACCTGCTCGTAAAAATTATCCTCGTCGAAAAATAATTCTCAAAGGATTAGATGACTTATGGCAAATGGATCTTGCGGAAATGAGACCTTATGCTAATAGTAATAAGGGTTATAAAATGATAATGATAGTCATTGATTGCTTGTCTAAATATCTTTGGACAGTAGCTTTAAAAACTAAAACTGGAGAAGAAATTACAAAGGCTTTTGCAAGTATATTGAAACATTCAAAACGTTATCCTAAAAACCTGCAAACTGATCAGGGAACTGAATTTTATAACGTTAAATTTCAAGATTTAATGAGAAAGTATGATATCAACCATTATAGTACATATACTGTCAAGAAAGCTGCGATAGCTGAAAGAGTTATAAGAACTTTGAAATCAAAATTATACAAATATTTTAGTTTACATGGTAATTATAAATGGATTAATGTATTACCTCAAATTACTAAAGAATACAACAATACGATACATTCTACAATTAAATTTAGACCATCTGAAATAAATAAGCTAAATGAAAAAACGATTTTACATGATCGTTTTAATTATATAAAAACATCAGGACCAAGAAAATATAAAATAGGTGATCTGGTGCGAATATCGAAGGCTAAACATATTTTTGAAAAAGGTTATACTCCTAATTGGACCACAGAAGTTTTTAAAATCATAAAAGTTAATATTACTAATCCTACAACTTATTTGTTGGAGGATATACAGGGAAATCCGATTAAAGGGGCTTTCTATGAACAGGAATTACAGAAAACAAATAATGCAGACATCTATCTAGTAGAAAAAATATTAAAAAGAAAGGGAAACAAAATATTTGTTAAGTGGCTTGGTTTTGATAATAAACATAATTCTTGGATTGAACATGTTGACCTGTTATAACTTGTTAATAGTCTTATAATGATGTTTTTTAATAATCTTATAAAAATATTTTTAATGATTTATTTTGTAATGACATTATAATGATGCTGTTCTATAAAAAGTAATTGTAGTGGGGTTGGTATTATAAATAGTATGATTAAAATATAATAAATCATAGTTGTGATCAATATTTTGTTTAAATATGAGTAGTGAAGGTTATTTTAGTGCATCAACATCCTCATCAGTAGGTCAAGAGTATAATGATCAAATCGATGAAATTTTAGAAAGATATGAAACTGCAGCTAAACTGGAGCATTATAATTTATTACAAACATCATTTCCTATTGGAAGTTATGTGATAAAAGTTGGAATATCACCAGCCAGATCATTCAGTTCAGCTATAACTTTATCGCAATATTATCACACATCTAAAATATCGTTTAGTATTATTGAATGGAGCATTCTAATAGAATTATTGAATAATAACGTGAATGATTTCTTTATAAGTGATTCATTGGATCAGCACATTCCTATAACATTTCAATGTGGTGATTACTGCATTATTACTCAAGTTGTATATGATGGTATAAAACTGCTAAGTGTTAGAAAGCATGATGTTGAATTTCATTTAAATGAGGAAGATATAAAACAAATTTTGGAAGCTGATCAAAATTTATTATCATATCACGTCTCACTATTGGACAGTATAAACTTTTGTAGTTATTATTATCATGTGTTAGATATAATTAAGACTCTTTTTCATAATAATATTAATAATAATAATTTCACTTTATTTGAAGTTCTAAAAAAATTTTGTGAAATGTGTACTGATTGTTTATTAGTTACAGCTTTAAGAGAATACATGTTTTTCTATAAAGCAAAAGTATTAAACGACTTAGATTATGTATAATATGTCTATAAACACATTTAATTATTAAGTAGAAATAAATAATTAGTTTAAAACTGTTGTATTACCATTTTAAATATATGTATATATTTTTTAATAAAACAAACTTCTTATTATTATATTTTTTTATTATTTAATCCTATAATCACCCTAATGATTTTTAATAGTGTTATAATGCTTATCAATATATTACTCTTAATATTAATTATTTAAAACAATGGCTACTCGATATCAAATTATGGGTGGGGTTTATTAAATAATAAACAATCGGAAGCGGATAATGGGGCACTTGTAATTAAGTAATTAAGGGTCGGAGATTGTCAACCAATCAGAATCAAGCAATGGGGCATTTGTGACAAAAGTTGGTAGCACTGTAAAGTTGGTAGCATGTAAAGTTGGTACGATGACAGCGAAGTGCGAAAAAAAATTCAAAAATATACAAAAAGAAGAATTGGCTGCTTGCGTCGAATGTAAAAGGTCAAAAGTTGGTAGCACTGTAAAGTTGGTAGCATGTAAAGTTGGTACGATGTCAGCAAAGCGCGAAAAAATTCGAAAATATACAAAAAGAAGAAAAGAGGGTTGGCTGCTTGCGCCAAACGTCAAAGGCCACTCGAAAATTGACAGTTGTCTGCTAGCAGTCAACCAATCAGAACCAAGCAATGGGGGATTTCTAATTATTAAGTAATTAAGGATTGGAGATTGTCAACCAATCAGAACGAAGCAATGGGGCATTTCTAATTATTAAGTAATTAAGGGTCGGAGATTGTCAACCAATCAGAACCAAGCAATGGGGCATTTCTAATTATTAAGTAATTAAGGGTCGGAGATTGTCAACCAATCAGAACCAAGCAATGGGGCACGAGTAATTAACAAGTCATTAATAATAATTAAGAGGCGGAGTCAGACAGCCAATCAGAACGAAGCAATGGGGCACTAGTAATTAACAAGTCATTAATAAGCAATTAAAGGGCGGAGTCTGTCAGCCAATCAGAACCAAGCAATCAGGTTAAAAGTGAAAGTGGGTGGGGCCGGGTGGGGCTATGACGTCAGACGACCTTGAACGGTAACAAAATTCGCTTTTCGGACCTTCATAAGAAAAAGCATGGGATTTTGGGCTCGTTCTCTTGTAGGTCCTTTACTGACACTGCACCAGGAATTCCCTTGACATTTGCGTAGTTGGTATTGAGTTTAATTGCAGCAGTAAATTCTGAAGAGCTTAATCTTGACTTTTTTGACATAAATTGGTTGCTTATATGGGATGTGTTGAAGTGCTTCACTCCAATTCCTTGCCAATTCTGTCGGCACCATTTGTCATAAGACATTTTTCGTAATTTCACTCTCATCATTAATGATGTTTCTTGTTCGAGGCCAAGCATTGAGGCACATTCAGCCATCTCTGCTTGACAATCTACAAGCTGGTGAAAAATAGCGTCATTCACTTTACTTAGTTTGTTTGCGATTGAATAATGTTGAAGTTTGGCTTCCCATTCGCAACGAACTAAACCAAGTCCACGAACATTTCGTGGTGCATAAAACATTTCTGTTGAAGTTGATGTTGGAAGTCCAACAATAGCTTTCACTGCACGTCTTATCATTGTGTCTATATGTTCTGTAATTGTTGACGGTATTTTATTTAGTGGAGCAGCTTGAAGTGGATATATTAGAGTTGGAAATATATATTGATTAAAGATATTTAGTTTTTGATCGGGCTTCAAAAGGGGTGATACCATCATCTTGTCAATATTTTCAGCAAATTTTTCGATAACATCTTTGTTGAAGACCATTGTTTTTTCGAATGTACAGCCAAGATATCTAATTCGTTCGTCTTTGTCGATAGTTTTAATGGCGTCGCCATTTGAAAGAATTAATTCTTGTTTAGTCAAATTACCTTTGACTATGTTTATTGCAATACTTTTCTTTGGGTTAATTTCGAGACCAATTTCTTGGAAAAGTTGTTTAACTAATTCAATTAGTCTGATTGCATTCTCAACAGAACTTGCAGTAATTGCTTGATCGTCAGCAAAACCAGTCATTGATATAGCATCATAATTATTAATGATTTTATATCCGTACTCGTTAGCGATCATAGGTTCGCAAAGTTCATTGAATATGTGATCAATTGCGATATTAAATAAAATTGGAGATAGTGGTCCTCCTTGTGGTACACCACACATGATGGGAATGTCATTAGTTTCTTTCTTTTGAACTTCGACGTTAATTGTGTTCTGAGTCAAAAGGTTCATCACCAGTGATTTAACATTTGATGAAACAACTTTAGCATCAAGTGTTCTCCCAACATGTTCATGTCCAATTCTGTCGAAGGCTTTCGATATGTCAAGGAAAGCGACCACACAATCGCGTTTGAAACTTTGAGAATTCTTAAGAATTGAATCTATTATTCGGGTGTTGATGTGACAACCAGCAACATCACTTATGAAACCTCTCTGATTTCCGTTTAAGCTTATTTGGTTTCTAATTGTTTCGTCGAGACACCGTTCAATGATTCGTCGAACAATTGAATAGATTGTTATTGGTCGCCAATTACTAGGTTCATTAGCGTCACCACCTTTGTCGATAAGAACTGTTCTTCCCTTCCTTAGGAACAGATTACATAATAATATTCAGTTTTTCTTCACACCAATGGACTCTTAGCCTATAAACTGTTGATTACTACTGATTGTAGCTCAAAAGTGCCATTTAGGGACAAAAAATATAATATTCTTTTATTTTATAGTTACTTGAGCTTACTACAAGTGGTAGAAAATTATAATTTTAGAGGTTTATTGGGAAGCTGCATGAACAGATTCATAGCGCGTCATAGCTTTGTCAGCAATTATTCAGGCCTTCCAATTAGTAATTTCTACTCATTGTAGTTGCATGGGAATACCATTTCAAGATAGAAAATAGTATATTCTTTAATTTTACATAAGTTTTGAGTAAGTACAAGTGGTAGAAATTTGTCTTTTTTGCGTTTTTCTTAACGTGCGTTATGCGCGCTTTAATGGTATGGTATTATATATATTTTATTAGATATAGACACTTAATTAGAAACATTCAAAGTTCTGCATTTTCGCCATTAAGAAGAGAGGAGGTGTCTGAAGAATACAGAAAACATCTTAGCTTGGTAATTAAAATGTATTAAAACTAAATAATATGTGAACAAATAAAAACCAGTCTGTAAAAATGGTCTGTTATTGTAAACGTCAAAAAATTTCCAGTATAATTCTCAGTTGGTCTTCTTCTTCTTCTTCTTGTGCCTATCCGTTACCGAATGTTGGCAATCATTCTGGCAATGATAATTTTATTGGTTGCTGCTTTGAAAAGTCCCTTGGTGGATGTTTTAAACCAGGTCCTTAGGTTCTGTAGCCAGGAAATTCTTCTTCTTCCGACGCCTCTCTTGCCTTGAACCTTACCTTGTAGAATGCATTTCAGCAGTTTGTATTTATTTTCATTTCTTATGATGTGTCCTAAATACTCCAATTTTCTTCTTTTTATTGTGCATATTATTTCCTTTTCTTTATTAAGTTTTTGGAGTACTCTGACGTTAGATATTTTGTCTATCCATGATATTTTTAGGATTCGTCTGTAAGTCCACATCTCGAAAGCCTCTAGTCTTTTTGTTGTCGCTTCAGTCAAGGTCCAAGACTCCACACCGTATAGTAGGATGGAGAATATGTAGCAACGAAGGAGTCTGATTTTTAACTTCAAGCTTAAATTATGTGTTTTGAAAAGTTTTGACATTTGGATGAACGCTGTTCTTGCTTTTTCAATTCTAACTTTTATTTCTTGAGAATGGTCCCACTGCTCATTTAATATTGTGCCGAGGTATGTGTATGTTGACACTTGTTCTACTACTTTTTCATTGATGGTAATTTGTGTACCTGCATTTCTTTCTTTGCTGATTCTCATCACTTTGGTTTTGTTGGTGTTAATTTCTAAGCCATATTTTTTACTAACTTCCGTTATCCTGTTCAATAGGAGTTGCAATCCTTGTGCATTGTCCGCAAAGATGACGGTGTCATCGGCATACCTAAAATTGTTTAGCCGTTCGCCATTTAATAGAATTCCTGCTTCCATGTATTCTAAAGCTTCCTGGAATATTGCCTCCGAGTACAAATTAAAAATAAGAGGCGATAAAATACATCCTTGCCTGACTCCTCGGAGGATTTTTATTTTTTCTGTTTGCTCATGGTTGATTTTAACAGCAGCTGATTGGTTCCAGTACAAGTTCTGAATTATGCATAGGTCTTTGCCATCCATTCCACTGTCGCGCAGAACTTCCATCATTTTGTTGTGCTGAACTTTATCAAATGCTTTTTGGTAATCTATGAAACAAGCATATATATCACAATTCATGTCTCGACAACGTTGGAAGAGAACTTGTACACTAAATAGGGCGTCCCTTGTTCCCAGACCTTTCATAAAGCCAAACTGTGTTGGTGATACTTGCTCTTCACAAATCCTATATAGTCTTCGATGTATAATTTTTAAAATATTTTTAACAAGTGGCTCATAAGGCTTATTGTTCTATAGTCACTGCACTTTTTGGCTCCTTGCTTTTTAGGAAGGACTATAAACTCCGATTTCAGCCATTCTCTGGGTATTTTTCCATTGTTGTATATCTCGTTGAAGATGGTGGTTAGTTCTTTTTTGAACTCATCATCGAAAACCTTAATGATCTCTGACTGAACATCATCTGGACCAGGAGCTTTACCATCTTTGGTGGAAAGAATGGCTGCTTCGACTTCATCCAAAAGAATGTTCGGGCCTGTTAGAGTGTCTTCTATCTGATAATCTGTTCTTTGATCTGAAAAAAGTTCCTCCACGTAATTCTTCCATGTTTGTTTTATTTGTTCTATGTCCACGATTACTTCTCCAGCAGAATTTTCTATTTTTCCAACTGATTTATTTTGAATTTTCCTGTTACTTCTTTGACCCTTTTATATACGTTAAACGTGTCATGCTTTGTCTGTGCTATTTCAATCTCTGTGCATTTTTCTTTGAGTTCTTGTTCTTTTGCTTCTCTGATTTTCCTCCTTATTCGGTTGTTAATATATCGATATCCGTCAATGTCTCTCTCCGTTTTCTTCTTCCTTCTTTCCTCCATAAGTCTCAAAATTTCTTCGGTCATCCATGGCTTCTTTTTGTCTGCTTCCGTTGTTAGTATTTTTTTCTTTATAGTTTTTGTGATCTTGACTATTTTGTTTATTTTCTCTTCCGTTTCTGAGCTGGCTTTCACATCTAGTAGGGCGGTCCTTAGCATATCCTTGACTTGTGTACATATATTTGAATCATTAATTTTTCTACTATCATATTTTGTTGTGTTTTGTTTCCTTCTAAGTTTTTTCCATTTTATTCTGAAATCCGCGACCAATAGATTGTGATCTGAGTTTATATCCGCTCCTGGATATGTTTTAGCCATTTTACAGCTGTTTTTATATCTCTTATTTACCACGATGTAATCGATTTGGTTACGAATTATTAAATCATCTTTTCCGTCTTTTGGAGATTTCCAGGTGTACAATCTCCGAGGAGGTAGTTCGAAAAAGGTATTCATCAAAACCAGATCATTTTCTTCTGCGAATGAGCAGAGTTTTTCTCCACTCTCGTTCCTTACACCAAGGCCTTGAGGTCCAACAGAGTTCCCTGATCGCCCACGGCCAACTTTTGCATTGAAGTCACCCATTATTATAAGGACTTCTTCTTTAGGGATATTCTTAATGAGGGTGTTTACTTGAGCATAGAACTCATTTATTAGGTACGTCTTCTTCCTTTTCACTTGTGGGTGCATATACTTGCACGATGTTTACTTTTACCGGAATTGCTTTTATTTGAATCAGCATTATTCTTTCGTTAACGGGTACAAAATTTGAGACATTCTGTGCGATAGTTTTGTGCATAATGATTCCAACTCCGTTTTTATATTTGTTGGGGGCTCCTGAGTAATATATTCTATGTTCTTCAATATCACAATAATCTGCATTTGGCCATCTCATCTCACTTATTCCCATTACTTTAATTTGTAGTCTTTCCATTTCTTGGAAAGCGTTTTGTATCTTTCCCACTTGAGCCATGGTTCTCACATTCCAGGTACCTATCCTTGTACGTTGTTGGCAGAAATTCTGCGTTTTCACATCATTGTTCATACTTGCTCCCCCCGGAGATCCGATCAGGGAGCTTACTCCGGAATTGTCATTTAGTCTGAACATTGCCATGTGAATGAAAACTAGGGTTGCTTTGAAAACCTTTAATGCAGTAGTTACCCATAGTGCCTTCTGCATTCCCCTGCCGTTGACTAAGAAATTCTTAGTTCTTCCGCCTTCGAAAATGTTTTTATCATTTTCGGGACAAGAGATTGCCCTCTCTACGCAGCTCTTCCGCTTCGAAAACCGTTGGCCTTGTAGCAGTTGACTCCTTATACAGGGAGAGTTTCGGTAACCCCACGAAAAAAAAATTTTCGCTAAAATACCTCCGATACCATGGTGATCTGTCAAAATAACGTTTTTTGATTGGTTCAAAATTATAGGTGTGGAATTTTCAAATTAATTCACAACTATTAAACCCTGTGTGGGATTAGTGCACGTTGCAATGAAAATTTATTATTTTATACTATTTTTTTAATTTTCATATGTGTTCCCAAGAAAAAAAGGACTTCTTTATATTTTGAGTTTAATAAAGTAATTGATGGATTTTGAATAAAAAATTTAAAGGAAACAAGTGATTTCATTTTAAGCAACCTATTTTCAATATATAAATAAATAATAAAGAAATGAAATTTAAAATAGATTCACTTAAAAGCAATATTATTGAACTAGGGAATAAAATGATCTACTTTAAAATTTGGCGCCCGGTCGACTAACGTCTATTAAGCTAGCAGAGCAAAATGATCAAAATCCATAATTAGTTTGCTTAATATTTAGTGCTAATTTAATGGCGACATTGAGTCCCCGGTCAGCTTACGTACCTGCTGTTCCACCTTGGCTATCTCAGCATGTGGTTTACGACTTTATTAGTACATAATAGTTTTTAATTTTTCTGATATAAATATAAATACAGTTTACTTAAATATTCAAAATTTTTAAAATATATTAATTAAATGGTAACTAGCAATGTATTATTAAAAAACAAATATATATTTTTTGTTTTTTTTTAGATTAATAAAATCTGTTACATAAAAACTATACCTTAAAAATTAATATGTACAAAAAATAAATAATAAATAACTTAAATAATAATCGGTAAATTACTATAAGACAAAGCTCTTAAAAAATATGAATTCATTTGCCTGTAGTCCAAGGCTGGGGACCGGTCAGTTGGACCACGACTACCTGCATTAATCCTTTTTTGAAAAAGGTCAAGATAAGCCAGTGTTGCCAACTCGGATTTTGAAAAAGGCGTAGGTCAGATTAGAAAATTACGTAGAAATGGTAAAATTTCCATATAGAAAATACGTAGATCTACGTACTTTTTTTTCTAAGTGAAATGAAGAGAGTAGGGTAGGTAAAAGTGAATAAAACGACAATTTATATTACCCTAAAAGTAGTAGACAGCAGACAAACAACAAATTTAAAAAACATTACTGTTAGCAAACAAAAAATCTATGAATTACCACTTGCTACTTTCAGAGTCATCATCAATTTATTTAAATTAATAAATTATAATTATCATTAAATTTGTACATATATTTATTGAAATGTTTAATGTGTTCCTGTGAAGGCTCACGGTTTCTTATGTTAGTTTTCATCAAATTGATCGCAGAAAATAGACGCTCGACATTTGCACATATGTGGCAAGGTTAATAAATTTTGTGCAAATTGAGTCAATAAGGGAAACATTTGAGACGAATCGCCTTTTCTTATTTTTGAAATATGACGCCAAACTCATTTGCTTTGATTAGCTGATCCTCTTGAAATGGAAGATTAGTGTTTTTAGTATGAAACGGAACGTTTATTAACTTTTTTTCGCGAAAGTAAGGGAAAATATACCCATTCAGTCTATTTTGCAAATTTGAACCATTTTGATAGAAAATACGTAGATTCTGGAACTAAAGTTCGTAGGTTTGCAAGTAAGGCTTAAAATACGTAGATCTACGTAAAAAGACGTAGAGTTGGCAACCCTGAGATAAGCCCACCCTTCAGTTCGAGCGCTTCCGTATTGGGCCGGCTACCTGCTATAATCCCCGGTTAGCAAAATGTAATTAAAGGGTACTTTAACCGTAATCTTCTTAACGGTGAAGATGGGCCGTAATTATTTCCAACATAATTTTAAATTTTATCATTGGTAAATAATTGTAAATATAACATAATGACTTACTAAGTAGGGGTAACAGTCGTTGCTAGCCGATTGTTTTGAATATGATTTAAAACCCCTAGCTTCAAAGTACCAACTTTGAATTAAATAGAATTGGTTATTTAGTAAAATGAAAAAAATAGTACATTCTATACTTAGTGAATCCTTGACTAGTTATTAATAATTTTAAATTTTGCCTAGCCGAAAAATTAAAAAGTGGTAAATATCGTTGGCGCTGTGCTAATAAACATTCCAAGTCTTTAGCCAAAGTGTATATTTCCGATTGTGATTTTCAAGTGTTACTTCAAAGTGATTTGACACACAATCATGCTGAAGAAGAAAATATTCAAACACAGGCGCTTAACAATAGTGTAAAAAGGAAAGCTTTGGAGAATTTGGTCAAAAGACCATTTAAAATATTATGCGAGGAACTTAGAAAAAGCAACTTCACCAGTGAGATAATATGGCAAGACATTGAACTAATTAGAAAGAACATATGGAATGCGAGAAGAGGCGCCTTACCTCCGCTTCCAAGAGATCAAGCACAAGTTTTTGATATACATATTAGATGAACTTCAGCCAAAGACCAATAGGAACGAGTCTTTCTTATTAGTTAACAATAGAAAGGAAAAATTATAATCCTTTCTTGTGTAAGTAATTTGACATTTTTGTGTTCAAAAGACTTTATTTATATGGACGGTACTTTTCAGTTTTGTACAAAATTCTTTACACAGTTACTTACAATTTACGAATACAAGAACGGACATTATATACCATTAATATTCTGTTTATTGCCAAATAAATCAAGTTGTACTTATTTGAAATTATTAAAACTTTTAACCGTAAAATGTAATGAGCTAAACTTATTTTTCGAACCGAAAAATGTGGTAATTGATTATGAAGTGGCCATACATACCGCTGTAACAAAAATATGGCCGGAAGTTTATGTTGTAGGTTGTAGATTTCATCTAAGTCAGTCGTGGTTTCGTAAAATACAATCTCTAGGTCCCGTTAGTGATTAGGATTACACTACAGGAAAACTTTTAAGATATTTTTTTGGTTTGCAGTTTTTGAATCCGCAAGAAGTTGGAGATTGTTTTGTAAAAATGTTTAATCTTGGGCAGGATGGTTCTAGAATTGTTGAGTTTGAAGACTACTTAGTAGATAATTATATTGGAGAAAATGCGTTGTTTCCACCTGCCATTTGGGCTTGTTCATCAAGCAGTATGGCTCGTACCACTAATGATTGCGAGTCATTTCACTCTAAATTTAATCAGAATTTTTATTCGTCACACCCAAATGGACATAATTTTATAGAAACTTTGTTAAATTTTCAGTCAGAAGTGTATGTAAAAATGAACTCTGCAAAAAAATTATTTACAAACAATGATAAACAAGTGAAATGCAGGCGAAATAACGACAATAAATTTCATTAAATCTGTATGTTACAAATATGCTCCAAAGTAAATGTATAATTTTAATTTAAGAACTATAAATTGTAAATAATTGTAAATTGTAGATTAATAAATAAAAAAATGAAATAACTTGACTTCTTTTATTAAAATAAATCTAGTCTATTGTTTCGTAATAAAATTTATTATAAGTATAAAATTTCAAGTTTAAACAATCTAATTATTGCCTAAAAATCAATATTCAATTTACCCATATCTCCCTTATTTTAGAAAATATTATAAAATAAAGGGTTTCAAAATATCTATATTTAATCTACCAAATCTGCAACTGATAAGACGACAAGGGATTATCTTAATTGCATTGGCCCAATTCAGACGTCGGCGTCGGCTTGCGAACCCCTACTGTGAGTCGGCCCAACTACGATCTGCCGTTCAGTTCGCCCAGGATAAAATTTTATTATCTAATCGATTTAATGGAATTCTTCAAAAATAATTAAAATATCATTAGGGTAGTAGGTAATAATGGGTAATTTTCGACACTTGCAAATTTATATTGTATAAATTTCCTATAAATTAATACATGGTTCAGCTCCCGCTGTATATATTTTCCATGAACACACTCATGGTTAGCTCCCATCCTATCACTCAAACGATCCGTATCGATTCTGCTCGAACGTTAGCCCTCCGGGGTCGATATATTAAATTTCTCTCTCTCTGTTCTCAACTGTGGCAGCAAGAGCATCTCAGCTCCTTAGTAAAAATGTGTTCAACTTTTCAATATATAAGGACAGTATGTCTTTATTTTCCAGTTTATAAGTTTTAAATGACTAAGTTTAGAGTCAGTGATTGTGTCCATGTTCTGTAAGTACTTTGAACTTAAATTTATGTACAACTAGTTAGGAAATACTTTTCCATTTTAACCGACATTGTCGCGCTGTTGCCAAACTGGTGCCGGGTTCTTACAACTTTCGATATCGTTAAACATTAAGTTTTGGAGCAAAGACACCTTATGATATCTCACCAATGTTATCTCACAATTTATGTAATACTCTTTCATGTATCTCTGCATATATATTTGACATGTTAAATATAAAGATTTATATCTGAATTCCTGAAATTTATTTATTTCTATAATCAAAACCATTCATAGCTGCTGGCGCTTTTGCTAGCTGGTCCTTCGAAGCTGCTTTTTCTCAACCTCTGCCAACTGAACTTGGCCAGCTTATATTTGAAGCCACTCAAAACATGTGCAAGGAAATTAACCAGCATACCTCGCTACGGCGAGCTCCTTGAAAATTGCACATATATCAAAATTTGAAATATTAGTTTAAATCCAGCAACGTTTTAGTAAGTATGATTATCCTTCATAAGTATTACTAGTTAATTTAGTTTGTTTAAGAAGTATAACTGCACCAAAAATGGATTTGAAGTGTATGATTAGTGAAAAAGGACACAAATTATTGTTACTAAATAATTTTAAATTTTCTAAAGCTCATGTAGCAAAATGCGGAAAAATTCATAGGCGGTGTGTTAACAGAAAGTGTTCTTCTAAAACTTATACCGAAGAGGACGACATGGAAAAGGCAACAGGTTAGCAATGTTTTGAAAGGGAAGGCGTTAGACGATCTAACAGAAAGACCTTCCAAGCTAATTCATAAGGAATTAAAAGTTTGTTTTTTTTATTATTATTACCACGCTTTAATTAAATTTATGTGTCTTATTATTTTTTTATCTGTTTTTATTTTTGCGCTTTTATTTTATTTACTTAACTATCGCTAACATTTTTATATTTGTTTTTAACAGGATAGCGAAATTACTGCAGAAATGATATCTTCCGATTTTGAATGTTTACGGCGTAATATATATGTCGCTCGTCGCATTGTTTTACGACCACATCCTAAAAATCAAAATTAAGTGTATGATACACTCCTGGACATGCAACCAAAAACTAATAAAGCTGAGGAAATAAAGAAAATGGTGTTATTGTGTTTTGTACTAAATTTTTTCTTCAATTATTTACTGTTTATCCTTCTAAAAATGGCTATTATATACCTGTTGCATTTTGCTTATTACGAAACAAGAACAGCTCAAGTTATTTAAAATTATTTCAACTGTTAAATGAAAAATGTAAAACTGATATTTAAACCTTCAACAGTCATTGTTGATTTTGAACAGGCAATTCATAACGCTTGTTCAATAATGTAGCCGAATATAAAAATTATAGGATCTAGATTCCATTTGTGCCAATCCTGGTATCGTAACATTCAAAATTTGCTCTTAGTCACAGAATATTGGTACAAAACCTCAAAAATAGTCAATTTTCTTAAACTATTTTTTGGACTTCCATTTTTAGACCCTCATGAAGTAGGAAACTTTTTTTCTAAAGAAATTCGTTCAATGATGCCCAGTAATCCGAGTTTATCGGAATTTTGCGATTATATCGTGGAAACTTACATCGATGAAGAAAGTAATTTTCCCCCAAGAATGTGGGCTTGTACTACAGATACATAGTATGTACAGGACCATAAACGCGTGTGAATCATTTCATTCTCATTTTAATTCTAATTTTTATAGTTTTTACCCAAGTTAAAACAGGTACCTGGCCCGTGGTCGAACTGTCCGACTCCGCAAGGATGAAATTAATCATCTAATTTATTTGTACTTGTTTTTATTGTTTTGAAAGTGAATAAATAGTAAAAATATTTGAAATTTGATAGTTGTCCACCGCTGAAATTAACCATTGATTTTGGTAAGTACCTACAACGCTACAAATATTGTATGAATGTAAAAATTAATTTTATTTTATTTATTTAGAGCACTTCACACCTAATTAAACATTTTTTTATTTAATTAAATTAGCATTTAAAATTAACTGAATTATTTTTCTCTCACAGAATAATGAACTATCCGGCTGCTAAAACTTTAAGCGAAAGAGGACGAGATTTGCTGCACCATGAAAATTTTAAATTTTATAAGGCCAATACCAGCAAAGCTGGAGACATTTGATGGAGGTGCTGCCAAAGAAGGTGTCCAGCAAAAATATTTACAACGATGGTCGCCGTTATGGAAGTAATAAAGGTTGAAAATATACATTCACATGATAAACCACTAAATACTGCTCTCCAATCAATAATTAATTCATTAAAACGAAAGGCTAAAACAGAAATATGTACTAAGCCTGCAAAATTAATTCATACTGAATTGCGAAACAGTAAACAGTCTTTAACTTCTAAAGATATAGAGTGCATAAAACTTAACTTTTATAACGCAAAAAGAAAAATATTTCTATGTATTTCTAAATCTCAACTAGAGGTTATTAATTGCGTTGAAAATTTAGAACTTAAAACAAAAATAAAGACGAAAGATCTTATTGGCATTAAGGAAAGAGCACAATATTATAATATTTATATGCTTTTTAAATTTAAACTTTTTAAATTCTGCTGACTCTTTATATTATATGGATGGGACATTTTCTACTTGTCCTAAATATTTTTACCAATTGTTTATATTAAATGGGTACAAAAACGAACATTACGTGCCAGCGGTATTTGCCCTTTTACCGGATAAGAAAAAAAAACATATGTTTTTTTATTTACAATTATAAAAGAAAAAAAAGAATGTGCGTGTAACCTTTACGCGCGATTGAAGTAAAACTTGTTGACGTACGTATCGGAAAATAAATATTTAATTACAATTCAATCATATTTATTGCCTATATACTTTACAAAAAAAAAATAAGATGTTATATTTATATTATTCATTAGAAATAGGAATTTGAAAGTTATCATTATTTTTTTTATATATGAAATAATAGGTTTATGATAACTAAAATGTGAAACATAGATTTTAGTCTAAAAATACCATTAATGTATTTGAAACCGTTTGAAAATTTCATAAATAAATTTCGGAAATTTAAACTCCTCCCATAGCTGAAATTATACAGTTACTTCCATCAGAATCTTCCGTTAGAATCTACCCCTAGTCGTGCCTAAAGAAGTTTTGCTTCAATAATAGGTAAACAATATTAAAAATATACACACATTACGTTTAGAATGTGTGATTTTGTAGCTGTATCTACCTTATTGTAATACATCACAACACAAGAGCCTTCGATAGTTAGATAACCATTTCATTTTGTAGCATTTTATAGCATATTCCATAAAATTTAAAATCCTGAGTTAAGTTTGTTTCCTTCACGTCTACGAAGGATCTGTTATTGGTGGTAAAAGATCAGCCATCTTGACTAGTGGTTTTATGGCCTTTATGGCTACCTAACCAAACCTAAAATAAGTATAAGAAAGTGTTAAAATATTTTGAATATTATTATTTTATGAACAAAAACGTGCAACATGCTTCTTTACTCAACGTAAAGATTCCGTATAAACAATTATTTACTATCATAATATGTATGTATGTATATAAACTTACTTAATCAAATCATAATGAATGTGGCTGTCTCGTCATTTTTGTCATTTTTCTTCAAATCTTTCTGGCGCTTATAATATCCCCTTTGACGTTCACAATTTCTTTTTCTTTTTAGCTCTTTAAGTCTATAAAACAAAAATAGCTAGGTATAAATAATAGGTATAAATAATTAGGTATAAATAGTGTAATTACACACCAAAAATAAAATTTATGCATATAGAGTACCTACCTATTTACTCATTTTCAATCAATATTTTTTCATCACTTTCTTCGTTAATAAATCCACATTGTTTATTCATATTTAATACAAACACTTTATACACAAAAAACTATTTATATAAAGCAATGTATTTCGATTGACAAGATGATCAGCTGTCAATTCATACAATTACAGATTTAATTTTATTTAATATAGGAGGCAAAATCGCATGAGCGCCGCCAGGATTATTTTCAGGGAGTGCATCTGCATCTACACACTATTATGATCTAATATATTGTAATGCGACTCCGGCTCTGTCCTGGCTGGCCATATGGGCGAATCCGACCAGCGGGCGACGCCGTGGAATGTTCTATTGAACCATTATCGAAGATTCCGGACTTACACATACGACTGGAAAGATCTCTGCCCTTACGCGAAGTGATCTAGGTGTTTCTCGATCACTCGATGCGCATATAAATAGACTTTACATTCGAAATATAGTCAGTTGAGTTTTGAGTTGAGTCTAAGTAAATAAGTGTTTATATAAATCAATGTTCAGTGTTCATATAAATTAGTATATTGTAAATAAACTGTGTTATAGCATAAATTAAGTGTATTAGTTGTATAAATAAATTAAATAATAAACTGTGAAAATAAATAAACGTTACATTGGTGTCAGAAGTGGGATATTTAAATAAATTAAGTTCAAGATGTCGAAGAAGCTAGTTGATTTAAAAGTGACGGAACTTCGAAAGGAGCTGGAAAATTATGAATTGGACTCAAGTGGAAATAAATCCACGCTCGTTGCACGGCTAAGAGTTGCAATGGAAAAAGAGGGGCTGGACCCAGAGACGTATGTGTTTACGGATGAAACGGCTGTTTTAATAAAATCCATGAAGAGTGAAATTTCTTTTGAGATAACATCCATGAAGAACGAAATTTCTACAGACGTAAATAGTAAAATTACCTCAATGGAAGATAAAATTTCTGCTGACATGACATCCATGAAGAGTGAAATCTCTACAGACATAAATAATAAAATCACGTCATTAAAAGATGGTCTAGAAAACCAAATTAAAGAGGAGATTTCGGTAATAGAAGACAAAATCCAAACCAAAATAAAAAAAATTGAACGAAAAATGGAAGAAATGGGAAAGGGAGAAAGGATTAGTGTGGAAGAATCAAAAGAGAAAAATGATGAAGAAAAGACAAGCTGTAAAGTGGAACAAAAACCAAAACTGGAAAGCAGTGAAAGTTCGGTCCGCATTAAAGCCCCAACCTTTGATGGAAAAATGTCATGGGAAAATTACCTTAAACAGTTTGAAACAGCTGCACGAGCGAACGGATGGTCAAAAAAAGAAAAGGCTGTAAATCTCACGATCGCTCTTAGAGGAGATGCTTGCGACGTTCTTCAGACTATACCGGTGGAAGAGACGGATGACTTTGAACAACTTAAGAAGAGATTAAACATGCGATATGGTCATGAACATCTGGAGAATTTGCACCGGTCACAGTTGAAGATACGAAAACAGAAGCGAGAAGAGTCCCTTCAGGAATATGAAGTAGATATTGCCAGATTGGTCAGATTTGCCTATCCTGCAGCTGATGAAGGAATGATAGAATGTTTAGCAGTAGAAGCATTTCTTGATGGGCTCCGTGATCCTGAAATGAACAAGACTCTTCGTTTAGCCCGTCACAAAACTTTAGTCGATGTCTTGTCCGCTGCGCTTGAGTATGAAGCGGCTTCGAAGGCTTGTGGGGGATACAGTAAAGTAAGATCTGTAAAAGACGAAGAAGACGAAAATAAATTGGACCAATTAGTTAACATGATGAAGAATTTTGCTGAAAACAAAAAGAAGAGGCCCCGCGTGTGTTACAATTGTGGCGAAATGGGACATTTTATCAAATCATGTAAACGTCCAGTGGCCAATGCAAATCGAGAAACAACTCCACAGGAAAAAGACCCTCTCATACTCATAGCATCTCTAAAATGTCGAGATGACAGTGTATATGTTGATGGTGAAGTAAATGGTAAAAAGTATACACTGTTGATAGATACTGGAGCGACCAGGACCATTATACGACCAACAACTATAAGTAGCAGCAAGAAACTTCTACCAACAAGGCTACGGCTACGGACCGCCACAGGTGAAAGAGCTAACATCCATGGGGAAGTCCAAGTTCAAATAGGAATTGGTACAGAAAAGTTCACGCATACTGTCATTGTCGCTGATATCGAGGAAGATGTGATATTAGGAATGGACGTGATGAACTTACATGGTTTCCAGCTGGATTTCAAAAACAGAGTTATTAAAGTGGGTGCCGAAGAAGTATTCCTTCATCCGTATGAGGACAGAACCGTGCCAGCAGCTCTAGAAGAGGATACTGTGATACCTGGTAGAAGTGAAACTATCGTAGTGGCACGTCTTCAAGGAACTGTTGATGCAGGAACACCTGCCATGATGGAACCTTTGAACCATGATGAAGACGTCGGTCGAGGAATTTTGATCGGAAAAGGATTGGTCACTTCTGCTAGAGAAATTCCGGTACGAATTATAAACATCAATGATCACCCTATTACAATCAAGAAAGATACCAGAATTGGAACCTGTGTACCAGTATCGTCCATAATTCGTCAGACGGCCACTTCGGATAATTCCAACGACAAGTTCGAACACATGGTGGCAGTTGCTGGTCCATCTCTGAATCGAATAGAGAAAAGAAGAGTTAAAGACTTTCTCCATCAATATCGGAACATTTTTGTGCCAAAAGGAGGTAAGACAGGAAGAACCTCTACAGTGAAGCATAAAATTGACACAGGGGATGCCAAGCCAATTCGTCAAACAGCTAGAAGATTACCGCAGGCAAAGAGAGAGGAAGCTGAAAGGATTGTTCGAGAAATGGAGGAAGACGGGGTGATAGAACCTTCTACCAGCCCATGGGTCTCTCCGGTAGTCTTGGTTAAGAAAAAGGATGGAACTACGAGGTTCTGTGTAGACTACCGTCAGTTGAACAATGTTACCAAAAAGGACAGTTATCCTCTGCCTCGAATCGACGACACCTTGGACACTTTGGCTGGAAGTAAATTATTCTCTACCTTAGACTTGAAATCTGGCTACTGGCAGGTAGAAATGGACCCAGTAGACAAGGAAAAGACAGCCTTTACCACCGGTTCCGGACTATGGCAATTTAATGTTATGCCATTCGGACTATGTAATGCTCCTGCGACATTTGAAAGGCTTATGGAAAATGTATTGAGAGGGTTATCTTGGAAGACATGTCTGGTCTATTTAGACGACATCATAGTCTTGGGAGAGACATTTGAAGATCATCTAAAGAACTTAGACGATGTTTTTAAAAGACTTCAAGCTGCCCAACTGATGTTGAACCCCAAGAAATGTCAGTTATTCCAAAATAAAGTTAAGTACCTGGGTCATGTTGTCAGCAAGGAAGGCGTGGCTGTAGATAACGACAAAGTTGCTTCCATCAAGCATTGGCCACAACCAACCGATAAACATCAAATAAGAAGTTTTCTTGGGCTATGCACGTACTATCGAAGGTTCATAAGGAAGTTTGCAGATATTGCTAAGCCATTAACACGACTTACTGAAGAAGCAAGAGAATTCTGCTGGGATGACCACTGTCAAACGGTCTTTGAAACTCTAAAGAAGCATTTAACAACAGCACCGATACTGGGCTACCCACAACCAGAGGGGGAATTTATTTTAGATACCGATGCCAGTAATGTAGGAATTGGAGGAGTTCTTTCTCAGATTCAAGATGGGCAAGAAAGGGTTCTGGGGTATTTTAGTAAAGTGCTCTCTAAACCTGAGCGGAATTACTGCGTTACGAGAAGAGAACTTCTGGCAGTTGTGAAGTCCGTGGAAAATTTCTATCAATACCTTTATGGAAGAAAATTTTTAATCCGGACCGATCATGCAGCCCTTAAATGGTTAATGCAATTCAAGCACCCTGAAGGTCAAATTGCCAGGTGGATCGAACGGTTACAAGAGTACGACTTTAGGATCGAACATCGAGCTGGAGTAAGCCATAGAAACGCCGATTCTCTTTCCAGAAGACCGTGCCCAGCAGATTGCTCCCATTGCAACAAGACAGAATCCAAAGAAACTGCTATACTACGAACAACTGTAGTTAACGATTACTGGGCACCGAATAAAATTAGAGAGGAACAAGAAAATGATCCTGTTTTAAAGAAAATGCGCCAATGGAAGAGAGAAGATCGACGACCTACTTGGCAAGAAGTGTCAAAATTCTGTCCAGTACTTAAATCCTATTGGGCTCAGTGGAACTCTTTCATCCTGGAAGAAGACTTATTGAAACGAGTACTCGAGAATGATGATGGTTCAGAAATCAGAAAGCAGTTAGTTATTCCAAAAACTAGAGTGGCTGAAGTACTCCGACAGTTACATGACAGTCCATCAGGAGGTCATCTCGGTGTTAAGAAAACCCTTCAACGAGTACGGGAAAGGTTTTATTGGATGAATAGTTCCGATGATGTGAAGAGCTGGTGTAAGAAGTGTACCATCTGTGCTGCGAGTAATGGACCGCAGCGAAAAAGGAAAGCTCCCATGAAACAATACAACGTCGGTAGCCCATTCGAGAGGATTGCTTTAGACATTGCTGGACCATTTCCGACGACTGAGAATGGAAATAAGTACATGTTGGTGGTTATGGATTATTTCACGAAGTGGGTAGAAGTCTACGCCATTCCAAATCAAGAGGCCACAACTGTTGCAGATGTCCTAATAAGAGAATTTATCAGTCGATTTGGAGTACCCTTGGAGATTCATAGTGACCAAGGTAGAAATTTCGAAAGCCAGCTTTTCCAAGGAATTTGCGATACTCTGGGAATGAAGAAAACAAGAACTACAGCATTACATCCACAATCAGATGGAATGGTAGAAAGAATAAATAAAACCATTGGAAAGTATCTGTCAAAAGTAGTGTCCAACCACCAGCGGGACTGGGATCAATACCTTTCGCTCTTCGCGATGGCTTACCGATCCGCAGTCAATGAAACAACAGGCCACACACCAGCAAAGGTCTTGTTCGGACGAGAGATGAGGCTACCATGCGACCTTGAGTTTGGATGCCGACCTGGAGAAGATATAGCTGGAGAAGATTATGTGATCCAGTTACGAAGGAAAATGGACGATATGCATGAACTGGTTCGCTCACATCTTCAAATTGCCAGTGATAGAATGAAGAAACGGTATGATACTCAAGCCACGGAAGGATGTTTCGAAGAAGGAGACAAAGTCTGGCTTCATAACCCAAGAAGACAGAAGGGTTACTCGCCGAAGCTACAAACGTCTTGGGAAGGTCCATACATCGTTAAGAAAAGAATCAATGATGTCATATACCGAATAAGTAAGATTCCAAATGGAAAACCGAAAGTGGTACATGGAAACCGGCTGGCACCGTTTGAAGGAGATCATAACCAAGAAGAAGAGGTAAATCGACTCCAAGAGACTCCTGATTTTGCCTTTGATGAGTTTATGGGTGCTTATGGGGGTACCGGGAAAGCAAGATTTGGCGTAACCATTGAGAAACATCAAGACCTGTTCACGCTTCCAGATGACTGCTCGTTGGTCCATAATATTCCTGCCAGTATCAGCGACGCCCGAGGATTAGCGTCCGTTTTCCGAAAAAAGTTTGGTCGACTATCAGAACTGCAAAGCCAATTGCCAGCCCCCGGAAAAGCTTTGAGACTCCAAGATGGATCACGTTACCTCTTCTATCTAGTGACAAAGAACACCTATCACGACCGACCCACTTATCAAGATGTATGGGAATCTTTACTTAGCATGAGGGAACACGTACTGGAGTCCAATATACAGAATATAGCAATGCCAAAGATCGAGTGTAAGGAGTTAGACTGGAGGGTCATTCGAAACATGGTGGAAGTAATCTTTCAAGATACCGAAGTCCAAGTATTGGTTTGCAGCCATTCGCCCAGTGTCCAGTTTACAACGAAGACCGTCCCATGTTTTTTTTATACAACTGGAAATTGTAGAAGAGGATCCGACTGCAGATACAATCATTCCCATCCAGCTCTAGTTCCAGGAGGAACTATCTCTTAAGGAGGGGGCAATGTAATGCGACTCCGGCTCTGTCCTGGCTGGCCATATGGGCGAATCCGACCAGCGGGCGACGCCGTGGAATGTTCTATTGAACCATTATCGAAGATTCCGGACTTACACATACGACTGGAAAGATCTCTGCCCTTACGCGAAGTGATCTAGGTGTTTCTCGATCACTCGATGCGCATATAAATAGACTTTACATTCGAAATATAGTCAGTTGAGTTTTGAGTTGAGTCTAAGTAAATAAGTGTTTATATAAATCAATGTTCAGTGTTCATATAAATTTGTATATTGTAAATAAACTGTGTTATAGCATAAATTAAGTGTATTAGTTGTATAAATAAATTAAATAATAAACTGTGAAAATAAATAAACGTTACAATATATATATAGAATGTAGAATGATTTGGACAGCAACCGCGACGCCTTTAGTTTTTATTCAAACAATAATTTAATAAAAAAATATATAATTTTCTGGTAAATTCAGGTATTTTCTTTCATAGCAGGGGGTGCAAGCGCACCCTCTTGCACCCTGCTGCCGGCGCCCATGCAAAATCGTGTCAGTATTAGGTTTTGTTTCCGGTTTCTGTTATTAGAATGACGTCACGTCCGTTAGAATATTTTTTTTACTCCTAGTCTTGCTAAAGAAGTTTTACTTCAAAAATGGAATCTTATAACTTGCATTTCAAACCAATTAATATATTAATTGATTTCGAACTGGCTATACATAACGCATGTAATCAAGTTTTTGTAAACAGTAAAATAATAGGTTACCGGCCGATTTCATTTAGGCTAGAACTGGTTCCGGAGAATTAAAGAGTTGGGACTTTATAACGAATACAGGGATTTAATTTCGGATATTGGCAAGCATTGCAAATTTTACTTCAGTCTTGCATTATTAAAACGAAAAGATCCGGTAGAAATATTTAATTATGAATTACATTATTTATCTTCATGTTTAAACGATAATATGGTTTATCTTTTTAGAAATTAGGTATATTCTAAAAAACTATATTTCCATTGATGCGACTTTTAGAGTAGATAATAATATTTGGGCAAATAATAGAAACTTTTTAGAACATACGTGCGAAGTTTTCATTCGTCATTCAAAAAATATTTTTATGAATGTCTCCCCAATATTTTTATTTTTACAGACAGTTTATTAATTATTTAAAGTGAAATATACTGTAAAATAAATCGCTCAAATATGTATATGAAAACGCCTAGAAAAAAAATTATGTGAATAATTTAATAGAGAAATATAATGAAAACAAAATATCTAGATTTTATTAAATTAAATGTTAAAGTTTAAAATTTTTACCAAATTAATATTAAAATAAATAAATTAGTAATTATTAATGGATAAGCCAATACTTTATAATTGTAAATATTATTTTAGTCTTAAGTTTCTATATCTTTTTGCATACCTGTATATTATAATCTTTATGTAAATGTTTATATTTTTATTTTTTAATAAATATTTTAACTATATTTTTTTAATATACCTATACATATAATTAGAACTCCAAAAGTTTACATAATTTAAATAGGGCAGACTTAACAGTAAACGCCAAATCTAAAGAACCAAGGACGCGCATTTATGATGCTAACAGCACGCCTACAATAGAATAGAATTGGTAGCTTACCTAGGGTGCGTTCCACTAAGCGCTCACAACGATCAAAATGCTCCTTTAGTCGTTCCACATAACGACCGCGGTCGTTGTGGTCGCGGCGAAAACGTCTCTCATGACGTCATGACTAACGCTCACGCGAAGCTCACAACGACCCATCTCAAGAGGTGGGTCGGCGTGAGCGTTGAGAAAATTAGCCGCGCTTTCAAAACAAAAACCAACAAAAATGGCTACTATAGATATGCGCAAGAAAATTATTTACCTGAAATGACTTTTGAATTCATCATCGGAGTAACGATAAACTACGTTATCGTAAGCAATAATACGTGGTCGAAGTTTTCTTTTTTCACAATCATATTTTTGTAAAATCGTAGACCATTCTTCATCTGAACTGGATGAACTACTTTCTGAAGCATTATTACGACGCATCACCAAATATCCAACTGTTGCCGTCAAAGACATTAATAATATTCGAACTTAAATTAATTAAATACACCACTAATTATCTGTTCTTTTAATATAAATCAATGTAATGATAATTATTTGTTTATTTATAAGGCTTTCAGATTAAAACTTAACCTCTTAAATATTTTGTGTTCTTTTTACTAACTCCCCATTTGTATTATTTACCTCCACGCTCAAAACGAACCATAGTCCATTCCACTTGGGCTTACGACAGTAACGCTCGCAGGTAAGTGGAACGGGAAAAACTGTGGTCGTGAGCGTGATCGTTGTGATCGCTTAGTGGAATGCACCCCTAGAAAGTTGTAAACCAGTGTCGTGACTGTCGTGTATATTTTGAATAAACAAACAATGATCTACCCGTACGCTGCTGACCGTTAGCAAGGGCAAGGTTGAAATTGTGAAAGGGCGGGGCGATTTTTAAGTAAACGAATTTGAGGTTGTGCGCCGGTTCTTTAGATTTGGCGTTTACTGTAAGTTTATTTTATTTAATAGAAAAAATTTGCAATATTATCTGCAGGAGTTCCTATCCTATATCCCAATTTTCGTGGTGCAATTTAAAGGTAGGATTTAAGAACCCCCGTAGCCGTGGTACAATTTAATACCGCCCAACAAAATCAATCTTTACACTAAACAAGTACCTATGTCAGCACAGTACATATTTTGACAGCTTTGACACTTCTTAAAAGCACGATAGTCAAAATAGGCTTAGTTCAACACTTAGATAAAAAATAATCACAATTTATAAAAAGAACTTTTTATAGTACAAAGTTTTTTTTTACTGATTTATAGGTCATATTACTATTATATAAATTATTTTGTTACTTTCACATAAAAGAACAAAAAAAAAGAAAAATACTTCTCTCTCGCGAGATCGATCCCATTACGATAACCCAACATTCCCAACAGAATTGTCACAATCAGCCGCTTATCCAAATAGGTCACACCAAAGTTATATGAAGTCTTTCAAAATGATAATATGTATACATATTTAATTTAATAACAATTTAGTATAAATTTCGAAATCTATGTATATGCCTAAGCACACTTGAAACATGCATTGTCATCTAGTTCTTAGCTATCCTAGAGCTGTAGGTAGTCGGGAAATAGGTTTAAATTTGATTACAAAATTCCATGGAATGACAAAGAGACAAAGATCACGGCAAAAATATAAAAACTTTCTAATAAGATTAAAACTTGTTCTAAAAAGGATTTTAGTTAATATTTACAATCTGTTTGTTCTTCTGCTATTGTAGTACTTAAAACTGGTCGTGATTCACATTTATTTAGGTTTAAGGGGATATATAAAAGCATGTTTTATCTGAAAGTAGAAGAGAAACTAAAGCCATAAATTCGTCATACTATTGTGAAAATTCAAATGAGTACATAAAATCGTTATGATTTTTATCATCTTATACATTACTTTCCGAAGAAGGGTAGATCCAATATGCCAGCCGAAAAGTATATTTTATTTTGTTCAGTGTAATTTAAAAATAGACAACAGTGGTTACTACAGAGATATTGATTAAACTTTGGTAGCTATAAACTTTATCCAGCAATACATGTTAAAATTAAAAAATTCGTTTGTAATTGAAAACACATATATGGATAGTTAGTGATATTGTTACTATAGAAAGTAAGCCTCTTTACGATTTTAATTTTTTATTGTTAAAAAAATTGCAACTACTATTGTAGTAAACACAACTCGTTCACCCCAATTATTGTTCGACAGGTTTAAAAATATTGCTGCGTTAGTCTTGAAGGTTAGCTACTGCAGTTTATCAGCAACATTGGCGCGCAATTGTAAAACGACATAAATATAATTTTTTGACATATGTCATTGTTTAATATGTCGACTTTAATACCCTTTTTATTCGCCAATTTTGACATCTGCCTTTGTTTTATACGTCAATTGTTACTTTAGCCTTTTATACATATGTCAAGAAAAGACCCAAAAGCAAAAAAGAGAAAGAATAGATGTCTAAGTATTTAACCAATCTTTATTTATTAACGCCATCTGTCAACGCAATTCTAAGTGTTGTTCAATAAAATAAAATTTTGAAATCTAATTGAAACTCTCAAAAAAGTGATTTGGAGTTTCATCTTTCAATAGTAATTTGAAGAAAAATCTATCTCACTAACGTCATGTATACATGTGCTTAAGGAGGAAGTGTCTAAAAATACCAAAAAGCTAAATAATTACTAAGCTTCTGTAGCTTAGTGACTAGAGCTGGATGCAACATTTTTTTAGTTTATCCATTGATATTTAAAATATTTTTGTTTATGTACTTTGTAAAATTTAAAAAATTTCTGGAGATGTTTAAAAAAGCCTAAAAGCCTTTTAGATTAGTAAAAGAGATAATTCTTAGGTAAGAATAGAGATTACTATATATAATACATTTTAATAATAATTAAAGAAGCCCAAAAACTCTCTAGGTGCAGCTCGAAAATTTAGCTGTTACCTTAGAGAACCTTAGAACTTGAAGGCATATAAGAAATGTTAATCCAAAAACTGCTTGTATACATATCAAGTTTACAGGTATTTAAAAATGTAAAAAATAATGTTGGATAAAATAATATGTTTTAGGAAGCCACAGTGGAAAAAAAAATTACAAAATATATAAGAATTTTTTAAATGACCTTAAAAACCCCTTAAATATAATTCAAGAGTCCAGAAGGAATTAAAACTTTGTAGAATTCTAAAAACTTTTTCTAAATACAGTCAACAGTCCAGCAGATGATGAGAAAGCAAGTGAATATGTTACGTAAGGTAAAATTTACGAGATTATCAAGATTAGAAGATGTTGAGCATCTAGAGATGTCTAAAAAAGCTAATTAGACCCTTTTCCTTAGCTGACGAAAACGCTTTTGACACCTGACAACTTTTTACAAATTCAAAGATTGCTATTGGTCAACGCACGGAAGCTACTGAACACATAGAAATATCTGTATTATGGGACAATGACGGAAAAAAATTTTAACATCTTAATGTCAATCCTCATATAAAGCTTTTTACAAGCATTTATTAACTTAAACGCAAACTAATATTATTTTATAAATTTTATTTTATTTTTATTATAACTATGGCAGGCAAGTCCCTATCGTCATCAGACACAGAGATCGGAGATCCTTTTGGTAATATTCCATCTGGTTCAGACATGATAGTAGGTAAAGTGTTTAATATAAATAGAGATAACATAAAAAGACCTAAAAAATTTCAAACACCTGTGCCCGTTTTTCCTGTCAGACTTAGAAGGCGACTAGAACAAAAATATTTTACCAAAGGCAGAAAGGTAACTAATGCAGGTTATTTTTTATTCTGGCATAAATATTCATTTAAAATTTACAGGACTCAACTCCCATCAAAAAAGATTTACACAAAGAACCATCTCCATACAAGTATTCAGATTTAAATACAGAAATTTCTCAAAATCTTTTGGACAGATTTAATACAAATTTGTTAAAAGCAAAAGAATTAAAAAAAAGTATTTGTAGAAAACAAAAAATAAAAAATACAATAAATAAGGATATTTATGATAGGCTTTATGTAGATGTTCCATATCCTGATGCTGTTAAAACAGTAACTGATTACGATAATGAATACTGGAAACTTGTTCAAGGTAAATAAAATAATTAATATTATTTACATCTAAGAATCTTTAATAAAAATAACAGGCTCGATTTTAACGGTAAATGTCAGTCTTAGTTAATAGTCTAGTTCACAAGTGCTTTTTTGCTCAACTTTTTTCAGCAGTCTCCGAAAATTATGAACGAGGTGTCATTCGATTCGAAATTGTATCTAGATGATTTTTGAAAAAAATGATGTTCCGCATGCAAAAACTGCAAAAGTTATTAACAATTAACTAAAACAAAGATTCAAACAGATTCAAAAAGAGGAGAAAATTTCCTACAAAAAAGCTTAAACTCTCGGAACTGTAGTACTAATATTTATAATTTTCCCAGATGGTTGAAAATACAGCCGAAAACGGGTGCTCTGGCTTGCGTAAGCTTTGGACACTTTTTTAATAAATTATTTTAACATATTAAATATTAAATTTTGGATATGAAAAAAATCAAGTGCTTACTGGATAGATAAATAAACAATAATCCGTTTGAATTTTTTATTTATCACAATTTATAAATTATTGATGCAATTGTTAATTAAAATGTTTTTCTGCATAAACATAAACATTTCAAGTGTGATAATTGTTGAACTATAAATTTAAGATTTTTTTCCTCTTCTGGAGCAATTCTTAAAGGGCTCTAGAATAGATCCCCGTTGGTGAAATTTAAAAATATATATTTTTCAGTTTTTTAATAATAATTATCGTTGTTGCAAAATTAAAAACTTAAATTAATCATTGAAAGAAAGTTTTTTTTTTAAATATTATTAATGATCCGTTTTAATGTTATTAGAAGCTGCATAAAAATATTTTTTTAAATTTTTATCAGTTATTGTTTAAAAAATTGTTATAAACAAATGCGTTGTTTATTAGTTAATTAAATTTTTTTTATGGAATTTCAATCTTTGATACAAATGATTTTTAAAAGAAAAATTATTTCTTAAAAAACTTTTTTTATTGCTTAAAAAAGCATTTATTCATTACGAATAAATTTCTTTCACTTCTAATTATTAATATTAAGGAAGAAAGAAACAATTTTTTTTAAATCATTATTTGTTTTTCTTTTCGATATAAAAAATTTGTTTTATTTATTTTTTTATTGTTTATTTAATAAACAATTTGTTATAAACAAATAAATTTTTATCTTATTTTTTTTCTTATTCTTCGTAATCATTATTAGTTTTTAAGATATTTGCAAAAAATCAAACCCTCATCTTTTTGTTTTAGTTAATTGTTAATAACTTTTGCAGTTTTTGCATGCGGAACATCACTTTTTTCAAAAATCATCTAGATGCGATTCCGAAACGAATGGCACCTCGTTCATAATTTTCGGAGACTGCTGAAAAAAGTTGAGCAAAAAAGCAGTCCCATCTATCTAGCGGCCCAAATGGAGAAATTTGAAGTTTAAAACAGTACTCTGAATTGGTCACTAATTGGTCATAATTGGTCACTAGGTCCGACTAATTGTTCATTTATACAGAAATTTTTGCAAGGAGTTTAAAACATCAAGGTCATCCAAAAAATTTTAGCGGCCCAGTTTAATCGTAGAGAGCTCAATCAAATTATATTTAATTGGTCACAAACTGGTCAAAATTGGTCAGTATATGATGATAATTAGTCAGCGTTATTGACGGAGTTATTAACTAAATTATGACTTTCAAGGTCAGGCTCCCATCTATCTAGCGGCCCAAATTGGGAAATTTGAGGTTTAAAACAGTGCTCTGAGTAGGTCACTAATTGTTCACAATTGGTCACTATGTCCGCCTAATTGGTCATTTATACAGAATATTTTGCAATTAGTTGAAAATATCAAGGTAATCCAAAAAATTTTAGCGGCTCATTTGATAGTACAGAGCTCAATCAAATTGAATTTAATTGGTCACAAACAGGTCAACATTGGTTAGTATATGATGATAATTGGTCAGTGTTATTGACGGAGTTATTAACTAAATAATGACTTTCAGGGACAAGCAAGCGATCCAAAATCAAAAATTTGCGATTAAAAAAAAAGATTTCTAAAGCTAGTGTTATATTAATTGGTCACCCACTCTCTAAGATCCTTTGAAACAGGTGACCAATTCTTTTGACCTACTGAGGAATTGTGACCAATTCGTGACCAATTAATATAGCACTAGAGGAGTTTTAAATTACAATATTTCAACTGTTCCTAGCTTTAGAAATATTTTTTTGAAACGCAAATTTTTGATTTTGGGTCGCTTGCTTGTCCTTGAAAGTCATTATTTAGTTAATAACTCAGTCAATAACACTGACCAATTATCATCATATACTGACCAATGTTGACCAGTTTGTGACCAATTAAATTCAATTTGATTGAGCTCTGTACTATCAAATTGAGCCGCTAAAGTTTTTGGATGACATTGATATTTTAAACTCATTTCAAAATATTCTGTATAAATGACCAATTAGTCGGACCTAGTGACCAATTAGTGACCAATTCGGACCACTGTTTTAAACCTCAAATTTCCCAATTTGGGCCGCTAGATAGATGGGGGGCTGACCTTGAAAGTCATAATTTAGTTAATAACTCCGTCAATAACGCTCACCAATTATCATCATTTACTGACCAATTTTGACCAGTTTGTGACCAATTAAATTCAATTTGATTGAGCTCTCTACGATCAAATTGAGCCGCTAAAACTTTTTGGATGACCTTGATATTTTAAACTCATTGCAAAAATATCTGTATAAATGACCAATTAGTCGGACCTAGTGACCAATTATGACCAATTAGTGACCAATTCGGAGCACTGTTTTAAACCTCAAATTTCCCAATTTGGGCCGCTAGATAGATGGGGGGCTGACCTTGAAAGTCATAATTTAGTTAATAACTCCGTCAATAACGCTGACCAATTATCATCATTTACTGACCAATTTTGACCAGTTTGTGACCAATTAAATTCAATTTGATTGAGCTCTTTACGATCAAATTGAACCGCTAAAACTTTTTGGATGACCTTGATATTTTAAACTCATTGCAAAAATATCTGTATAAATGACCAATTAGTCGGACCTAGTGACCAATTATGACCAATTAATGACCAATTCGGAGCACTGTTTTAAACCTCAAATTTCTTAATTTGAGCCGCTAGATAGATGGGGCTCAAAAAAGCACTTGTGAACTAGACTATAAAGGGAACTTATATACATATCTGTAATTTTGTTTACGCTACTACGATTTAAACCAGTGTTCCAATAATGTTTAGATGTTAATTGATTGTTTGGTAAATTTTTAAAAACCTTAGCTGTATTACAATAGTTTAGAGATGATTAAAGAAACCTCAGAACTCTCTAAATACTACTAGTAGAATGTTAAGTACATGATAAGAGTCCAGGAACTTGGATATGCACCTGCAGAGGTTAAACTACGAAGATTATGGATACAGTCTAAAACATGTTGATTAAGCATGTTAAATAAGATAAAAGACTCTGCAGAGATAAGAACTTAAATAAGCACCGAAAGAAGTATCAAAAATACAAAAAATCACAATAATGTTAAAAAAACAAAACACACACACACAAAACCATACACAACAAAATGTAATCCTCAAACACCCCTAACCTTTGTATCTAATATAGTAAATCGTCAAACCCTAATAACTAATACCCTGGAATCTTATTTTAGAAAACTTAACAGACTGAAAACCTACTACTTTGGAATCTTATAACCTAAAACCTAATATCGTGGAACCTCAAAACCAATAACCTAAAACCCTGTTTAACATTACGTCAAACACTAAAATCCCTCACATCTAATTTTTTAAAATCCTAAACTCGAATATACCCAATACGCTACATAAATTATTTTAGTGTATCAATGGTTTTTGAGCTATTAGGCCGGCGTCGATTGTCTTGCTGACTTGACGTTTCGCCAACACGAGCGGTTGGCATCTTCAGAAGTTGCTTCCTGGTTGACAGTCTGCGAACTACTAAGCTTTGCGTGATCGCAGCTCGTATTTATACGTCGGGAAGGAAGTGGGCAAAGCCACAGTTGCTTTCGATTCCAATCGGTTCTGGTCGGTGTTGTTCGTTAAGGGTAGAGTTTTCGCCCTCTTTATTATCGGGACCCATGTTTTGTTAATCTTGACTGCTTCCTCTTTTTTATTAAAGTTGTTTTGGGGTGCTTCTCTATCTCTATGGCTTCTCTATAGAGTCTGGAATGGTATGCTGATGTAGTAGCGAGGACTTGGGTCTCCTCAAACTTAATCCGATGGTCCATAGTGAGGGAATGTTTCGCTACGGCGGATTTGTCTGTCTGCCCCAGACGACAATTGGCCTTGTGCTCTTTAATCCTGGTGTTGATCGAGCGTTTGGTGGTTCCTATGTACACGCTTCCACGTGTGCACGGAATGCGGTAAATTCCCGAAGCCGACAGTGGATCTTTTCTGTCTTTTGCCGATCGAAGAGATTCTTTGATTTTTCTCGTTGGTTTGAAAGTAGTCTTCACATTCTTCTTTCTTAGTAATCGACCAATTCTGTCTGTCAGTCCCGGAATAAAAGGCAGAAATGCTTTTTCCACTGGTTGGATTTGCTCATTTTCACAGTTTATTTTAGTGTGTTTACGGAATTTTATAAAGCTTGTTGTTCATTATCGTAAATATTGTAAATTTTACTCCAGTTTTTTTGATCAATGACCTTAAAAACCTATAGAGCAATTTTTTTAGAGATTTTTAGAATACGGCTTAGAATATGGCCTTCAAATCACCTTAAACCATCCGTTGACAAGATCATCTGACTTCGGATTCCGAATTAGCTATCCTAAGAACATTCTAATATATAAAATACACAGAAACTTTATTTTTTACCACTTACTAACTGTAAAACTGAGTTATAGCGTAATTGGTAGCATTTTTATGTGTTATCAGTTATATCTGGCTAAAACTGGGTATTATATAGAAAAAAGTTTATTCTATATCTTTTAGCTAATTGTTATCAATTATTATAAATTTAGAATTATTCTATGTTATTATTTTTCTTATTTATATTCTAGGTCGACCTTTTAAGGAACAATTCAACTTAAGGAAATATATACAAACGGTTAGAGATACTCTTCGAACAAAAGTTTTGATTGGTTACAGAGAAGACGATATAATGTTAATCAACCAAAATCTTTTAAATGAACAAAAAACTATACAGGAAATAAAGAAGAATTATCAAGCATATGTTAAGACATTCGATTCTGTACTAGCTAAAGATCACATTTCAGCCAAGTTAATGTTAGAGTAAGTTTATATATTAAAGCTGTGTTAAGTTATTTATAGCAAAAGTTGTTCGTTTTTAACAGCGTTTATAAATACCATTATTCATTCAGGTAAAATCAGTAAATAAAAGATTTTTCTTGTTATGAACCTGGAAACACTTCAATAACATTTAATTTGGATGTATGTATGTACCTATGTATATATGTGTTTAGGGGTAACAGATACACCTGCGACCTATAAGATCTATTGTGTCCCCCTTTTCTTGCTATATTTCTGATGATTTCTCAGACCTATAGCAGCTCTTCTAGTCCTATCTTATATCATTGGGTTTTAAATTAGGTAATTCTTCCCTTTCTATTTCGTATGACCCTAGGTATTTGACCCTAAAAGTACTTAATGCTATGCATTCTAAAAGTATGTGTATTGAGGTTTCATCCTCTACCTCACAAAATCTGCAGTTTGCTTCACCTACTAATCCTAGTTTCATCATGTGTCCTCTTAATCGACAGTGATCGGTTTGTATTCCTGTTATAATTCGGAGGTTTTTCTTACTCAGGTTAAGACAGCTGTGAGATCTCTTTTGGTTATAGTTTCCCAGGAGCGTCTTCGATTGTCTCAGTCCTTCTAGATCATTCCAGTACTTGGATTTTTCGCTATCCATTTTTTTCCTTAGTTTTTCTAAGATTGTACTACTGCTGATTCCACAGGATGGTTCTGGTCCCATGTATGGGGTTTTAGCTTCTTTTTTTGCCAGCTTGTCTGCTGTTTCATTTCCTTCTATTCCTACGTGTCCTGAAACCCATAGGAGGGTAACAGTGTTATTCTGTCCTAGTTCATTTAATTTGCCTAAGCATTCCCAGACCATCTTTGAACTGATTGTATCTGAGTTCAGAACTTTGATAGCTGCTTGACTATCTGACATGATTGCAATCTTCTGTCTACGATAGTTGCTTCCAATATTAAATTCTATACATCTTTCAATGGCACAAATTTCCGCTTGAAAAATGCTTGGGACCACACCCAAGCTTTCTGAGTATTTGGTTCTCGTTACAAACACCTTTACTCCATTCATTCAGGCAAAATCAGTAAATAAAAGAATTTCTTTGTTATGAACCTGGAAACACTTCAATTACATTTAATTTGGATATATAGCAAACATCCATAGGACGTTATAATACTATCACCATCAGCGCTAAAAAACTTAATGAGAGTTAATTTTAAAAATCTGTTTTTGAAAACCATGAATGCCCAGAAGTGGTATCAAACCAAAGAATATCTTAGTATGATAGACTACTAAGAGATGTGGAAAATGATTCGCTTAGCTGTTCATATTGTTTTACTAAATATATTGTCGAAAATGATGGAATTTGAGGAATAAGAGTTAATTTGCATAAGATTCTCGTAACTGAAAAGTACCAACCTTTTGAGTTTTGTGTTTATATAGCAAACTTGGAATGTCTGCCAATAAAAAAAAAACAAAAGGATCTTCGATCAACCATTTAAGAAGAGAAACTAGACATTAACCTAAAACATTATTAAGTATTATTGCCTGACTTTAACACCATACAAGCATACTTTACCAAGAAGTTACCTACCAAAGATTGAAAATATTGTAATGTTGAAGATTAAAAAAAAAGAAGATCTTCACCTTTAAAAATTTAACACAAAAGGGGATGCTATATTGAAGTTTTGGATTCAAGAAATTACGTTCGGCAATGAAAAATTAATCTTCACCAAACAAAAAGCAACCAACTTAGAAGAGTCGACCAACTGTTATAATTGGTGTTAGATCTAGAGTTTAAGATGCTTTTTCCATCTGTCCAGTTTTTTTCATTCTTGACTGGGATCGTTTATCGACAATCCATTAGAAGGCGAAAAAAGGCAAAAACTGTATGTAAACCTATAACGAAGTTCTCTTATATCCAGATATCCAGACTTCGAAGCGAATGTGCCAGCTTCGTATACTCACTAATTGAAATTCCAAAAAACATGTAAAGAACTTGAAGGAAAGAATGCAAGGTGTAAAGTTTCGTTATTTTCGTTATCTTCTTAAAACTTAAGTATCCTTTACGGGTTTTGACAAGAAAAGGGTATTACAGTGCTTCCGAGCCGGATGGATCCTGTTTTGTGCACACTTAGATCAACTCTTTTCTGCCGTCTCCATTCTTTCTCTTCTTTAGCAGTCATGACCGTCGTAATAAAGGTCATAACTGCTTTCCATGCTAATCTAGTTGCTATCATCTTTTCAATAACTGTTTTCGCGTCCATACATAGAACTACATAGAACTCTGTATAGAAGTATTCCTTTACTTAATTATGTCAATTAAAATGCCTTGGATCTTACCGGTTACCTTGTTAGCTTTTTCCAATGCCTGTAATATATGTGCGTTATACATATCTATTTAGTCATAACCCTAGGTTTTAGTATTTTTATTGGTAAGATTTTAATAGGTATGTGTTCATTAAAATGTGTACCTTACTTTATTAGCACAAAAAATTTAAAATGTTACTCCAAATGGTTTTTAAAAACAAAAATCATAATCCGTTTTGAAGTCAAGATATAGTAATTTAATTATGTGTTTTTTAGTGAAGCCGAAAAAGCTTCTGCAAAGTTATTTGATGCAAAACTCAATCTTAAACAAATAGATAAGAAAGTCCAATCTGTTAAAGCACAAGTTTGTAAGACAGAAAAACAATGGAATACCGTTAAAATGCATCAAAAGTTCTTGTTTATGCTAAGTCCTTCATATTGGAAAAAAGAAAATAAGGATCAAGTAAAAGGTTATGATATTGTTGTACGTAAAAATTCTTATAGTTGCTGTAATAAAATTTGTAATTTTAATTATTTTAGGATCAGTTAAGTGCTCAAGAAGAAGAGGAAATATTTCAAGAATTTCGACATTCATTGGCTGATAGTTCATTTACAGTTCTTGAGATGATTAGACACATTCGCAGTGAATGTCAAAATAGTACAATTCCAAAATTATATTTTACAGGTATTAATTATTATCAAACGCCAATTATAATAAGGTGTTTTAAAAAAAACGTTATAATTTATGTAGCACCCGTTAGTTTATTTAAACATCGGCTGATATTAACATGTCTAAAGTATGTCTTAAGAGTTCACACACAATATTTTTTGTTTTTTTTTTACAACAAAACTAGTTATTATAAATGATACTTAATACTTAACTAAATTAGATTATTAAATTATTTATAGTAACCTATTCAGCTTTACCAGACGCAAATTTTTTCGAATGTCTCTTATTTGGTCCAGGAATTTTTTTTCGTTAAATTGCCGTCTTAGTTTTTCTTTACCTTGGGCTTCACAACCTCTATAATAAACCTTTTTAGACAGTAAAGCCCAAAAATCAGCTGTGGCAATTCTGTCAGATAGTTGTTTTTGGGAAAAAAATTTATGTGGTGTTGTTGAAGTAAATTCTGGGTACCTCTTGAGGAATGAAATGAGGCTACGTCTGACCAAAATATAGTATTAACATTGGCATTAGGTTTGTGGACCAACTAAAGCAAATTGGAAAGGCATCTTGGTATACGAAGAAGTTTGGCTTACGTGTATTTGGGGTACTTAAGCCTTTTTGGTTCTATAAGATTATTTTTTCTTAACTCCAAAGATATCTTATTCTTAGAAGATCTCTATTAACGAGACAGTCTTCTCGTTATGATTTAAAACTGTTATTTCGTTATTCGCACCAATCTCTCTGGCTGATGTGCAGTAAATGCAAGTGGCCTCTCACTTTTTGAAAAATTTAGACATGGTACTTTGCTATTGTTCTGTAAATGGTTCTGCGTGAAATGTTATTTTAAAATTTTTGACAGATTTTAGTTTTGGTTTCCAAACGAAGTAATATAAAAAATTTTTAAGTAAATAAATACCTCATGAATAGCTTCCAATCTGAAATCATAAAAGTAAAGGTGTGAAAAGAAGAAATTCGAATGGTATCAACAAAAAATAAAGAAAACTAACAACTTGATAAATGCAGAAAGACAATCTTCCAATTTGGAAGATGATAGTAAAGATAGATTTTGGAATAAAGACAATTTAATGGTATCAAGAACGAGATATGTACACTGAATTAACACAAAATAACTCTTAATCTGGAAGCGCAGATACAAAGATAAAAATACAACAAGTAGGAACAATACCACCCAATCTGACAGCTAGGAGTCAAAGATGAGAAAAAACGGAATCAGAAATGCATGAAAAATTGATCGAGAAACGATACCTACTAAATATTTATCAACCTATGGTGGAAAGTTTTTAGTAGATAATCATGAATGATTTGTCGAAAGCCATATATATAAAGGCCAAAAATGCATTTTTAGTTGGTTTTTACATAAGTTGTGTATTTTTTACTCAATCCAAATTTGCTGTGAAAACATGTATGTTTTATTTAGAAAACTTAACTTAACATAGAAATGCTTTAACTTTTTTCAAGATAATTTTAAAAGAAAACAGCAGGTTTGTAATTCTTGATAGGTCAAAAAATAAATAAAAGTAAAAAATTGAATCAAATCTTATAAAGTTATATGACCTAAAAAGTATCGAGATATTTACTTATATCGTTTAATGTAATCTATACTAATATTATAAAGAGGAAAGGTTTGATTTTTTGTTTGTTTGTTTGAAATAAATAGGCTCCAAAACTGCTGGACCGATTTCAAAAATTCTTTCACCGTTGGCAAGCTACACTATTCCCAAATAACATAGGCTATGTTTTATTTAAAAAATAAGCACAATTTACAAAAAAAACTTTTTATAATAGAAAGTTTTTTACTGATTTATAGGTCATATTTTGTGTCATCTCAACAATGCACAGCATCCCTGACATTGTAAAAATATTAAGTCATACAACGCTGTGATTGATCATAGAGAAGATTGTTTCCTTGTTAACAAAATCAAGGGTAGTTGTATCTAAAAACTTTCTAAAACAGTTTATTTTATTACCAGTTAAAATAATAATTACTGTTTTCACATGTAAGAACAAAAAAAAAAGAAAAAAAAACTTCTCTGTCGCGTAATCGATCCCATTATGATAACATAACAGAACTGTCACAAGTGGACTGATCCACCGCCTAACCAACTACGCTACGAACGATTTATTTAATAACTTTCAAAATAATATTATGTATACACAACTTAGATCATGTTTAATATCAATTCGGTATAAATTTCGAAATCTATGTATATGCCTAAACACACTTGAAACATGCATTGTCATCCAGTTCTTAGCTATCCTGAAAATTTCAGAGCTCTAGGTAGTCGGGAAATAGGTTTAAATTCGATTACAAATTCCACGGAATGACACAGAGACACAGAACACGGTGAAAATATAAAAAACTTTCTAAAATAGGGATCCTTACTAAAATGCCATTAATGTAACCAAAAATAACCTTAAAATCCTTACATCGCGTGCGCTGAGAATACTATTGATTATAGAATAAAATAAAATGTACTACGATTTCGAAGACTATATAAATATCTACAAAAAATGCCGTGAGAGCATATGTCTAACTGTTATAGTTACGTCACAATAACTGCTTTAATTTTTTAAAAGTTTTTATCTTGGTATTAATCCTTATCAAAATAACTTATTTCATAATCACGACAGATATCAAAAATTTAGCTTGTGCAATGGGACGAGGCTACTTATAAAGAAATTAAAGGACAATTAAGTTGTAGCAACCAATATAACTGAATCACCAGCTGGTCAACTAGCTCATACACTTAGGATACCGATGATCCCAACTGATCTACCAAATCCATTAAAACCGCTTCAATTTCCTATCAAAACATCTTTCGCTTTTACTAATAATAAGTCTCAAGGTCAAACCTTCCAAATAGTAGGGATCGGTTTTCCTCATGGCCAACCGCCTAAGGCGGGTCGGAGCACCTGAAAATCAATTTATTTTGCTGCCAGAAAATAAAACAACATGTAATATTGTTTACAGGGAAGCGTTGACCCAATAAATTTAATGGCCTTTGTTATTTTTCGTTAATCCCCGTGCATCGCCGGGGCGGGCTGCTAGTATAAATATATTTTTGGAAGGAAGTATACCTAGGAAAATATAAAAATAATTATCTTCTCCCAGGCACTGCAATTTACATTGTTTTGGATTATTTCTATCCTTTCTCTTCCTCCTTCGTCTGCGCATCTCAACCGCAATGCTATGTTACCTACTCGACTATACCATTAGAAAAATGAAAAAAGGGTCTAAACAAATTACTATATATTTATAACTGCAAAATAATTCTATAGCAAAACAATAACTTCGCAGAACCCAAGTAGCTTTTTCATAAAACTTTTTCGTTCTACAGAACCAACTTTGGAAATCGATGCTATAAAGAAATGTTGTTTGTGATACGGCAGAATGACTGCACAATTTTTATCTTAAAAAGCGTTTGCATTTGTTATTTAATTCTCAAGTATTATCTATTAAAAAATTTTTAGATCCCAATCAATTAATCGAAATATTCACATATATGGAAATGCAGAATTTAAATTATTTACTTCATGCAGAAGAATTAGCGGTTCCTTTGGAGCATATCGAAATGGGTATGGAGCAAGCTAGTGTAACTTTTGATAAACAAATAAAATCCTTTAATCAAAGTGTTCATGAATTATCAAAGGCAATTGAGTAAGTAGTATTTTATTTTTTACAAGTACAGTACTAACAAGAAATTAACTAAAAGAACAAAGAACAAGAAATTAAATAGAAATAAAGTTATAATCTTACCAATTTAGCAAAGCAGAACAAATTAATATGTAATATTTTGCATTCAATTCGTGAGAGTGTCAGAAAAGTTTGTGAATTAAATCTGCGACAGATAAACATTGCATTTTGTGCATTTCGAATAGATGGAAAATGGAAAATTTCAAAATATTTAAGAAAATAAAATCAGTTTCCTACTCGGGAGTTTTCGCGTTTGTTGAACATGAATTTTATGACAACGATGGCCTCCGAGGTACCAGGTGCCAAGAGTGGAATTTATTAAAAAATCAGTCGATGATTACTACTTACTTATTATACAGACATTAATACTGAAACACTTATGGGGACTTTTACACAATTTATTTACAAAATTGTTAAGATACACAGAACTCTGCTGGATAACGTCTAAACTACTTGACAATACAATGAACTCTTGTGACTATTTGAACCTTAACTGACGTTAACTGCCCATACATCCCCTTATATACAACACTAGTTGTACTCGCAACGTCGTTCGCGTGGCGTGTGATTGTTGCATAAAAATTTCTTACCCCACCCCATTTAAGGAATGGAAGAGAAATTTGTATACACCAGATGTTAAGTTGAAAGAAGACAAATACATCTGTGAAAACTGCATTAGAATCGGATCAGTAGTTTTCATGTGATGCGCGCACAAACATACAGACAGACAGACAAAAAATTCTAACCACATTTTTGGGTTCTATTTCGATGTACCCGCGACGTCGTTTGCGTGGCGTGTTGATTTTTGTATAAAAATTTCTTTCTTTACCCCGTTAAACGGGTGGGGGGAGAAAGTTTTATACACCAGATGTTAAGTTGAAAGAAGACAAATACGTCTTTGAAAACCGCATTCGAATAGGATCAGTAGTTTTCATGTGATGCGCGAACAAACATATACATTTCTACAGTTTTATTATATGTATAGATTATTTAATCTAGTCAGTGTGTTTAGAACTTTCTAGAATCTTCTAGAAAGATTATTTAATCTAGTCAGTGTGTTTAGAACTTTTTAGAATTTTCTAGAAACATTATTTAATCTAGTTAGTGTGTTTAAATGTTTCTAGAATAACAATCTTTCAAATTAAGGTCCTTTTCTTTACGGTTATCCCGTTACACTGCCTCCTCCTTAGATTTATTCCTCCTGGAATGTTATTTCCTACATCGGAATCCCGCACACTCCCTGAGCCAGCCAAACCATCTTCTTGGAGTTGCTGCGCATCTCCACTGTGGTTTCGCTGGTAAGGCGCCAAACGATCATGATGGACCACGACGGCGGGTTTCCCTCTGGGAATTCTCACGATCCGATAAATGACATCGTTAATCTTCTTCTTGATGGTGTATGGACCTTCCCAGTTCTTCTGTAATTTGGGACAAACAACTCGACGCCGTCGGGGGTTATAGAGCCAGACTAAATCTTCAACTTGGTAACTCTTTTCCATTGTTCGTGTGTCATAGTACCTCTTCATCCGATGACTATATAATTAAAGTTTTCCACGCACCAGGTTGTGTATATTCTCCATTCGATTCTGAAGATCGACTACATATTGTTCACGCGCCACTTCTTCACCAGGTTTACAACCAAACATCAAGTCACATGGTAGCCTCATTTCTCTACCGAACAGGACCTTCGCAGGCGTTTGGCCAGTTGATTTGTTAATGGCCGATCGAATTGCCATTAGAAGTAGTGGAATATGTCGATCCCAATCCCTCTGACATTCTGACATCACTTTTGACAGATAGTTGGTTATAGTCCGGTTCATTCGTTCCACCATTCAATCAGACTGAGGGTGCATCGCTGTGGTTCTCGTTTCGTGGATGCCTAATCTTTGGCAAACTTCTTGAAACAGCTTGCTCTCAAAATTTCTCCCTTGGTCTGAATGTATTTCTAATGGTACCCCAAATCGGCTTACGAACTCTTCAACTAATATATCTGCTAAAATGGTGGCTTCCGGATTCGAAACTGCATAGGCTTCAACCCATTTAGTGAAGTAGTTCATGACAACAAAGATGTACTTGTTTCCTTCATCGGTCTGTGGAAGTGGCCCCAATACATCTACTGCGATTCTTTCAAAACGACTTCCAACCAGGTATTGCTGCATTTCCGCCTTCGGTTTTCGGTGCGGACCGTTACTGGCAGCACATGTGGTGCATTTACGACACCAATCTTTAACATCATTAGTGCAATTTACCCAGTAAAATCTATCTCGGATCTTTTGCAGCGTTTTCGTGATACCCAGATGTCCTCCAGAACTATCATTATGCATCTGTTTTAAAATTTCTGGTACAGCATTTGTTGGGACCACTATTTGTTTCCTTGTTTTTGTGCCCTCTGAATTTTCTACAAGTCTTTTAACGAGCCCACAGTCCAAAACTAAAGAGTTCCATTGGGATCAGTATGCTTTTAAAGCAGGAGAGGATGAGGATATCTCTCTCCACAACGGACGACGGTCCATTCTCTTCCACTCCCAAATCTTTCTCAGAACAGGATTGTTTTCTTGTTGCTTTTCCAGCATAGAGCTCTCGTTTTCTGGCACAACCTTAAGTAAGGCAAGTTTTTCCTCGTTCTGCTCCATACGGGTACAATCAGGTCGACATGGTCTTCTGAAAAGTGCATCAGCATCACGATGTATTGTTCCAGGTCTGTGCTCGATTTCAACATTATATTCCTGCAGTTTCTCGAGCCATCTTGCTATCTGTCCTTCTGGGTTCCTAAAGCTAAGTAACCACTTTAAACTAGCATGGTCTGTTCTGATCAGGAATTTTCTGCCTTACAGATATTTATAAAAATGTTCGACGAATTTTACAACTGCTAACAGTTCCCTCCGAGTTACACAGTAGTTCTTTTCAGCTTTTGATAAAGTTTTGCTAAAGTAACCAACCACTCTTTCCTTACCATCTTGTAGCTGTGACAAGACGGCTCCAATTCCCACATTGCTGGCGTCGGTGTCCAGAATAAGCTTACCATCAGGAAGTGGATAAGCAAGAACAGGTGCTGACGTAAGCTGTTTCTTCAATATTTCAAACGCCTCTTGACATTCCTGATCCCAACAGAAGGACTTATCTTGTTCTGTCAACCGTGTCAAGGGTTTGGCGATGTCTCCAAGATTCTTGACATATCGTCCGTAATAGGAACAAAGACCCAAGAAACTCCGGAGCTGATGTTTGTCGATAGGGATTGGCCACTCCTAAACGGCTTGTATCTTAGCGGGGTCAACAGCAACGCCATCCTTGCTTACGTTATGTCCTAAATAGTTCACCTGTCTCTGGAACAAGTGGCATTTCTTAACATTCAATGTTAGATTAGCGTTCTGTAATGTTTTAAAGACTTCTTCCAGGTTAGATAAATGTTCCTTAAAGGTCTTGCCCATTATGATGATGTCGTCTAGATAAACTAGACAAGTTTCCCATGACAAAATATTTTTTAACAATTTAAAAAAGCAATATTTCGTGTTCAAAATATTAGAGATTAATTAATTTTATGCCTAAAATTACAATTACTAAAATTTTAATTTTAAATAAATTTTGTATTAGTCTTAAGTCAGAATTCAAGATTACCATATTGTTTGTTGTCTTTACAGATTTGTTTATATCATCTTAGTATATTTTTGTTTGCATAATTTTTTTCTTAAAACTCTCTTACTGCATGCTAATTTGGCTAATTTTACTTCTTCCATTTTTGAAGTAAAACTTCTTTAGGCGCGACTAGGGGTAACTCAGTAATTCTAACGGACGTGACGTCATATTCTAACGTAACCTGCTGACCTATTAAATTGACAGCTTGTCAACCAAAATACATTGTTGGTGAATAGTTTTACGCCTAAAATTTGTGTATAAAGTGTTTGTTTTAAATATGAATAAACAAAGTAGAATTATTAATGAAGAAAGTGATGTAAAAATATTGAATAAAAATGAGTGAGTACTCTATATGCATACATTTTATTTTCCTGTGAATCGTTTAAAAAATCAATGTTAAAATCTCCACAAAGAATAAAAGATATAAAGTTATTTGTACAGAAAATTAATGCACTATAAAGTCTATCTATAAATGTATTGAAATTTCCAGATGGGGATCTATAAATATTTAATATACGATAGCTGGTTTGAAGTATTTTAAAAGAGATACTGGAGATTTCAATATCTACTTCAAGTGATAAATTAGTCAAAAAATCGTTTTTCTTAATTTCTATAAAAGATTTTGTCAAAATTAGTACACCGCCATGTGATTTATTAGTTCTATTGAAGTAACAGTAATAGAGTAATTATTAAATTTTATGTAGCCGATATTGTCATTATTGGACCATGTTTTGGATAGACATAATATGTCTGGTTCATATTGCTTTAAGATTAGGTCTATTCTATTAGTTTTGTTAGAAATTGATTGACAGATCAGATAACATTTAAAATACGGAAGAAATTATCAGATTTCTCATGATTTTCACACACACAGTTCTTTATGTTTCTACTGACTTTCTTGCGATACATTTTGCGATACGTACGTCAAAACTTTTGATTAGCTTGTCACGGGTTAAAATTTACCTTAGTAACAGCTAAATTCTTACCTTATAATTCGTAATTATTGTAGGATTTATCGAGGCAAAACCGGTTGATTTAAGTTCGATTATAGTTAATCGCCAACTGTTGTTTATTATTTTCGGCCATAAATTATTTAGTTGTTGCTAATATAGGTTTTGCAAGTAATTTATTATTCTTGTTATGGTTTTGAAATCATTGCCAGTAGTCATCTGACTCATTCTCTTCCTATCGTTGATAACTTGGATATAGCGGTTCTGTAGCCAGTGTACCGTCATATTTATAATTTTATTATTAAAATCGAAATTAAATGGGGAAGTTAAGTAATGTTGGGATATTTGTTGCTAGCTATTTAAATAATACGATTAAACGTATCAAATGACCCCTGTTTGTTCGTAAGTTGTTGGCTGAATAAGCTATGGTTATTGTCCCTATAGTAGTAGAGGCCATCTATTTCTTTCTGAAGTGTGTCAAATCGAATGAAGATACATACGTGGAAAAATTCTGTCTTTTCATTTAACAGCTTCTGACTCGTAAAGGTGTTAACCAGAAGATTTTTGAGGTTTTAATTTGTATCCCTGTTCATCGGGGTCAACTCAGGTTGGATTTATGAAATTAAGCTTCATTTGTTTCCATCGAATATTGTGGAAGAGATTTTTCTGAATATTGGTGAATTCGGTGGAAAATACGGCATTGTGTCCGGATATTTAATAAAATCTTCTGTTGGGTAGGAACCCATAAAGCAGTCAGTAGGTAGTGTTGGGAGATTTAAAACCGTTTAGACGGTGAGAGGTGGTAGGTTACCGCAATTGGCAACGAGGAGATCGATTTACCCGTCTACCAGCTAGGGTGGCACTAGTTAAGGAAAGAAACAACCCTATTTTGATAGGGTCCTAGATACAGGCATAAGTCCTAGTTACTGGTTAATAATTTGTTGCTGACCTGATACTTAGCCGAGCTTGAGTTATTTGAGATTGGTATAAGCTATTGGTTCTGGGAACAGGCTTGAATTTGACGCCAGCCTAAGTGTTGGAGCAGACAAGACGACGAGGAACTGTATCTAGCGTTTCAGATAAGCTAACTAGATTTAAGTCGGTTATAGTTTTAGTTAAAATTTATCCTTCTTGTTTTTTTTTGTTGAATTGCGTGTGATCACACCTATTGATAAATTTTCTTTTTTTTTATTGTTCGCATAATTTTTTTTATAAATATCAATTGTGTTGTCAGGCACGAGGCTTGACAGTCTGTATTCTAGAAATTTGTTATTAAAGAAGGGTCTAGTTGATATTTTGGTTTTATTTAGCTCACTTATCGTTGTTTTCTGTAATTGTGTAGTTCAGTTGGAACTGATAAATATTCAAAATTTATTTAATTATCTCCAGTGGGTAAAGTAGTGCCTGGAACAACAGGGGTTTCCGATTTTGACCGTCTAAATCGGTGGCGCTACTCACTAATATTTTTGTTTACTTACCTCTACGGCTGAGCTGGGCACTAATTTGCCAGTAGAGAGACCACTACCGAACTCAGCTGGAGTTGTATTTCCTTTAATTAATTTATTTATTTTTCTAAATTTGATTCTGTTTTAAAATTCATTAAAATACGTGGCAAGCTAACCTTACCTAACCGTTAATTTCTGTCAAAATTTTTTGAAACGTGAAAGTGAAATTAATGAATTTTAGATAAATTACAAAACAAAATACTTGTCACTTGAATAAAATGACGGATTCTCAAGAATATTTTACTCTTTCATCAACAAATAATAATAAACGAAAAAATCAAAAACCTGTAGCTACTTGTTAATAAAAATATTTTGAATTTAAATTTATTTTGCGATGATACGTACGTCAAATAAGTTTTACTTCAATCGCGCATAAAGTTACATGCACACTCTTTTTTTAGGGTGGCCCATTCAAAGACATCTTGATATCTTGTACAAATCTAGTGGATCGGTACCATATCTTTTTGGAGTTATTCTAAACTCTCTAAAAGGTCACACAATGTGCAGATAGATTCTCCAATAAAAAAGGTTATGGTCTGCAGAACTCTTTTGACCAGTGCATGGCTCGTAAAAAATCCTGATTCACAACTGATTTCTGATTATTTTACGTAGTGCTTTAATTCTTTTAATATAAGTCTGTTGAATACACGTAATGCACTGTGCTTAACCAAAAATGTGTTTCAAGTAATAATTGTAGTTTTTATGGATCCAGGCTTTTATTTACTTTCAAACTATACTTTTTGGTATTATTAAACTGCAGAAAAATGTATTTCCTTACAAGTTTATTAACTTGCTTGTTGCTGTGTATTCCTCTGTGTTCTGGCATCCGAACTAGTTTGATTTAGTTATGTTTATTGAATTCTATTTAGCTCTCGTGTACCAGTTAGTCTAGAGAACATTGCAAGATTGCACATACCCATGCATGAAATACAGACATAGGGAAAAATTTCTTCTGTCCCTGCAGAATATCACTTTTTAAGAAATCTCCTCAGTTTAGGACCTGTCTGTCTACTTTAAATGTAATGTGTAACTGTATTTTTTCTCCACACAAGTATATATAATTCATGTCTTTAATTTAATCTAAAAAGACTTATTTTTTTGCAGGTTTTAAAATTGCATTCTTACTACACCCTTTAAAATAATGTAAATAAAAAGAAAAATCTAACAAAAACTTTATTACTTTTTTTGGAGAGCCTCTTAGAGCTCCAGTTATGCCAGGGCAAACAAGGTTTTAAACATTGCTTAGCTTCATCTAGACAGTTTTTGTTATATCTTTTGCCAACGTACTAAAGAAGTATACATAACTGTTGCCTTAACCACTATGTTACAAATCGAATGTCTGGTTTTATCCCCAAGTTCTGCATTTAGTGCCAATAAAGTTGTATCGCTCTTATTGTTATTTAAATTGGTGATTCCAGATAAGCTTTTAGTCTAATATCATCCCAATTAACCTTTTCAAATGTTTTTACCCTCAGATCTGCGAGGTTCTATGTCTTTTATTTCGTCTTCTGGTTAATGACATAATTTTTGACTTTAAGGGGTTTGTGTTAATTTATGTCTTTTCTTTGACCACATTTAAAGCCTGTTACATTCAATATCTAATTGTAGTATTATACTTGACAGAAGCTAAAATGAACAGGCCATCATAGTGTCCCACTCTCAGCTCATCCCCAACCAGATTCCATAATAAGGGGGTGATAAAACTCTCTTCCAACGACAACTCCTGGCTACTTGTGCTGATAATGTATTTTCCAGGAATGATAAATATATCAAGGAACTCTTTAACATGCAGACTATTAGTCCTTGTGATTGCTTGTATTCTTAATTCACTTTTTTTAATTATTATAGATGGGAGGAAAATAAAGGCCGGGAACTTGAAAGTATGGCAATGTTATTAATCTACAACCAATTTAAAGATATAATTATGTCTGATGATGTACTCAACCTATATGTTTTTGTGGAAGATGTCTTTGAAGAAGTCATAGGTCCCAATGATGCTAGTCTTGGTATATTAGACATGATGAATTATATTGAGCAAAAATATAGAAAGGAAGTTTTACAATTGGATCAGGTATTTTAAAAAGTTCTAAATACTCTTTAGTTATTGGCAACACAATAATTTTTTAGCTACCACAAGAATTGGTAACAACACTGGAAGGTTCCTGTCTAAATGAAAAATTTAAAGCTATGAAACTGGCAGCAAAGGCTGCAAAACAATTTATGGAATTAGATTTGATGACGCGATCACTAAAAAAAGCTTTTGCTCCAAAATACGTAAAGGAACTAGGAAAAGGTAATAGTAGTTTTATGTTTGGTTCTGAGTTAAACAAAAATTTTTTAAGTTTTTTAATTAAAAATTTTTCAATTATTACTACATATTATTTAGACGGTTTTAAGGGGCCTGGTTCTGAACACGAATTTCAAGATGACGATGGTCTTTGATGTACCTGGTACCCAGGGTAGACCTAGTTGCCTAAAGTTTAACGTTGAGTTCATTTCAAATATGCCAATAATCATTGCTCAAGGGTTTTTAAATCCGTTAAACATAACTTTCATAACGGCGATGGTCTCCAAGGTACCTAGTGCCTAGAGTCAAATGGACTCTCATATAAAATTTATTTAAAATCAGTTAATAATTATTACTTGATGCTCACCTAAAGTTAAGTTAAATATTTCTTCAAAATCACTGTAAAACTATTACTCGCAAGTCCTTTGAAGTCTTTGAACATGAATTTCATGATTTCTTTGCATCTTTTGTTCCTTTGTTTTGATTTACTAAACCAGCGTTAGGTTTGATAACCGGCAGGTCAACATTGCTCTTGTAGTTTTAGAGGATATATTTGCGAGGTGTGGATTTCAAGTAAGTTTCCTGTCGAGAATAACTTCGAGGTATTTTACCTTTTCTAAGTAACTTCATTCATAACAGAAACTTAAGTAATTGAATATCTTCTGTTGATGAATGAAATAAGTGTCGTTTTGTTGGGATTGACTAGCAGTCCTTTTTTTTCAACACCAAGTAGTTTATGAGGTTACAGGGACTTTGCTTGTCGTCACCAATGATACTGTTAGGTTAATCTTTTACCACTAAAACTTAATCATCAGCATACCTCAGAGCAAGAGACCATTCTCGTCAAAGCTTTGCCATGATATCATCAACTACCATTTATTTAAGTTAAGGCAATAAAACTCCTAGTTAAAGATAGCCTTTTACTGAGGGTAAAGTAGTTGATTAGTCTTTTAGGTACCTAACTATATTCATTTAATATTGGTAGGTTGTATACCAATTTTTGTTACAGCAGCGCTTGAGGTGTTATCTAATGCTTTATCTACATCAGAAACGCACATAAAGTTACTTCCATTTGCGTAAATAGCCTTTTTATGCTTTCTTACCACATAATGCAAAGCATCTATTATTAGTTATTAATTAATCTTGTATATTCTAGAAATGAAGCCAAGATCTAAAGTTAAAGCTCCCGTTAAAAAAGTTACTCAGGTATCTCGACTACTAACAGAAGCAGAAGAAGAGTACCTTGAGTATTTTACAGATTTCTGCAGTAACACTGATGATCCTAAGGACTACGGTATAAATCAATCTAGTGATCCAGAAGTTAAACATGAACGAACATCAGAGACGAAAGAAAAAACTTTTAAGCAAGGTCCAGACAAAAATAGTGTTGTGGAAGACGAAGAATCACTAACTCTTTTACATCGTACAAAAAGCAGATTATGCTCAAAAGTAAAAGGAATTGATCAAATTGAGAAAGTTGTTTTTGCTAACATATAAGAAACGATAGTTTAATATATTTTTAAGTAAGTTTATTTAAGTTATTTGTAATATATTTGTTTATATATTTGGAATAAAGGTGAAATGTACTAAGATAATTATTTTAAATTTATCGAATATTTATAGGATTGTATTTAGAAATAAAGCTACCCAATAGACCACTAACTAACATCGATTTAATTAATTATGCTAAAAAATTTAAAAATATATTTTCAAGGTGTTTTTATCCGTGATACTCTTCCTATTAACGGACTATTAATGGACCTAGAAGATGAGAGTGTTTAATCATTACTTTAGATATATAACAAAATGCTGGGACACATTGAGTAGCTTACAGATAAATAAAAAAAAAAATTTGAAAAGAGGTTGACCTTAAAGGCCATCCTTGCAACTTCCCGCGAGTTTGAACCCCAAAGCTATAGTAACGTGACGTATTTTGACGTTTTTGACTTTTTTTGAAATGTTTAAAAAGCCATAACTTTTTAACGCCTTATTCGATTTTGATGTTCAAGATGGCATTCAACGCAGTTTTTTACGACCTAAAAACGTTACCGAGAGTGCAAAATCGGTTAGTCAAAAAATCTCTAAGTTATTGAAAAAAAACCACTTTTTTTGAAATTTTTCGACAACGATATCTCACGAACGAATCAACCGATTTTAATTTGCAAAACGGCATTCGACGTGGCTTTTTAAGCTTGAGAGCTGATTAGGTTATGAAATTGATCAATGCAATAGCCAAAACGATATGCCCAAAAAACATCATTTTTACCAATTGTTTTTTTCGGTTATTTTAAAATTTCTCAAAATCTACTAGCTCGAATCGGTTCAAACTTACAGGGAATCTAAGTTAGATGGGGGGACTCTTTGGAATGCTTTTTATTTTATTCCGATCGGTCAAGCCGTTTAAAAGTTATAAGAGGTTTACATACATCCACACACACATCCACACGTACATACCGACATACAGACACCTCGTAAAAATAGTCAGGGGAGGTTCCTAAGACCTCAAAACGTTGAGATCTGATGAAAACTCGATTTTCGAAAAACGGGGTGAAACCAATAACTTTCCGATTTTAAAAAAAATTTTAATTTTTTTTAGCGGGAAGTTGAAAATAATTCCTTTGTTAATTTGGAGCCGATAAAAGAACTTATTAAATGTTTCGGTGCAGGTGTTAGTATTTTCTACAACAACGAACAATTTTAAACCTATAATCAAATTAATTGTGGGCATTTGTGTTTAAAATTTTTACATAATTGTAGCATTCCAACAAAACCTACCTTTAATTCAAGTAATTTAGAAATTTATTTTTGGTTCGGAACCCTAATTATAGGCAATCAAATTCACATTTTCGATTTACTTAATATATTTTTGGGTTTATAGTGGACCACAATGGTATTGTTTTTGAGATTATTCCAAGATTTGAAATTACGGTCCCTGATTGGTTAGTCGATTCTTAACAACTCGAAAACGCCTGATCACTTGTAAAGATTTAGAAATAAAGCCATCGCGCCCACTTACGATCCGGCTTTTGTCGAAGAATTTGCGTTCGACCCTAGAACGTGGTCGTACTAGTAATGGCGGCTTTGAGATTTTGATCTAGTATAATCCTGGCTGTTTTTAGATTAGTTTGTGCTTGGCAAGTTATAAATAAGGCACTTGTTTAGTGAATTACCAATTTAAGTCTGTTGTACTGATTTTAGAAGTACAATCTACGTTGTTTCTGGTAAAATTACATTTTGCTCGCCACGAAATTTCTCGTCCCGTTAAAAAGCGACGCTATTTTTGTAATTTTGAAATTTATATCTTTAGGAGGCAAAAGAAGATTTGTTTTATCCTGGAAACCTCTACAGTTTTGTTCCAGAGGAGTTCCCATGGTTTGGATAATATTTCTGATCCTGTTTTGATGTGTTTAAAGAAATAATTTTCAAGTTAGAGGCGTGTCTCCACTCTTAGCTGTTTTTCAACTGCTTTTGGTATTTAAGGTAAACTTTTAATTAAACCTATTGATTGTTGTTTTGTGTATAATTTTCATTTAGACAATAAATGTTACCGTTACATTTTGGCATTTTTGTCATAAGGTATTTGACTAAATTAATAATTTACTGTATTTTTGTCTTGACTAGTATTATAATACATGTACTTATTAAGTGATCACGTGGATAGTAATTAAGAATCTATAGGGTTGCACGGCTGTCAGAATTTGGTTATAGTAATTTCTAACATTAATATATTTACATATTGACTATAATTAAGTTCTCATACCATTTTAATAGAGTGTATAACCTCTAATTTATTGATCAAAACATACATTCTCATGTAGTTTTTTTAGAAAATATATATTCAATTCTATTGTTATTAAAATATTGGGGATTCTTTTATTTTCTCTCCCAGTATATGTTCAACTGAAGGATTTCATTTGTGAATAATTTTAGGTTTTAAAGAAAATATTAGTATAAAAATTCAAGGACCTATAAGGTAAACCTTAAATATAAGATACATTTTTGATATTTTTGTAAGGTTAAGGTTGGTCCCCTACTTTTTCTAATCTAATAGATTCCTTCTAAGAAGGTTTCTTATCTTGTCTACTAATTATTTCTAAAAAGATTTCCGGTTATTATAGCTTGTCTTTAAATATTTCCTTTTTTAATTTACTCGACCAATTGCTCCCCCGATCCACAACTCGCTCTCCTCCTACCCCCTGAGTGCCGTTCGCATTCTGATAACCCCTGATAAGCCTTCAACATCCGAAAAAAGATGGTTACATAATGACAGCTTACTATTATCCAAAGAGGCACTTAATATAATTAAAATTCTTATTGAAAATATTTCACTTGCAGTTTGGCATAAACTTCCATGTAAAATTCGTTACGATTTAAAATATATGTACCAAGAAGTATGGATCCAAATTGTTATGAATGGTCAGATGTTTGATTTGGTTTTAAAATATCTATTTCGTTTCAAATCATTTTAAATAAATTTAATCTTCTACTCTTTAATTTAAATAAAGACATGTTCTTATAGTGATTAGTAATATTGTAGCATTTATTAAAAAAGAACATTGATTTTTTACAAATAAATTCTTTTCTTTTGGTCCTGGTAGTAAAAGTTTTTATTCAAATTACATCACAAAGTTTTGGTGTCAGAAGTGGGACACTCAAATGGCAAGAAAACAAATTGATTTTTGGTACGATCCTTTTGTGTCGACAGAAGAAATGAGTTCTACAGTTTGCCCGTATCCTGCATACCTGTGTACACTGTACAGCCTACCTGTGTACAGTCTAGTCCGCCTGTGTTCAGCCTGTACAGCTTGTAAGTGTCCAGCTCTGCTTAAGACACCGTAAGAAACTTCCAGTCGTCAATTTGTGAAACTTGGACTCTTTGAAAACCTCCAATGCTGCTTAGAACAGGACTAACAACTCTTGACTTGTAATAATTTCTTTTTTTTTATGTACCCATATTTATCCGAATTAACTGAAAGAATAAATATATCTTTGGAAATCGCCGAAAAAATGCTGAATAAGTTTGACGGTACAAAAAGTAGACTGTACGAATTTTTAGATAATTGCGACAAGGCTATTTCTCTAATAAGTGATTTAAATAAACCAATTTTATTGGCCATTAATAAAACTAAGTTAACAGACTGTCACATACGATGAGAGGGCAGTTTGCCCTACATATTAATTTATTAGTTTATATTTTACCATATTGTTTTGTATTTCAATTTACCAGGTCAAAGTCATTGCGTTAGATCTCGACACGTGTTTAAATAGTTTAATTTTTATTCTCACGTAGAATATGAATTGGCTATAAAAGCAAATTGTTGAGGTCGGACACGAGGAGTTCGGAGTCTGAGGTTGTCTGTAAGGGTCACCCTTTGGGGTGTCCCTAAAACAGACCCTTAGGTCTGGCCGTTGTGACTCTTGACTTATTTTCGTGAGTGAATGTGACATGCCACCATGTAGTTTATTTGGTAAGATTAGTTAAGATTTGTATTTAGTTATTCGTTATTTACATTTTAATAATTTATTGTTATTGCTTATTTATTCGTTTATATATTTGTTGTTTGTTTTCTGTTGTTTATCTCATCTTCCCCTTGGTTAGTTTTCTGCCTTCAGCAGGATACCTAACCAGGGGGTAGATAACCACGACCTGGGTGGGAAGTGCCTTTAGTAACCTACCCCTCATCACAAAACACTAAGGCACATTCTTCTATCTCCCCAGGCGTGACAAGACAAAACTGTAACTAGGAATAGAAAGTTTAAGGAGTGGAACGATTTAAAAACTTTTTGCTAGACGCATACTCTGAAAGGAATACAGATGGTCAGTGGCAACTCGAACTTCACTCACTCCGCCAGCTTCCTAACGAAAACTTATGTCCTTTGCAAACAAGGTAGAAAATTGTTACATAAAACTTTTAAATAATGTAGATGATAATTTAACTAGAGAAGCTAAAGAAGCGTGCACAAATTTACTTAAAAATTAGGCTTTAAGCGTATTCATACGTGGGCTAGATAAGGGTCTTTCCCTAATATTAAAAGCTCAAAACCCCATGCATCTTTAGAAAAAGCAATCTCTTTAGCGCTATCAAAAGAACAGGAGCAATTATCAAAACAAGAAATTTTAAGAAATTATTGCAGCATTTGCAAAAGAACAAATCTTTGCACAATTAACTTTAGGTATAAACGAGACACTGAACGTAATATCAGACATATACAAAATTCAAATTCTAGTTCTTCTCAAAAATTTGATCACGGGACTGGAAATTAAGCAAGAAACTTTAGTTCTCAAAATACTAGCTATAACTAAAAATTCTGTAAATATTGCAAAAAGACAGGTAATCTCATTAATGAATTTAGGAAACGTAAATATAATAATAATAGACAAAGAAACACAGCACTTACCTCGAGTGAAAATTTTCAAACGGACGATTCATTTAGTCCAGTCTGAACTTTCCTCATTAACACCTCCGTAACCACTTACGTCACATTTCAAATCTATATATTTCGAGAATTGCTCTATGAATCTAAACCATGTTACTATTCCTATTTCTAATTCTACCTCTAGCCAAGCCACAACTCTTATTGAAAATTCCGAAAATTTCAAAGAAAATCAGACCATCTATCTAAATCCAAGGTCAGAAACTATAACAAAAATTCAAGTCCCAAAATCCTAAAATCAAAGAAGGCATATGTCCGAAATACAATATCCTAGAAGGTTCCTATCTGTGCAAAAGTCTTGTTAAAGTTCAAAATAATTATGTTTTAACCTCTGTCCTCAATGTAACTAAAAAACCATAGTCTAAGATCCCGATAGAGGACGACCTTCACCGAGATGGTTAATGGACCAAACATATTTTTTATGTAATTTAATATATCAAAAAATATATTGCATATGAGTTGCCTATCGAATTTCAGTCCAGGATATTTTTAATTAATTAAAAAAAAAAAATTGTGCGACTGAGAGCCTACCAACCGTCCCATGCGATAGAAGAGGACACAACATAACAGCGTTTCTATCCCGGCCTTTTAAAGAGAGAGAGCTCTCTGCTCTTGAAGACAAGAAGGATAGTGACTCAAAATCCATAATATGACCCGACTTAAACCGGCCTCTGTTTCAGGTTCGCCATCATATGGTTGGCTATAGCCTATGAGCAATTCATAATTACCCCTATTGAAAAATCACCCGGAATATATTATGAACACGTTCATCACGTAAGATGTTTTGAAAGCCATTGGAAATTACTAACCTATGTATCTCTAGATAACTTTAATAATAGGTTAGAATTCATAGAAAATTATATCTAAGAACCTTGCAGTTGCGTGATCAAGAATTTTTGTTAAATAATGCAAAATTTTGTAAAACTCCCCTACCACTTTTAGACCAAATGATACCCAAACTTTTTAAAAACCTAAGAGTTTTAAAAGAACTTGTAAACGTCCAACAACAAACTAGACAAAATCGTGCACTTTTGAATATGGTAGGAACAGTTTTAAAAGGTATTTTCGGAACTCTAGACGCTGATGATGCTGATATTGCTGATTATTATAATCAAGCACTTAATAAAGTAGAAAGTAATAAAAATCACGTTATCAAGTTATTAAAAGATCAGATCCAGGTCGTAAAATCAACAATATCTAATTATAATCTATCTATATATATAAAAAAGGATCTGTTTTTATGTAAGAAATTTATGGACTCAAAAACTACTGGAGCGATTATTATGAAAATTGGTATATATATGTATTTTTCCACGGAGAAGGTTTATATGATATGCTCATTGATGCCACTCGCCACCAGGTGGCGCTGCAAAGTAGCAACTTCTGTCCCGTTCAACCGATTGTCATGAAAATTGGTATGTATATGTATTTTTTCACGGAGAAAACGAATATGCTATGCTCATTGATGCCACTCGCCACCAGGTGGCGCTGCAGAGTAGCAACTTCTGTCCTGTTCAACCGATTGTCATGAAAATTGGTATGTATATGTATTTTTTCACGGAGAAAACGAATATGCTATGCACATTGATGTAACTTGCCACCAGGTGGCGCTGCAGAGTGGCAACTTCTGCCCCGTTCAACCGATTGTCATGAAAATTGGTATGTATATGTATTTTTTCACGGAGAAGGTTTGTATGATATGCTCATGGATGCCACTCGCCTCCAGGTGGCGCTGCAGAGTAACAACTTCTGCCCTGTTCAACCGATTGTCATGAAAATCAGTAGGATGCTGTATTTTTAATGCTTAATATGAATGTGATATTGGTATTAATGGAAGTTACCACTAGATGGCGCTTCCATTAAACGAGCAACCACTACTTATTTGATTACTTTATATCACGCCACCGTAAGGTGGCGCAGTTAATATTACATATATTTAAACGAGCAATCCTTATCTATCTATATATATATATATATATATATATAAAAAAGAATGTATGTATGTATGAAATCGATAGACTCAGAAACTATTTGACCGATCAATATTAAAATTGGTATGTACATGTATTTTTCTACGGAGAAACTTTATATGCTATGTCCGTTGATGTAACTCGCTACCAGGCGGCGCTGTAAAGTATCGACTTCCGCCCCGTTCAACCGATTGTCATGAAAATCAGTATGATGATGTATTTTTAAGGGGTAAGATGAATATAATATTCGTATTAATGGAAGTTACTACCAGATAGCGCTTCCATTAAACGAGCAACCACTACCTATTTGATTACTTTATATCACGCCACCGTAAGGTGGCGCAGTTAATATCACATATATTTAAACGAGCAATCCTTACTTAAGTATTGTGACGCCACCGGAAGGTGGCGCAGTTAATATCACTTATATTTAAACGAGAAATTCTTACTAAATTAAGTATTGTTATGCATCTTATATATTTTATCGACTAACTACAAAATAAAACGAAAAAAAAAAGTATAAACCTGATAACTAACGAGAAAATATGATGAAAACGATAAAATTAAAATAAATTGAAAAAACGAAAAATGGAAGAATGACATAAATGATTTGCGGTACGAAGTCCGCCGGGTCAGCTAGTAATACTATAACGAATTTAAAAACCAATAAACTTATTTTCGACAAGAACTTCGAACTAATTTTAAACTATAGTGCCGATTTAAGTAAAAAATACTTTAATTTAGAGTTAAAACAAAAGGTAGAAGAGCACTTCACATTACTAACATTATTTGTGACTGAATTAGAGCACGAATATCCCACTTCTAACACAAAAATTTTGTGATGTAACTCGAATAAAAACTCGTACTACCAGGACCAAGGGTTTATATTGCACTAATTACAATGGTCACAATTTAACAAACATAATTAAGACTGAGACTGACTTTTTACTCGAAATAGGTTATTCTTATATATTATTCTAATTAGCTAATTAATCTATCCCGAGATTTCCATTGGTATCTGTTTACTCGGCTATTAACTATTTACTCTAGTGAGACATCTATTATTTATGTAAAGATTGAAAGTCCAGCAACTTAACAAAATACTATACAGGATGTTAATAAATTAGGTATATAATATTATAACAATAAGTCATAGTAAATCGTAGCGGTACACTTTATTTAATGCAGTGCTGTTCGCAAAGTCTAATAGCCGTCATTCACTCATTATTACACCTGAACAATTATTTCTGAAATTATCAAAAACTCTTACTCATTTTTCTAACTCATTAATTTACCCTTTGACTTTTACTTCATAATTTTCACAAAATACCTAGATCTCATCGTAATAAATTTTAAATTAATAAATAATAAAATAATTTTTGTAATCAGTGTTCCTCTCGTTAAAGGGGAATTTGGTATACCGATAGCTCAATGACTGAGAAAGGCACAGGGTCAGGTATATACAGTAGAGGACACAGGATAAAAATCAAACTAAGTCTAGGTGCGTATGCCACAGTGTTTCAGGCTGAAGTAACGGCCATACAACACTGTGCAACGGAGATCGTAAGTCAGGGTATAATGGGTAAAACCGTAGTCATATACTCGGACAGCCAAGCAGCTCTAAAGGCGATAGTCTCAGCACAAATAATCTCACAGCTGGTGTGGAACTGCGTTGGGGCCCTGACACATGCCGCTAGTCAAAATTCTCTGACACTGGCATGGATACCAGGACACTCAGGGTTTCGGGGCAATGAGAAGGCTGATGAATTGGCCCGTGCGGGAGCTAACACTCCAATGATTGGCCCGGAACCATTCGGTGGAGTTGCTAATACATTCAGAAAGGCAGCCATTAAGTAATGGAGGCTAGAAAAGGCCCAGGAGTGGTGGGAAACATCACCGGACAAGCGACAAGCCAAACTCTTCATAAAGGGATACTCGGCGAAGTTTACTGCAGAGCTGCTATCACAAAGGCGAAATGATGTCAGAATGATTGTCAGTCTCTTGTAGGCTCAGAAAACACATGAGTCAGCTAAACTTAGCAGATGAAGACATTTGTCGATACTGCCAAGAGGAAGAGGAAACTGCATTTCATGTCCTATGCCAATGTGAAGGCCTTGCAAGGACGCGGTATCTAGTACTGGGAGAGGAGAAACCGGCTGCTCTAAGTTATGCGGAGTTGCCACTGTCAAGGCTATTAAGTCTCATTAAGAGGGCAGAGCTGGACAAGGTGCTCTAATCCTATTCCACAGATAATGGGTGTTCACAATAGATCTGCAAAGGTCGCAGTGATATAGGCTACCAGCCAACCCAAAAATATCTATCTATCTATCCTCTCGTTAATGTTGCACAATATTCCTTATATAAGCTAATATCCTTACCTGTATATAAACCAGGTTTAAATCAATTAACTTTTGTTTTACGGTGATTTAAATATTTGACACTGTCTGAAAATAAGAATACCTACACTGGTTTAAATGATTTAACTAAGTGTTTGTCCGTTTACGATAATAACTTAATATGTGACAATCCCGAATCTTACCACTTCAGGGATCTTAGACCTACCTGTGAAACTAATTTATTGATTTCTAAATCTAAAATACCTTCTGATTGCGATATTAGAATTGTATATACTACGCATGAAATATGACATAAGCTCCAATCTGCAAATAGTTGGATATACGTTTTACCTAAACAGATTGATGTAACAATAAGTTGTGCATCAGGTACTCTCATTACAATTACACTTAGTAAAACAGGTATTTTAAAAAATCGAAATAATTCCCGGACGACATTGTCCAACAAACATTGAAGTCTGGGAATGTGCTTTTACTACGAGATACACATACTATTTTTTCTGAAATCACATTAAATATAATCGTAAATTAAGAAAGTTTTATATATGCATAACTGTTTAAGATTATCATCTTATCTTCTATAAAACCATTTCGGTAGGCAAAATATGAATTTTCTTATAAACGTTTTATGGATCATTTCCGTACAGTACGAAAAAAATATTCCCGTACAGTACGGAAAAGTTCGTTGCCCAGCAACGGACTAAAATACAAGAATAGTGCATTTTGCGGTTCGAATTTGATCCGAGAAACTAGACATTTCCAAGCGATTTCAGAAAATATACTATATACTATTGTCAACGTAAAAAAATACGTTCCATTAGAAATCTAATTGTTTTAATGTTTCTTTTTTAAAATGGTATATAAGTGAAAATTCCACACCTATAATTTTGAACCAATCAACAAACGTTATTTTGATAGGTCACCATGGCATCGGAGGTTTTTAGCGGAAATTTTTTTTTCGTGGGGTACCCAACAGCGAATTATACTGGAAATTTTTTGACGTTTACAATAACAGACTATTTTTGACAGACTGGTTTTTATTTGTTCACATAATATTTAGTTTTGATACATTTTAATTACCAAGTTATATGTTTTCTATATTCTTCGGACACCTCCTCTCTTCTTAATGGCGTAAATGCTGGACTTTGAATGTTTTCAATTAAGTGCCTATGTCTAATAAAATATATATATATATATATATATATATATATATATTGTTATGATTTGATTGGATAAAAAATTTTTGTATTTAATAATAGGTAACTGTCTTTATATGGATGTTTAAAGATTTTATTTCAGAAAGTGTAGAGAGTTGTTTAGTTTTGTTTTATATTTTGTTTTGAAGAGGTTACCTAGGGACGGGGAAAAGAGAATTTTGATGTTTTTTTTTGGATTATTATGATGGATGGTCATGAAGTTAATTTGAAAAATGTCAGATAGAAAAATTATGTATTATTATAGAATTTGAATTTGAAGAAGATACTTGTAATTTTGAAATATTGAAGTTAAAGTTAAAATAAAACGTAAATAATTTAAATATTGTTTCAAATAATAAGAACCCAGACCAAGATAGCCGGAGACAAAGACAAATATTGATTCTATTACAAATTGGCGCCCAACGTGGGGCAAGAAACGAAAATCCAATTCCATTACAAATTGACGAACCAACGTGGGGCCAGAAAGAAAACGAACACCTTTTAAAGACGACAGCAGATCAGGCGGATAGAAAAGAAAACAAGAAGTTGCCGATAGCCGATAGAAAAGAAAACAAGAAGTTGCCGATAGCCGATAGAAAAGAAACCAGGATAGCCGAATTTGAAATTAATTAGTAGAAAAATTGTACCTACTCTGGGGTAAGATTTTTAAATTTCTATATAGAGACAGTTTTTTATTTTTGTTGTTTATATTTGAAATAGGGGGGATACATAAATTCTGTTAAGACATAATTTATAAATATTTAGGTTGATACAAATCATTTTTATAAAAAATTTTTGATTTTGACAGTGTCAATAAGACATAAGAAACTTTGATATACGGGGGGTGAATTAAAATTATAAATTTAATACACATATTAAAATTTAAATCAAATAAAAACAAATTGAATAATTTTAAATAATAAAATGGAAACAAGAAGAAGGCAAAACAAGAAACAGGATGTACAGATGCAACAAGGAGATCATCAAAAAGATGAGGACATACAGATTATGGGAACAAATGAATCGGGAGATGAAAAAGAGAATACCACGATAATAGAAGCAATTATTGAAAGTAATGGTAACAAACATGAAGAAAGCGATATGGATAGGATGTTTAAATTTTTAGAAAGAATGAATGAAAAACAAGAAAAAATGAATAATAACTTAAAAGAAGAAATGAATAAAAATACAGAAGCAATAAAACAAGATATGAATGCAATGAAAAAGAATTTACAAGAAAATCAAGAAAAACAAGACAAAAAGACAGAAGAAATGAATAAAAATATTGAAGCAATAAATGTAAATATGGATTCTATGAAAAAAGAAATAAAAGAAGATATGAAAAAAGAAATAAAAGACATGAACAAGAATATGGAAGCATTTAAAGATGAAATGAAGAAGCAAATGGAAATAAACAAAGAAAAATTGGAAGAAACAAAGAAAGAAATGAGAACTGAAATAATAGCAAGAATAACAGAAGTAGAGGAGTTACAAGAAGTTAAGATTAAAACAATTATTAATAAGGAGTATAAAGATGAAATAAAAGAAATCAATATTAATACAAATAAAAAATTGAGTGAATTAGAAAAAAATATAAAACAGGATACAATAAAGAAAATAAGTGAGATGGAACAAAAAGTAGAAGAAATAAAAGAAGTACAAGAAAAAGACCGTGAAGTTTTATTAGAAGGAATAGAAAAATTACAAAGTCAATATAATGATAAAATGAGTATAGGATCATGTATGAATATAAGTCATGATGAAAGTATTAAATTTAATGGGAATATTCAGACTATTCATCCAAAATCATTTGTTAATACAATTATGTATAAAATCAAGAATAAACAAAATTGGAAAGAAATAATTAAAGGAATGTTAAAGGAGAATGCTGCTTTATGGTTTGCAACTAAAGAAGTAAGTATCAATACTTATGAAGAATTTGAAAGAGAATTTATAAAACATTATTGGGGAGAATCACAACAAGCTATATGTAGAGAAAATTTATATTTTGGAAAATTTAACTATCGAATAAGTAATAATTTAATAAATTATGCATTAAAATTATATAACATGGCTCAATATTTGGAACCAGGTATGAGAGAAGAAGAAATAGTTATTTATATTTCAAGACATTATGATGCACAAATAGCAGAAACTATTGCGTTACAGAATATTAATCAAATGGATAGTTTTATACATTATTTGGGAAGAGTTGAAAGAAATTTAAAAATATTGGATCAAAGATCAAATTCAGAAAATATAGGAAGAGGAAATAATTATAATCAGAATAATAATAGAAATGAAAATATGAATTATGAAAGAGAAAATAGACAAATGAATAGGAGAAATATAGAATGGAGAGAATGGAATAGAAGGGAAGTACAAGGTCCAAATAATCAGAATCGAAATTATGGTAATAATCAAAGAAATGAATATCAACAAGGAAACAGGAATGGAAATAGAAGATACGAGAATAATGGTAATGGGAATGGACGATTTCAAAATGTTTATAATGGAAGATACCAATCAAGGAATAATAGAGAAATAAGAGAAAATAGATATGAAAATACAGTCTCAGAAAATAATAATGGAAATAGAGATAACAGAAATGAAGAAAGAAGAATAAACCAAATAAGTGGAATAGAAGACAGAATAGAAAGACAACCTGATGAAGAAAATAATGGGGATATAAATGAAAATTTTTAAATATGCACTCTCAAAATTTAAAGTGTAAAAGATCGGTATATCAACATCCGATAGAATTTATAAAATTAGAAAATAATTACGAATATATAAAGGATAATAAAATTGGATTAATATTTATAGATGGGATTATAGAAAATAAAAATTATAAAATTTTAATTGATACAGGATCAGAAGCATCATTAATAAAGGAAGAAATAGTAAAAAATTGTACACAAGAAGAAATTATTAAAATTCCAAAAATAAAATTAATAGGTGCAAATGGAAAAAAATTAGGTGAAGTAAATAAATCTATATTTAAAGAAGTGAAAATTGGAAATGATGGATATAGAATGCAATTTTTAATTATTGGGAATATGGAGTGCGATATTGTTTTGGGAACAGATGAAATGGAAAAACATAAAGTTATTATTAATTATGAAGAAAAAAATATTGAAATAGGAAATAATATTATCAATTTAATAAAAGAAAATAAAAACCAAAATAATGAAGATTATATAATAATGAGAACTATGGTTGAAAATACAATTAATTGTGATGAAAAATATGAAAGAAAAATAGAAGAATTGATTAAAAATCATAAAGGTCTAATGGAAGCAGAGAATAGAACAGTAAGAGAATATGTACATAAATTTGAAGTAAAAGGAATAGAAAATTTTAAAATTAAAACATATCCAATTCCATACCAATATAGGAAACAAGTAAGGATAGAAATAGAAACAATGTTGAATAATGGAATTATTGAAAAAAGTAACACTTCTTATATAAATCCAATTGTTGTAGTAAAGAAAAGTAATGGAGAATTACGTTTATGTTTAGATGCAAGAAATATAAATAAATTTTCATTACCTCAATATGAAGCTCCAATGAATATTGATGCTATTTTTGGAAGAATTACAGGAACACAAATTTTTAGTAAAATTGATCTGAAGCATAGTTTTTGGTTAATTCCGTTAGAAAAACAAAGTAGAAAATATACAGGTTTTTGTGTAGATGGTGTTATATATCAGTTTAAAGTTGTTCCATTTGGAATACAAAGTGCATGTGCAGCTTTGGTAAGAGCATTACATAAAATTTTGGATAAATATGAAAATTTTGTTGTTCATTATGTAGATGATATTTTAATTTTTTCAAATAATAAGAACCCAGACCAAGATAGCCGGAGACAAAGACAAATATTGATTCCATTACAATATATATATATATATATATATATATATATAATATTTAGACACTAATTTATTTACCTTTTACCCATTCAGTACTTTTAATTTTGCGTTGTTAAGATGCAAATATTCGTGCACAATTCGGAACAAATTTTCTTTCTTCAAGTTGGAGCCACAATCCTCTTTTAATGCAAATAAATATCATTACATCAGAAAGAAAAACGCAAAAAAAAAACAATTTTCTACCACTTCTAGTTACTCAAAACTTATGTAAAATTGAAAAATATACTATTTTCTTTCTTGAAATGGTATTCGCATGCAACTACAATAAGTAGAAATTACTAATTTGAAGGCCTAAATAATTGCTGACAAAGCTATGACGCGCTATGAATCTGTTCATGCAGCTTCCCGATAAACCTCTAAAATTATAATTTTCTACCACTTGTAGTAAGCTTAAGTAACTATAAAATAAAAGAATATTATATTTTTTGTCCCTAAATGGCACTTTTGAGCTACTACAATTAGTAGTAGTAGTAGGCTAAGAGTCCATTGGTGTGAAGACAAACTTAATATTATTATGTAATCTGTTCCTGTAGGTATGTATCTATAAAACTAATATTTTTTTCATTTTCTACCGCTTGTAGTAGCCCAAAGTAAATAAAAAATCAAAGAATGTAATATATTTCATTAAAAAAATGCATTACCGTGTAACTACAATGAATAGTTTGTTTCATTTTACGTGGTAGACGCATACTTTCATTTTGAATAAATGATAACTTAAAGAAAATTATGATGGTTTATAGAAAAAAAAAAATTGTGTAATAAAAACATGCGTCTACCACTTAAAATGAAACAAACTATTCATGACTAAAATTTCATATCAAAATATTTTGAAATTTTTAAGAAAAACGCAATACAGATTTAAAATATTCTATTCGCTGATTTAAAGCGCCCTCTACTATGAACCTCCGAGTACAGTTCGGTAAATCAGTAGCTGTTTTAAATATCTGGGTAAATTTATACCTGATAAATTAACTCCAATGTTAAAATGTCATATACCTACAAACTATTTTGTCATTTTGACATCGATAAAAAAGGTGCATCCTTTTTTATCGCTTTTTTTTATCGCATGTTCCTCAATCTAGTAGGTGTGTATCAATTTTGCATTATTGTTGACAGGTATTTAATTGTCAAATTTAACAATATAAAACAATACTACCTTTTCTTTGCAAAAAACATAAAGTATGAACCGATTTGGAGAGGTTTCACATGAACAAATTACAAAAAATATTGAAGAGTCAATACCGAAGTCAACAAAAAATACGAAGTCATCAATATGGAAACAATTCATGGAGTTTTGTCAAAGCCGAAATTATAAGTTGGAAGAGAATACTACAATACAAGATCTAGCAAAAATATTAAAAGATTGGGCTTTCAATATGAAAAAAAAGAATGGAGAAGATTACAAAGAATTTGCGGTCAAAACAATATGGAACACGACTGCTAAAATGTTACAACAGAAATATTTTAACGAATATGGTTTGAAATTTGATCCTTTTACAGACATAACCTTTAAAGAAGCTCGGGATGCTAGAAATGCCAAAAGAAAACAACTTCAATTGATTCCAACAAAAAGAAAGACGTGTTCTTCAGCAATAGACAAAGAAAATATAATAAAAATGGCAACACTATGGAATATAAATGAACCTGAAGGGCTGCAAAAAAGATTCTTTCATATAGCTTCTTACGAATTGGCTTGGAGAGGAGGAGAAGCTGTTAATTGCAAAATTTATTATTTTAAAGTAGAAAAGAACCAAAATGGTCTTCCTACGGGTAGGATTGAATATAACACCATATTTTCGAAAACGGCACAAGGCGGCTCGAAAAAGTTAACAGACAGCAAATGGTTGACTAGAAATGAAAGTGACGAAAGTATTTGCCCTGTAAAACTATTCCATTTGCTAGTAGAAAAAAGAAATGAACATATTACTTCTGACCGATTATTTTTAACTCCAAATCCTTTTTGGAAAAATAAAAATTCTAAAGGTTGGTACAAAAATGTTCCTTTAGGTATTAATACCATATCTGTTTGGACAAAAAATTCTGCTGCAAAAATTGGATTGGACATAATCAATAATAAAGTTACTAACCATTCAAATCGTGCCAGCGCAGTTTCCCAATTAGCCAAAGCAGGAGTTAGCGATCAACAGCTTATTAAGATAACAGGACACTCGTCATCACAATCGATTAAACCATACCTCCAAATTGACCCCGAACACCATGAACAACTTATAAATAATTTGAGACCCTCGGAAACAGAATATTCAACATACGTAGAAACACGAGAAGAAAACATTAAAATCAGTACTCCCCAACCAATATTTAATAATTGTATTTTTAACAACTGTTCTTTTAACTAGTTTAATTGTTTTAGAATGAATAAATTTTATTGTTTCTTTATATAATTAGTCGTTAATTTATCTTAGCAAAATACACGCGATCTTTTTTTTAATGGATAAATTTTTCTCTTCATCTCAAGATTTTTCCATCAGTAATATTACTCAAAAAACTGAAATTAGATAAAATCGCTCGACCTTCGGTCTCGCGATTTTATCATTTCAGTTTTTTTCGTAATATTACTGATTGGCAAAATCTTTCGATGAATCGAAAAATTTTCCGGTAAAAAAAAAAGCTCTTGTGTATTTACTGTTGATAAAATTTTTACATTTATTCTCTGTACTTGGTTTGTTTCAGTATCGTTGCTTTTTCTAGGTTTCGCGCCAAAATGTATATCACCTTAAGTCAACGAAACGGGAATCGACGAAACGGCACTAAACCCTGAAAGATGCTGTCGTGTTGATGGATAAACCTTCACTGAGGAAGGCTTAAAAATTATCTATTGTTATCTCGTAAGTTACAAATTTATTTTAAATTGTAGTGGAATAGTTTTCTTTTCGTGAATTGGGTTATCCGGAGAATAACAGTAAATTATGTCCAACATTTTATTTATCATCAAAAGGCGCTAAACTAAAAACAGTAATTGTCTTGTTTAGACCTATCGAACTAGATGTTGAAGGCGTCGTTGCTGAGTGGCTCATTTTTACCTAGCGAACTAAATGGCTAAAGGAAATTAAGAATGCCTTTCACTTCTAGCTAGCAAACTAGAAGCAAAAAGGAGAGCAGACTCGAATTTTATACCCGTTTTAGGTGGAAGGTCCTACGTCAGACCGGTAGGGCTTGTTTGATGGTCATGTGGTATTGGGAGGCAGAACCGAGCCAGAGTCCATTTAGGGCGACACTGGCACCCTTTACAGTAACTAAAGTGGATGCGTTGTAATATCAATATATTTTTCATTGAAACACATTCTGCGATTTTCTTGAGTTGAAATAAATTAATCTGGATGAACCAATCAATATGAGTGGGACTAACTATTACCAACAATAAAATACCTTTTAATGATTGTCATTTTGCAGAAAGTATACCAAAGAAAAAGGTCAGTTAGGCGTAGCCGAGTTTATTCAAGGAAATCGAAATCAGATACCTGTTAGTTGCTTACAAGTTTTTTAAGATTTTCTTTTTTTCTTTTTAGTGTAGTTTTTTTTTAAGCGTTTTAATTTTTAAAATTTCATAATGTACTATCTTCGAAACCTTCCGAATACCGTGTCAGAGGTTTTGAATTCAATCCCCAACAGTCCCGACATGTATGTACCAATGTAACTTTGTAGACACATAAGTTAATTCTCCTAGAGACACTATGCACGTAAGGTGAAGGAAAACGTGTTAAAACGTGTAGGTACTTAATTTTTTGAAATCACCAATCGTAGTGAGCAAACGTTGTGATTAAATGCTCATTCCTTCTCCTTGCGAGAAAAGGCTTTTGCATATACAGTGGGAGATTAACCGGCTGATTATTATGTTATTAATCATTATTAACATATTAACTTAACTGCAGAGCTTATTCTGTTGATTGTTGAGGTGTTCCTTTAAATACCTTTTACATTGATGATCTATGGGACCACACGGACACAATACTCTTTTAAATGCAAAACGAAGTTTTCAAATCGGATGAAAAATACCGGAGATATGCAGTAACATACATAAAAAAATATGGTCGAATTCAGAACCTCCTCCTGTTTTAAAGTCGGTTAAAAATAGGAATTAAACTAGCCGTTAAACGCACAGTTTCTAAGTTTTACATACAAAAGTTTTGTAGGTTTTTCTCTTAAATCTCTACTAGCTTTTCTCTTTTCCTTTGCTTGCTCTCTTTTCTCTTGCTGGTAATGTAGCCAGACAAGCAAGTCATTACCTTTTTGTCCTTTTCATAGTTGTGAATTACTTCTCGAAATTCCTGGTATACCTACAGTTTAAGCTTAAGGCATAATCGCTGACTGAAGATTTGAATAAAATGACGAAGATATATAACTTTCAGTAATGAAAGTGTAAACGCCGTGATAGTAGTGACATCTTCACCTCCAACTGCAAACCAAAATTCAAAAGATTTTGACAACGAGACGTAGACCTCAAAACTATAAGTATTATTACAGTTAACTGTAATATTGTCGTATACGCTGACGGATGACATATACCTTGTACTGACGAGACCCAATAGGTCGAAACTGGTCTACAAGTTATGTTGTCCCTTTTAACTGCAAACCAGAATGGTTTGTTTAAATTATTTATCTATTAGATATACCAAACCCGTTCGACTTTGAAGTGTAATCCAATATCCGTCGGGGTATATAACCCGGGAAGTAGTTGTTTCGTCTTGGTTGAACGATCATTTTCTTTGAAAATGTTTTTCAAAACTTTTAAAGCGTTGGAATTATATTATTATATTATTCTTTGATATCTATTGGTAACTCGCTTTATTAAATACGACAATATTACAGTTTACTGTAATAATACTTACCTACCTGAAATAAAGTTGTATTTTTACATATAGCTTAAATTAATTACAAAACAGAAAAAATAGCTACATAAAAATATTAATAATCATTATATAATATGATTTATTTGACTTTAAAAAAACATGTCACGTTTTTTATATTAAATAAAATTAGATGATCAGATTGGTAAGTACCTATATCTAAAGAATATTTTAATACCGTTAAATTGTTTCCCAACCAAAATGAAATTTCTTTTACACTGTATACCGATTTTAAGAAATTAAAGTTAAAGTTAGCATCCATAGCTGACGCCCTAATCATTACATACATAGAAAATATATGTGTACACACCACAATTTAGATTGCCTAAATAACTTGTTAAAATGTGTTATATTAACTATGTTTTCTTTAATAAAAGAAATTTGGTTGTTAATAAAACATTTAGGTAATTATCAAAAATAATTTATTTTTTAAATTTTAATATTTTTCACGACGTTGTTGTGGTTTTTATAATTCAATTATTTCAAATGATGCTGTAGGGTTTGGTAACCCTGTATCTAGCAATTCACGAAGAACCAAACCATATTTTCGGGTTGTGAAATGTTCAATATATGGTGTAAAGTTATTTAGCACACGTTGTGGTAGAAAAACCACCATATTTTCCATTTCAAGCAGTATAGTTGTACCAAACCTTGTATTTACTACTTTGGCTCCATATATCACATACATTTTATGCAACTCCAATTTGGATAACTGCACGGTCGGCTTATTTCTGGTTACTATGCAAGATTTATTAATTTCAGTTAAATTCATCTATAAGAAATAAATAAGATAATAAGTGTATAAATACCAAAAAACTCAATAACATTATATATATATATATATATATATATATATATATATATATATATATATATATATATATATATATATATTGAGATGATATGAGTTACTATGCTATATTAAATAAGTACATATAAAGAAAATATTAATGGAAATAGAGAAAGGAAAATATTCTTATTCTAAGGCAGAGTGCAAAGGCAGTAAAATTGGTATAATTTATCATCATCTTCTTCACAATTCCTAAAAAAGAAAAATAAAACAAAATAAGAAATTAAAATCTACGAGTACATCTAAGAGATATTTATTTTAAAGATTCAATATAGTTTAATCTATAATATATAAAATTTTAATAATCATGTATTAGATAGATAACAAAAGTAAATATTTAAAAGTTTATAAAGTTTACAATACTTTGGTAATTAAAAATAATCTTAAATGAGTTAGAATAGAATCAAATTAGAAAATTAAAGGACAAAATATGAGAATTCATAAAAGAAATATTAAAAATTTTACTTACTTTCAAAACACACAATCTTTGTTTTCAAGCCATATTGTAATTTGTTAATAGTTTAATTTCCAAATGAAAAGTTCTGAAAATAGAAAAATATTAGTTTATAGTTATAGCAAATTTTAAAAAAGAATGATTATTGTGTTCAATTTGAATAATGAATTAAGAATTAGATTGTTTGTAATTTCATTTGAAAATAATTAGTAGGCGAATAGGTAATATGAATGTATAGTTTTAGTTTGTTTAAAAATTCAGTTGTTTAGTTGTTGATTTTGGAATGTCTCTCTTGTTTTTGGTAGATTGAAGGGATAAGATGTAATAAAGTTTGCTCCGTTAAAATTTAGAGTTTTTTTCAAAATATTCATAAAAGAAAGTTTAAAATCAATCAAAAGTATTATCAACCTTACAAGGAAGCTCCTGATCGTAATTGGTAAGAAGTAAAATTTATTTTTATGAAGAAATAAATGTTGGAAATCGTATGCTGAGCAGTTCATGGGTATAATTGCATCCTGAATTAATTTAAGAAAGCTAAAACAGTTTCTAACAAGAAAGAAAGTCATTATTTTACTTACCAGTGGATGTAATAGCTGTTTGTCTTCAAATTGAAAGAAGTTCTATTTGTATTACTTTCCAAAGTGTCCTAATATCATTGCAGTCCAGAGGGATTACAGGATCTCCATAAGACGGTATTAATTTTCAATTTTTAACAATAAAGAACTTTTCTGTGTTTGATTTTTATATGTTTAATAAACGTTTAATTTCACTGTGCACTGTTTCACTGTTTAAATAAGTTATTTGTCACTATTTGATAAGATTAATTTGAGTTATCTTTTATAAAATTCAGAACATTTCATTTCATTTGATTCAATTACATTTGGTTTTGAAAATTGTCTAGAAAGTAACAACATTTTTGAACTTAAGTGAGGTTAGGTGAAGTTAATATAGAGTCATTGTCAGAAAATGTCAGTTGGTCCATTATTTCTAAATTTTATAATCGTTTATCAAAATTTTCAATATTAGTTGAATTTGAATCTATTTATTATTTGAAAATTTTTTGAACTCTGACCCTAAGAAGGAGAATAGCCAGGAGCAGATTTTAAAATAATAATATTTGAATTTAAAGAAATTAATTTGATTCTTACCTTCTTAACATTTATATTAAAATTAAAAATAAATTCAAGGTAAGGATTATTTTATAGCATAGTGACTTATAGAATACTACAGAGCAAGTTACATATGTTATAATATATATATATATATATATATATATATATATATATATATATAACCAAAAATTATTTTGTGGATATCGGGTAGCAGCCTTGTAAGGAAAAAAGTGAAACTCCTTTTATTTTATCTCACAAAATTTCAGTATTGACTGATCAAGAAATAAAAATATTTCGAAAGCTTTCAAGATAAAATAAAAAGAGCTTCACTTATTTCCTTACAAGGCTGCTACCCGATATCCACAAAACAATGTATCAATGGTTTTTGAGCTGTTAGGCCGGCGTTGATTGTCTTGCTGACTTGACTTTTCGCCAACACGAGCGGTTGGCATCTTCAGAAGTTGCTTCCTGGTCGACAGTCTGCGAACTACTGAGCTCTGCGTGGACGGAGCTCGTATTTATACGTCGGGAAGGAAATGGGCGGGGCCTCAGTTGCTTTCAATTCCAATCGGTTCTGGGCGGTGTTGTTCGTTAAGGGTAGAGTTTTCGCACCCTTAATTAGGGGATCCATGTTTTGTTAATCTTGACTGCTTCCTCTTTTTTATTAAAGTTGTTCGGGTGCTTCTTTATCTCTATGGCTTCTCTATAGAGTCTGGCATGGTATGAAGATGTAGTAGCGAGGACTTGGGTCTCCTCAAACTTATTCCGATGGTCCATAGTGAGGGTATGTTCCGCTACGGTAGATTTGTCCGTCTGCCCCAGACGACAGTTGGCCTTGTGCTCTTTAATCCTGGTGTTGATCCTATGTTCCTATGTACACGCTTCCACATGTGCACGGAATGCGGTAAATTCCCTAAGCCGACACTGGATCTCTTCGGTCTTTTGCCGATCCAAGACATTCTTTGATTTTTCTCATTGGTTTGAAAATAGTTTTCACATTTTTCTTTCTTAGCAATCGACCAATTCTGTCTGTCACTTTCGGAATAAAAGGCAAAAATGCTTTCGCCACTGGTTGGATTTGCTCATTTTCGTTGGGTCTACGATTTGTTGGTCCAATCGATCTTTTGATTTCCCGTTCTGAATAACCATTGGCCCTTAAAGCATCATGAATATGAGTTGGCTCTGCGTTTAGTGCCTCGGGTTGGCAAATCCTTCTTGCCCTTTCCCTTTCACTTGCCCTTTCAAGCCAGTGGTTCGAACTTTTCCATAAAGAAATTTGCTATTACCGGGCTGAGGAGGCTTTCCATTGCTACTCCTTAGATCTGTTTGTAAATCTTCTTGTCCCATGCAAAATAAGTGGTGGTGAGGCACTGTTTAAACAAACATATATATGATAAATTCCCAGAGCACATCTCCAATTTGTTTAAACTTTGCCTCACCACCACTTATTTTGCAAGGGACAAGAAGATTTATGAACAGATCGAAGGAGTAGCAATGGAAGCCCTCTCAGCCCGGTAATAGCAAATTTCTTTATGGAAAAGTTCGAACAACTGGCTTTGGACATTGCCCCATACAAGCCAAAAGTTTGGTATAAATATGTAGATGACACATTTGTAATATGGAGCCATGGGCAGAATAAATTGGTACCATTCCTGACACACATTAACAGCATCCATGAAAATATACAGTTTACGATGGAAATCGAACACAACAACAAGCTAGCGTTCTTTGATGTGTTATTAACACGAAAAGGAAGATCATTGAGCCACACAGTGTACAGAAAACCAACACATACGGATCGTAATTTACATAGGGATTCCAACCACCACCCATGTCAGAAATATGGAGTCATCAAAACCTTAGCAGAAAGGGCAAGAAGGATTTGCCAACCCGAGGCACTAAACGCAGAGCTAACTCATATTTATGATGCTTTAAGGGCCAATGGTTATTCAGAACGGGAAATCAAAAGATCGATTGAACCAACAAATCGTAGACCCAAAGAAAATAAGCAAATCTAACCAGTAGCGAAAGCATTTCTGCCCTTTATTCCGGGAGTGACAGACAGAATTGGTCGATTGCTAAGAAAGAAAAATGTGAAAACTATTTTCAAACCAACGAGAAAAATCAAAGAATGTCTTCGATCGGCAAAAGACAGAAGAGATCCACTGTCGACTTCGGGAATTTACCGCACTCTGTGCACATGTGGAAGCGTGTACATAGGAACTACAAAACACTCGATCAACACCGGGATTAAAGAGCACAAGGCCAACTGTCGTCTGGGGCAGACGGACAAATCCGCCGTAGCGGAACATACCCTCACTATGGACCATCGGATTAAGTTTGAGGAGACCCAAGTCCTCGCTACTACATCAGCATATTATGCCAGACTCTCTAGAAAAGCCATAGAGATAGAGAAGCACCCGAACAACTCTAACCTTAACGAACAACACCGGCCAGAACCAATTGGAATCGAAAGCAACTGAGGCCTCGCCCACTTTCTTCCCGACGTATAAATACGAGCTCCGTCCTCGCAGAGCTCAGTAGTTCGCAGACTGTCAACCAGGAAGCAACTTCTGAAAAAGCCAACCGCTCGTGTTGGCGAAACGTCAAGTCAGCAAGACAATCGACGCCGGCCTAACAGCCCAAAAACCATTGATACATTAGACAATGCCGCGAAAGCCTTTCACAGTTTATCAACAAAACAATTTTTGGTTATATATATATATATATATATATATATATATATATATATATATATATATATAAAGTTCTTTTTAGTTAACTTTCGGGAAGCGCCACAGGAATAGGTTAGGCAATGGATGAAAAGAGCCAGACGTGAGAGAAACTTTATTCCAAATATGCGAAATTTTCGGCGACTTTTTTCGCCTTCATCAGCGCCTAAAATGGGAGTTACAAGATTTGTTAGTATATAAAATATAGTATGATGTTAAAAACTTACAGAGGAAAGTGTTCTAATTTTCCTATTTTTTAGGTTTTCAAATACAACATAATTTGTACTATGCAAAAACAGTAATACAATAAAGTTTTCGGATATAACAGTGTTTAATTTCCCGATATTAATTTTAAACAATTTAAGAGTTTTTACTATTGTAAAATTTGGAACGAAAACAGTAAACTACGAGGACATCGAGGAGAGCAGAAAACATATATCCTTTTTATTTTTGTATTATTAAGACAAAGATAAAACATATTAGGAATACACAGAGCGAACTCTGGGTAAGAGTTGCTAGGATACTCCTGTTGTTAAAGGCCACCTACGGTGACATTTGGATAGACCTTCGACAGGTGTCAGCCATTTATTATTTTAAGGTTAGGCCCTGGAACATAAACACAAACAAAACACCACACAACAACCATAAAAAACATTGTTTTTCCACTCACGAAGCACCAATACTGCACTAATTTAGGTAATGTCCCCATGTCTGATCTTCTTCGTTAGATCCTGATGTACCAGGTAGGTGTAAATCAAACTCAAACCTTCCACATCTTTTTTAGAATTCATCGAATTTTTGCACCCATTTATGTAACACATTTCCACGAAGTTTCTTTTAAATTGATTTGTGACTGTTTCGAGGATTCTTACATTCCCATAATCCATTTGGTGTGAGGTAGAATGTACGTGTTGACTTAACGCAGTTATCGTGGGTTTCTTAACTGTATCGCTTTTGTGTAAGGCGATTCTTTTTGCGAGCTTTTGGCCTGTCTGCTCTATGTACTGTTTGGGGCATCCACTACACTGTATGGAGTAAACCACGTTCGATTTATTTATCTTCGGCGTTTTTTCTTTCAACTGGGAGAAAAAGGTACCCAATTTTCTATAGGTGGCATTTGCGACGATAATATTATGTTTTCTCAGGCGGTTGGAGATTTAAGACGATAACCCTCTTATGAATGGAAGCCTGGCATAGTGAAATTCAACGGGTTCTGTTCCCGTAAAGTTTTTTCGTGGGATTGTGCGAGTGGGACAATCTTGGTGCAACACCTTGTTCAGGAGATTCTTGGGATAGTGATTCTTCCGTAATATGTCAAATAATAAATCAATGTTCTTGTTTACATATGACGGATGGCAAATCTTCTGAATGCGATTTTTTAGACCGATAATTATGTTGACCTTTTGTTCGAACGGATGGTAGGAGTGGAAAGGGACGTATCTTCCTGAATATGTCTTCTTTTTGTACCAATCGAGCTTGATGGAATTGTCATCATGGCTGATAACTGCAGTATCCAAAAAGGGTACCATTCTGTTAGTTTCGGTCTCACAGGTGAACTTGAGGTGAGTATTGTAAGCGTTAAAAATTTCCAAAGTGTACTCTATTTGCTGTTTTCAGGTACAGCACATATGAGGTCATCGACATATTCGTAGAGGAATGGGAAATGGAAGTCTACCTTGTTCTTGCAGTAGTGGAGTAGGGAATTCATTACAATCTCAGCTATGGAAGGAGAAATGGCACCCCCCATTGGTGCTCCTTTTATTTGTAGATAGTACTCTTCTTGAAAACTGAAGTAAGTATGATTGTACAGAAACGTCAGCATTTTTAAGAACATATTCTTCGGTATGTTGCAGTGCTCTTTGATGAGATGATAGTTATCGGAGATGATGGTGGTAACTAACTCTAATGGTATATTCGTGAACAGAGAGGTCACATCGAAGCTCACTAATACGTAACCTGTAGGTATTATGAACCCGTTTATTTTCTCTGCGAAGTCGAACGAATCTTTTACTCTAAAAATGTTGTAGGAAGCGAAAGCGGCATCGATTATCTTTGCTAGATACCCAGCTAGTCGTTGTGAGGGAGCATTGTTGCAAGCGATGATGGGCCGTAGAGTACTTCCTGCTTTGTGTATCTTTGGGAGTCCGTAATATTTCGGTGCGATACCTGTATAACCAGTGAGATCTTCCTTTGTTTCATCTGTGATGGAACCAGATTCACAAAGGTCCTTTACCAGTTGGTTCGTGGTACGTTCTACTGTAGAGGTTAAATCCCTGGGAATTCTTTTGTAACATTCCTTGTCATTTAGCATATTTTTGGATTTTGTAATATACTCTTTTCTATCTAAAATTACTGTAATCACTGTAATCACAGTAATTTTAGATAGGGATTATAGATACCAGAGATATTCGGTAACATAAAAAAAAATTTGGTCGAATTGAGAACATCCTCTTTTTTTAAATCGGTTATAGTGCGACAGTAACGCGCCAAATATTATGTTTTTATGTTTTACATCATTATTTACATATTAACTTATTCTGTTGATTTTTGTGGTATTTTCTGGAATATCTTTCACATTGATGACCAGACCTTAACCAAATTTCTATGGGACCAATGGAAAACTTTACTCTTTTGAATGCAAAAAGAATTTTTCAAATCGGTTTATAAATACCGGAGATATTCTTAACTACCGAGCTTATTCTGTTAATTTTTGTGGTATTTCCTGGAATATCTTCCACATTGATGACCAGACCTTAATCAAATTTTTATGGGACCACACGGACGCTCTACTCTTTTGAATGCAAAAAGGTTTTTTCAAATCGGATTATAAATACCGGAGATATTCGGTAACATATATAAAAAAATATGGTCAAACTTAGACCCTTCTCCTTATTTACTGGAATATCTTTCACATTGATGACCAGACCTTAACCAAATTTCTATGGGACCAATCGGACACTCTACTCTTTTGAATGCAAAAAGAATTTTTTAAATCGGATTATAAACACCGGAGATATTCGGTAACATCCATAAAAAAAATAAAAATATGGTCAAATTGATAACCTTCTCCTTTTTTGAAGTCGGTTAAAAATAAAATGAAGCATTATCCATGTTCACTACACATTTCTCTGAAAAATTGGATAAAGCAGGAATAAGTTGATTAAAAATCCAGTTTTTGAAAATATCACCGTTTATAGTTTTGTGATAGTCAATGTCAGTATTTGAAGAGTCTAATAACAAACCAGATCCCTCTAAAAACCCACTATTCGTTCCTGCGAGTAAAATTGTAAATCGCTTTTCTTCGGATTTCACATGCAATGGATTACTTTTTAAATTAGATTTCTGTACCCATTGGCGTGTTGGAGTACCATTTTTCATATCCACGTTTCGTCTAAGTACACGAATCTGATGATTTCATTGCGCTTTTTTAGTTCCATAAATTTCCGACGAAAAGCGATTTTGCTAGTTTTGATATGTCTTCGCTCACTTAAAATTTGTCGCCAGTTCACTTTTTTAAATTTATATCCCATTGATTTTGTATAAATTAGTACCTACGTTCACCGTTAAAATCTCAGTTTTGTTTCGCTTTAGTCAAAAGTTTATAGAAAGTAAAATATTCGTTTTTGGAATTGTACGTCAAAATCTGTAGCTGCATTTTTTATTTTTAAATGAAGTTATTAAATGTATCTGCTTTATCTTTCTTCCTTTTATCCGCCGTTCCTTTACCATTAAATAATTTTTTTTTAAGATTTTTTGTTTACTTTTAACACTAACCTAAAAAACACGAAATATTAAAAAAATGTAATAAAGAAATATGAAATGTAATTTGATGGGTCATAGATAAATGAATGAAACATCGATTCGTCCATGTCCTATAATTATTTTAATTATCAAAAGGATCATTGTCACTTTATTAATTAATATTTTATTATTAAAACATTTTTAATTCTAATAGGGCATGTCCACGTGACGTCATAAATCAGTTTGACAGTCGCCCTAAGGAAAAACATATCGTTGTTTACAGTTATTTCATAGGTTATTTTAGACGTGTTTCGAGTTCGTTTGAGTTATTTTTCGTTTGTTCAAATATTTCTACAGTTTTTTACATTTAATAAAGTGACCCAGCCAAAAGAAAACTTAATTTAGCGCGTATATTTAAAGGCAGTGCTGTCAGGTTTCTGAGTATTGTGTTGTTTTTGTGGATTTGTTTATCGCCTGGATTGCTTGCTTCTCTGCTTAAAATGGACAAAAGCAACTATTTTAATACGCTTCCAAAGAAAATCCAAGAACGTTACTTGGAAAAAATAAAACTAACAAACGCAGTGGACCCATACCTCCTGAAATTTAGCCAGTGTAGTACTAGAGTGCAAAATTTTCCAAACACTTCATTTTTTGACATTATAAACTATCTAGTTTTTAAAAAAAGTGCCTTTACTGAAAAAGAGTTTCGTGCTTATAAATCGTTGGATGCGTATAATTTTTTTGTATGTAAATGGGTGAAGAAGCTAGCAGTAAGAACAATTTCCAAATCTAAGAGAATTCTTGTTATTTCTCAAGTAAGTTTTCTGAAATATTATGAGAGGTCCTGATCAAACAAATATTTCTTTTTGTTATAGGTAATGCACTCACAGCGACTTAATTTACCTCCTTTTCTTCTGAGTGCTTTTATCCATTTTTCTCTCCTCTCTTGGGCCAAGAGATCAACCCTACCATTGTTGTCATAAATGGATGGAAATTTATGATAGGATATTTTATCCCTGGAGTTATTACTACCACAATTAACTACCGAACAAAATCTAGGCATAATTAAAATACTATTATTGTTTAAAAAAACGTAATTTCCTGTCTTATTGATTAAATACACTATAAACCACATATACCACAATGAATCTAACCACAAATGTTTTACCCTAGGGCGTCTGTCATTAGTGTCAAGTGTCAGATCGTGCACTTGCCCTATTATTATATATAATCTGTCAACATTGTAAAATCTTGAGTGACAGAGAATTTTGAGGTTAGTTGTGTTCGATAAATAATTTGAATGTATAAAAATGTTGTAACTATTTGCTGATGAAAACATTGAAATAATCTTCTTAGTTGCAATGACTTGCTAACTTTTAAACACCAACATGACAAAAATCGATACCAACGTGAATAAATAAAAAAACAGCCTGCTAGATATTTGTAAAACGTGGAATCAGGAATAAGTTGATAAATGCATATAAATATATTTATTAAAATATTTAAAAATCTAAACTATATAAATCATATATACGGCTGGCAATTTTTTGGTTCTAAAAATATTTTGTTTTAGTAAGAAAATGTAGATGGAATTTAAATTATCCACATCTTTCTTATGATTAATAGAATATTTAGCATTATATATGTAGGGGTAACAGATACACCTGTTACCCCTACATATATAATGCTAACACATCTTTAGTACTTTTCGTTGGAAATATCTATTTGATTCATCTAAGATAAATGTATCATTATAAATTACTCTGTGGTCTTTACTGTTAACATGAATGCTGAGACATTGTGGTCTAAGTTTATGAAGGGCTAAACTTTTGTTTAATCTTTCGCTTGTTTGGTCAATAAATTATACTAAGCCACATTCACATGGGATGCCATATATTACGTTAGAACTTTGTAAGATAGGAGTAGGATCTTTAAGGTTGGTGTAAAATAATTTAAGTGTTTTTACGTTGTATCTAGTTATTTTTATATTAAATTCACTAAACAATTTAATGAATGATCTAGATAGATTTTGTACAAAAGATAGTTTACCATATCTTATCAATTTGATTAACAATGCGATTAGTAACATTCTTTACAATAGGATTAGAGAATAACAATTGATTAAGCAATTTTTTTGGATATTGGTTAGTAAAAAATATATCATATAGAATTTTAAAGTTTTTATTAACAAATTTTGGATGATGAATTTAAGTAATTCTATTTTTCATTGCTAGAACAACATTAGTTTTTTGTTTTTTAGGATGATAGGACTTGTAAGGGATAAATCTCCCTAAATTAGTGTTTTTACGATACTTACCAAGACAAATCAAATTATTGTTAGTTCTAACAACTAAAGTTTCTAAGAAAATTACCGAGGAGTTAGACTCCTCTCCAACTGTAAATGTTAAGTGTTTATTAAATGATTTAAAAATATTGAGTGTATATTGTACCTCTTCATGTTGAACGATAAATAAATGGAAATATGAAATTCACCAGGTCAATAACAAAGTAAAATAATTTATTTATCACAATTTCGGCCATAATGGGAGAAGAAGCCCCACCCATCGGTAAACCAATCTTTTGTTTCTAAAATTTCTCCTTCAAACAGAAACGTTACCTTATCTAATCTTATTACTAAGGGATTAGGATTGTGTTTTTAGGAATAATTTAGTTTGTTTTTCAATTTTAGTAGAAGGTGACTTTAAATTTTTATTAAATTGTAAGTAATTTGTAATGTAATTGGTAGCTTTGATTCTACCGATATGTTGTGCTGTTTCTGGTACATAAGAAATAATGTTTTAAATATTACTAATTATTTTATAAATGACAAGATCTTTTGGTGTTATAAGCAAACTATATTTTAGGAACTAAGGATAGAAATCCCAGAATTGGTTCTGGTATAACGGTATTTGATATGTTCTTTATCCACTTATTAGAATTTGTAAATACATTATTTTTGTTACTAATTAAGTTGTTTAATTTTTTTCAATTATTTTTCTTAATTTTATTAAAGTATTTATTATATGTAATTTCTTGTCTTTTCATAAAAACATTAAAAATATCGGAAGGTAACGATTGTTGCATTTATTTCTATAAAATGGTTATCTTTCTTCTTAAATTTAATAACAAACAAATGGGTGTCGTGTATGGTATTGTTATGTAGTTTAACATTTACCTGTTGAGTCAGTGCTCCAATCTTATGTATGTTGTGGTTACCAAGATGCTGTGGTTCAGTACATAGTTGTGTGGTGTTGTTATTGATAAACTTAAGTAGTACATCATTCCTTTTACATTCAGGTAGAAATAAGAACAAAAGATTTTTTATTACCTATCTTACATTACCATACACGACCCTCGTTTGTTGCCTAGAGTTTTGCAATAAATTTATCTAACGCTGGCATAAAATTTGTTTTTAGCGACCTTAAAACCTCTGAGTAACGATTGTCGACTGATTTTGGATAAATTTATCGTAAAACTCCAGGCGACGAGGTTTCCCCTGCGCACCAGGTACATTGAAGACGGCATGAAATTAGTGTTAGCGACCCCAAAAACTTACAAGTAGAAAAATTTAACACATTTTCATTGATATTTCCCGAGTTACAGATTGTACAATTTCCATACCTTTGAGATGCAATTTAAAAAAGAATTTTCCTTATGAAGAAAATGCACAAACTTATCTAAGGCTCTCCCAAATCGAATGCAAAAAGGTGCATGTTGATTGATTTCTCTGCCTAAAAATTGGTAGGTTTTGGACGTTTTAGCGTTTCATTGCCTCGCCTAGAGTCATTTTTAGTTTTTTAAACACAGTCCTTGAGAAATTAGACATGTCAATCGAGATGAATTAATTCTTTAAAATATTATAAATTAGGTATCACGTTGCTTGATCCAACTTCAAATCCCAATTTAGTGGATTTTTATACTAGCTTTAACGTTTCCGTCTTCATTTGTAATAGTTATTTATGTATCAAGGGAGTTATGAGGATGTTAATTATCGAGGGCAACAGGTTGCAATCCCGAGGGACGCTAGTCCCGAGGGATTGTTAAGTTGCACGAGATTATTAACATCCAATAACTCACGTGATAGATAAATAATTTTATTTCATACTAATTAAATGTGAAAACCAAAATTTTCTGGTTTTCAAAATTAAACCAACGTTTTTTAATAATTAAGTAGGCAGGATTACTATGGATATATCGACTGACAAATTTGTAAATAAAAATTTGTCAAATTCATTAATTTGTAAAAATGAATGAAAACATGGAGAAAAGTGAGATTTCAGGCGATTTATTAAAAAAAGCTGAGGAAGCTCGTGCTGTACTAATACCGACAAAGTCAGAACCGAAATATAAAATAGAATATGACAAGTTTCTACAGTGGCTGAAAGTTAACCGTATTGAAAAGAAAAATATAACTGAAACCATAATGTTGGCGTACTTTCAAGACATGGTATGTGTTTATTCTTCCACGTTCTAGCATAAGTGATATTGATTTACTTTTATTACAGTCTGAATCGTCAAATATTTTATACTTAAAACATTATCAATTTTATCGTATATTATCTGGCAACATTCTAAAATATTCAGCGACTAGAGAATTTTTAGGTTAGTTATAAAAATCTAAAAGTGTATTTTAAGTAACAACTAACTTTATATACAACTATTAATGGAATTAAAAATGTTTGGAACTATTTACTGATTGGAATAATTTTGGATAGAACACAAGTAGTACTTACATTAAAAACCTCAGAGATCTTATGTAAATATCTATCTGAAATTTTCTGGTCTTTTCTAAATATGTAATATCATCTTTGTATACATTTTTTTGTCTCTATACAATCTTTTTTTGGTATATTAATGTTTTTAATATATCTAACGATTATTGTTAAAAGTTTAGTGTTCCTATTTTAATTAGATATCATGCTTTTATGCCATTGATGTTAAAAAATATTATTAATACAGACAAAAACGTATATATAATTAATTTTTTTCTTTAATTAGATTAAAAATAAATGAAATTATATTTTGAAATTTGATATTTGACATTTTATATTTGATAGTCCGGTATATGGTTATAAATTATCTAGATCTTTTATAATAATTTGACTCTTTATCTGATGTTGTAAGATGATTAAAATTAAAATTATGACCAATATCAAAATGATTTTTTGTCAGAGCCGTTTTATCAGTTTTTTCTTTATTTCATTCTGATCTAACCATTATATTTATGAGATTTGTTGTAAAGTCTGTTTGTCAGTTTGTGACTAGCATTGAATTTCGAACACCAATATGACAAAAACTAATACCAACGTAAATAAATAAAAAAACAGCCTGCTAAATATTTTTTAACATGGAATCATGTGGCTAAGGTTTTTGTTATATTACATTGTAGTAAACTATTTAAGAGAAACAGTAGGAGAACATCAGTCATGGGGACCACCATGCTTTTTACCTTCCGAACAGCAACGCTGTTATAGGAAGGTATTGTGATCGCGAAAAATTTCGATCTCGGGTTTTTAGCGGAAATACGCGTTTTAGGGTTCCCTGATCCTAAAAAACCCAAAAATAAAAAATGTCTGTCTGTCTGTCTGTCTGTGTGTCTGTCTGTGTGTCTGTGAACACATTTGCGGCTAAACGGCTAATCGGATCGGAATGAAACTATAAAACCTTACTTATAATCACCATCGGAGGAATCTGATAGAATTTGAGTAAAATCGGCCGACCGGAAGTGGACGTTTACTCTTATCAAAAAATGGAATTTTTTGAAAATATTGGGTTTTTATATAGTTATTGGCAAAATATTTATACTTTGTGGAAAGAACATGTAATTTCCGACATTTTTGAAAGAATACATTTTTTTGATATTTTCATTAGTTTTCGAGATATTGACACTTTTATCAAAAACTGGAAATAAGTGAAATAAAAATTGTGGATTCGCTTTTTTTAAACAAAAATTGGTAGTTATTATATTTTCAACATCTGACAGCTGTCAAATTATGTTTTGGCGTATTTCAACATTTAATTTTCTATATTTTGACATCTGACAGCTGTCAAATTATGTTTTTTGAGAGTATCAACTTTTGACTAGTGTCAAATTATTTTTTTTTATATTTTTGACATCTGACTACTAACTAATTAGTTTTTTCGATATTTTTGACATCTCCATACTATGGCCACTCCAATTCTACCACCCACTACTTGTTAATATCAGTCAGATTAGCTCCTTCTATATTTTGACATCTGACAGCTGTCAAATTATGTTTTTTGAGAGTATCAACTTTTGACTAGTGTCAAATTATTTTTTATATTTTTGACATCTGACTACTAACTAATTAGTTTTTTCGATATTTTTTTCCGAACAGCAACGCTGTTATAGGAAGGTATTGTGATCGCGAAAAATTTCGATCTCGGGTTTTTAGCGGAAATACGCGTTTTAGGGTTCCCTGAGCCTAAAAAACCCAAAAATAAAAAATGTCTGTGTGTCTGTGAACACATTTGCGGCTAAACAGCTAATCGGATCGGAATGAAACTATAAAACCTTACTTATAATCACCATCGGAGGAATCTAATAGAATTTGAGTAAAATCGGCCGACCGGAAGTGGACGTTTACTCTTATCAAAAAATGGAATTTTTTGAAAATATTGGGTTTTTATATCGTTATTGGCAAAATATTTATACTTTGTGGAAAGAACATGTAATTTCAGTCATTTTTGAAAGAATACATTTTTTTGATATTTTCATTAGTTTTCGAGATATTGACACTTTTATCAAAAACTACCACTACTTGTTAGTGTTCGGAAGGTCGTGTGGTGCCCACACCAGATTTTTTTACATAGATGCCATTTGTAAACAAATCTGGCAACAGCCATGACAGATTTTCTACTACCGTAACCCATTAATACAATAAAATTATTATTTATTTCATACTAATACATTATAAACAAATAAATCCTTAGTTACCGTAACTATAAACATGTTCATAACTCCCTTGGGCAATTATAAATCCTTAACTCCCTCTAATGTATTTACAAAAATAAATTTACAATTGTCGAATTTCCCACTGAAATTGTTGCCCGAATTACAAGAATTTTTCGTTAAACTATTACTACTGTCTATTACTGTAGTCAGACATGATGTTGATGCCTCACTTTTTTCATCTGACACGCCAGCTAACATTCTTGCAGTTTTGTTCTTTAATTCCATGCTATCGGCCAAATACCCTTCTGCTACAGCTGAACTTCGCCATCCACCATGTCTTTTCAACGTCGTCATATTTGCTCCTGCATTGACCAAGGCAGTCGCGGAAGTCCGCCGCAGACAATGTCCGGTGAAAGCTTCGGGATCTGGCAAACCCAAAAAACTAGCAATTTTGCTAGGAATTTTTCCGAATGTATTTTTTCCAACGGGCTGAACTGTGCAACGCTGTTCGCGATACGTTAGAAAAAATCTTTCTGGACCCGATGGACGTAGTGACATATACTTTCTCACCAGGCTTAATGCGGAAAACTCATTTTCTTCTACAATTGTAAATTTCTTACGGATATCTGTTTTACTTTCTGGAATATCAACCACCATAACTGAGCCCCTATCTTCAATATGATTAATCTTCATATTTAGAAGTTCTTGACCTCTGCAGCCTCCGAAATAACCCATAATCAGAACCACCTGTACAATAGAGCAATAAATGTGCAATACTTTACGGTTTAATGCATTACCTTGTGTAACAAATGTGTTTTATCAGAAGCATTCTTCAAAAATTTGACAACGTCATCCCTAGTGAACACTTTTGACTTTCTTGGTTCACAGCCTTTACTTTTTCGTTTGAGAAACGCTTCCAGTTCATGAAACTTACTCCCATCGGTATTATTATAAATTACCATCATTGATTTTAACATGGACCACTTAGTCCACAGGGAATTAGGACTGTACGATTCAGACTGTAATAAAAGTAAATCAATATCACTTATGCTAGAACGTGGAAGAATAAACACATACCATGTCTTGAAAGTACGCCAACATTATGGTTTCAGTTATATTTTTCTTTTCAATACGGTTAACTTTCAGCCACTGTAGAAACTTGTCATATTCTATTTTATATTTCGGTTCTGACTTTGTCGGTATTAGTACAGCACGAGCTTCCTCAGCTTTTTTTAATAAATCGCCTGAAATCTCACTTTTCTCCATGTTTTCATTCATTTTTACAAATTAATGAATTTGACAAATTTTTATTTACAAATTTGTCAGTCGATATATCCATAGTAATCCTGCCTACTTAATTATTAAAAAACGTTGGTTTAATTTTGAAAACCAGAAAATTTTGGTTTTCACATTTAATTAGTATAAAATAAAATTATTTATCTATCACGTGAGTTATTGGATGTTAATAATCTCGTGCAACTTAACAATCCCTCGGGACTAGCGTCCCTCGGGATTGCAACCTGTTGCCCTCGATAATTAACATCCTCATAACTCACGTGATAGATAAATAATTTTATTTCATACTAATTAAATGTGAAAACCAAAATTTTCTGGTTTTCAAAATTAAACCAACGTTTTTTAATAATTAAGTAGGCAGGATTACTATGGATATATCGACTGACAAATTTGTAAATAAAAATTTGTCAAATTCATTAATTTGTAAAAATGAATGAAAACATGGAGAAAAGTGAGATTTCAGGCGATTTATTAAAAAAAGCTGAGGAAGCTCGTGCTGTACTAATACCGACAAAGTCAGAACCGAAATATAAAATAGAATATGACAAGTTTCTACAGTGGCTGAAAGTTAACCGTATTGAAAAGAAAAATATAACTGAAACCATAATGTTGGCGTACTTTCAAGACATGGTATGTGTTTATTCTTCCACGTTCTAGCATAAGTGATATTGATTTACTTTTATTACAGTCTGAATCGTACAGTCCTAATTCCCTGTGGACTAAGTGGTCCATGTTAAAATCAAAGATGGTAATTTATAATAATACCGATGGGAGTAAGTTTCATGAACTGGAAGCGTTTCTCAAACGAAAAAGTAAAGGCTGTGAACCAAGAAAGTCAAAAGTGTTCACTAGGGATGACGTTGTCAAATTTTTGAAGAATGCTTCTGATAAAACACATTTGTTACACAAGGTAATGCATTAAACCGTAAAGTATTGCACATTTATTGCTCTATTGTACAGGTGGTTCTGATTATGGGTTATTTCGGAGGCTGCAGAGGTCAAGAACTTCTAAATATGAAGATTAATCATATTGAAGATAGGGGCTCAGTTATGGTGGTTGATATTCCAGAAAGTAAAACAGATATCCGTAAGAAATTTACAATTGTAGAAGAAAATGAGTTTTCCGCATTAAGCCTGGTGAGAAAGTATATGTCACTACGTCCATCGGGTCCAGAAAGATTTTTTCTAACGTATCGCGAACAGCGTTGCACAGTTCAGCCCGTTGGAAAAAATACATTCGGAAAAATTCCTAGCAAAATTGCTAGTTTTTTGGGTTTGCCAGATCCCGAAGCTTTCACCGGACATTGTCTGCGGCGGACTTCCGCGACTGCCTTGGTCAATGCAGGAGCAAATATGACGACGTTGAAAAGACATGGTGGATGGCGAAGTTCAGCTGTAGCAGAAGGGTATTTGGCCGATAGCATGGAATTAAAGAACAAAACTGCAAGAATGTTAGCTGGCGTGTCAGATGAAAAAAGTGAGGCATCAACATCATGTCTGACTACAGTAATAGACATTAGTAATAGTTTAACGAAAAATTCTTGTAATTCGGGCAACAATTTCAGTGGGAAATTCGACAATTGTAAATTTATTTTTGTAAATACATTAGAGGGAGTTAAGGATTTATAATTGCCCAAGGGAGTTATGAACATGTTTATAGTTACGGTAACTAAGGATTTATTTGTTTATAATGTATTAGTATGAAATAAATAATAATTTTATTGTATTAATGGGTTACGGTAGTAGAAAATCTGTCATGGATGTTGCCAGATTTGTTTACAAATGGCATCTATGTAAAAAAAGCATGGTGGTCCCCATGACTGATGTTCTCCTACTGTTTCTCTTAAATAGTTTACTACAATGTAATATAACAAAAACCTTAGCCACATGATTCCATGTTAAAAAATATTTAGCAGGCTGTTTTTTTATTTATTTACGTTGGTATTAGTTTTTGTCATATTGGTGTTCGAAATTCAATGCTAGTCACAAACTGACAAACAGACTTTACAACAAATCTCATAAATATAATGGTTAGATCAGAATGAAATAAAGAAAAAACTGATAAAACGGCTCTGACAAAAAATCATTTTGATATTGGTCATAATTTTAATTTTAATCATCTTACAACATCAGATAAAGAGTCAAATTATTATAAAAGATCTAGATAATTTATAACCATATACCGGACTATCAAATATAAAATGTCAAATATCAAATTTCAAAATATAATTTCATTTATTTTTAATCTAATTAAAGAAAAAAATTAATTATATATACGTTTTTGTCTGTATTAATAATATTTTTTAACATCAATGGCATAAAAGCATGATATCTAATTAAAATAGGAACACTAAACTTTTAACAATAATCGTTAGATATATTAAAAACATTAATATACCAAAAAAAGATTGTGTAGAGACAAAAAAATGTATACAAAGATGATATTACATATTTAGAAAAGACCAGAAAATTTCAGATAGATATTTACATAAGATCTCTTACTCTAGTCAACATCTCCAAAAACGTGAAAAATTAAAATAAAGGTTCTAAAAATATGAGCGATAGCTCATTGGATTCGAAATCACCTTTAGAAAAATGTTTTTAAAGAAAAAGTGTGCAGGCAAAAAATTGCAATTGTTATTAACAAAATAAGATGAAAAAAAACAGATGTTTGTGTTTTTGTTAATAACTCGAAAAATATTAATATTTAAGCAATTTTGAAAAAAGCTCGTTAAAGAGGAGGAAATTTCCGAAAAAAAAGTCTGTCTTCCCGGAACTCTATCTGCATTATTTATAATTTTAATTTGACGTTGAAAATGGGGCTTTGAGCGGCTTTTACGGCATGCGCGCGCTACCGCTAAACGGTGTTTATCAGATAAAATATTTTTTTTATGACATAAAATGTTATTTTAAAAATTTGAAAAAATTCCAGTAGTTTCCTAACACTTAAAAAAATCTAAATCAGTTGGAAAAAACATTTTATCACTGTTTTTCAGAAAGTTATTCAATTGTTAACTAACAAATTTTTTCCTAATCTCTGTTGACATAAACAATGGGATAAAAGGTATAAATAATTGGCCTAAAAATTTGACACTTCGTGGAGCCCTTTTCATATGTATACTTTACAAGATCCTGCGATAAATCTTCATAAAAGTTTATTAATTTGTTAATAATACTTTCTAATATCATACGTCACGTTAACTGTAGCGCCAAATAACTTGCCAATTAAAAAAATTATATATCTTTTAAACTATTGAAGATATGATAAAGGATATTCAGGAGTTTTTTATAGAAAATAAATTTCTCTTTCAAATAATTCTGAGACCAAATTCGCATTTATTGTTTATTAGATACTACATGCATTTATTTGGAAAAATTCTGTATTATTTTTTACTTTTTCGCAATATTTTGCAATAGATATGAAAAATCAAAATTAACAAATTAATAAACTTTTATAAACATTTATCACAGAATCTTGTAAAGTATACATATAAAAAGGGCTCCACAAAGTTTCAAATTTTTAGGCCAATTATGTATACCTTTTATCCCATTGTTTATGTCAACAGATATTAGGAAAAAATTTGTTAGTTAACAATTGAATAACTTTTTGAAAAACAGTGATAAAATGTTTTTTCCAACTGATTTAGATTCTTTCAAGTGTTAGGAAACTACTGGAATTTTTTCAAATTTTTAAAATAACATTTTCTGTCATAAAAAAAAATATTTTATCTGATAAACACCGTTAAGCGTTAGCGCGTGTATGCCGTAAAAGCCGCTCAAAGCCCCATTTTCAACGTCAAATTAAAATTATAAATAATGGAGATAGAGTTTCGGGAGGATGGACTTTTTTTTTGGAAATTTCCTCCTCTTTATTGAGCTTTTTTCAAAATTGCTTAAATATAACTATTTTTCGAGTTATTAATAAAAACATAAACATCTGTTTTTTTTCATCTTATTTTGTTAATAACAATTGCAATTTTTTGCTTGCACACTTTTCCTTTAAAAACATTTTTCTAGAGGTGATTCCGAATCCAATGAGCTATCGCGCATATTTTTAGGACCTTTATTTTAATTTTTCATGTTTTTGAAGATGTTGACTAGAGTATCTGAGGTTTTTAATGTAAGTACTACTTGTGTTCTATCCAAAATTATTCCAATCAGTAAATAGTTCCAAACATTTTTAATTCCATTAATAGTTGTATATAAAGTTAGTTGTTACTTAAAATACACTTTTAGATTTTTATAACTAACCTAAAAATTCTCTAGTCGCTGAATATTTTAGAATGTTGCCAGATAATATACGATAAAATTGATAATGTTTTAAGTATAAAATATTTGCTTTAATTAATAAAGTGACAATGGTCGTTTTGATAATTAAAATGTAATTTTATAGCACATAGATGAATCGATGTTTTATTACCACCCGGCTTGAACGTAAAAACAGTTACAAAACACTTCGGAAGGAAACGTGTGTTAACTACATATTCACATTAAAAATAATTCGAAAAGAGGTTGACCTTAAAGGCCATCCTTGCAACTTCCCGCTAGTTTTAACCGCAAGGCTATAGTAACGTGACGTATTTTGACGTTTTTGACTTTTTTTAAAATGTTTAAAAAGCCATAACTTTTTAACGCGTTACGATTTTAATGTTCAAGATGGCATTCGACGCAGTTTTTTGAGACCTAAAAACGTTACCGGGAGTGCAAAATCGGTTAGTCAAAAAATCTCTAAGTTATTGAAAAAAAAACACTTTTTTTGAAATTTTTCGACAACGATAACTCACGAACGAATTAACCGATTTTAATTTGCAAAACGGCATTCAACGTGGCTTTTTAAGCTTGAGAGCTGATTAGGTTATGAAATTGATCGATGCAATAGTCAAAAAGATATGCCCAAAAAACATTATTTTTACCAATTGTTTTTTTCGGTTATTTTGAAATTTCTCGAAATCTACCGGCTCGAATCGGTTTAAATTTACAGGGAATCTAAGTTAGATGAAACTCTTTGGAATGCTTTTTATTTTATTCCGATCGGTCAAGCCGTTCAAAAGTTATAAGAGGTTTACATACATCCACACACACATCCACACGTACATACAGACATACAGACACCCTCGTAAAAATAGTCAGGGGAGGTTCCTAAGACCTCAAAACGTTGAGATCCGATGAAAACTCGATTTTCGAAAAATGGGGTGAAACCAATAACTTCCCGATTTAAAAAAAAATTATTTTTTTTAGCGGGAAGTTAAAAAAAAATTAATTTTGAAGTGAAAACTTCTTTAGCCGCGTTGAGCATTTTTTCTGTAATGGGTAAAAAATCTTAAATTCGCGTCAGGACACGTGACCCTGATCGAAAAAACGTAAGATGACAGATAAACAAATTAAAGAGACGTGCAATCATTTTTTGTGGTGGTGAAAATAGGAACTAAACCAGCTGGTAGCGCGAAAAGCGGAAAAGTAGTTATAACCGTATAGTGCCTTAGTAAGTACTAGTAGTGTTATTTTAATATAATTTTTTAAGGTACTTTAAGCATAAAAAGTGTGTAGAAGTATAGTGAATAGTTTTAAACATGGTGCACTGATGTCGGAACTTGTTGCCAACTTTATATTATGCATCAACACATCTGTTCTATTATTATCTCTGGTTTTGTAGTTGACATTGGTCAAAACATGGCTTTCGATAATACCTATGTTTATAGTGCCTTAGTCTTAATAAACTTATTTATAAATAAAATTATGAAATTATCAAGTTGTGAAAAAATTATATAGGTTTTAAATAGATTAGACAAAAAAGCGAATATTCGATGTTACTATGAATAAAAATATCGATATATCGGATACAATAAATTAATTCATTCACTTCTTATTTCAATCTCAGTAGACTATGCATTTTATTTCTTGGATTGGCACTTCAATTTGTTGGGTTGGTACCTACTGTCGAAATATTGACAGCACATTGTCAAAGGTAAAATTGTTGAAGATTCAATAACGAAATATTTGATGCTTTTTTAGATTCAATATACAATGCCAAAAAAAATAAGTACAGAAATTCACAACAGCATCGTTAGATGTTATGGTATGTTTAGGAAACAAGCTAACAGCTGTGAGAGTGTTTATTTAAATTAATTGGCCGAGGTTTTTCAAGTAAGTACGATTTTATGTGTATTTCTTTTAAATCAATGCTAGTCGCTAACATAAACTTATATATTTTGCATTAGATTAATTGAGAGAGGTTTTTGTAATGAATTTATAAATATGTATCACTTTTTTAAATAAAATTTATATTATTAAAAGAACACATAACCTTTTTTGACAGATATCATAATAAATTATATACAATGTTGTCAGATTTCAAATTTCGAAATTATACATTTTTGTAACTATAATTTAATTCAAAATTTTGTTAAATATTTTTAAATCTCTTAACTACCGTTGTGTAACTGAGGTATATTTTTTGAATCTAATTAATATGACAAACATTCTAAATGCTTAATTTTTTTAGATCAGTGTATCGAAAATACGGAAGATTATTAAAGAAGGATTGAAAAATAATGAGAAAGTCGCAGATAAAGGATGTAAAACTGATACATTTGAGAAGTTTATTTTAAAAAAAGACTTACAAAGACAGATTTGGATGTACCATGCTAAAACTGAACATTTTACTTTAGACAAACTTTTGACTGATGCTAAACAAAATTTTGATTTTAAAGGGGGACGTACGACACTATACAAACTTATAAAATTAATGGGATACAACGACACGTTAAAATTAGAAAGATCGCTTTCATTCGGAAATATAAACAACTAAAAAGTCTTGCTGAGAGAGTTAGATTCGTGTACCTAGATGAAACATGGATCTATCAAAATGGTAGTTCAGTGCGTCAGTGGGTGCACGATTCTGACCTAAAAAGTAATCCAGCTCGTGTAAAATCCGAAGGAAAGCGATTTACTATTTTACACGCAGGGACTGATACTGGATTTTTGGAAGGATGTGACTTGTTACTAGACTCTTCGAATACAGACCTTGACTATCACAAAAGTATGAATGGTGACCTTTTTAAAAACTGGGTTGTTAATCAACTCATTCCTGCTCTATCTGTATTTCAAGAAAAATGTGTGCTGGTCATGGACAACGCGCCATACCATTCAGTTCAAATTAACAAACCACTCTCTTTTTCAGCGAAAAAAGCAATGATGCAGGAATGGTTGATTAACAATAACATTAGGTTTGACACAAAAATGACAAAGAAACAACTGTACTCTATAATCTTACCTTATAAAACTGACGAAAAGACATAAGTAGTGGATGAAATTTTAAAACAACGAGGACATGAAGTACTTCGACTACCACCATACCATTGTCACTACAATCCAATAGAACTAGCATGGGGGTTTACTAAGACATATTATAACAAACATATTACATCTACTTATCTTGACCAGGAAAGAGTTAAAAAAACTTGGACAGAAGCATTGACTAAATGTACACCAGACATGTGGCAAAATTTTTGTAGACATACAGACGAACTTATTTTGGCAGATTGGACTACTTACATGGGAAACTGCTCACATGACAATATTCCTCCTTTAATTATTTCATTGGAGGAATCAGATTCTGACGATTCCGATTTTGGATTTGATAGTGACTCTGATTCTTCCAGTGAAATAATGGAAGAGGATTGATCATACAAATACACCGACAACATTTACATGTTACATCTAAATCTGCATCTGTATTTGTTTTTATTTGCTTTTATGTAATTTATTAAAATATTTTTTTCATTGTATCGGTTTGAAATGTCTAACAAATCTTAATTTTTCTGAAAAATTTCTGTTATAAAGAACATTATTAAAACATCAGCATATTTAAGTCAAATGCGACACCACCTGGGGCGGACCAGGAAAATCAAATTTTTACTGGAGTATAGTTTCCTCAATTAACCCATTGGATGTGAAATTTTATTATCCTACAGCCACTAATACAATAATGTTACACTACGATGCCATTTGGATGTAAAATAGAAGACTTTAAAAAAGATGGATACCTATAGACTTTGAGTACTGTGTTTTTATGTTAAACTCAAAACTGATGAAATAATTTTTTTTACCACTGCTTGAATAATTTAAAAGTTTTATTATACATTTGTAAAAAGGATCTTTTACTATTGCTTGAGTAATTTAAAAGTTGTATTAAACGTTTTTATTAATATATGTATATTTGCTACATTTTGAATTTTACTTATATTATTTATTTGTAATAAAATGTAAATATAAAAGTATATTTTTCTACAAGCATGCGTAAAACAACACTTTTCCGCACGCATTTTAATTCAGAAAACATCTCTTTCTCTTTTTTTATTAAATGAATATGTCCTTCAATAACCTTTTGGAAAATTATTGTATTATTACTTTTATGTTGTTGTACCTACTACATACAAATAGTTAAAAAAAAGATTATTTTGCATAAAAATAGAGATTTTTAAAATGTTTGTTCTTAAAAAAATCATAATTTATTAAAACACCTCTGTAAACGTTACTCAAAGCAACAACAAACTTTAATTGTCACAAATTAAAATTTTGTTACATTGTTAGGAGTTGAAAATAAAATTTAAAAAATGAATAAAGTATCTTTTTTATTATTTTTATGATTGTAGAAAAAATATTGATCCTAACTCTTGCGGGAAAGTATAACTTTCCGCACTTGATAGGATAATAACTATTTTCGTTCTAGATCAATAATATAATATGATAATTGACTATAAACAGGGATCTGTTCTGTGCAAAGGAATGTGTTATTTTCATGTGAATTTAAATAGACCATTCTTGGATATTAATAGTACCTACTTGCAGCGAAAACTGACGTATCTACTTTAGTACCTATTCAATTTAATATTAAATACATTGACTTATTTTCGGCAAGTTTTAAATTTGGTTTGCAGATTTAATTACTTAAGATATTTGTAATGAATACACATATTTTTATTGAAGACGTGACAACATCGTATTTACAATTAATAAGACCACAGAACAATATGAACAGACGTGTATTATACTGGGCGAATTTCATGTAACTAACAGAGCCTACTGAGATGGAAATAAAAAGTGAATGGCTTATATTTGTCAAAACTCAAAACATCGAATCCGACTTATCGTATGGAAAACATCGAATAAATTCGATATATCGATGTCTGAACATCCCTATGCCACGCGCACCTATAAATAGTTACAGGTGACAGCTAATAATTCAAAATTCAAACGTCTGTGTTTAGTGTTCTTTAAGTGCTTAAAATATGGATATTAAACAAATTAATGATAAAAGTGACGAAGAAATAGCGAAAGAAAATGAGTGAGTACTTTATAAATATACTAGATGAAAATTTAATAAGTTTTAATTTTTAATTAATAGGTATAATTTTATTATTAAGCTTAGGTTTCGATCTAGTCTATCGTACTGCTTAACGAAATTATTAATATAGATACATATGTATGTACTTACATATTATAGATGTAATATTTGTAATATGTTTACTGTTTATACTTTATAGCATTAACCTATATTTAAGTGTTAAATTTTTAATGTAATATAAATTGTCATGTTTGTGTACGATATGCGATAGCGCAATAAATGAATATTGTATTCTACCACATAAATGATAGTAATTTTATACTGATAAAGCAATTCGTACAAAATTATTCCCTAACCATTCCAAAATATCAAACATGCACAACGTTAATAATCAAGTTTTCACTTCTGCTGGCACTCCCGGAGTGCAACCCGAGTTATATATTGAAAAGTTGCATCATCCTATATGAATCATTTTTGCATTGTAATCATTTTAAACTTATATATAAAAGCAAATTGTAAAACTCATGGAACTTCAATTAAATCTTTTAATCAAGTCAGTTGTTGTAGTTTTTTGAAAATAAAATAAAATAATTTTTAAAAAAGGATTTTTAACAAAAATCTTTATAATTGGCGCAGTCAGTCGAGGATTCGTGCAAGTTTCGAAAAAATCACATATACTGCATCGAGCGAGTAGTGAAATTTGGACAAACTTTATCGTTTTGCCGATTTAAGTGCGAATTAACGAACATTTTTCCTTCTGTGAAAAAACTGTTCAACGCTTCCTTCCCTTCTGTGGAAAAACCATTTTCAAAGCTAGGAGCCCTTCAGTGGACGACAATTCGACTAGAAGTTCCGGAAAAGGACCAGTGTATTACAGCCTCCTTCTGTGAATCTGTAAGTACCAAAAATTCCTTTTTGCCTTTCCCTCCATTTTGTGAATAGGAAAGATAGTATAAGATAGTAAATTTTAAGATATTTTGAAAATTAAATTTTTATGTCAGAAGTTGACGAAATAACAAATTTATTAAATAATACTTATATAGAACGTGAAAATAATAGAGAAACTATGGCAAACCAAGATTTAGCCAAATTAAACTGGAATTTATTTAAATCTAAGCTAAATAATATTAAACCTTACGACGGTGATAGTAACACATTAAATAAATTTTTAAGAAGTTGTGAAAACTTTATCCAAAGTTACGCATCATTAAATAATAACGAATTAAATACGCATATTTTTGATTGCTTAATAGGAAAATTAGTAGATAGAGCCGAATTAATGGTAGGAAATAGAGTAGAAATATCTACATGGCCCGATTTAAAAAACGCGTTAATTCAAAGCTTTTCAGATAGAAGAGATCTTGATTGTCTTATTCAAGAATTAACGAAAAGTAGACCTTTTAAAAACGAAAATTTACAAAATTTTGGAAATAGAATTCAATTATTAATGAGTACAGTTATACAGAGAATTAGTAACGATCCCCTTATAAATGTAAATGAGAAAATTTGTCAAACAAATCATCATAAAAAGACAGCATTAAATACATTCATAACAGGTTGTTCCCCAATTTTAAAAAATAATTTACATTTAAAGAAACCCGCTAGTTTAGAAGATGCAATGGCATATGTAAACGAATATGAAAATTTTGAAAAAATGTACGGACAAATGTCTAGACCTCAGACATATAATACTATACAAACAAAAAATAATACATCCAACACAAGACAACAACAAACTTATTTTCAACAACCTAGATACGACACTTATCAAAGTAGGTCTCCTATTTCTTATAATTTTAGTCAAAATACTCAACCTCCAAATAACAAATTTCAATATACACCTCAACATAAAATACCAAAACATTTATTAAATAATAATTATCAACAACAATCTTTCAATAAACCAAATTTTCCTTGTCAACCAATAAACATTCGACCCATACCTCAAACAAATAAAAAGTATTTTACAAATAAACAAGTATTTGGCACACCCACAAATGTATTCAAACCAAGACCAATTCATCCAAATAATCTTCCAAAACCTGAACCCATGTCTACAACCTCAAGACAAACTTTTAATAAAAATCCAACAAATTTTAATCAAAGACAAAATTATTTTCAACAAAATCCAGACTTAAATCCTAATTATACTTTTGAAGAATTACATAATACACATCATGAAAATGAAATTTTACCCGATTACCCAATAAATAAAAACGAATTTTATGATAATTATCAGAATGACGATGATTCCGCTAATTGCCAGGATCACCTTGTATTTTCAAATGAAAGTGAAACCCATGAAGATAATAGCGAAGAATACAACGAAAGCATAAATTTTCAAACAACGAGCCTCTCAGAAACAATGCCTTGATAGAAATTAATTCATATGCAGCAAATAATCCTTTACCATACATCGAGATATCACAACCCAAGATAAAATTATTAATAGACACTGGTTGTTCCAAGTCAATAATAAAACCTTCTGTAATTGAAACTTTTTATCCTGAAACAATTTATCAAAACAATATAGCATTAAAAACCGCCATAGGCAGCAAAAATATTCGTTATCAAGCAGATGTCCCTGCATTCCCAGAATTTAACAGTAATCATATTATCAACTTTATTCTTTACGACTTTCATGACTATTTTGATGGAGTCATTGGACTCTCAGACTTAATGAATATGCAACTAAACATTGATTTTCAAAATAAATGTCTAATAAACAATTTTACACAAATTCCCATTAAATTTAGACAACCAAACGACATAAGTTTTTCATTCTCAGTTAACCCCAGAGAAAGTTTAACAAAAATGCTACCAGTTAATATTAAAACCGGAGACATTATAATTGAACCAATAAATTTTGGAAAAATAGAAATTCCTTATTCAATCACTACCGCAAAAGACGGATACGCATTATTAGAAGTCCAAAATCCAACAGACAAATACATTTCAATTACATTACATAAACCAATTATTGCTAAACCCTTACAAACGGACGAATACGAATTATATAAATTTGAATGTTTTACAAATGAATTTAACGAAAATAATAACCCTAAAAATAAACCAGACATTTTAAAACTAATCAGAACTGATCACATGAATATTGAAGAAAAAGATGCTATTATAAAACTTTGTAGAGACTATTCCGATATATTTTTCAAACCAGGTGATAAATTTACTTTTACATCCAAAGTAAAACATAAAATTAAAACTACTGATGAAATCCCAATACATACAAAATCCTATAGATTACCATATATTCACGAAAACGAAATTCAAAAACAAATTCAAGAAATGTTAGACAGGAATATAATTAGACCCTCTTATAGTCCCTATAATTCTCCACTTTGGATTGATAAGAAGAAATTAGATGCTTCAAATAAACAAAAATGGCGCTTAGTAATTGACTTTAGAAAATTAAATGAAAAAACTATCGAAGACAGATATCCTTTACCTAACATAAATGACATTCTAGACAAACTTGGACGAGCTCAGTATTTTACTACTTTAGATCTTGCAAATGGATTTTATCAAATTGAAATGAGCAAATGCTCAATCGAAAAAACCGCTTTTAGTGTAAATAACGGACATTACGAATTTTTAAGAATGCCCTTTGGTTTAAGAAACGCCCCAAGTACCTTTCAAAGAACAATGGATCTTGTTTTAAAAGATTTACTAAATAAAGTTGCAATGGTATACATGGATGATATAATAATTTATAGTACAAGTCTACAAGAACACATACAAAATCTCAAAAAAGTATTTTCTAGATTACGAGAAGCAAAATTAAAAATCCAATTAGATAAAAGTGAATTTTTGAAAAAAGAAGCTGAATTTTTAGGACATATAGTAACCCCTAATGGTATTAAACCTAATCCGAAAAAAATAGAATCAATAAAAAAATTTCCTATACCGCGAACACAAAAAGAAATAAAATCTTTTTTAGGACTCATGGGATATTACAGAAAATTTATTAAGAATTTTGCAAAAATTACAAAACCTTTAACAAATTGTCTCAAGAAAAATCAAAAAGTCGAACACACAAATGAATTTATAGAATCTTTTAAGATATGTCAAAATATATTAACTTCAGAACCTGTATTAATTTACCCCGATTTTAATAAACCTTTTGAAGTCACTACCGATGCATCAAATTATGCTATTGGAGCAATTTTATCTCAAAATAACCACCCTGTATGTTATGCCTATAGAACATTAAATACCGCTGAAACAAATTATTCAACAATTGAAAAAGAATTATTAGCCTGTGTATGGGCTTGCAAACAATTTCGACCGTATTTATTTGGTAGAAAGTTTACCATATTTACTGACCACCAACCACTTCAATGGTTATTTTCCTTAAAAGAACCAAACTTTAAACTTGTTAGATGGCGTTTAAAACTTGAAGAATTTGATTATACAGTAAAAATTAAAAAAGGAAAACAAAACCAAGCAGCAGATTGTTTATCTCGTTATCCCCCTAAACAAGAATACCTTAATGCTTTAGAAACCGATAGTACAGATGTAAATGTAGACATTGACGAAATATTAGAAAGATATATTAATTTACGAGACGAATTACCTGAATTAGACGAATTAGACTTACAAGAATTAGAACCAAAAATAAATATAATTTCAGATATTCAAATTAAACCCCCTAATTTAGAAAGAGAAACGGATTTAGAGACAGTTCATACGTCACAAGAAAATCCTATTTTATCAATTCCAATATCTAATAGATGTCTTAATACTTATAAAAATCAAATAATTTTTACAATAGGCGATGTACCCAAAAATCTGATTAAACGAGAAGAATTATTTACAAATAAAAGAATTTACGTAACATTATCTAAAATAAACTTACAACAACAAATAATAAACTTTGTAAAAGAATATATTGACCCAAAACAAATGTATGCTCTTTATTTTAAGAATAGAAATTTACCAGAAACATTTATTAGTACCTTGCAAAATGTTTTTAAAAATTCATCATTTAAATTTACTCATTGTACAAAATTATTAACCGATGTTTTAACGACTAATGATCAGAAATCTAAAATAGAATATTATCACATTTAGAAATCTGGACACAGAGGAATAAATGAAGTAAATTTAGCCCTGAATAATAGATATTACTGGCCAAATATGCTAGAAGATATTACAAATTTTATAAATAATTGCGAAACATGTCAAAAAAATAAATATGACAGAAATCCACCAGTAATAAAATTTAACCTTACCCCTACAGCTTCAAAACCATTCGAACATATACATATAGATGTATTTAAAATTGCAAATCAATCATATTTAACAATTATCGATTCATTTTCTAGATATGGACAAGCTTACCCCTTAAAAAGTATTACAGGCTTAAATGTAGTTGACAATTTATTAAATTATGTAACACATCATGGATTACCTCAAAAAATTACTACAGACCAAGGTAGTGAATTTAAAAATTTTGACTTAGAAGATTTTTGCAAATTACATAAAATTGAATTACATTATACTACAGCCAAAAACAGTAACTCAAATTCTCCTGTAGAACGCTTTCATTCCAGTTTGATCGAACATTTTAGATGTCTTAAAGACGAAAACTCTGATTTAACCCCTGACCAATTAATAAAACATTCAATACTAGCATATAATAATTCAATACACACTGTAACCAAATTTACTCCATTTCAAATAATAAAAGGACACATAAATAATGATGACCCTTTTGATTTAAATGATAACTTAGTAATTTCAAATTATGTACAGAATCATAAATCTATTAGTAAAAAATTATACGACAAAATTAAAAATCAAAATGAAATCATAAAACAAACAAATATAAATAAAAGAGATGAAACACGATCTGATCCAATAAATTATGAAAATGAAAACGTTGCTTATGTAAAAACAAAAGCTCGAAATAAATCCTCACCTAAATTTAAAAAGACAAATATAATCCAAGACCAGGAAATAAAATTACAAACAGACAAAGGAACTTACCATAAAAGTAATATTAAAAGTCCCAAAACTAAAAAGACCAACAGAAACAACAAAAACTAATAACTACTTATTGTTTTAAGATCATAGATCATAGACATATTCAATTCAACATTGAAATAGGCCAGAGGCCAGTAGTGGAATATCGCGACTCAAAAGCTACTGATTGGAGTGGATATAAAAATTCCCTTCAACTTTATATTGAGGACGGTTTCACCACAATTAACAGTTGCGATGGGATAGATACTGCAGCGGAAAAACTTCGCGAAGCAGTGATCTCCTCCTATCATGAAAACTGTCCACTCAAGACTAAAAGAGATAATCGCAACTCTACTTGGTGGAACAAATGCCTAGAAAAGCGAAGAAAAGAAGTTCGACGACTATTTAATCGAGCTAAAGAGTCAGGCAACTGGGAGCTTTATAGAACTACTCTAACAAGTTATAATAAAGAAATCAGAAAGGCAAAGCGGGAGTCTTGGAAAAAGTTCTGTGAGAGTATTTCTGATATACCTCGTAGTACTAGAATTCACAAGATTCTCTCTAAAGAGTCGATTGCTGAGATTGGGTCGATGAAGCGACCTGATGGCACGTTTACGACCTCTAGAAAAGAAACGTTAGAGCTTTTGATTAAAAATCACTTTCCTGGAAGTTTGACTCTGGATAACAATCGACCTCCACTCTTTGAGGGCGCAAGGCGGCCAAAAAAGATCGATTGGGAGGCCGCCAAGGAAGTTATCACAGCACCGGCAGTTGAATGGGCAATCAAATCTTTTTAGCCGTTCAAATCTCCCGGTGAGGATGGAATATTTCCAGCTCTGCTTCAAAACGGACTGGAATTACTTTTACCCATCCTCATTAAACTGTACAGAGCTAGTCTGGCGTGGAATTACATACCACCCAGTTGGTTGACGGCTAGGGTGGTATATATACCGAAAGTGGGCCGCACAGACCCACACCCTAAATCGGTCAGATCAATTAGCCTAACATCTTTCCTGCTTAAAGGACTTGAAAAAGCACTGAAATGCTACATCAGGCGGGTAGCTTATAATATCCTCCAAAAGACGTTGGACGATGTCCACAGTTGGTGTCAGAGGGAACAGATGTCTGTTAACCCTGGTAAAACTGTAATAGTTCCCTTCACTAGGAAAAGAAAGTTGGAGGATCTTCCACTACTTTCCTACAATGGTGAGGTTATTCCATTTGCAGCGGAGGTAAAATATTTGGGGATTATCCTAGATATGAAACTTACTTGGAACGCTCACTTGGAAAAAGTTATCCATAAGGCCAGACTATCCTTGTGGACATGTCGTAGGATCTGTGGTAAATCTTGGGGCATGGGACCCAAACAAATCTATTGGATATATGTGATGATCGTTAGACCAATGATCACATATGGAGCTATTGCCTGGTGGCCAAAAGCTTTACAGCGAACGGCCCAAGCAAAGCTCTCTGGTTTACAGAGACAGGCTTGCCTGGCAATTACTGGTGCTTTCAGCTCCACACCGTCAGCAGCCATGGAAATCCTTCTGGACCTACCTCCTCTCCATATATTTTTGGAGAGAGAGGCTAGATGGACAACATACAGAATTGCGCATATTTCTAAATGCACAAATCAGGCTTATACAGAACGAAGCAGAATGCTGGTGGACACTGAAAGTCACAGTATTCTGGGAATGACCTCTGACATAATGCCTCCAACAGTAAACTACGACCTGCCTTATACCGTCCTAATTCCAAATAGAGATGAATGGGTTCTCCGTAAGGATGAACTATTGAGAGCAGACAGCTGTTGGTATACAGACGGTTCAAAAACACCCTCAGGCTCTGGTGCAGGTGTATACGGGCGCAGACCTAGGACAGAAATCTCAACCGCTCTAGGATCCTATGCAACCGTATTTCAGGCGGAAATTTACGCCATTGTTTCATGTGTGGAGAGATTGGAGCAGGCCAATCTCATACATAGAACAATAAAAATTTTCTCGGACAGCCAAGCGGCTTTGAAAGCACTTAGCTCTAACCGTGTAACGTCGAAATTGGTACTAGACTGCCAAAAAAGACTCTCCTCAATAGGAGAACTCAATAAAGTATTGCTGGTCTGGATCCCTGGCCATTCTGGCATGGAAGGAAACGAGAAGGCAGACTCTCTTGCAAGGGAGGGTGCCGCACGTGTTTCTATCGGACCAGAACCTACAATTGGCATCGCAATAAGTTTTGCCAAACAAACACTGAATACCTGGACGGCAAGAAGAGCATTAGACTTCTGGCATAATTTACCAGGATTGGTTCATTCAAAGGCTTTCATACATCCTTCGAAGAATGTCTCCAAACAAATGTTAGACTATAGCAGGCATGACCTACGCTGTCTAACAGGCCTTTTAACAGGCCACTGTCATCTGAATCATCATATGCTAAAACGTGGACTGTCGGAAGATCCGACCTGTCGTCTTTGTCTGGAAGATGATGAAACAGCAAAGCATATAATTTGTGCCTGCCCCGCCGCGGCTCGAATCAGGTATCTGATGTTTGGCAGGGATGCTCTCTCGCCCTCGGACCTGAAAAATCATTCACCAAATAAGCTTATCGGCTTTGTTAAGAAGCTGAATTTGTTTGGTGAAATCTGAATAGGTGTGAGCCACAATAGACTCTTGCGAGTCGCAGTGGAGGGCCTTATAGACCCACTCACCATAAACCTAACCTAACCTAACCTATTGTTTTAAACTAAAAAACAAGAAAATATAACAAAGCAATCAAAATTCTGCAACAAAATCAAAAAACATAATTTATGAATCTAATTTACAAATACCACTGTATAAAAAAAAATTAATTAATAAATATTATAAGAAAGAATCAAGAAATTTTGCTTATGTTTAGAAAAATTTCAGTTATTAATACAATCAAAAATACATACAAAACTCTAAAGGAACTTTGTCTCATATTAATTAAATTTATTTAGATTGACAAACTATAATTGTCTTAAGTACTAAAATAATTAAAATGTTAAAAAATTTATAAAATATATATGTATAAAGAAGAAGAAATTCGTAATTTTCAAAATATATTATCATATTACCAATTTCTGGGTACTCAAGTTACTTTCACAAATTCAAAATTAATATTTGCAATACACTTTTCTATTTATAAACCTAAAACCTTTAAATTATACCACTTATATCCTGTTATCCAAGAAAACAAAATGTTTATTCCTAACTACCCCTTTTTGGTACGAAAGAATAATACTGCCCAGTTTGAGAAAGAAGAATGTCCTGTAATTGAAAAAAACATTCTATTGTCAAGAAAATTTTGAAATCAAAGACGATTGCTCCTTACAACTATTAAATGGAAATAAGCCAAAAAATTGTCAAATCCTAAATGTTAACCTACAAGAATCAATTATAAAAAAAATAACTACAGACGAAATTTTATATATACCAACCAAAGAGGAAATTAGTAAAATGTTTTCAAAGATAGTACAAACCATGAAGAAGAAATCACTTTGAAGAAAGAAGAAACTACTTTGAAGAAAGAAAAAGACACTTCGAAGAATGAAGAAGATACTTCGAAGAATCAACCCCTGATTCTCTCAGCTTAAGGAGGGAGGAGTTATATATTGAAAAGTTGCATCATCCTATATGAATCATTTTTGCATTGTAATCATTTTAAACTTATATATAGAAGCAAATTGTAAAACTCATGGAACTTCAATTAAATCTTTTAATCAAGTCAGTTGTTGTAGTTTTTTGAAAATAAAATAAAATAATTTTTAAAAAAGGATTTTTAACAAAAATCTTTATAATTCCCGTCGTTTTTTTTTAGCGGGAAGTTAAAAAAATTCACAAAACTTAAATATATACCATTTTAAGTTTAAAAATTTTAAATTAGGCCTTGTTAGGGTGATAAATTTCGCCCTGTACGTTTAATCTTATCTTCAAATGTAAATGCGCTGTTGTCACGTCCTCAATAAAATCATAATGTTTGTGACAATAAATAAAGTAACAATTGTGTACTCCATTTTAGCGTTCGGGACGGTTACGTCATTAAATCATCAAAATATATATATTTAGATATAATGCACGTATTTACAAAATAATAGTAATTAGATGAAAGCAAACAAAAAAAACATTTACAAAAAAATCTTCATTTGCAATTTAGAACAAATATTCTATATCTATATAACATTGATATAAAATAACAACTTTTAAAACAAATATTTACACTGAACTAGCTATAAATAAGAAAATACAAAATATTTCATTTTAGAGATTTTGAGGATAACTATTACAGCAACTATCTGTGACAGCATTTTTCGTGGTGCTTCCCAGGCATTATGACATATCAATTGTTTCAGCTATTTTGATCAGTAAAACAAAGACGAAAATTCCCACAAAATGTTATGCTTTCTTATATATCTAAGGTTTCAAATAATGGAAGTTCTTTTAAAATAGTTTCAGTAAAATGATTCAGCAGAAAAGCAGATATACTAATAGTAAAATAAACAAATTTGAGCAACAGATTTGGTTAAAACCATTGTCAAGTTAATCTGTTTGTTATTTACAATCCAGCTCCGAAGGAGGAATATTGTCAAGTGGACAGTTTTCATGTAAGAAGTCCAGTCCATCAAAATATTTTTCCAAGTTTTCTTAACCCTATCCCTGTTCGAATATTTTATATCATTTCTTACGTGTTTTAATAATAAAAAGTTCCTTTTATGTGTATATACGATTGTACTTTTTTATTTTTCATTTTTTAGACCTTAAATCTGTACGCAAGAAACTGGTGAAGCGCAACGTTTCTTACTCGGCTCGGCCACTTTGCATGATAAAAAACATTAGATGTCGAGAATTTGGTTGGTGGAACAAAAAACTTGACCGAGCTGGGGTGGAAAAAAAATTCTCGGTCACATAGACCGGGGAAAACTAGGGAATATGTTAAAAATTAATTCTATTTTCATTTTTCATTTTCAAAAGTTTAATGAACTAATTTAGTTTACTTGTAATGTAAGTAAACGTTTATATTTTTAAAATTTAACACTTTATAACCAATTTATATATATAAATAAAACAAAACAAAAATGCATATAGAATATAAAATAGTGAACTTACACTAATGATAATAATGATTGTAACACTTGAACAATCAAACTGGAAATGGCTTAGTATATTCTGCTATTATTTATACTCATATTTTTATATGAAAATCTAGTTTCTACTAATTAATTATGATAGTGAGGAAAAAAATATTTATCAAGTACTTTCAGAAATTTTCCCATTTAATATCGTATATAGGGAATTAAAACATGAAGTATCAATTTAGATAAATGACAATGTTTATCAATAGCACTTTAAGTTGATTACTGACTAATAAACGTAGATTAATTAAAAAACTAATTATTCTCTTATCTTTGTAACTCCTAGAAATTCAAGATCTGACTCTAATGTAATGGTGTCTACTAAGATGATTTTCCTTCCATTTTTTCAATTTTCGACACAAAACTAGAGGTAAATATTTTTTTTCTATTTCTTCACAAAATGACGGGATTTGGTATAAACTCGAAAATAATTTAAATACTAATTAGCCCTTTTCAAACAGATTAGGATGAACCCCTAATGATGTAATGGATAATCAAAAATTGATTCCTTAACGAATTTACAATCAAGTAGAATCAATTTCTTGCAAAGCCGGATTAATCTAATTTATCAAGGGTAAATTAATTTTTAAAACACGTGCGAAAACTGGTCCTGATTTTAATAAAAATCACAAAAACTGATGTTTGGTGAAAGTGAAACTATTTGATATTGGTTAGTATTAATAAAATATCACTTCATATTTAGACACTTGTACTAAATAAAATAATCTTTCTCATTTTGTACTTGTTGTTGTCTCTACAATGTATTGATGTTGGTATAATCTATTGCTCAAATATTGTTTGGTCATTCCAATGTAACACTTGTTGCAGTCTTTACACGGTATGTTGTAAATAATATTGGAACAAGAAATCTTAGGTGTCTTTATGTCTATAAAAAATTATTTGTACTTGATTAATGGAATAAAAAGCAAATTGTTTGTTGTTAGCATTGGCGTTTTTGGCACAATTTACGTTCTTTTTTTCACAACCCCGGTATATAAGGAAATCTATAGTAAATGGTTAAAGACGATATTTTATGTTCGTATTTATTAACTGTTTTATTAATTAGTGTTCTTGTATAGTTTTTTATGGTGCTGAGTTTATGGCCTATCGGATGGTTAGACCGGAGGAATCAAATTGAGCACCACTTAGCAGGTACAAGACTTCGGGTTGGAGGTTGTATGGAGAAAGTACTACAGCTGGCAACGTTGCATCACGAAATCTCCGAAATTTCAGTATGCCTCTATGAGTATGCCCGACTATGCGCGTAAAATCTTGAAAAAAAAAATAGTGTTAGGAAAACAAGTTTATTTTCATCTTGTCTTCCAAACAAACTTAATATGGGTGACGATAACAGATTTGGTACTAGCAAACGGGGCGAAAAACATTTAATTTTTTCCGGTTATAAATTTAGGAATAGGGTACCGGACAGTAATCGAAAAAAAATCTAAGATGTGTTTTAAAATAAAGTTTGTTATACAACAATATCACTCAATAAAGATTTTTAAGAAATAACAATAATTTATATTTTTAAATCAATAAATAAAGTTGCGTAAATTATCTGTGACGTGTGAGAACCCAAACGCCAATCACAGTGCGTAACGTCATATCGTAAGTAGCCGTAAGTAAACAACACTGCTTTGTATGTTATTTCGCGTTTTTCTACGATTTATTAGCATTTTTCTAAAAATATTTAATTGTATTTAGTTACGAATTTAAGGACTATAGTCATAACAGAACACAGAACTTTAGTTATACATTATTATATCTCTAGTATAAGCTAATTTTGGAAAAAAAATATAAGTATTCCCTATTTTATATGAAAGCACTAAATAAAATAATTATACACAATTTGTCAATGGTTTTACTTATTAACATTCTCAATATAAAGTAAAAAAAAAGTATATAAAAGATATAATTAAGTTTAAATATTCTCTGTAGCTTCTTTGGCAGCTAAAACACAAATACAAGATTGTTTATGCACACGTAAAACGTTCTAAGTAAGACATAACCTATAACACCTAAATTACATACACACTAAATATGATTATTATTGTATTATGGGCTGTGTGATAACACTCTAGGTACAGTACTTACATCAAAGAGATCTTCACAAAAGTAAATTGATGAAGTAACAGACATTCCACCGCACTTTCGTCTTGCTAGGTCTAACCATTTCTTTCGTATGTCTGGTTTTCGAGATACATGAATAAAAAATTTATTCGGAGTAGTTACTGATGTATTTCCACATCAAGGTACAACACACCAACGATATCTTTTTTGGTCCATGATGATTAAGAAACACAAAATACCTAATTTATCCAAGCACTGATTACTTGTAATATGGTTCGAAGTTTGTTTATCTTTCATATGACGTCACGCGATCTGAATTGATATGAAGTGCTGTTTTCGCGGCAATTTGAAATAAATTATGTTTTTGACGTTTTCAAGTACTCCAGAGGATTTATTTAATTAAAATATTATTTTTTATGGCTATATATATATATATATATATATATATATATATATATATATATATATATATATATATAAATAAAGATTATTTTTAAACACTATTTGAAAAGTTGTCTGGTTCCCTATTATAAACAAAAACAATAAACATCTTTGGCGCTGTTCTAAAAACAATTGTAAATCATATGTATATAACCACAGGAGGTGATAATTTCGAGATAATCAAAAGTGAAATAAATCACATCCATGAAGCACCACCAATATTGAAACAAACTTGCAATACACAACAACATCCTACGCCTGCGAATCTTTTCACAAGCAATTAAATAATAATTTTTACCATCAACACCCCGATATTTACAGTTTCATTGATGTGTTGCTAAACTTTCAATTATTTTCATATGTAAACACAAATTTTAATAAAATTATTAGACAGAGAGACGAAAAGATTAAAACTTATTTTAATTTGTACAAAAACAAATTTATAAGCGACAAAATTATTTTGGAAAAAGTATCTTTTGTTAATTTCCCTGTAAATTTGTAAATATATATAATTAAAAAAAAAAAAAAATAAATTTACAATTTAAAAATTGTAGTTTTATTTACATTTTTTTGACTTATTTACTGTTGTTTTCTTTACGTGTTTTCATTGCTTTACAGTAACATTGTTTTTATTTATTATATATGTAACGGGCAATTTGATTATTCCAAGCATTATTCATAATGCCCAAACAGTTTATAAAGTGCCCAATACCTTTGGGCAATTTAATAATTTTTTATTTGTCTACGATAATTTATTACATTGCCCGGTCATTATAAATACTGCTATTATTTCTCTGGGCACTTTGATTAATTAACAGCAATTTGGCAATTCATGGTTTCAGCCGCCGTTTTCCCGTTTTTTACATTGTATATTTTTTATCGTTGTTCATAAAAAAACTATAAATTTTAATATATTAATAAAATTATTTGTGCTTATATTAGCATCATTAGTTCCCAGAACACTATCCCATCTTTCTTGTTCTAACAATGAGTCAATTTTGTCATGATCTATGTAGTACTGATAATTATATTTCTTTTGTTTTATTATATTATTTGATTGGAGTTTTATATTTAGTAAGATGGGATCATGGTCTGTAAACTCACGGTCCAAAATTACAGCATTTAGGTTTTTAAAGAAATGGATTTTACATTTTGCCACGTATTTTAATGAATTTAAAACAAAATCAAATTTAGAAAAATAAAGAAATTTAACTAAAGGAAATACAACTCCAGCTGAGTTCGGTAGTGGTCTCTCTACTGGCAAATTAGTGCCCAGCTCAGCCGTAGAGGTAAGTAAACAAATACTAGTGAGTCGCGCCACCGATTTAGACGGTCAAAATCGGAAACCCCTGTTGTTCCAGGCACTACTTTACCCACTGGAGATAATTAAATAAATTTTGAATATTTAACGGTTCTAATTGAATTACACAATAACTGAAAATAACGATAAGTGAGCTAAATAAAACTAAAATATCAACTAGACTCTTCTTTAATAAACAATTTTCTAGAATACAGACTGTCAAGCCTCGTGCCTGACAACACAATTGATATTTATAAAAAAAAAATTATGCGAACAATAAAAAAAAGTAAATTTATCAAAAGGTGTGATCTCACGCAATACAAAAACAAGGAAAAATAGATTTTAACTAAAAACTAAAGACTAAAGCCCGACTTAAGACTAATATAGCTTATCTGTTAATCTGAATAAGTTTCCGCAGTCCTGGGCTTCTCCAATACTTAGACTGGTACCAAAATCAAGCCTGTTCTTGAACCAAAAGGCTTGCACCAATCGTAATAACTTAAACTCGTACTAAGTATAGGATCAGCAATCCAAATTCTGCTTAACTAAGACTTATGCCCGTAACTAGAAATGTAGCCGGTAACTAAAACCCTAAAATCGTAATTTAGCATTAACATTAGCTTAAACAGATTTTAATGACTCCTTGAATTAATTTGACTTAATAACTTTAATACAATTTGTACACATTAACGTAAATTTGTACTACAATGAAAGAATAAAAATGAATTTAAATGAATAATACAACATTTAGAAGTTGACTTCTCTGAATTTATAATTAATAAGCAAAACTAATGATTTAAATATACTCAACAAGCTTAAATTTGACTTGCTAGTCACAGCAAAATTATAACAATAAATTAAATCAAAATTTACATAAAATTAATTAATAATAGTAAAAAAAAAATAAGCGAAAAGAAGTCTAGTTTCACATTAATAAAACCTACATACGACACAAAGAAATACATATGTAAAATCAAGATTTTTAAATTAAAATTTGCGGTTATATGGCGTTATTAATCTAGTAAAATATAAATACGTGACTCACCTATCAAAATAGGGATATTCTTTTCTCGGTAAACTTGTGACACAATTACTTCGTTGCTAACTGCAATGATGGGGAATCCTGACCACAATTCGCTGTCTGAACAGTCTTAAACTACCAAATACCACAACTGTTTGTTCGTTGGACCACCTACACTCAAAGAAACGAGAGAAAGAAACCATGAGAATCGACGAACCACATGTATAAAGAAACGTGTACTCACCAACAGAAGATTTAATTAAATAGCCGGACACCATGCCGTATTTTCCACCGAATTCACCAAAATTCAGAAAAATCTCTTCCACAATATTCGATGGAAATAAACGAGGTTAAATTTCGTAAATCCAAACTAAATTGTCTTCGATGATTGAAGATAACAAATTAAACTCAAGACAAATCTTCTTAACGATGCTTTCACCACAAAGGTTCGTAAATGAAAAGAAAGACGATTTCCCACGTCACTTCGATCACTATAATTTGACACACGTCGAAATAAGATATGGCCTCTACTATAGGGACAAACCGTAGCTTATTCAGCCAACAACTTACGAACAAACAGGGGTCATTTGATACGACCAATCTTAATATTTATACAGACGACAACAAAAATCTCAACATTACCTAATTTCCCCATTTATTTTCGATTTTATTAAGCAAGATATAAATATATCGAAACACTGACTGCAGAACACTATAGAATACGATAGAGCTATCGACAAAAAAAAAAGAAGAAGAAGATGTACCAGGCTGGTAAAAGCGAAAGTGACAGAATATTTCTAATACTTACAAGTATTCCTAAACTAAATTTTAATAAATATACTTTCAAAACAATTACAGCGATATTAAGAATAATTTATGGTCGAAAATAATAAACAACAGTTGGCGATTGACTATAAACGAACCAATCAGCCAGTTCTCGACCCAGTAGACCTTTAATAATACGAGCTTTCAAGGTAAGAATACACTGTTTTTATTGATTTAAATATCTCAGTGTTAACGAGAAAATAGCCCGTGACAATTTTATGAAAAAATGGTCTAGACAAGACTTTGAGTCACCTAATTTTCTGGTTGCATCATTCACTATGCTGACAAAACCCTTGCTTTCCATTATTGTGACGTAGTCAATGGTGGTTCTTGACTCTGTGTCCAGGAGGTCAATGTTCATGTCTCCGGTAAAGACATACACTCGATTAGAGTCATATGTTTTGTTTTCCAGGATCTTGCTTAAATTGACCATGCATGTCTCAGTAGTTGTTGCAAATCCTCTGTAAGTGGCTAATATTTCTACTGGTTAATTGTTCTTTTGGACCGTGACCGAGGCCAACTTCAAGTTTCCTTCAATATACAGTTTACTTTCGACCAAGACTTCTTCCCTTGCATACACAACCCAGCCATCACACCTATTTAATGTACTGTCATTAAAAATCATGTTGAAGCCCGGTATGTTAAAATCATTGATATTGTACACTCTATGAGACTCCGACATTACAATCACATCAAAATGTCCCCGTAGCGACTCCATAAACACCAGAAAATGATCAAAGTTTTTGTATACGCTTCTAATATTTAAATGGATTATGTTAATATCACTCTAATTATTAAAAAAACTTATATAAGTCAGATTATCACAAGTAATTGCATCTTTAGACTTATAGTCAACAATACGAGGAGGAAATATCTTCACTTGCTAGTAATGTTTAATCATCAACTTCGTTATCTGAAATTTAAGTCCTCGGTCATGAGAAACCCGCGTATGAAGATTTTTCAGAAGATCCCAAAGAGAAAAAAAGAAAAGCTGACATATTAAAAATTAGGGAGATTTCAGCAAGCAATCTAAAAAAACAAGCTGAAAAAATGCTTCAAAACTTTAATTCAAAATATCCTGCCACTAAAAAGGGCGACACAGTTAGAGCTTGATACCCAGATGTCGACAGAGGTCGCACTGACGGAAAAAATATTTTGGCAATTGTCCTTCAAATAATAGATGCCAATCTTTATGATTTAGGCACGAAAAATGGAATCCTAAATCAACTTTATGCTAGGAACCAATTAACAATATGTAATGAAAAGTTTATTTAAGCTGAAGAAATTCCACAGACAGAAATTTCACTAAGGGAATGTTCAAGACTGGGGGCCAAGGCTATAGTCTTTGTAACTCGAAATGTCACCAAAGCTGTTCTAATAAATAGTAGCTCTAGACTTTGACATTTTGTGTAAATTTGTTATTGTAAATACATACCTAATATGTTTTTTTTTTCAGTTTGTTACTTAAAAATTTAGAGAGAGAATATCATCCATTTCTCGAATATGGTCAAATAGTAATACCAAAGAAAACTCAAAGTCTCGTACCACACAAATTATTTTATTGTATTCGAAGCAGAATAAATTGACAACTAGTTTCGACCAACAAATGTCATCATCAGGTATGTGAAAAAATATGGAAAATGGTAGAAAGTGATAATACTAATAGTAAAGTTTAACAACTTACCAAATGCAAAAAGGTAATAATAATACAATTGTATAAAAAGTATTTCCATGGAAAGTAGCTTAGGTGGTAGCACCGGTTACAATATCTTCCACACAAAATGTTCTGCGATATTTAAAAATTTGTTTTAATATTTATAATAAATTCTCTTATTTTTGTACGTAGAGAAATGTGAATAAAAATATTCTCAAATTGCCCACTCGACTTACAACATTACTCATAATGTCCGGGCAATGTGATATTTTTTATATAAGTTATCATTTTGTCCAAACCCTTCGGGTACTTTTTTAATTGCCCGGGTATTATAAATAATGTCCAATTATTTACATTGCCCGTAACATATATACAATATACAACGAGAGGTGGAGGAGTTCTGATTTTCATAAATGATAAAATGTGTTGTCAAAAAATTAAAGTAGATCACTACGCTATTGAACATATATTTACTTTTGTTAAGTTTGGCTCAATGCAACTGATAGTAGGAGGTGTTTATATACCCCCAAACCTATCAACACCATTGTGATGTTGTAGAAGCTATTTGTCACAATTATTCATCGGCAAAACTCATTCTATGCGGAGATTACAATTTACCTAAAGCTACATGGAGGAATGTGAATGATAGAATTGAAGTCAGTTGTCCACCAAGTAGTCATGCTGGGATTGTGGCTGAATGTTTTTCGTTTTAAGACTTACACCAAGGTATTACCATTCCTAATAATCATAATGTATTTTTAGATCTTATGTTTAGTCATTTTAACGATTTATCGGTTTATATTGCTAATGATTATTTGCTCGAGAGTAACTTTCATCATGTTCCGTATTTCTGTCAAATCAACTTAAAGAATGTCAATACTTTAAAATATCAATACCACTATTATGATTTTAAAAATACGCATTTTAATTTACTTAATAACTACTTAGCAACTATTCAGTGGGATACGTTGTTTCTTAATAAAAATATGAATGAGTGCTGTGACATATTCTATAAAAGTTATTTATGATATGAGTGTTAAAAGTGAGGTTTTATTTTGTGAGTGAAAACGTTTGTGAAATGAGCGGAGCGAATTGAACAATTTCACGAACAAAATAAAATCACTTTTAACACAAATACCATACAATGTTTTTTGTACAACTTCCCTATTTTGATAATGAAACGAGCGAATTTGCAATGACAATAAACCAAACCGTGTTAAAAGTAAACTAAACCGTGTTAAAAGTAAACTTGTTTACATGGCAACGTGTTAAAAGTATTTTTAACACGCTGTTATGTAAACAATCGTTTTTAACATTGTTTGCTATCATTAAAAGTGTCACTTTTAATGACAGTTGTACAAAAAATATTAAATGAAGCTGTTTGTAATTATGTACCTTTAAAAAAATCAAGAAGCTCAAATTTTCCCAACTATTTTACACTCGAACTAAGAAAACTAATAATTAAAAAGAAAATATCTCATAGAGATTATATACCAACTGGAACTCAGAGAGATTATCATCAGTTCTCCAGATTACGTGCTGAATGCAAAGTGCTAGCTCAGCGTGATTATAATGAATACTTGAGAAGGACTGAGGATAACCTTTCTGAAAATCCACGATACTTTTGGACATTTGTTAACAACCAGAGAAAAGGATTTGAGCTTCCCGATTGCATGTTTTATAATGGGCAAATAGCTAGTGGAGGTCAGGAAATTGCTGATTGGTTTTCTCAATACTTTTCTTCTGTTTATCGTACTGGTGGCCTAAATGTACCTGAATTTAAATTTAAAAATTCTATTGATTTTACGCTTAATAAAATTAATATTAGAAGTGTATTTGAAAAGGTTTCACATCTGCCTGATAAACTATCTTCGGGTCCAGATAAAATTCCCGAGTTTTTAATAAAAAATCTTTAATATAGTTTAACTCAACCCCTGTGTTTACTATTTAATAAATCTTTGGAAGAGGGTGAGCTTCCTAATATATGGAAAGACTGCTATGTTGTTCCTATTTTTAAGTCTGGTGAAAGGGACTCTATGGAGAATTATAGAGGTATAGCTAGACAGTCAGCTATACCTAAACTGCTTGATTCACTCGTATATGATCAGCTAAGCTGGAAGTGTAAAACTTTAATAAGTGAGACCCAACACGGTTTTTCGAATGGAAGATCTATTTTAACTAATTTGGTATTATACGAGAGCTTTCTGTTAGATGCTTTGGAGTAGGGAAAGCAGGTTGATTCTGTTTATACTGACTTCTCCAAGGCATTCGACAGGATGAGTCATGTGATCCTTATCGCTAAGTTGCATGCGTTGGGTTTTGATCCAGTCTCTATCAGATGGTTTAAAAGTATGCTTACTAACCGAAGACAAAAAGTAAAAATAGGAAACTATAAATCTTGTTATATTGATATACCATCTGGGGTACCACAGGGTATTTATTAACGATCTGGTTGAGCAGCTGTCAGACTGTCATTTCTTATTGTACGCTGACGATTTTAAAATCTTTAAAACTATTAATTCTTCGATAGATAGCAGTATCTTACAGCAAAATCTTAATGAACTCTCTGAGTGGACTACAAAGAATCTCTAAACATTGCAAAATGTTTTAAGATTTGCTTTTTTAAAAATACGAAGAAGTTTGAAAATATTAACTACATTAATAATCAGCCATAACAAGCTGTTAATTCGATTAGAGACTTAGGGGAAATATTTGATTCTCAGTTGACTTTTAGAGAGCATTATAATTATGTTACGGGTAAAGCTATGCAAATGTTGGGATTTGTTTTAAGAACATGCAGAGATCTTTTAGTAGATTCTCTGAAAATATTATACTGCTCCCTTGTTAGGTCTCATCTGGAGTATGCATCAACAGTATGGTCCCCTTATCACAACATATATAAGCTTCAACTTGAGAATGTGCAGAGGAAATTTATTAAGTACTGTTCGTATAAACTTGGTATAGGAGGAAGGGTTGATGAGGCATCCATATTACTAAAGTTACAACAATTAGAAAAACGAAGAAGCATTTCTGACATGTGCTTTACTTTTAAAATAATTAACGGCCAAATTGACTGTCCTTCTCTCCTAACACAAATTAAATTAAAAGTTCCTACACGAACGCTTCGTAATATCGATACATTTGCTGTACCTTTTCATCGTACAGTACAGACTATGGAGCTAACTCTCCTATTTCTCGATCCCTATCATTATTAAATGCAAATGGGCAGAATGATCCTGTTCAAAGCTCTCTTAAAAATTTTAAGAAAAGATTGAATGCTTTATTTTAACAACTATTATTTTGTAATTTTATTTTGTAATTTTAACTTTGTGATTTTAAATTGTAATTGTTTTTAGCATTTTTTTTAATTAGATTTAAGTTTCACCACTTAATGTAAAATTATGTATTGTATTGTATTTTATTAATGGGGCATCCCGTATACTTTATAAATAAATAAATAAATAAATAAATAAATAAATAAATAAATAAATAAATAAATAAATAAATACATACACACGTACATATATAACTATAATCAATATAAATAAATAAAATAATATAAACAACAAAATATTAATTAATAGTGTTTAACGCGTAATGATTGTAAATCTGTAAAATCTAAGTACACCCTCTTGTCGCAACGTTGTCATATTTATAAGGCCATCATTTTCTACGACTATCCTTCTCACACCATACACCTTCCTACCTGAGTTGTTACGGTAAGGCACTATAAACATAGGTATTATCGTCAGCCATGTTTTGTCCAATGTCAACCACAAAACTAGAGATAATAGAACAGATGTGTTGAAGCCTAATATAAAGTTGGCAACAAGTTCCGACATCAGCGCACCATGTTTTTGTTTAAAATTTTACTTTAACACCCTTTTTATGCTTAAAGTACCTTAAATTTATTTTAAACTAAAACCACTAATAGTACTTACTCTGTTACTATACCGTTATAAGTACTTTTTCGCTTTTCGCACTACCAGCTAGTTTAGTTCCCATTTTCACCACAAAATACGATTGCACGTGTCTCTTTAAGTTGTCTATGGTCTGACACGTAAATTGATTGACATTGGAATAAAAATGGCTGATGATAATACCTATATCTATAGTGCCTTAGTTACGGTACTCAATTTGGCTATACTCGGTTAGACATATGGTTAATAGTAATTAATTTATAATTTTGATTATGTTGTTAATAATGTAATCAATTCACTTTTTAACTTTAACGTATACAACGTAGGTATTTTATTATGTCATTAGATTTTAAGTCCATTTATATTTCTTTTAGCTTTGAAAAAGACGCTAAATATACGTCAAAACCTTAGCTATTAGAAAAATTAAACTTGTTTTTGTTTTTTCAATTGGTCTGTTCTATTCCCACTAATCCTCGATAAGCAGTTGAATCAAGGACGCTGATATCTACAGAAAGTGCTATTAATCCTATATATTATATATATATATATATATATATATATATATATATATATATATATATATATATATATATATATATATATATATATATGTAAAGAAATAATTATTATTTCTTTATTTTGAATTTTGGCGATTCACACGGTATCAGTTCTACGATTTTGTCATTTTTACGGTTACCGTGTTTAATATGTCAATAAGGGATGTCATATAATAGAAATTGTTAAATTCATTTTATGAAATATAATAGTGGATTTAATTTGTGGAAAAAGTGTACAGAAATAAACTTTATTGTCGTTTCTTTGTTTACAGGTATGTTACCTATACCTTTATATTTTGGTTAAGTGTTTAATTTTTAACTTTGTATTTACGAAATAAAACTTTGTTTACAGAGCAACACAACAGTTTATTTTAATTGATTCTACAAGAGAAAGAAAGATCTTATAAAACGACAATCTTGTTTGAAAATATGGAAAAACTTCAATTCAAATTTACATTATTGCCCGGAAGTGATGGAAAGTCAAACATTTATTCCATTACCTCAATAGCCACGCAGGAAAATAAAGTGTATGCAATACCTGAAGAATTACAATCGGCTGTCCATCACAAAGAAATAGTTAAAACTTCTACATATAATAAAGTGAAGAATAGTTTAAAGAAAAGGTACCAAATAAGGAAAGTCTGGATAACAATGACAGAAGAGTTAGCTAGTATTTATATAGATGAAGACGGTAACTTACAATTTGGTGATCAATATCTGGAAGAAATAATAGAAGAACAAGTGGAGCAGACTACACAAGAAAATAAACAGGAAAGCTTGAAATTAATTGCGGAGAAATTTGTAATAGAAAAATTTACCAGTAGAAATTCCAATGCAAAACTGTGGATTGACATTTTTGAAAGAGAATGTTTGCGATTTGATGTGACATCAGATGAAAAAAAAATTGAAATACTCAGACTGTTTATGGATAAGACCTGCGCTGATTGGTACAGTTCTATGGTTATGAAATTGACATTGGACTGTGAATGGTCTACATGGAAAAATAAATTTTGTGAAACATTCGCCAATAAGGGATGGCACCCAGTCACTTATGCACTGTTTTTTAAATATAAAGACGGATTTTTACTGGAATACGCTATAAAAAAGGAAAAACTTATACTCGAGATGAGATCATCAATTGATAAAGGCACTTTAATAGACCTTATTGCAGCGGGGTTACCAGAAGTTGTACTCAATAAAATCGACAGGGAAACATTAAAAGATACAACGGATTTATTTAATGAGATCAACAAGCATGAACACTTGATAAATAAACGAAATAATATGACCAAGAGAAACTATGGAAATCAGAAGGCATATGGGAAAAGTGAAATAAAAACTCCATGTAAAATATGTGAAAAGTTAAATAAAGGATCACGTTATCATGATGAAAATTTATGCTGGTTTAAAGAAAAAGAAGATGAGAAAATAAAGAAAAATTCCATTAGGCATGTCAACAACTCGGTGATTGAAGCAGAGTTAAATGAGACTGACCAAAAAAACTAATAGTAACACCATTAATAACTGTCAAACTAATTTTAAATAATAAATTACAAATAAATGGAGTATATGATTCAGGTTCCAATGTTTCTTTAATAAATTCAAAATTATTAAAACTAGAGAGAAGAGGGAACAGTACAAATGAAGCAAATTTAATTACAATTAATGGTGTTCAAAAGACAAGTGGTTTGACAAATTTAAAAATAAAGATTTTTGGATTAGAGAAACAAGTTGATGTGTACATTATTGATGAAAAACACTTTAAATATGACTTTTTAATAGGATTAGATTTGATAAAAGAATTTAAATTAATTCAAACTGAAGACTTAGAAATTATTCAGAAGCAATATCCTAATAATGAAAATTTCGATAAAATGGAACAATTAACTACAACTTTAAATAATAGATCGACAAATGATGAAGAAAACAGTAATATCTTAAAAAGATATGAAATAAATTTTAACGAACATATAAAAGAGGAAGATTTTCAAATTACAATAAATCATTTAGATGAGGATAGAAAAGACAAAATAGATGGATTGATAAGCAAATATAAATCAGTGTTTGCAAAAGATAAATATGATATTGGCACTGTAAATGGATATGAAGCAAGAATAGATTTATTGGTAGAAAAATACTGCAGTAAAAGGCCTTACAGATGCACCGTGGAAGATAAAAAAGAAATAGAACATCAAATAGCAAAATTATTGGATAACAAATTAATAGAAGAATCTTATAGTCCATTTGCAGCACCTGTAACGCTTGCATTTAAAAAAGAAGATAACAAGAAATCAAGACTATGCATAGACTTTAGGGATTTAAATAAAATTGTGGTTCCTCAAGCTCAACCGTTTCCGTTGATTGAAGATTTAGTTGCAAAGACCAGAAACTGTAAATTTTTCTCGACCTTAGATATAAATTCAGCATTTTGGTCTATTCCTTTACGAATAGAAGACAGAAAGAAGACAGGATTCATAACTCAAGAAGGAAAGAAGGACATTTTCAGTGGACCTGCTTACCCTTTGGATTAAAGACATCTCCAGCTATTTTCCAAAGAATTTTAAGTAATATATTGAGAAAATACAAGCTTACAGATTTTACCGTTAATTATATCGATGATATATTAATTTTTTCTAATAATTTTGATCAACATATTAATCATTTGGAGCAATTACTGGAAGCCATAAAAAGAGAAGGATTTAGACTTAAATTCACAAAATGCACATTTGCGTCAGACTCTGTTAAATATCTGGGATATATAATACAAAATAATTCAGTTAAACCTGTTAAAGACAATGTCATCTCTATAAAGAATTTTCCAACTCCTACAACTCAAAAGCATATTAGACAGTTTCTTGGGAAAATAAATTTTTATCATGAATATATTCCAAGAAGTGCTATGTTATTAGAACCCTTGCATAGTTTACTCAGAAAAAATCAGAAATTTATTTGGTCTGATGAATGCCAAAAATCGTTTGAGATGGTAAAAAACCTATTATGCACTCAACCTATTCTAGAAATTTTTGATCAAAATCTGCCTATCAATATCTATACTGATGCTTCTATAGAAGGCATTGGCGCTATTTTAAAACAAATACAACTTGATGGAAAAGAAAAGCCAGTGGCATATTTTTCAAAGAAACTGAATGAAGCTCAGAAGAAAAAAAAGGCAATTTATTTAGAATGTTTAGCTATCAAAGAGGCCTTAAGATACTGGCAGTATTGGTTATTAGGTAAATCATTTACAGTATATTCAGATCATAAACCTTTGGAAAATATGAATTTAAAGTCAAGAACTGATGAAGAACTAGGGGATATGATGTATTACTTGTCGCAATATGAGTTTCAAATAAAATACGCTCCTGGAAAAAATAATCTAGAGGCAGACTGCTTAAGCCGAAACCCAGTATTGGAGTCAAATGAAAACACAGATGAACAATTAAAAGTAGTAAATTTAATAAATTTGGAAGATATTATAAAAGATCAAGAAAATAATAGAGAAATACAAAATTATAAAAATAGAGTGATAAGAAAGCAAAATTTATATTATAAAAAAGTGGGGAAGAACGAAAAAATAATTTTATCAGAAGAATTCAGTTTAAAGTTCCTAAAGAATATACATAAAAGCTTTTGCCATATTGGAGTCGGACAGATGGAAAAAACTATAAGTCCATTCTATTCTACAAAAAATTTGTCAATAAATATTAGAAAAGTTTGTAGAAATTGTACAACTTGTATAAAAAATAAATCAAGAGATTATGACAAATTTGGATGTATGTCTCAGCTAGGACCGGCAACAAAACCTTTTCAAATAATTTCTATTGATACAATAGGAGGCTTTGGAGGGTCAAGATCAACAAAAAAATATCTCCATTTGTTAGTGGATCATTTCACTAGGTATGCATTTATTCTTACATCAAAAACTCAATCAGCAAGTGATTTTATAAAGCTTGTCACAAATATATCGAAAACAGAAAAAATAGGTATGATTCTGACAGACCAATACCCAGGAATAAATTCTAATGAATTCAAGAGGTTCTTAAATGACAAACAAATACACATTATATTTACAGCAGTAAATGCACCATTCTCTAATGGTTTAAATGAAAGGCTTAATCAAACATTGGTGAATAAAATTAGATGCAAAATTAATGAAAGTGAAAAAAAACAGGCTTGGACAACAATAGCACAAGAATGTGTAAATAAATATAATGAAACTAATCACTCGGTTACAGGATTTTTACCATCTTATCTATTGTATGGTACGAATGTCACTATTCTACCAAAAGAGCTAAGTCAAGAAATATCGTATAATGATTGGATAAGGGATAAACATATTGCACTTGAGAATACAAAAAAAATCACATAACTATAATAAAAGATTATTTGACAAAAATCGGAAAACTTGGGTTTTTAATGTGGGAGATATGGTTTTTGTGGAAAATGGTAATAAACTAAACAGGAAGAAATTAGATGAATTAAGAATCGGACCATATAAGATAACTGAAAAAATTTCGAATTCAATATACAAAGTAGATACGGGTCACAAAAAAATGGAATCAAACCTTTTTCACATAACAAAGCTAATTCCTTTTCCATTGTTGGAAGAAACAATACTAGAGAAAGAAGAGTGAAGATATATATAAAGAAATTTTCACAGGAAAATTTTTTTTCAAGGAGGGTAGATGTAAAGAAATAATTATTATTTCTTTATTTTGAATTTTGGCGATTCACACGGTATCAGTTCTACAATTTTGTCATTTTTACGGTTACCGTGTTTAATATGTCAATAAGGGATGTCATATAATAGAAATTGTTAAATTCATTTTATGAAATATAATAGTGGATTTAATTTGTGGAAAAAGTGTACAGAAATAAACTTTATTGTCGTTTCTTTGTTTACAGGTATGTTACCTATACCTTTATATTTTGGTTAAGTGTTTAATTTTTAACTTTGTATTTACGAAATAAAACTTTGTTTACAGAGCAACACAACAGTTTATTTTAATTGATTCTACAAGAGAAAGAAAGATCTTATATATATATATATATATATATATATATATATATAAATAATATGTAAGAGATGATACAAAAGTATCTAGTGCCGTGCTGTCAATAATAAATCCAGTTTTCAACTGAAATGGTGTTTGGTTAGATTTTCTAACCAAACACCATTTCAGTTGAAAACTGGATTTATTATTGACAGCACGGCACTAGATACTTTTGTATCATCTCTTACATATTGTTATATAAGACTGTCACAAACGCTCTGTTCGTTTTATATATATATATATATATATATATATATATATTGAGATGATATTAGTTACTATGCTATATTAAATAAGAATGTAGAAGGAAAATCTAATGGAAAATAGAGAAAGGAAATTTTCTTATTTCGGGTCAGAGCGCAAATGTAGTAACATTAGGATCAATTATTATCATCTTCTTCATAATTCCTAAAAAAGAAAAAAGGAAATAGAATAAAAAAAAAAAATTACAAATACATTTCAAAGATTTTTATTTAAAGACTCAAAAATGATTAATCTACATTATATAAAATTTTGATAATTATGGAATTGATAAATGGGTAAAGTAGATAATTAGAAGTTTATAAAATTGCCAATACGTTAGTAATCAAACATTAATTTTAATAGTTATTTATGCAACTAGTGCGTAAAGTGACCTTTTTTGACGAATGTGAATGTTGTCGCATAAGCCGCAGGCGAATGCGACAATCACATGAGTCAAAAAAGGAACATTTACGCACGAGTTGCATACAATATTTTTTCTACAACCGAATTTCTTTACAAGAAATACAAGTATAGGACTGATTTTTTTTTACGCACTACTGCAAAAAAAATATTATATTTAAAACATATTTTAGATAACAAAATATTTATTTTCTAAATTAATCTTACCTATAATACCGGTACATAGAAACGCGAAATGCTTGAATTATAAATTAATTGAAATGTCAATCAGTCAGACCCTACGTATATTTAAATAAAAATACTTAGGTACCCTTATTCATGAACTGATATTTCTGTCATATTAAAAATCAGATTAAAAATTACTGAATATAATATCTAGTTTTGTATGTATTAAACTGCAATAATTTAACAATTAAATATATTTACACAAATTTACACAATTAAATAATAAAAAAAAAAGTTTCCTAACCCGGAATTGAACCCGAGTCAGCTGGGTAGAAGCCAGACACCTTACGTTCTCGGCCAATAACACACTTAAAAATCTTTGCATAATCTTATAAAAGACGGTGCTTATTTTACTTTTTTTTACTAGTTAAAAAAAAACTTTTTTTTTCACTAGTGAAAAAAAGTTAAACTTTACGAACCTTAAACCGTGCGTAAAGATAATACTTTACGCACGGTTGTAGAAAAATGAATTAGGGGTGTAAGTAAATGAGAAAATTAAATTATAAAAAAACATCACAAATAGTTAAAATAAATGTTAAAACTTCTACTTACTTTTAAATTATACAAATTTACCAAACATATTCTAATTTATTAATAGTTCAAATGCCAAATGAAATATTCTGAAAAAGAGAAAATTATTAGTTTGTAGTGCTAGTAAATTTCATAAGAATATAAAAAAGAATGATCATTGTTTTAAATTGTAATATTGAATCAAGAATTAGATTTTGTTAATAATTTTTTTTTAAATAAGAAATTAGTAGGCGATTAGGTGGAAAAGATGTATAGATTTAAGTTTGTTGAATTAGTCAGTTGTTTCTTTGTTGATTTGATAGAATCTCTCTTGTTTTCTGGTTGTTGAAATAGAAGTTGTATTAAAAATTTGCTCCGTAGAAATTTTGAGTTTTTTTTGAAAGTATTGATAATAGAAAGTATTAAAACAGTTTAAAGTATAAAGATTATCCCAAGGTAACCAGAGAAAGCAATTGGTAAGAGAAATTTATATGATTTTATGAAGAAATAGATATTTCAATTTGGGGGCTGAGCACTATATGGTATAACAGTATTTTAATTGAGTTAATGAAGATTAAATTAATATTTAACAAGAAAGAAAGTCATAATTACACTTACCAGAGAAAATAGTAACAATCCATCGCTTGGTTTTGAAGAGGAATTGATTATTTGATCTTCATAAAGTTTCCTGAAATCTTTGCTGTATTGGAGGAAGAAAATAGATTGTCCTGAGAACTGAATCCTGATTCCAGAAGAGGAGTGAAGCTTCACACAAATGGTAACAACTTTGCACTCGTTATAATAAAGAATTCTTCTGTGTTTGATTTTTGTAATTTTCATGAACATTTTTTATTTCACTGTTTTATATATTTAACTAAATTAATTTTATTCACTTTTTGATAAGTTTAATCTGAATTGTTTATCCACTCAAATCAGAATACTTCATTTCATATATTTGATGAATATTTGGGTTTATTAACGGTATCTTTGAAGTTTGACACATTTTGAATTAGAAAGGTTAAAAATTTATATACAATTCATGCCTAGAAATTATCGTTGGTCTAGGATAGTGCGGTTTTACAGTCATTTTATTGCAAATTTGTGTATTAACTGATTTTGAATCTAGTTTGGTTGAATATTTGAACTCTGACCTTGATATAAGGGAATAGCCGGTAGCATATTTAATTAATCATATTGGAAAATAATTACATTGAGTTAATTCTTACCTATTCACTATTTATATTTAAAATTCAAAATTAATTAAAGGTAAGGAATATTTTATAACATAGTGATTGATATTATCTAAACATATTATTATTAAATTCTTACACACTCATATATGTTATAAATTTTGGCGCCCAACGTGGGGCTCTAAATAATCAAAATTAGAGCCGATTTAAATAATTAAAACTTGAGAATTTTTTTAAAATTTTTTTTTCATTATTTCGCTCTAAACAATCAAAACTAGAGCCTTTTTAAAGAATAGAAACTTTAGAATTTTCGGATATTAAAAACACTAGTCAAGAAAATTTTGTTTGGTAAATTTTTTTTTTTTTTTTTTGAGATTTATTTGCTTGATTCTGATTGATCAGAATAATAAAATAATTAAAAGACATTTGCTTGGTAAATCTTTATTAAGATAAAGGTATTTTTTTTTAAAAAAATTGGATATTATTTGTATATATCTCTGGAAAATTTAAATTATAACTATGGATAATAACGTAAGAGGAAATGCATGGGGATTTCTTCCTAATATTATGTCACACTATAACAATACCGGAATTAAATTTGATGGAAACATTAATCATATACATCCAAAAGTATTTGTAAATATAATAAAAAGTAAAACAAATTATATTAGTGATTTTTCGGAAAAAAAACTGTTGATCCGTGATATGTTAACAGGACATCCTTTACTATGGTTCGGCAATAAAGAAAATCAAATGTCGTCAATAAAAGATTTCGAAGAGCAATTTTGTAGATATTTCTGGGGGGAAATTCAACAAGCTACCTTTAGAGAAAAACTGTATTTTGGAAAATATGACTATAATAAAGAAAAAAATTTTAATGCATATGCAATGCAACTATATAATAATGCACAATATTTAGAACCAAAAATGAGGGAAGAGGATATAGTTTTGTACATTGCGAGACAATTTAATCACAAAGTAGCAGAAACAGTAGCTTTACAGAACATTAAAACTATGGAAAATCTATCAAATTATCTGCAGAGATTAGAGAGAATCTTGATGAGTGAGAACAGAAATAATGGGGTTAATAGATTTAATGATAGAAATAGGGATGAAAATAGGAATTATGGTAATGACAGATTCAATGATAGGAATAGGGAATTTAATAGGGGATATAGTAATTTTAATAGGAGAGAAATTAGAGGAAATGGTTACAGGAATGACAATAGGGAATTTGACAATAGGAATAGTAGAAATTGGGAGAATCGGAATTTTGATAGGAGAAATAGGGATAATACAAACAATAATAATTTTGATAGATATAGAGGCACAGGAGATAGGTGGAATAGAAGTCATGATAATAATGGTAGAAATCAAATTAACAATATTAAAGAAGACAATTTGATGATCAGAGAGGAAGTTAAAATTATAAAAAAAGAATGTGACCAGAAGAGTGAACAACAAAACATGAATTTAAGAACAGAAATACAGGACACAGGAATGAAAATTAGGGGGGAAATTGAAAAAGTTGTGGCAATTGGAATAACAGAAGTAGAAAAATCAAGGAAAGAAAATTTACCGGAGCAAATTGAACGTGAAGTCAACAAACAAACAGAAATTATAAAAAAAGAAATAAGACAAATACGGATACAAGAGCAAATTAATGAAGGATTAGATGAAGTAAAAGAAAATATGAATAATAAACCAGAGGAAAATAATAAAGAATTGGATGAGACTAATGAAAGATTGAATAAAATCACAGAAGATATCAAAGAAAATACAGATATGGAATTTGAAGAGAACAATAAGAAATTGAATGAGACTAACGAAATATTGGAGAAAATAGAAGATGATAGTAAGAAATTTGAAGAGAATAACGAAATATTGGATGAAATAAAAGAAGATATGAGAGAAGATATAAATAAGGAATTTGAAGAGAAACTGGAAGGGAATAATGAAAAATTGGATGAAAGGAAAGAGGATTTTATGAAAGACGTAGATAAGAAGTTTGATGAAATGATTAAAAATATTAAAATGATTATGGATAAAAATATTATGAATATAAATAAAACTATTGAAAAGAAATTTGAAGAGAATAATAATAAAGTGGATCAGACTAATAAAAGAGTGGAGGAAGGAAAAGAAGATACTAAGATATTTAGAAGAGAAACTAATAATATAAAACAAGAGGATTTGAAGAGCACGGAGGAAGAGACAAATCAAATAGATAAAGAAAAGGAGAAATTTATTAAGAAATTCGTAGGTGAATATAAAGCAAAACAAGTAGAAAAGTGTGAAAATAAAATAACGCAAAAAGATGAGTGCAGTGATATACTGCTAAGGAATACGGATAGAATGAATAAGTCAAAACAAGTAGAAGAAATTCAAACAATAATCCACCATGAAACGTTAAACAACAGACAAGTACAAGTTAATGAAACTATTGATAATAAAGAAAATGTTGAAGAAAATGAAACTACTTTTAAGGAAGCTATTGTAGCAATAAACCAACCTGAACCGCTTATAACATGTAATGTAGAAATTAATATTACAAAAATAGATAATATGAATATTAGAAAAGAGATTATTGAACCTCGATTTGAAACTTTCTCAAAAACAGAGAAAGTTGAAAGACACAGTATTATACAAACTATTAAAGAAGATATAAAAAAGCAAAAGGAAGAAACAACAGAAAAGTCAGATTGTGAAATAAGAGAAGCAAAGTTACAATTAGTAAAGAAGATAATTAGGAATATGTTAACAGAACATTCATTATTATGGTTCAGTAACAAAAAAAATCAAATTTTGTATGTGGATGATAAGCAATTATGTAACGATTTCTTGGGGAAGATAAAACGAGTAGTATTCCGAGAAAAATTGTTTATTTGTAAATACCAAGAAAGGGGGAAGAAATTTAAAAATATAGTAGGTATTGGGTATATTTGGAATTATCAGGAAAGAGGCAAGATAGTTAGATGTATAGGAAAATTTATTAAAAAAGGGGAAATAATTCGAAAACTAGAAAAACAAATTATATTTGAATAAATGTTAGAAAGAAAGAATAAATGTGATAGGAAAAAAAAAGTAGAAATAAAGAAATTTATAAAGAAAATGCATGGGTAGATGATATTAATAGCAAAGTTTTGTAAATAATAGTATTAAGATGTAAATATCAAATTAAGATTGAATGGTTTTATTGAAAAAAGGTTTATACAATCTGTGCAAATAATTTTAATTGAGGCTAAAGTTTTTGTAAAATGAGTGTTTATTTATAAAAACAAATAGATTAAAATTATAATTTTTAATCCAACATCAATGAAATGTTTGATGTAAAAATTTTAATTGGGGGATTTGAGATGATATTAGTTACTATGCTATATTAAATAAGAATGTAGAAGGAAAATCTAATGGAAAATAGAGAAAGGAAATTTTCTTATTTCGGGTCAGAGCGCAAATGTAGTAACATTAGGATCAATTATTATCATCTTCTTCATAATTCCTAAAAAAGAAAAAAGGAAATAGAATAAAAAAAAAAAAATTACAAATACATTTCAAAGATTTTTATTTAAAGACTCAAAAATGATTAATCTACATTATATAAAATTTTGATAATTATGGAATTGATAAATGGGTAAAGTAGATAATTAAAAGTTTATAAAATTGCCAATACGTTAGTAATCAAACATTAATTTTAAATGAATTAGGGGTGTAAGTAAATGAGAAAATTAAATTATAAAAAAACATCACAAATAGTTAAAATAAATGTTAAAACTTCTACTTACTTTTAAATTATACAAATTTACCAAACATATTCTAATTTATTAATAGTTCAAATGCCAAATGAAATATTCTGAAAAAGAGAAAATTATTAGTTTGTAGTGCTAGTAAATTTCATAAGAATATAAAAAAGAATGATCATTGTTTTAAATTGTAATATTGAATCAAGAATTAGATTTTGTTAATAATTTTTTTTTAAATAAGAAATTAGTAGGCGATTAGGTGGAAAAGATGTATAGATTTAAGTTTGTTGAATTAGTCAGTTGTTTCTTTGTTGATTTGATAGAATCTCTCTTGTTTTCTGGTTGTTGAAATAGAAGTTGTATTAAAAATTTGCTCCGTAGAAATTTTGAGTTTTTTTTGAAAGTATTGATAATAGAAAGTATTAAAACAGTTTAAAGTATAAAGATTATCCCAAGGTAACCAGAGAAAGCAATTGGTAAGAGAAATTTATATGATTTTATGAAGAAATAGATATTTCAATTTGGGGGCTGAGCACTATATGGTATAACAGTATTTTAATTGAGTTAATGAAGATTAAATTAATATTTAACAAGAAAGAAAGTCATAATTACACTTACCAGAGAAAATAGTAACAATCCATCGCTTGGTTTTGAAGAGGAATTGATTATTTGATCTTCATAAAGTTTCCTGAAATCTTTGCTGTATTGGAGGAAGAAAATAGATTGTCCTGAGAACTGAATCCTGATTCCAGAAGAGGAGTGAAGCTTCACACAAATGGTAACAACTTTGCACTCGTTATAATAAAGAATTCTTCTGTGTTTGATTTTTGTAAATTTCATGAACATTTTTTATTTCACTGTTTTATATATTTAACTAAATTAATTTTATTCACTTTTTGATAAGTTTAATCTGAATTGTTTATCCACTCAAATCAGAATACTTCATTTCATATATTTGATGAATATTTGGGTTTATTAACGGTATCTTTGAAGTTTGACACATTTTGAATTAGAAAGGTTAAAAATTTATATACAATTCATGCCTAGAAATTATCGTTGGTCTAGGATAGTGCGGTTTTACAGTCATTTTATTGCAAATTTGTGTATTAACTGATTTTGAATCTAGTTTGGTTGAATATTTGAACTCTGACCTTGATATAAGGGAATAGCCGGTAGCATATTTAATTAATCATATTGGAAAATAATTACATTGAGTTAATTCTTACCTATTCACTATTTATATTTAAAATTCAAAATTAATTAAAGGTAAGGAATATTTTATAACATAGTGATTGATATTATCTAAACATATTATTATTATTAATACACACTAAATTTATGTTATAAATTTATATATATATTGTTATGGTATTCAATAGTTGGTCTTTATATGTAATATAAGTGTAATTAAGACTAACTAGATATTAGAATTGAATAATCAATTTATGCAAATTATCAAGGAATCATAAATAAAAAAAAATTTTGGGTTGCGAGGTTTCTAGGGGGATAAAAAAAAAAAAAAAAAATTATTGATAGAATGTCATAGAATTTTGGAGAGTAAAGTCAGAGAAAAAGTTTAGGGAATTATATAGAATTTTAAAAATTTAAAAACCATTATAAAGTAAATATAATAATAATAGAAATTGAAAATGAAGATAAATACTGAATGTTAATGAATATAAATATAAAAATTATAAAAGAAGATTAATGTATGAATAGAATGTTATAATAACTATATGGTAGAGGTAAATATGGAATAAAATGGATATATATAGAGAAGATTAATTGGATATTTGCATAGATTGGATTTTCAAAATAAAATAAGCATAGTTTATAAAGATAAGTATTTCTGGTATAATTTGTTATCAGCTGGTAATAGAGGTATATTAGAAATAGTTATTCGGGGATTTTAGGAAAAGAGGGCAAAATTTCATTTAAAATTAATTAGTGTTAAGTTTATGACAGGATAAATGATGAATGTTATATTGTTTTTTTAAAGTGTTGTAAAGAATTAATATATTTATATATTAAATGATGTTAAAATTGAGATGGACTTTTTAGTTTAATATTATCGAAGAACCCAACCTTGAAGAGTCACAAGAATACAATTATATGAGTATAGAGATCATAACAATTATGGCGAGCCAACGTGTGGCGTGAATAAAACAAGAATCCAGTTTAAAATAGAACAGTATATTGAAATTGAGAGGGTGATATAGACAATTGAAGTGATTAGAAAATTAGAACAGTGAAGAATTGAAATAAAACATAAATACATTATAATAGAAATAAGAGGATTAGGTGAGAGTTTTAAGTATATTTATATTTATATATAAAGACCATAAAATTTTGAAAATTTTAAAACTAAATACAAATCGAATAAATATAATAAAGTAATATAATAAGTTAACATTATAAATTAAATAAATATATAAAATAATTAAAAGATTTGAATAAAATGAATACAAGACAAAATAGAAGAAATAGAAGGAGAGAAGATGGAATACAGGAATCTAATGAAAATATGCATGAAACAGAAAGTAATGATGGATCGTCGGAAGGAGAAGAAAAAACAATGTTTCAAGTGGTACAAGCTGATGTGATAGGAGATGCGACTAGTTCAAAACCACATCAAGAAACAGAGATGGAGAAAATGTTTAAATTTTTGGAAAATAAATTTGATGAAAATAATAGAAAAATGGATTCTATGAAAAAAGAAATAAGAGAAGATATAAAAAAAGAAATAAAAGATATGAACAAGAATATGGAAACATTTAAAGATGAAATGAAAAATATTATTAAAGAAGAAAATATCAAAATACAAAAAGAAGTCGATCAATTGAAAGATGGAATTAAGGCGATGGAGGAAATGGGTAATATACACCAGGAGAAGATTAATAATATAGAAAAAAATGTGAAGGAGCAGAAAAATGAAAATAAGAAAGAAAATGAAAGAATACTACAAACTATGGAAAGGAATGTAATGGAAGTAGCAAAGAAATTTGAAGATGAAACAAAAAAATTACAAGAAATGCAAAATGAAAGAACTGAGGATGGTTCCTATATGATAATACATGGAGGAGAAGGAGCAGTAAAATTTACAGGGAATATCAGTATATTACATCCATGCACGTATATGAATATGATTAAAACTAAGACTAGGAACAAAAGAGATTGGAAAGAAATTATAAGAAGTTCTTTGAAAGATAATGCTGCATTATGGTATGCAACACAGGAAAATGAAATATTAACCTTTAATGATTTTGAAAGGGAATTTCTTAAATATTTCTGGGGTGAATCAAAACAAGGGGTGAGTAGGGAAAAATTATATTTCGGAAAATTCAATTATAGATTAGGGAATAATTTAACTAATTATGCGTTACAATTATATAATGTTGCACAATATTTGGAACCTCCTATGAGAGAAGAGGAAATAATTTTATATATTTCTAGACATTATGATATAACAGTTTCTGAAACAATAGTTATACAAAATATTAAAAAAAAAGAACAATTGATTGAGTATTTAAATCGAGTTGAAAGAAATTTAAAGATTAATGAAAATAGATCACAAAATTATGAAAATGATAGATTTAGAAATTATCAAAACAGAAATGGATATAATAGAGTAAGAGAAGAAATGCGTAATAGAAACAATGGAAATTATAATTATGGATATAATGGGAGAGAAAATGGAAATAGTATAAACGGAAATACATATAGAAATGGAAATAATATGGATAATAATAATAATATAAGAAATGGAAATAACAGAAATGAAAATGGTTTTCAAAATGTAAATAATGGAAGATATGAAAGATCAAGATATAGAAATATAAATGAAATTCATAATAATAATAATAATAATCGAGAAGATAGAAATGGAAACAATAATGTACCTAGAAGAATAAATCAAATTAATATGCAAAGTAGAGAAATAGAAGAAAATGTAGAAAATGTTAGGGTAGAACCAGAACAAGAAAATTTTTAAATAAGCACCTACAAAATTTTAATGTTAAATGTTGTTATATACATCCTAGTGAATTTATAAAATTAGAAGAAAATAATAATAAATTAGAAGATAAAATTGGATTAGTAGTTGTTGAAGGAAATTTAGAAAATAAGAAAATTAGAATTTTAATAGATACCGGATCAGAAGCAACATTGATAAATGAAAAAATTATTGAGGATAATAAATTAGAAGAAATGATTAAAATTCCAAGAATTAAGTTAATAGGTGCTAATGGAAAAAAATTAGGGGAAATTAATAAGACTATAAATATTAGTATTAAAATTGGAAATAGTATATATAAAATACAAGGTTTGATTATAGGAAATATGGAGTATGATATAATATTAGGTACTGATGAATTAGAAAGAATGAATGTTATTATTAATTATGAAGAAGGTTGGATAAAATTGAAAGAAGAACAAATCAAATTAAATAAAATAAACAATAATGAGGAGATAATACATATAAATGAACTAAGAATTAATGGGGAAATGATGAAAGAAGGAGAAGATATAAAAAGTGATGATAAATATAAAGATGAAATTAATTTGTTATTTAAAAAATATCAAAATTTAATTACATTAGAGAATAATACTGCCAAAGAATATACTCACAGATTTGAAGTAAAGAATATAGAAAATTTTCGAGTTAAAACTTATCCAATTCCATATCAATATAGAAAACAAGTAGCTATAGAAATAGATAAAATGCTAGAAAATAATATAATTGAGAGAAGTGATACATCTTTCATTAATCCAATTGTAGTTGTGAAAAAAGGGAATGGAGAGTTAAGGTTATGTCTAGATGCTAGAAATATTAAAAAATTTTCAATACCACAATATGAGAAACCTATGCATATTGAAGCAATATTTGGTAGAATAACAGGAATTGAAATTTTTAGTAAAATAGATTTAAAACATAGTTTTTGGTTAATACCTCTACATAAAAGTAGTAGGAAATATACTGGTTTTAGTATTGATGGTGTAGTATATCAATTTAAAGTAGTACCATTCGGTATACAAAGTGCATGTGCAGCTTTGGTTAAAGCATTACATAAAATTTTAAACAAATATGAAAATTTTGTTGTTCATTATGTAGATGATATATTAATTTATTCAAAAAGTGAAGAAGAACATAAAAAACACTTAAATATTGTGTTAAAAGAATTGGATTTAGCGGGATTGAAAGTAAATAAAGAAAAATGTCAATTTTTCTTAAAAGAAGTGATATATTTAGGATTTAAAATTAATAAAAATGGAGTAGAGATGGATACGGAAAGAGTAGATAAAATTTTAAAATTTGAGAAACCAAAAAGTTTAAAGCAAATAAGGGGATTTTTGGGAATGATGAATTATTATAAAAAGTTAATACCAAATCTATCAGAAAAACAGATTCCATTAGTAGAATTATTAAAGAAAAATGTAAAATGGAACTGGAATGAAGAAAGAGAACAAGCATTCAATGATTTAAAAAAAATGTTTACTAATAATTTGAAGGTATATCATCCAAATTATGAATTAGATTTTATATTAAGAACAGATGCATCAATTAATAAGTTAGCAGGGGTTTTAATACAAGTACAAAATGGAATAGAAGTACCAATATGTTTTATGTCTAGAGTCACAAAAATGTATGAAAGAAATTATAGTGTATCAGAATTGGAATTTGCGAGTATAGTTTTTTGTGTGCAAAAATGTCGATTTTATTTAATTGGAAAAAAATTTATAATTGAAACCGATCACATGGCTTTGAAGAATGTAATGGTCAATCGATTTAATAATAATAGGATATATCGATGGAGTTTATTATTACAAGAATATGATTTTGAAATTAGATATTTATCAGGAAAGGAAAATATTATTGCAGATACATTATCAAGAGAAAGTAGTGAAAATAAGGATAAAGGAAGAATAATACAAATTGGAATGAACAAATTAATAGAAGATGAAGGTATGTTTTCGGAAGAAGAAATAATAAGAAGTCAACAAAATTTAACAGAAAAAGAAAAACAGAATACTTTAATTAAAGATGGATATTATATAAAGGAAATAGGAAATGAAGAAGTTTATGTAATTGAGAGTTATTTAGGAAAACAAATATTAAAAAATTTACATGTAACATATGGACATATAGGTTCAAGAAAATTATGGTTATTATTTAGAGAAAATTTTATCATGAAAAAAGATCAAAAGATAGCAAAAGGAATAACAAGAACATGTAAGATATGTCAATTGAATAAAAATAAGAATAAAGTGAATAAAAATATTGGGAAAAGTGTTACAGCAATGGAAAAATTGGAAATAATAGCAATAGATTTCATTAGTAATCTAATAAGAAGTAAAAATAATAATAAACATATATTGGTAATTGTTGATGTTTTTACAAAATTTATAAAATTATACCCATGTAGAAGGACAAATTATAAAAGTATTAAAAATTGTTTACAAAAATTTATAGAAGAAATAGGTAAACCAAGGACATGTGTAATGGATAATGCAACGTATTTTCAAGGACAGAATTTAGAAAAATTTTTAAAAAGGAAAGGAATCAAAAAGAATTGTATTAGTATAAGACATCCTGCAGCAAATCCTGCAGAAAGATATATTAAAGAAGTGATAAAATTTTTACGAATAAGTTTAAATGGAAAGAAACATAAAGAATGGGAAAATTATATTAATAAAGTAGAAATGTATATCAATGATATTCCAAATGTAATAACAGAAGAAACACCAACATATTTAATGTTAGGTCAAAAACCAAAACGAAATTGGGAAGAAGAAGAAGAAAGAAAAAAATATGATGAAATTATAGAAAAAGTAAGAAAAAGGTTAATGGATGCGTGGGAAAAATATTATAAAAAAATTAAGAAAAAAGTTGAAGATCCGATAACAAGAAATGTTAGAGGAGTATTTAATATTGAAAGCCTATATAGGTATTTTGAAGAAACTTAGAGTATTCAGAATTTGTGTTAATATGTTAATTGTTATATACTTTAAATTTTAAATTATTAAAATTTTTTTTTCTAAAATTTAAAAAATTTTAAATTTGGGAAATTGTTATGGTATTCAATAGTTGGTCTTTATATGTAATATAAGTGTAATTAAGACTAACTAGATATTAGAATTGAATAATCAATTTATGCAAATTATCAAGGAATCATAAATAAAAAAAAATTTTGGGTTGCGAGGTTTCTAGGGGGATAAAAAAAAAAAAAAAAAAAATTATTGATAGAATGTCATAGAATTTTGGAGAGTAAAGTCAGAGAAAAAGTTTAGGGAATTATATAGAATTTTAAAAATTTAAAAACCATTATAAAGTAAATATAATAATAATAGAAATTGAAAATGAAGATAAATACTGAATGTTAATGAATATAAATATAAAAATTATAAAAGAAGATTAATGTATGAATAGAATGTTATAATAACTATATGGTAGAGGTAAATATGGAATAAAATGGATATATATAGAGAAGATTAATTGGATATTTGCATAGATTGGATTTTCAAAATAAAATAAGCATAGTTTATAAAGATAAGTATTTCTGGTATAATTTGTTATCAGCTGGTAATAGAGGTATATTAGAAATAGTTATTCGGGGATTTTAGGAAAAGAGGGCAAAATTTCATTTAAAATTAATTAGTGTTAAGTTTATGACAGGATAAATGATGAATGTTATATTGTTTTTTTAAAGTGTTGTAAAGAATTAATATATTTATATATTAAATGATGTTAAAATTGAGATGGACTTTTTAGTTTAATATTATCGAAGAACCCAACCTTGAAGAGTCACAAGAATACAATTATATGAGTATAGAGATCATAACAATATATATATATATATATATTTATATATATATATATATATATATATATATATATATATATATATATATATATATATAGTCCATTTCACCGTTTTTGGCTGATTTGATATTAGAAACCACTGAAATAAGATTAAACTGTCATCCAAGTTACCAATGGCGGAGAGTTTTTTTTGTCTAAATAAGGTCGTAAGTTTCTGAAACTATCAGTGTGGTTTGACATCTACAAAAATATGACATTAATAATTATTAAATTCAACCCTTCAACAACGAGCCGTACATGAAGGTTACTAGGAATGTGAATTAAGCCAAGACTTCCGTATTGAATACTTTTTATTTACCGGTGAAACAAGATGCAGTTACGTAAGTGTTGTATTAAAAAACAAACGTCCTCATTTAAATTTCTAACTTGCCTGTATCTGAGAGAGATGTAACTCTAAATTTACTTCGAGTATGATTTCTGTCATCGGCCAAAAACGGTGAAATGGACTATATATATATATTTATATATATATATTTAAATTAATTTTTTTGCAGCATAGTTATTCTATATCAGATACGTAATTAAATTTATTACTCAGTATTAATAGTTAAACATTACATTATGTCAATCATTACTAATCTTATCTATATCTATATACATATAATAAAACTGTAAAAATGAAAATTCTGTACATTAAAGATATTTAAAAAATAAAATTAGCGGGAGGTGTTACTACATCGATGTAGAACCCAAAAATAAGGTTAGATTTTTTTGTCTGTCTGTCTGTTTGTGCACGCATCAGATGATAACTACTGATTTAATTCGAATGCGGTACAAAGTTTGGAAAAAAAATTTACTAAATAAAACCAAAAAAAGATAATAAATTATTAAGTTAGAGCCACGGCTGATGGTTCATATTTTTTATCACATTAAACCGGTAAAAAATGACCTTAAGTGTTTTTCTCGTATCTGTAGTACGAGTAGTTTAAAAGTTATTTAAATAATAGTGGTCGAAAGCTGAGAGAAAATATTGAACGTAACTACAGACAATAGTATGTATATTGTAATACAAGTGTTACAATGACAGAGGTTTCGTAGTACGAGTTCAGCGGTGAGTTTCGCAAAGAACGAGTACTACAAACCGTCATTGTAACTCGAGTGTTACATACTATTTTTTATAATGAACTTTTAAAAGTATAAAAAAATGTAAAATGAGAGTTTTTCGAAATATTTATTTATGTTGGCAATCTTGACAGTTTTAATGATTTTAAATTAGAATGTTTGTCTAATTTGTATAAAATATTCCGAATTTAGCAATAACGCTGATAATGTAGTTAATAATTTACTACAACATACTTCTTGATTTACTACCTGAACTCTTTCGTTGAAAATCAGTGCAGTGCAACCAATTGTGTAAACCAAAAAGTTACCAAAAACAGTGTTACAATGAATTTATTTCGATACTGTTTTTAGTGTCGAAATAGAAAATTTGTGAACGTGAATTATAAAAAAATATATTTAAAATTTCCAAAAAAAATAGATAAAAAATATTTTATATTTGGTTTTGTTTATTACAACAGTTTAAAAAAGTAAATAAAACAAAAAAAATTATTACTTCATAACAAATTGTTTATAAAATAAACCAATTAAATATTAAAACACTTATGGGGACTTTAACACAATTTATTCACAAAATTGTAAAGATACACAGAACTCTGCTGGTTAACGTTTAAACTGACAATACAATGAACTATTATTTGAACTCCCCTTAACTATCTATACATCCCCTTATATAAAACAAAAGAACATTCTGGAATTAACGCAAAACATAAATCGAACTTAATTATATACTAGAAAGAGAGAGAACATTCTAGAAAATATAACCAGAAAATAGTCTTTCACGTAAAGGTCTTTTTCTTAATGGGTTATCCCGTTACACTGCCCCCTCCTTAGATTTATTCCTCCTGGAATGTGATTGTCTAAATCCCGCACATTCCTTGAACCAGCTAAACCATATTCTTGGAGCTGCTGCACATCTCCACTGTGGTTTCCCTGGTAAGGCGCCAACCGATCATGATGCGCCACGACGGGTTTCCCTCTGGGGGTTTTCACGATCCGATATATGACATCATTAATCTTTTTATTGATGGTGTATGGACCTTTCCAGTTTTTTGTAATTTGGGGCAAATGCCTCGAAGCCGACGGGGGTTATAGAGCCAGACTAAATCCCCCACCTGGTAACTCTTTTCCGTTGTCCGCGTGTCATGGTACCTCTTCATCCGATCACTAGATAATTTAAGTTTCCCACGCACCAAGTTGTGAATATTCTCCATTCGATTTTGAAGATCGGTGACATATTCTTCACAGGCCACTTCACCAGGTTTACAGCCAAACACCAAGTCACATGGTAGCCTCATTTCTCTACCGAACAGGACCTTCGCAGGCGTTTGGCCTGTTGATTCGTTAATGGCCGATCGAATGGCCATTAGAAATAGCGGATTATGTCGATCCCAATCCCTCTGCCACTCTGACAGCACTTTTGACAGGTAGTTCGTTCCACCATTCCATCAGACTGAGGGTGCATCGCTGTGGTTCTCGTTTTGTGGATGCCTAATCTATGGCAAACTTCTTGAAACAGCTTGCTCTCAAAATTTCTCCCTTGGTCTGAATGTAATTCTAGTGGTACTCCAAAACGGCTTATGAATTCTTCAACTAATATACCTGCCAAAGTGGTGGCTTCCTGATTGGGATCTGCGTAGGCTTCAACCCATTTAGTGAAGTAGTCCATTACAACAAAGATGTACTTATTTCCTACATCGCTTTGTGGAAGTGGCCCCAATACATCTACTGCGATTCTTTCAAAAGGACTTCCGACTAGGTACTGCTGCATTTCCGCCTTCGGTTTTTGATGCGGACCATTACTGGCGGCACAGGTGGTACATTTTCGGCACCAATCTTTAACATCGTTAGTGCAGTTTACCCAGTAAAATCTATCTCGGACCTTTTGCAGCATTTTCGTGATACCCAGATGTCCTCCAGAACTATGATTATGTATCTGTTTTAAAATTTCTGGTACCGCAAATCTTGGGACCACTATTTGTTTCCTTGTCTCTGTGCCCTCGGAATTTTCTACAAGTCTTTGAAGGAGCCCACCGTCCAAAATTAAAGAATTCCATTGTGCCCAATATGCTTTTAAAGCAGGAGAGGATGAGGATATCTCTCTCCACAACGGACGACAGTCCATTCTCTTCCATTCCTGAATCTTTTTCAGACCGGGATCGTTTACTTGTTGCTCCTCCAGTATATAACTCTCTTCTTCTGGCACAACCTTAACTAATGCAAGTTTTTCCTCGTTCTGCTCCATGCGGGTACAATGGGGACAATCAGGTCAACATGGCCTTCTAGAAAGTGCATCAGCATTACGATGTCTTGCTCCAGGTCTGTCCTCGATTTTAATATCATATTCTTGCAGTTTTTCGAGCCATCTTGCTATCTGTCCTTCTGGGTTTCTAAAGCTAGATACAGATATTTATAAAAGTGCTCAACGGATTTTACAACTGCCAAGAGTTTCCGCCGAGTCACACAGTAGTTCTTTTCAGCTTTCGATAAAGTTTTGCTGAAGTATCCAACTACTCTTTCTTTACCATCTTGTAGCTGTGACAAGACGGCTCCAATTCCCACATTGCTGGCTTCGGTATCCAGAATAAGCTTACCGTCAGGAAGCGGATAAGCAAGAATAGGGGTAGACGTCAGCTGTTTCTTTAATAGTTCAAAAGCCTTTTGACATTCCTCATCCCAACAGAAGGACTTGTCTTGTTCTGTCAAACGAGTCAAGGGTTTGACTATGTCTTCAAAGTTCTTGACATACCGTCGGTAATAGGAACAAAGACCCAAGAAACTTCGCAGCTGATGTTTGTCGATAGGGATAGGCCATTCTTGAACGGCTTGAATCTTAGCGGGGTCTACAGCAACGCCATCCTTGCTTACGTTTTGTCCTAAATAGTTAACCTGTCTCTGCAACAAGTGGCATTTCTTAACATTCAATGTTAGATTAGCTTTCTGTAATCTTTTAAAGACTTCTTCTAGGTTAGATAAATGTTCCTTAAAGGTCTTGCCCATTATGATGATGTCATCCAAATAAACTAGACAAGTTTCCCATGACAAACCCTGGAGGATGCTTTCCATTAGCCGTTCAAACGTCGCAGGAGCATTACAGAGGCCAAACGGAAGGACCGTGAATTGCCATAGCCCTGATCCACTGGTAAATGCAGTCTTTTCTTTGTCTGCAGGATTCATTTTAACCTGACAGTATCCGCTTTTAAGGTCCAAGGTAGAAAACAAAGTGGAACCTGCCAATGCGTCGAGGACATCATCAATCCTTGGCAGAGGATAACTGTCTTTCTTAGTGACATCATTAAGCTTTCGATAGTCGACACAAAACCGCATTGATCCGTCTTTCTTTCGCACTAATACCACAGGAGAAGCCCACGAACTACTGGATGGTTCGACTATGCCAATTTGAATCATTTTTTAAGGGCTCTGTCCGCTTCTTGTTTCTTAACTTAAGGCAGCCGTCGGGGTAACTGTCGAATCGGACGTGCATCGCCAGTATCAATTTTATGTTGAACAACATCAGTTCTTCCAAGTTTACCTATCCGGATAGGTACCTCTTTGGCGGATCTAACAAGAGTCTTACCCACAAGGAGTCCTTTTCCCAATTCATAGTCATGGTTCTTTGGCTCTATCATGGCTGGGGCACCATCTGGCTCCAGTCCATTTAACCGCGCTGTGACGACACATTCGCAGCTTGCCGGAAGTTCGATATCATCGATTAGTTTAATCGAGGCATCGTTAGCTTGTTTTCGATGCAGGAATATTTCCTCATTACCAGTACGAAGGATGATACGTCGGCGAAGTTCCAAATGAAAACCACAGTGGAGCATAACATCCATGCCCAGAACAACATCTTCATCAACGTCAGCCACCAGCACCGAGTGGACAAGAGAGGTTGAACCAAACTGTAGCGTCGCCTGCATCTCACTGTAGACTCTAGCAGATTCTGCGGTAGCGGTACGCAGTCTCCAACTGGTAGGTAACATCTTCTTTTGCATAATGATGGATGGTCGGACGATAGTTTTTGTAACTCCAGTGTCTACCAGCATGCTAAAGTTTTTCCCATCAATGAGTCCATCTACATACAAGCTTTCCACGTGATGTCGCAGAGTTGCCAATTTAATGGTGTGAGGGGCTTCGGGAATGTTTGGGGTCGACGTCGCCCTCCAGAAGTCGACCCGTTCTAGTTTTCCTGCTGCTGAGGGACTTCAGCAGAGGATTTTTCTTTTTTGGGGGCAAGCATTTCTTACATGACCTAGTTCTCTGCATTTCGAACACCTCACTGGGCGCCTTCTTCTTGGAGACAACTTCATTAACCTCTCCAATACCGCTTCGACGTCGCTAACGGAATGAACGGCATGGTCGTGGTTACCGGTGACTTCCCTTAGTCGAGCAACTCCACGTGAGGCCTCCGTCGCCGCATCAAACTCCAGGGCAATGGTTAAGGCGTCCACAAGAGACTTCGGCCGTGCCAACCGTACAGCCCGCTGCAACTCGACGTCTCGAAGACCATCGGTGAAAGTTTGGACCGCCAGGCACTCCAGGAAATCCTCCGCTGCAGTTGGATACGCAAACCTTACCATTCTTGCCACTTCTGCCTCAAACTCCTGGATAGTCTCCCCATTCTTCTGCTTTCGGCTCTTTAACTGCATTCTATACACCCGTTGTAGATGAGTTTGGCCAGAACGCATCTCTAGACGATTCACCAATAATTCGAAATTGTCAGCTTTATCCGGAGTCAATGAATGCAGGATGTCTAAAGCTTTGCCTCGCAGAGCTATGGTTAGGGACAATGCCTTCTCCTGTGATGACCATCCATTTGCTTTGGCTGCGCATCAAACTGTTTAAGGTAATTTGGCCAAGAAGTCTTCCCGTCGAAGGTCGGGGGTTTCATCGTCATTCGTATCTGGGTGGCCTCTCCGATTTCTCGTCGTTCGACGTCTACGTGGTAGATTTCTCCGTCGCCGTGGTGGATGGTTTGGTTTCGACGACAAGCTTCCTGTTCTTGTTAAAGCTTTCTTATTTCGGACTGTATTTGCTGGTTGATTTCCTCTCGCAAGTTGGCCACTTGCTGATTTTGCTCGTCCCGCATGTTAGCCATTTGCTGATTTTGCTCGTCCCGCATGTTAGCCATTTGATGATTTTGCTCGTCCCGAAGGTGTAATATTTGCTGGGAGAACGAACTGGATAACTCTTCTGATAGGGTCGACATTCGTTGTGATAGCTCCGTTTGCTGGATCGTCATTCGTTGGGACAGTTGGGAAAATTGTTGTGTTTGTTCTTCTTGTTAACTCGTTATTCTTTGCGACAGCTGGGAAAATTGTTGCGATTGTTCTTCTTGCAGCCAAGAAAGTTGTTGGGCTAGTTCAGAATTCGCTTTTTGATTTGGGTCTTCGAACACCACAGCATCTGGGTCCAAATCATTACTTAGGTAGTATTCACGGAGCCTATTCAACAATACAGATTTGGTCCCAGTAGTCTCCAACTCCAATTCTTCGAGCTCTCTTCTTAACTCAGCCAGCAATAGTTCATTTATCTTCTTTACAGGCATTCTTGTATCTTCACCCCACACCTGACACCAATTTGAAACACTTATGGGGACTTTAATACAATTTATTCACAAAATTGTAAAGATACACAGAACTCTGCTGGTTAACGTTTAAACTGACAATACAATGACCTATTATTTGAACTCCCCTTAACTATCTATACATCCCCTTATATAAAACAAAAGAACATTCTGAAATTAACGCGAAACATAAATCGAATTTAATTATATACTAGAAAGAGAGAGAACATTCTAGAAAAAATAACCAGAAAATAGTCTTTCACGTAAAGTGTAACGTTAAACGTACCCTTAACTGTCGCCTGTTGTAGCCAAAACAATCCCTTTGAGAAAAAGATATAGATAAATCTAAAGATAAAGATAAATCTCAAAGAAATTGCTTCAACTACGTTGGGCGCCAGTTTGTAACGTGATTATTACCCTTTGCTAGCTCCAGGGTTCGTGGCTTCCTTCTGGTTTTAATTAACTCCCCCCAAACAAATATAACAGGGCGCCAAATTACAGACAAGCAAATAAAAGATGTTAAATCAGTGTAAATTGTTTATTTCCAAAAATTAGTAATTATAGTTAATAAAGATTGATTAGAGATTAACTAATTTCTTATCTTTTGGTATCCGGTTTCGGAAGACGTCTGAAACCCAGAATAAAGATGCGGTTGATAAGATGTCTTCTTAAATTTTATGGATCTGCAGATGAGGTTGGCAAGATGTTTTCTTAAACTTGAAGATCTACAGATGTTAATGGCAAGATGTTTTCATAAAATGAATGTTCTACAGATGTTGATGGCAAGATGTTTTCATAAAATGAATGATCTACTGATGTTGATGGCGGGATGTTTTCATAAAATGGGTAGCGGTTAAAACCTTGCTACAAAGCTTCCTCCAAAAAAAATTGCTATTTAAAAACAGCCCTATCTTGGGACCCTTCAAAAATTTGGCAATGGCCCTATGAATAAAAATTCACACCGTCAAAATTCCATCTCATTAAACCTTATTTTCGATTACAATCAACCAAAGTTTCTCCAAGTTCGAGAATAGAAAAAAGTTAATCACTTTATCTGTTTACATATTTTCAACACAATAAAAACTGATTTAAACAATGATTGTAATCGAAATAATTTAAAAGATATAATTATTATAATCAATAAAATATATTCACCAAGTTTTTGACTATTAATAAAATATTTAAACAATTTTAACTTTTACTCACCAAATGAAGGGAGAAGAAATAAGAAGAGAACTGCTGGCTATGAAGCACAAAATTGTAATGAAATTAAAAATACCGACTCTCTTTACGAATGAACAACGGTACCCCGCTTATACAGAAATCTATTCTGCGTCGACTCCACAGAATCTTCGAAAAACTCAAACCGACGTAGGCCAGGCCAAAATATCGTAGCAAAATAAACGAGAAATTAATGAAATAAAATATTAATAGGCCAGGCCAAACAAATAACGATGTAATCGTTACAAAAGGTCTTTTTCTTAATCGGTTATCCCGTTACAATATAAATAAATAATTGTAATTTCCTTGTTATAGGAAAGAATAATATAAATAATGATTACTTAGTATTATTAATAAATGGCGAAAAAAAAAAAAAAAGTTAATTAACAGATTGCATGTAAACTCCGTACGAAATAATCCTTTCAGGTGAATTCTTGAGAAAATAATTATTTTTAATCTTATTAAATATTTTTATCTAATATACTCGTTCCAGTAATCCGCAATAGGTAAATATCTATATTAAAAAAAGTTATTATTTTTAAATTTATTTATTAAACTTTTAATAATATGATACAAGTTTAATAAAGTCAAATCTTGTTACAATGTTATTTTTGTACTAAAATATTTTTTCTTTAATAAATGATTGCGTTATAACAACTTCTTTTCGATTTAATCGATTTTCTTTAAAATAAACGCTGCTAATTTTTAAATGAGTATCGATTTGCATACCCAATAAGCATTCTAAGAATTTATAGATATTTGGATGAGGCGTTTCACAATATTGTTTTTATAATTCACGTTCACAAAGTTTCTATTTCGACACTAAAAACAGTATCGAAATAGATTCATTGTAACACTGTTTTTGGTAACTTTTTGTTGTACACAATTGGTTGCACTGCACTGATTGTCAACGAAAGAGTTCAGGTAGTAAATCAAAAAGTATGTTGTACTAAATTATTAACTACATTATCAGCGTTATTTGCTAAATTCGGAATATTTTATACAAATTTGACAAACATTCAAATTTAAAATCATTAAAACTGACAAGTGTCAAAAGTGTCAAGATTGCCAACATAAATAAATATTTCGAAAAACTATCATTTTATATATTTTTTATACTTTTAAAAGTTCATTATAAAAAATAGTATGTAACACTCGAGTTACAATGACGGTTTGTAGTACTCGTTCTTTGCGAAACTCACCGCTTCGCGGTTCGTTTCACAAACTGAACTCTTACTACGAAACCTCTGTCATTGTAACACTTGTATTACAATATACTATTAAATTTAGAGTAAAACGACTCACAAGCATGGGTGGTCCTTGACGTGCACGCGGATGGTTCAGCCCAGATTATGGGAGCAAATAAAGCTAGATTATTATATATGTTTCAACTACATAATCTGCAATCTTCCAGCATTATTGACATTAGGTCTTCCACAAAAGCGTCACCAACTTCATCCGGCGATAAAAACATCAATCCAAAGAGATAGAGTAGCCATTTTACAATTTCGGATTCTCTATAGTTATATTCTTTAGCAAATCCTTTACATTGTATTTTGCGAAAAATAATTTGTGAAAAATAGAAGCGACAACCAATAATATTACCTACTGTTTTTAAAAACTTTCTTAGACTGTCATGGATTGCAATTTCAAAATCACAAATAAAATTTTGTGGTTCTAAATTAAATCCTAACATGCTACATGTTTTAATAATTAATTTAAAAGTTTTATATACGTTGATTTTTTTTACCTTTTAGTTTAGTAAACAAAACACTACGGCCACATAATAATTTTCAACAAAAACATGAAATATAAATAACTGTAAAAAATTTTTAGGACAATATTCATCTAAATAAATTTTATCTTGATATTTACAAAGAAATTGTAAATTGGAAAGACATGAAAATATCACAATTTTACTGGCACTGTCATTGGCCGCAACAAAATTTTCACCAAAGGTGGTTTTCACTTCTCTGTCATTTAAAACTTTTTGCACATCCAAAAATTATTTTGGTAACCTTGGCATATTTTGTAATCTGCCATGTTATATCTTATGGAGCGACGTCAAAAGAGAAACAGAAAGAGATCTGAAACAAATTTTCGATTGGTTCAAACACAGCAAATTAACAGTAAATTATGACAAAACATTTTTTGTGCCATTTGCAAGTTACAGAAATCACATGCCAAACTTCGAGAGTTTAAATATACAAAATGATAACTATCGTGGACAATTGATAAAAATAGAAAAAAGAGACAATATAAAATACCTAGGCGTTACTATTGACTCTCATCTTCGATGGAATATCCATATTAATAATGTTGCAAAAACACTACGCTCATTACTTTATAAATTTAAATATCTACGATCAATTCTCAAAATTAATCATTTGAGGACTGTACTTCTCCCTAGTAGAATCCCGACTACAATATGGTATCCTTTCTTGGGGTAGTGCCTGCAAAACTCATCTAAGACCTCTCTCAGTTTTACAAAAACGGATTATAAAAATAATTTATAAAAAAAATTGTATTTATTCATCGGATATCCTGTTTAGAGAAACCAGACTATTAGATGTTCGACAGCTATACACGTTAAATATCTTAAATTTTATATACAAAAACAAAAACTTATAAGGGAAAATTAATCATAACTATTCAACCAGAGTAAAAGTAAAAAACTTTGTCACCACCCAATATACTAGAAAAACAATTGGCAAGCAGTCATTATTGACTAAAGCATCCAAGATTAATAATTTTTTACCTGATATCTACAAAATATACTTTTTGGAAGTAAATTCTAGAGGTTTGTTTAGAGACCTTATTAAAAATTATTTGATACACACAAATCGCACAGAGATTCACGATTTAATAGAAAACTAATAACTTGTAAAAAAATAAAGATTTATCAATTTGTTTATAATTAAAATCGACTTCAAATTATGCTTCTACATCATTGGCAAAGCCTCCCATTGTTAGCGCATAAATTGTTTTTAAAATACCTTGTTTCATAAATTTTATTGTTTGAATGCTGAACACTGTACAAAATTATAAATGTAAACATATATATCACCCACATGCAACCTTTACGGTCCTCAGTGGGGTTTTAATGTTTATATTTTTATAGTTTATTATATACCTATTATTGTCATTACAATTCTGTAAACTCAGCTAACCATAAATATATCAGATTTTCCACCCTCAGGCATGCCTTAGTGGATAAATCGTATTGTCTTTAGTCGCATTTTTACTTATTATTTTACATATGTGTTTATATTATAAAAAATTTTTTCTTTTAAATTACCTGAAATTGTAAATTGTAAAAAAATTGTAAGGAAGTTAGGGATAATAAACATTATTATTTATGGCAAATATAAGTAAAATCCTAACTAATCATATGCTGTAAAAAATTAGCTTCTTCCTTTACTTCTTTATGCATTAGTTTTCTTGGTTTCTTAGACAAGTTTTTCATTCCCTCGATTTTTACATGATTATTTATCCTTTGTCTACTTAACAATTTTTTATTACTTTCGTGATTATAATTACCAACACATTTAGACAAAACTCCATTAAGAATATATAATTTTACTTTGCAATGTTTTTCACCAGTTTTTTTAAGTTGTCTCAAAAAATAAAATTTATAGTTATCAGCAACTAATAACTTATTGCCTCGTTTGCTAACATTTCGGTTATTTCCATACTGTTTAGATGCAAGGTACTTCCTTCAATAACTTTACTAGAAAATTAAATATTAAGTGTTGCAATGGTAGGGGTTACTCTTAAATGGTGCTCGAATTTTGGTATCCATTTAACAGGAATTTTGGGGAAAATGGGACATTCTAGAGCTAATTACTTTTCTTAAAATAAAATTTAAATGGAAATAAAAATTACTTAATAATTTTAAAAGAAAATGAAGCAAAATTAGGAGTACCTTCCTTATTGAATTACTGGTCAGGCGGTCAACCAAGCTTACATCGTGACTTCTAAGAATTACGTTAATCCAAATAATTAATTGGTGTAGAGAATTTACCTAAAATTTTATACGTGACCAACCAACCTTTTTTTAGTCGGGAATTCGTACAACACCAATTAACAAATCCATTTTTGAGCAATAAAAAAAATTTTAAGAAACGATTTTTTTTTTAATCATAATATTTTTTGGTCCTGCGAATCAAAAAAAAATATATATATATATATTTTTCCATTGCCAGAAAAATAATGTTTATAACAATTTTTTAAATAATAGCATTAAAAAAAAAAAAAAAAATTCAGATGACGGTAAATGAGAAAAAAATCATAACGAATTTAAAAAAATATATTTAAACAATTGCTTTATAAACATTTTTAATTTTTTAATGCAATAGATTGTTTATAAATAACTGGAAAATTAAAAATTTTTGCAACGGAAATCTATTTTTTCACCTATTCCGAACAATTCTATCAAGGGACAAAAAACTGAGCTTTTTTGTTAAATAATTATAAAGGTGTTAACTTTTGGTTTCAAAAATTTTGTTAATTAACAATAGCAAAACTAATGGAAAAATAAGTAAAAAAATTTTTTTCGCGCAGATTATTGTTTATTAACTTATTCCGAAGGTACGTGAATGTTTTCATTATTTAATATTGATATTTAATATATTTAAATAATTTTTTTATTTACTGTGACTGAAATACGCGGCGTGCGAGAACGCCAAACACCCCGTTTTAGCAATGACTTTAGGGCTCTGTTATAATTATAAACATTGGAGATACAATTTCGGGAGTCGGGACTTATTTTTGTAAAATTTTCTGCTCTTTTAAGATCTTTTCAATTTCAAAGATTTTTATTGTTTTTGAGATTTAAAAAAAAACACTTTTCATTTTCACTCTTTTATTTATAACTATTGCAATTTTTTTGAGCGCATTTTCAACTGTTTCAAAATGTTTCTAGAGATCAATACCAATCGAATAACACCAAAATCATAATTTTTGGTGCCCTCTGTGAGAATTTCTTAAAAAAGGGACTAAAAAGCAGTTTAATTTTTAATGACTATATTTAATGGAACATCTAGAAGTAGGACCACTTTACAGAATCTCACACAATAGAAACGACACCAAATTGTTTAATAGAACAAAATAAAATTGCCCTCAGCTCTGATGATGATAAATAATAATATCTGAGATCCTAAAAAAATGCGAATGATCAAGTACTGAATTGTTTATAGGATAATATTAAGATTCAAGATTAAGTTCAAGAGTATTATTTTAAAAATTACATTATTTTCCATTGTTGTTTTTTTATCGCAATTAAGTATAATTATAATAACATGTTAACAATACTTTTTTTTATAAATTAGTATAAATAGTCGTGTATAATAAAATTGGATGGAAATTTACAAATTTACATATAACTTTGTAATAAAAAATAAAAATCGAATACCATTACTTATCCAACGTTGTTGAAAGTTTAATATAAAACGAAACTTTCATAGAAATATTCAGTTTCATAGTAGCTTTCATTAGAATAGAACTTGCCGATATTTAAGGTGAAAAATATGTCTACAATTTAAAATATTACTCTAGTAATCTATACATATCATAAAACTGTAGACATGAAAATTCTGTACATTAAAGATATTTAAAAAATAATTAGCGAAAGGTGTTACTACATCGACATAGAACCCAAAAATGTGGTTACATTTTTGATGTGAAACATCTATAGCCGCACATGAATCAGATTTCTCGCGTGGCGACGGTGACGTATGATTCGTATGACGTAAAAAACCTAACGCATCGATAATATATAATGTACTGATGTACTGATACCTTATATGAAATTGGTCTCATGTTTTGAGCGACGCCGACGGTGGCGCGCCAACAGTAGGGGGAAGAAGCTCATCGATTCAAAAATTTGGCGGGACAGGGTATGAATTGTTTCATAAAAACCTAACTCGATTCCGCCTACTATCTATTCTATATATATAAAAATGTTTGTTTGTATAGGCAACATAATATACCAATATTTTGCTGACCTGTAAAATTGACAGCTTGTTAATCAAAATAGACTGTTGGTGAATGGTCCCTGTAAAATTTGTGTATAAAGTGTTTGTTTTAAATATGAATAAACAAAGTGTTAATAAAGAAAGTGATGAAAAAATATTGAATAAAAATGAGTGAGTACCTACCTACCTACTCTATATACATTAGGGTGTCCGTTATTTCCCAAATTTGGTTTTGTTCTCCAAACACCCATCAAATTTTTAGATTATGACCTAACAAAAATTATCAGACCCAAACCAGCCCTTAATATTCACATTAACCCGTGCCTAAATCATGATACATTTCCCATTTAAATACCGTTTAAAAGTTATTCAACGATAAAGTTGTATTCATAGTTAAATTCATCATTTTCCTATTTTTTATTTACTATCGCTTTTTGTTTGTACTAAAATTGTGAAGTAACAACAATTATATTAATATAGTAACGTACTTCTATATAAATTTGTGTTTTAATAATTTCCTTTTTTAAGATTATTGAATTTAAGGTAATTAAATAAAAAGCTAAACGAAATCACGTTTTAAATTTATTTTTGTTCTGTAATCTATCGACATCTGTGAGCAATCTCAGAAAACGTACAATAAATATTGTGATACCATTGTGATACTATTATTTATAAGCGATAATATACTTTATTTTGTAACCAAATTTTGTATTTGTTAATTTTATTACCTATATATATGTATTTAGTTTGATATAAATAAAAATTATGGTGAAAATTACAAAAAAAAAATCGTGAATTTAACTCTGATGACAAATTTATTGCAAATTTCCTACCAGAAATAGATATTTAATTATTTTTAGCTACATTTGTTTCAGTAAAAAAATTAACGACAAAAAGTGCAAAAATGCCATGTTATTTAAATTGGCAATGTCTTATGATTTAGGCACGGGTTAATGTCAATGTTTCACATCTGCCAGGCGTCCCGTGACGGCTCACTTTTTTTTTTGTCTGTCTGTATGTTTTTGTGCGCATCAGATGAAAACTACTGATCCCATTCAAATGCGGTTTTCACAAATGTATTTGTCTTCTTTCAACTTAACATCTGGTGTATAAACATTTCTCCCTCACCCCTTTAACGGAATGATGTGAGAAATTTTCATACAACTGTATGTTTCTTATCCCTTTTCATAAAAATGTTACTTTCCATCATAATACAATCAAATTCTTCGTTAAAAGGGGGAGGGAAACATTTTTATACACCAGATGTTTAGTTGAAAAAAGACAAATACATCTGTGAAAACCGCATTTAAATCAGATTAGTAGTTTTAGTGTGATGCGCGCACAAACATACAGACAAAAAAATCTAACTATATTTTTGGGTTCTATATCGATGTAGTAAAACCCCCCGTAATTATTGTTTAAATATCTTTAATGTACAGAATTTCATTTATACAGTTTTATTATATGCATAGATTATTTGTCACGCCCCCGAAACCCCCTTGTGGGTGAAATTTCGTAAAATGCGTTTACAATTGACCTGAAAATTATAAAAATAACTATTTTGCAAAGTTTCAAACCTGTAGGACTTATAGATTTTAGTTTTAATTTTTTTTTTCACGCCCCGCAACCCCCTTGTCGGTAGAATTTTTAAGAAATTGTGACATGGCAACCAAATTAATTACACATTGAAGACATTTAATTTTTTATAACTTTAACTAAATTAACTAATAACACCGGTACTATAACGAGTACCTACACGTGATTTTTAAAATTGGTTAGAGCTCAGAAAGTATTTAAATGAAATCTATTCAGAAAAATGCACTCAGTAGCAATTAGTATTAAATTCATGTAGACAAGCTCATAATGAAACAGTAGCTTTATTTGCAAACCGCATTAAAGATCTTTATGTTAAAATCAGAAACTCTTTCGATTCGAAATACACTAAAGAACCAAAGCAAGCCGTTACAATCCATCTTCTTTACCTGTTACATAATTGTTCTGTGTAATTTAGACTAGTTTTTCCACAGCATTTGACAAAGACACTGTGTGTCGAAACGCGCGTCATGTATTATTGACTAATATACTGGAAATTAAACCATCTGGATTGTTTTATTACGTATAATAGTATATTGTTTTTAATTATATTAACCAGATAAAAAGATAATTATGGTAGTATAACTAGTACTAGAGATTTTAAAGATTGAGTTGAACTTAAAGCCTATCTAAATGCGGAAAAACACACACTGTCACAATGGCAGTTAGATCTGATCTGTTGGAGACAGTCAAATAAGAAACGTGAAGCACTTTATGCAAATAGAATCGAAGATTAATGTATTAAAATAATCAATACACTTAATTCTGAATATAACAAAGAAGTCAAACAAGCGGTAATACAAGTGATGAATAATCAAACTTTACGTTTTTATTACTGAGCTTAATAAAGATTTTTTCTACAAGCATGCGTAACACAACACTTTCCCGCACGCATTTTAATTCAGAAAATATCTCTTTCCCGCACGCATTTTTTTTTATTAATTAGAGATGTTTGCCAATAACCTTTTTGACAAATTATTGTATTATTATCTTTATCTTGTTGGACTACATACAAATAGTAAAAAAAATTAAGATTTTACATGAAAATAGGGGTTTTTAAAATGTTTGTTTTTAAAATTTTTTTAAAAAATCATAATTTATTAAATCACCCCTGTTAACCTTACTCAAAGCAACAACAAACTCACCTGTTTAAGTAGGGTTGCTATAGCTACAGCAGTCGTGTATTTATTGACACTATGAAAGATTTAATTGTCACAATCGCATCTTTTCAAATATCTAAATAATTTTCGAGGTGATTTTGCTTGTAGAAAAAATATTGATCCTAACTCTTGCGGAAATTAACTTTCCCGCACTTAACTGCTTGCCCGAACTCCGCTTCGCGTCGTTCGGGCATCGGCAGTTCGCGTGCGGGAAAGTATAACTTTCCGCACTTGTTAGGATAATAACTATTTTAATCGAAAGTGCTATTTTAATTGCTATAACAAAATATTATTAATTCTAACATTAATCCAACAAATAATTATAATAACAGGCACTCAGATAATTTAAGAATTAATCATGTTACACATGAAGAGAAAAATTTACTCTCAGGGCTCTCAAATATCTCGAAAAAGGGAAAATCAAATGGTCCTTACAAAATAATTGACGTAAATCTTCCAAACTGTACGCTTAAGATAAGTAAAAAAAACTAAAGTACACACACGTAGTTTGTTGTAGATTTGTAACGTCTTGTACAACGCTGCTAATTCCTTAATCAAACTAAACTTATATCAATACGCCGATAAAACCTACATCAGGCATTTATTACTAAGAAATAATACGGTTTCGGAAAAACCAGCGCAGCCATAAGAGTGCCGCCGAAACATCGCGGGACAAAACAGCGCTCCGACAAAACTGCGCCGGTCCAAAACAGCGGCGACCCAAAGCAGCGCCGGAAAAAACAACACCGTATTATTTAATTAATAGGGGCGCCTCTAATGAAATCAGGTAGATATTTGCATATAAAATGTGCGCCTCTGCTCTGATGTAAAGTAAATATGTGTTAAGGAACTGCACGATATAAGCCAAAAAGCTTAGAACAAACTTAATCATTAAAGTACTAAAAAAATAAAACTAATGAAAAATATTTTACCCACGACTCATAAGTAAATTGACTATTTTTTAACCTATATCTCTGTCAGTAAGTGTCAAATTATTGAGGAGTTGTGTTATAGTTTCATTTTCATCACTCCGTGCGGAAAGCACTGCTTTCGACCATGCAGGACCGTGCGGAAAGCATTGAATGACCGGAACAGAGTTGATAAGTGTTTCCCAATCAAAAATAAATGAGATAGAAAGTGAATTAAGAGAAATTGATGATGAATTTTCTAATAGTTTTGCTTTTGATAACGCACCACGATATAATCAATCAAACGTTTCATTACTAAATAAAGATTTTGTTGATTCTCAATTATTATCTAATATACTTAAATTGAAGAAAAATATGTCTATAGAATTAAGCAACTGTTCAAATATTACATTTAACGTATTTAACAAAGATTCATAACTATACATAATTTTGTAATAAAAAAGTTTTTTTTTAATAAAAATGTTAAAATTTCTTAACTCTAAAAATTTTTGTTTTAATGGGGGGGATTCGCCTCCTCCAACCCTCCTTCAGCGGGTTCGCGGTGGAGGCGGATCAGACCTAATACTACTTTTATTACTTTCTTTTCTTTTATTTTAGGCAAATGTGACTGATATATTTGCAAAGGACGGCTTCACACTACCATCAACAGGGATTTTTTGTGTGATGTAGCCAACATTGTGTTTTCAAATATTAAAAGACAAAACCAAAAAAGCCAAAAAAGTGGATTATCAAAAAGTGTGCATGTCTCCCTTTCCAACACCAATGATCCGACGGATCAGAAATGAAATTAATGCTGCACCAGTCGCACCAGAAAGTATAGCCAATCTGGTCGTTGCCGAAAGATATAATAAATCCGACCGTTCAAATATAGATGGGACCTATAAGCCTAACCCGCCACCTTTTTTATCCAGTGTATACCATTCGGTCCCATCGATTTGGTGGTGTTCATCCGGTCCTATCTGTTTTGCTTCTAAACAAACAGTAATCGACATATGCAGCTATGATCTTAATGATTAAGGCCTTACAAGAAGAATCATTTAATCCTCGTGTAATTTACCGCGACACATAATGTACTTTTTCTACTTTATTAAACTTTAATTATTTACTTTATAACAGTGCTGTACATTATATCTTCTAAGTCAAATAACCAATATTTCCATATTTTCGATCATTAAACAATTATACTAAAATTCCAACAATCTAGAATAGTCATATCGTATTTATTTTCTAATAATTATTGTAAATTTCCGAACTAAAGATATTTGTTATTTACCGTCCGAGGTTCTATAAGAACCCTTGTAGGATATGCTAAAATGTTAATCTATATCCATATATTCCTACTGGTTACTTGTTATTATATTGTTAAGGATAAATATATAAAAATTTCAAATTCGTCAATATTTTCAAAAAATCAATCCCGAAGTTTCATTACACTCGAAAATTATCAGTGGATATCGAGTTGGAAGCAATTAATGCATTTAAAGAGGCCTGCCCGGGTGCAAATATTATAGGATACCTCTTTCATATAACAAAAAACCTCTACAACATTTAGGACAAATACAACTATTTGGGCATTATAATAATGATCAAGCGTTTGCTGTCTTAGTAAGAATGATCATAGCTGTTGCATTTATAAAAAATAAAGTTTTAGTAAAATAACTTGCTGCAGTGCTCCCAGCTGAGATACAGGGATTGTTGCAATGGTTTGAAGATATTTATATAGGACGCCCCATCCGACGAGGAAATGAACACCTTCCTTCTATCTTTAACCCAAGAATGTGGTCGGTATATAAGAGGGTAATGATGGACATAGTGAGAACGAACAACCATGCTAAGGCAGCACATCGTCGATTGCGAAAGGAACTTTCTATGGATCATCCAACAATTTGGAAATTTATTAACATTTTCAGAAAAATTCAAAGTGAACGAGTTGTGTATTACGAAAAACTGATATCAGATTAAGTTTGAGGAGACCCAAGTCCTCGCTACTACATCAGCATACCATTCCAGACTCCATAGAGAAGCCATAGAGATAGAGAAGCACCCCAACAACTTTAATAAAAAAAAATGTGAGCCGTCACGGGACGCCTGGCAGATGTGAAACATCAACAATATTTTGTAAAAGTATATACAGTATTCAATAAAAAAAAGTGTGTGTGTGTGTAACCTTTACGCGCGATTAAAGTAAACATTGAAAAATTTAAAAACTTTCAAAATTTTGAAAATTCTAAAAATCTTCACAATTTTGAAAATTTTGAAAATTCTAAAAATTTTGAAAATTCTAAAAATTTTGAAAATTCTAAAAATTTTGAAAATTCTAAAAATTTTGAAAATTCTAAAAATTTTGAAAATTCTAAAAATTTTAAAAATTTTAAAAATTTTAAAAATTTTAAAAATTTTGAAAATACCTTTTCCGTGGAAAAATACATATATATGCCAATTTTCATAATATTTCCAGTATTATTTGAGTTCATCGATAACATACAGACAAACATTCATTTTTATAGAATAGATAGTATGCGGAGTCGTGTTAGGTTTTTGCGTCACCGTCGCCACGCCAGAAATCTGATTTGTTGATTATTTAGTTTTTATATTTATTTACCTAAATATTATAAGATAATATGCACTTTTAAGTCTATGTTTCAATTTTTAATATTTTTACACATCAGTAAAAATATTAAAAATTAAAATATGAGCTTTAAAAGTGTATTTCTATATGAAACAATTCATACCCTGTCCCGCTAAATTTTTGAATCGATGAGCTTCTTCCCCCTATTGTTGGTGCGCCACCGTATTTCAAAACATGAGACCAATTTCATATATGGTATCCGTACATCTCTTTATTATATATTATCGATGCGTTAGGTTTTTTACGTCATACACTCATACGTCACCGTCGCCACGCCAGAAATCTGATTTACGTGCCGCTATAGATGTTTCACATCAAAAAGAGGAAGCAGTCAAGATTAACAAAACATGGGTACCGATAATAAAGAGTGCGAAAACTCTACCCTCAACGAACAACACCGACCAAAACCGATTGGAATCGAAAGCAACTGTGGCCCCGCCCACTTCCTTCCCGACGTATAAATACGACCTGCGATCACGCAAAGCTTAGTAAGTCGCAGACTGTCAACCAGGAAGCAACTTCTGAAGATGCCAACCGCTCGTGTTGGCGAAACGTCAAGTCAGCAAGACAATCGACGCCGGCCTAATAGCCCAAAAACCATTGATACAATAAACATTTTACCTTATTTATATTTTTCACTACAGAATTAGAAAATTAACATTTCACAATACTTAACGCTATTTTGTTTACTAAATCGAACCGAACAAATAATTCAAGAATTATCTAAAGCAATAATCCACTTACCTCCTTCCTTAAATTTTCCAATTCCTTTAACAATTAATAATTCATACAAATACTGGGAATTAATCTCGATTAAATACAGGAATGTTGATTCTAAATTAATTGTAAATCAATTATTTCACTCTTTAATAAGATTAATTATCTTTTATATAAATTAATTCCTTTACCTGTACTCTAACCTTAATTAAATAAACTTAGGTACCTTTATATTACCTTCTTCGAATTACGTTGCATTTTCTGAAAAAAGAAATACCTATGCTATCCTAGATAAAATTGATTATTGTGTTCCTATTGATAATAAAGCTATTATTTGTCCAAATACTGAATCTTTTTATTTTATATTAGAACCATTTGTGAAACCGAACTTTTAAATCCAATTTCACAACAACCTAGAAATTGTGATGTAAGATTAATACACACAACATATGTTTGGCATAAAGTATCAAAAGCAAATACCTGGATTTATGTATTACCCAATGAAACTGACATAATAATTAGTTGTTCTTCATATAGTCCAGTAACGATCGTCCTTAGTAAAACGGAGATGATATCTACTAAACAAAACTATAAAATATATCATCAGTTTTAGTATCCAACACAAAATCATCGGGGCGCAATGAAATTGGTCCGTCCCATTTTATGGCACCATGAAATTCGTCCGCTTAAATTTTAGGGATTAAAATACATCGTGGAATTCGTCCGATGCCACAATGAAATTCGTCCGCTGCCACAATGAAATTCGTCCGCTTTCATATTTCAACATTAATTTTTAACTTTGAATGTTCGTATGTTTATAATGCATTAGAATAATACTTCAAAAAATAAATATATTTAGTTTAATTATAATATAACATTAAACTAGATTAGGGAAATCCATTGGTAAATTTTGAAAAATCGATTAAAGAAATGGTATTATCTTAATCCATCCGTTGTGCTCAATTGGCATATATTTAGATATATTTTGAGGTTCATTTACACTATTACATTTAATATAGGTTTCCGTTTGGACATTAAGAAGCTCATTAACAAAAATAAATAGAGTTGGATGTGTTTGGTACATAGAATTATTAAAATGAGAGTGAAAGGACTCGCAAGCGTTTGTTGTTTTATTAAGAGCTGCAGATGTATCTGCTCAAATCTGTGGTGGAAACTTTGATTTGTGTGTTAAATAGGTCTCGACAAGATAATCAGAAAATTTTTCTAGCGCGTCATTTGTTGGTTTTATCTCGTACAACTCAAAAAAATAAAAGTCCTCTACATCTTCAGGTTTTAAAAATAAAAGTCCAAAACAGTAATGTAACCACTTCCCTACATCTGAAGTTTTATCCTTATAGTGTTCGACTAGGCCTAATTTTTGTACTTGTCGATACCACCATTGTGTCAAATGAAATCTGCAGCCCGTAACTTTAATATTACTCCAAACACGTTTAACAGCAATGTGAATTGAAATTTCAAAATCAATAACAATTTCTTGGGTACTTATATTAAAAAGTAATTACAGGGATTAGATATGCGTCGTGCTCAGATGGGCACTTTCTAAAAGTCATTAGTAAGGGCTACGGATTATTACCTGGTCGATGTGCGTAGATGGGCATTCCCGCAATTGGGCATGTACATTTGTAGGTAAAATTTTCAAGATAAGGGGCTTAAGTTATTAAGAAAATTACATTTCTGTAAACAGAATAAATAATATATAAATGAGGTGAAATTAGTGAGGGTGTAAAGAGAGGGAATATGCAGGTAAATAAGCTTGATTTTCATTGGCAAATAGTTCAGTTGTAAATTTTTATCAACGGCTAAAATACAAAAATTGATCTTTCATAATGAATAAGCTAGAACAAATTGTTAGTGAACGTGGAAAAGTGATGCTTTTATTAAATGATTTTAAATTTAAGCATAAATTGAAATTAACCAGTGGAGAAGACAAATGGGTTTGTTCAACAAAAGGATGCAGTGCACAATTTTTTACTAAAGAATTTGAAGTGACAAGAATAAAAAGTTCCCAGCACAACCATGACGTAAATGTACAAGAAATCCAGCGGAAAAAATTAAGCACATCATGCAAAAGAAGAGCATGCGATGATATATCAGAAAGGCCTCGAAAAATAATAACATCGGCAGTTATGAAATCCCAGGAAGACGAATCATTAACAACTCAAGATATAAAACGAAAAAAATGTGAGCCGTCACGGGACGCCTGGCAGATGTGAAACATTGACATTAACCCGTGCCTAAATCATAAGACATTGCCAATTTAAATAACATGGCATTTTTGCACTTTTTGTCGTTAATTTTTTTACTGAAACAAATGTAGCTAAAAATAATTAAATATCTATTTCTGGTAGGAAATTTGCAATAAATTTGTCATCAGAGTTAAATTCACGATTTTTTTTTTGTAATTTTCACCATAATTTTTATTTATATTAAACTAAATACATATATATATAGGTAATAAAATTAACAAATACAAAATTTGGATACAAAATAAAGTATATTATCGCTTATAAATAATAGTATCACAATGGTATCACAATATTTATTGTACGTTTTCTCAGATTGCTCACAGATGTCGATAGATTACAGAACGAAAATAAATTTAAAACGTGATTTCGTTTAGCTTTTTATTTAATTACCTTAAATTCAATAATCTTAAAAAAGAAAATTATTAAAACACAAATTTATATAGAAGTACGTTACTATATTAATATAATTGTAGTTACTTCACAATTTTAGTACAAACAAAAAGCGATAGTAAATAAAAAATAGGAAAATGATGAATTTAACTATGAATACAACTTTATCGTTGAATAACTTTTAAACGGTATTTAAATGGGAAATGTATTGTGATTTAGGCACGGGTTAATGTGAATATTAAGGGCTGGTTTGGGTCTGATGATTTTTGTTAGGTCATAATCTAAAATTTTGATGGGTGTTTGGAGAACAAAACCAAATTTGGGAAATAACGGACACCCTAATGTATATAGAGTAGGTAGGTAGGTACTCACTCATTTTTATTCAATATTTTTTCATCACTTTCTTTATTAACACTTTGTTTATTCATATTTAAAACAAACACTTTATACACAAATTTTACAGGGACCATTCACCAACAATCTTTTTTGATTAACAAGCTGTCAATTTTACAGGTCAGCAAAATATGTAGGTATATTATGTTGCCTATACAAACAAACATTTTTATATATATAGAATAGATAGTAGGCGGAATCGAGTTAGGTTTTTATGAAACAATTCATACCCTGTCCCGCCAAATTTTTGAATCGATGAGCTTCTTCCCCCTATTGTTGGCGCGCCACCGTCGGCGTCGCTCAAAACATGAGACCAATTTCATATAAGGTATCAGTTATGGAGGGTAGAGGTAAGGAGAACTGTCTCCGTGTATTGAATGTGTCCGTCAAAATGTGGAAAATAAGGGTGGCGCTACGATCGTAGTAGGGTAAATTTTAAAAAAAGCGCCATAATTTCATAGAGTAGGATAGATAAATAAACAAGGAAAGACACATTTCCGCTTTATTATGACACCATTTTAAAAATAATCATAAGATACATAAGATAATCATAAAGTATAAAACGAATTTAAAATACACTAAACTGAATTCGCTGACCACGTTTTTTTATAGCACTTATATAATTTGTGACTTATATTACGAAATCATATGACATTTCAATCAATTTGTCAAAAACTGCTACATTCATTCTGTACCCTACATCTACTTTAGCGCCATTGTAGTGGCAAGTTTGAGAAGTGTTATGTTCCTCTAAAAAGTGGACACATTTTTAATCATTTCCCATTTAAGATCGTTCTCCTTACCTCTACCCTCCATAGTATCAGTACATCTCTTTATTATATATTATCGATGCGTTAGGTTTTTTACGTCATACAAATCATACGTCACCGTCGCCACGCGAGAAATCTGATTCACGTGCGGCTATAGATGTTTCACATCAATAAGGGAAAGTATGTACTATGCACGACGAAAACAGCAACCAGCTTTGCCAAAAAATATCGATGAAATTCAAAGATATGTGAATTCAACCAGCATCAAAACACATAGGAAAGAAAACTTTGTTTTGGTTAACGATTTCAGATCAAAAATAGTTGTATTTTCTTCCAAATTAAATTTACAATTCTTATGTAAATTAAATAGAATTTACACGGATGGCACTTTTTCATACTGCTGCCAACATTTCTACCAATTTTATTCTATACATGGTTTGGAAAATGGAATTTACGTCCCACTGGTATTTTGTCTTCTGCCTGATAAGAAACAAGCAACTTATGAAATCTTACTTCGTTTAATTAAGGAAGCGATAATTTCCGAATTAAACGTGTTTTTTGAACCAAACACTGTACTGGTTGATTTCGAAACAGGGATGCTAAATGCTATAAGAACCGTTTGGCCACAAGCAACTATAAAAGGATGCCGATTTCATTTGCACCAAAGCTGGTACAGAAAAATAAACGAACTTGGTTTATCTACAGAATAAAAAAGAAGAAAACTCCATAACAGGTTAGTTTTTTTTAAGTTTTTCCCCCTTTTAAAACTCCCTATAGTTTGATACTTTGTCTGGTAATTATTATATTTTAAATTTTGATTGCCATCTTTCCGACGTCTCGATTTTTTATAAAAACCTATTTTTTCATAACATATTTTTTCTTTAACAGGCCAGTGGTTGCGAAGTCTTTTCGGAATTTCCTTTCTGGATCCAATGGAAGTATGGGATAGCTTCACCCAAGATTTTTGTAACAGGAAACCGGATAACAGAAAAGTTGATAAATTAATTAAGTATTTATTTGATACTTATATTGGAGTATCTGCATTATTTAAACCTTCGATTTGGGCAGAAAAATCATCTTCAGTTCAAAATACCACCAATAACTGTGAGTCATTTCATTCCCACTTTAAAAATTGTTTTTATTAAGCTCATCCATCTGTATTTATTTTTATTGATAGACTAAAAAAAATTCAAGTGGAGACGTACATAAAAATTCAAAGTATAAATACTACACTATCGCTAAGACACGGTATTTTAAAAATTTCTCAATTTATAGAGAAAGAAATACATCTATATAATATAGGTTGCAAAACTAGAAAAGAATTTGTAGAAACATTAGCTTATAGATACAAAGTTTAGGATTGTAATATTTATACAATAATAAAATTAGATAAACATATTTTTTATTAATGAAATTTTATTTTTTTCCTTTATTACAATTTATTCATAAAGTAAAAACTCGATGTATAATTTTGACTAAATTGGTATACATATACTTCTCTAAAATTTTATTCTAAGATAATTGTTCGGACCAATTTCATTATAATGTATTAAGTATAGGTGGACGAATTTCATGGTCCTACCGGACGAATTTCATGGTCATAAAACGAAGGATTATTTTGCTTATCAGCAGGATTACCTTAAGCGGACGAATTCCAATGCCACACGGACCAATTTCAATACGCCGATATCTACATCCGAACAATTTATTCCTTTTTCTTTAGAAACTGATTGTATAAAAAATCCGATTTTAAGTTAATTAGTAAATTACAACTTATTGCCCTTCAATAACATAATCTTGATAGAGGCATTAAACTTAGCTAGTATAAAATTATCAGAAATAAAAAATAAAATCGATAGAGCTAAAATAGAATCAAGTAGTTTGTTCGAATCTGTTTATAACAACGGTATACTTTCTTATATTATTTGTAATCTTTTGTAAAACAGATAAATGAATACAGATGAGTTGAATAGCCACAAACATAACTTTGAATATGAGATAAAGAAAATTAATAATCAAATAGAATTATGGTTGCAAAAATTTAGAGAAAACAGTGATCTCTTACAATTACATGATATGAAACTTAATGATATATTTAAGGAAATTTATGTCAGGAAATCTAAACATATTAAATATAATCTATTTATCTGTTAAATTAGTCATAATCCTGATGACTGACCACGAAAGAGAAGGTTCAATTGATTAACGAAAACTTTAAAAACAAAAACTGGTGAAAAAATTACAAAGGCCTTTGCAAGTATATTAAAACATTCAGAACGTTCTCCTAGAAATCTACAAACTGATCATGAAACTGAGTTCTATAACTGTAAATTTCAAGATTTAATGAGAAAGTATATTTACCACTATAGTACATATACTATTAAGAAAGCTGTGATAGCTGAAAGAGTTATAAGAACTTTGAAATCAAAATTATACAAATATTTTAGTTTACATCGTAATTATAAATGGATTAATGTATTGCCTCAAATTACTAAAGAGTACAACGATACGATACATTCTGCAATTAATGTCAAGCCATCTGATATAAATAAGTTCAATGAGAAAATGATTTTTACTGAAAGGGTTAATTATATAAAAAAAGAATGAAAACGAAAATTTAGATTAGGTGATCTTGTACGAATATCGAAAGCAAAACATGTTTTTGAAAAAGGATACACACCCCATTGAATAACTGAGATTTTTAAAATAATTAAAATTAATATTACTAACCCCACAATTTATTTGTTAGAGGATCTTCAGGGAGCACCGATTAAAGGAGCATTTTATCAAGAGGAATTACAGAAAACAACAAATTCCGACATCTATCTAGTGGAAAAAAGTTTGAAAGGAAGAGGAGCAAAAAAACATGTTAAGTGGCTTGGTTTTAATAATAAATACAATTCATGGATTGAAAATGATGACCTTCGATAATTTTTCTTTTATAATGATTTTATAACGATCTAGTTCAAAAAACAATAATAATAATAATAAAATAGTAGTGGGATTTAGATTATAAATGTTGAGAATTTATTGAACTAAATCACAGTCATGAGTAGTGAAGGTTACCATAGTGCTACACCATCATCACCATTATCATCAATGGGTAAAGATTATGATGGTCAGATTGATGAAATTTTAAATAGATATGAAAGTGCCGCTAAAATGGAACACGGCAAATTATTACAAACTCCGTTTCCTATTGGAGGCTTTAAAATCAAAGTTGGTATATCACCTGCTAGATCATTTAGTTCAGCTATAATTAATCCCAACATTTCAAGTCAACCAAAATATCGTTTGATATTTTCGAATGGGACATTCTGATAAAATTATTGAATCAGAAACTAAATGATTTTTTTGCAGCTGATTTCCTGTAATATTTTCATGTGGTGATTTTTGTACTCTTGCACAACTAGTATATAATAATATAAAATACTTGTCTGTTCCAAAGCAGATGTTGAACACCACTTAGATGAAGAAAATGAAATTTGATCAAAGTTTAGTGGCTCATCAGATTTATTTAATCAGCAACATAAACTTCTGTAGTTATAACTATAATATGTTAGATATCATAAGGTCTCACTTTAGTAATATTAATAATAATAATAGTAATTACAGCTCTTACACCGCACTTGAAGTTTTGCGTGCATTTTGCTATATTTCTAACAGTTTATTTAGTACTGCCTTAAGTATAAAGTTATAAATGATTTAGATAATTGTATGATATAATTAATATTCAAGTTAAATATGGTTGTCAGTAATAAAATATTATAATAAGGATTGTTTAAAATGTTTTATTTTGATAATAAATATTTAATGCTTATTTAAAATGTTTTATTTTATAAACGTACAACTTCAAACGATGCTGCATGGTTACTTTTCCCAGTATCTATCATTCCTCTAGAGTCTAGACACAAAGCCATACTGTTGACTTTGAAATTCGTCTATGTATGGTGAATAGTCGTCAACAACCCGCTTGGGTAAAAATACAACCATGTTTTCCAATTCAAGTAGTACAGTCCGTCCATATTTGCACAATTTTTGCATTTAGTATTTTAAACGGTTTATCCACCTCCAATTGATTTGTCGGTTTCTTTGCATGTATTAAAGATGTTTTGTTTGTGTTTTGTATGTAGTGTGTATAACTATTCTTGTTCGCCGAAATTTTGTCTTAACAAGTCCTTATTAGTCGGTGCAGGCTTCTGAAACTCTTCCCGAAATTGATTGACAACTAGGTCCATTTGATCGTCCATTCCCGTATGAGCGGAAATATTACTCAATAATAAATATATTTTCTTGCGTTGTAAGCAACATTTCGAATCTTGTTGACACTTTGTTAGAATAAACAATGTTTAAAAATACCATGACAACTATTGTCACTTGTTTCATATGACGCGACCATATTTCACAGGCTTCCTGATTTCAGTGTCCTTTGTTTTGGCGCATACTGTAGTATGACATTACTGCTAAACTATTTTTGTGAATAAATTTTTTTTAAAGCAATTTTCCAAACAGCAAAGAACATTTTTAGTGCTGTTTAAGTAAGTCTTTCCAAAGGTAATACCAAAAAGAAAAGAAAATTTGTTGTGTCGTTTAAGTGGAACTATCATTAATATAATTAAGGTAAGCGTAGTATAATATTAATCTATATTCTATAGCACTATTTTTATGTTTATAAACTTGTTAATTTTTCATATATATCTTATAATATTAACTTTCACTGTCTATATACTTTTGCTTATTAAATTATTTTATATTCTTTTACTGACGTGTTTGGTAAATACGTGTGTTTTTTTCTATAGGTTTTTAAATGTAAAGGTGAATGTCTTTGCTTCAAAGATTATGAAATGGAAAAAGAACATCAAGCAGAGGTTGATAAGAAGGTGTTGGAGAATTGTACGTGTGTAAGTTGATGCGTATGCTTATCGGATGACGAATTGTCTGATTTAGATTAGTCTGACGAAATCCTGGGGAAGCCCATCTTAACTCCTAAAATGAGTCCTGTAAAGATTAAAACACCTGGTAAACATTCTTAAAAGTGAAATATTAGGGTTTCTATTCATGTCTACGTCAATGAGTTATTTTAATTTTTTAACATTGTATAAAAACTATCACGATCCAACTGAATGTTGTAGAACATCCTAATTAATTTTAAACAAATCTTGATTACAAACAAAATGGTTATCAACTGGTTTTTAAAAGATACCCTATATGGTCAACAAAGGTACCAATAAAGTTTACCAAAGATGTCTAATAAAAGATAAAAAAAAACATGTCTGATGGGTCAATTAAAAATAATGTCACCAAAAGATACCCTATATGGTCAACAAAAAATAACGATAAAGATATCTGAAGGGTTAATAAAAGATGTTAATAAAAAATTACATACTATCTTTTTTAGGCGCATTGCAGTTGGGCCACTTTACCTGTGATAATCTGATATGACCCTCAATTTGGGATTATATATCTTAACGGTAGGCGTAAGGCGGGCGGTTATTAAAGCTTAAGAATTTCACCTACTATTGATTCATTGATTTTAAATAGTAAACAAATTACGTATACCTGCTCAATCCAATCTTAATTCTTTCGATTTATTTCCGTTATTGTTGTTAGTGTTTAGTTGAGTATAATATATTGTTGCGAATAGTATTTTTACCTATTAAGTATTCGAAATGGAAACTGCCGAAAAAATTTTAAGTAAGAAAGGATTCTCCTTGTTAGTGGTAAAAAATTATAAGTTTTCAAAGGCACACGTGTCGAAACAAGGAAAGATTCGTTGGAATTGTACCAGAAGAACATGTAAAGCAAAATTATATACATGTACATCTGACGAAACTAAAATTATACAGTCAGAATTAGGTCATGACCATTCGGCAGAAACGAATATTATTCGGCAAGTGGTAAGCAACTCGGCTAAAAAAAAGCTGTTGGTAGCTTGGAACAAAAACCGTCAAAAATTATAAAAGAAGAAATTGTGAATTTTGCAGAAATGAGTCATCAAATAACAGCGGAAGACATTTAGTGCATTCGTAACAATATGTACAAGGCTCCAAATTGCAGCAAATAAATGTGAAAACTAATCGTGATAAAAACTTTTTGATTGGTGCATGTGAAAATGACAAGAGTTATGACGTGCAGAATTCATATTAATTACTTTTCCTACATTAGTTGGAACTTTTTATTTACTTTTAATTATCTTTTTATTATTGTAAAAGTTCCTCTTGATTACTATAAAAGAAATGTAAATTAGATTATTAGATTATTATTAAAGTCGTAGCGTAATCACTAGTCGTAAGTGATAAATAAAAACTTTTTAAAAAGTTTACAAAAGAAAAAACAAAATTGGCGCAGTCAGTAGGATCCAGAAATGGAAATTGAAAAGCAAATTGTTTTCACATTTGGTTTCAACCAATTTACGTGGACGCAGAAGGACCACAGGAACACGAAGAAATAGGATCTCTAAACAGTAACGTAAGTGATGAGCACATATTTTCCCCGTTTTCCTCTTTTTTTTATTCTCAAAAAAGTAAACTTTAAAATAAATTTAAAAATCAATCAATCCTTATTTAAGTTTAACTTTATAAAGGTAGAATTTTTCTAGATAATAGAAAACGAATCTTCTTGTTCTATAATAATATGTTCTATTTTTTTATTTTTTGCACGCTGATAAGTAAATTCTTTTCATAAAAATATGTGAACGTAGATAGATTAACTAACTCTTTAAATATTAATTCCGAAATGACAACAATCACAGCAGCCAAAGAAATTTCACATACCCAGCGTAATTTTTCTGGAAAAAGTGAACACTTAGAATCACTTATAAATGCAACAGACAAATTTTATAATAGATATGGAAATAACACAGACAATAGTCTAAGCAAATTTGTCTTCGCAGCTATATGCTCGAAGATTGTTGATGAGGCCGGAGACTTTTTATTATGCCGCCCCGATTTACATACATGGCCCCAAGTAAAAACTGCCCTGCGTGAAAAATTTGGAGATGAGGTAGACAGACACGTATTACAAGAGCAATTTATTTATTTAAGTAGATATAGAAACGAATCAATGACTGACTTTTTAGAAAGACTAAAAATAATAAAAATGAGACTAAACTTAAAAATTATCTCTGATTCTGGAATTGACCAAGCTACAAAACTAGTTATAATTAACCATAACGAAATAACAGCCATAACAGCCTTGATATCCAATTCCAATCCTAAATTACGAACTCTTCTCTTACTTAAAAATCCAAGATCTTTAGAAGAAGCTATATCCTTAGTCATTAATCATTTCCTCCTAGAACAGCAAGTAAATCTGAGGAATTTCAATGAAAATAATTCGAAAACCTCATATAAATATAACCCACAAATTAATAAACCTATTCATTCTAACCATGATTCAAGACCACAACAAAATATTAATTCATTTAGAGCCCCACAGTATCCACTAATAAGACATCAGTTATATCCTCCAGAGCACCACACCTACCCAAATCAAATGTTAAATTTTCCTAACATTTAAAGAAACTTATTTCGAAATCAGCCCTAAAATATTCAGTACAGATCAGTTCCACAAAAATTTTTCACAAATGAACAAGTATTTGGTGAACCAATCAACGTCTTTTCACCCAAAAACTCCTACAAGCCTACACGAAAACCAGAACCAATGTCTACATCTAGTAGATTACCCTCAATCAGGAACTCGTTCCAAAATTATAAAAGACTATCAAAACTATTTACAAAAGCGATACCCTACTAATGCAAAATTACCGCTTGCTTTCGAGGAAATAACAAATGTAGAAATTGACAATACTGACTACTTTTAAGAATTTTTCTACGATCAACAAAATAATATCAATTATTAGTATAAATCCTATAACACAGATAATAAGACTAATTATACTGACGAATATAGTACAGGAGAATTCAAACAAAATCATATTGAACTTAAAGACGAATTATCACAACAAAATTGTGCTCGATACCGAAAGAAACAAAACGTAAATCTTAACAATTGTTTACCCAATTCTTTGCCATACATTCAAATTTCAAATCCAGCCCTCAAATTACTTATTAACACTGGTTGTCATCCTTCCTTACTTCGCCACTATGTCGCAGAAAAGTATTTTCCAAACAAAATTTTTCATCATAACACCCCTATTGTTACTTGCAATAGCAATAGTAGCGCAGATTCCAAAGCCGACATTCCCCTTTTCAATGAATTTATACCGCTTACAGGAAATTTTAAAATTTTTCTATACAACTTTCATTATTATTTCGATGAAATAATAAGCATACAAGATCTTCGTAAACTCAAATAAAATTCTCTATAATACCTATGTAAAAATACTCCTACTATATAGAAATGAATTCGATATACAAAATATCGAAATTCCCCCATATACAACAACCCTAAAAAAATCAATACTAGTTTCAGTATCATCCCCTTGATATCCAACAATACTATTACAATCCCTAGTGCAATCTTAAAAATTAAAGATAATTCAACAATAATAGAGTTTTCCAACTCTACTTCTAAAACTGTACTTCTTCAAATAGACGGAAACTTTTTAAATCCATTCGCTAATCAATATCATAACGATGAATTCGAATGTTTTAATATCGAAAAAGTATAATCAAAACAAACCGAAGAACAATATACCGACTTTGATTTCTCCCTATTCAGAACAGACCATATGAACCCTGAAGAGAAAACCGCCATAAAAAAACCTCCTGATTAAATATAAAGAAATATTACACAAACCAGATAAAAAACTAACATTTACCAATAAGATAACACATCAAATTAAAACTACAGACAAAATACCCGTATAGGTATCCCTTTGTACATAAAGAAGAAGTCCAGAAGCAAATTTCAAAAATGTTAGAAGATGGCAATATTCAACCTTCACAATCACCCTGGAGTTCTCCAATTTGGATTGTACCAAAGAAAGCACACGCCAGCGGGAAAAAGAAGTGGAGAATAGTGGTAGATTGCAGGAAAATTAACGAAAAAACTATAGACGACAGATATCCCTTACCAAACATTACAGATATCCTGATAAACTTGAAAGATGTCAGTATTTTACAACCCTCGATGTGGCTTCAGGATTCCACCAAATCGAAATGCATCCCGACTCAATCGCCGAAACAGCATTTAATGTCGAAAACGGATATTATGGATATCTCAGAATGCCGTTTGGGTTAAAAATGCTCCTGTCACTTTTTCGAGGGCTATGGACAGTATTTTAAAAGGATTAATTGGTAAAGTATGTCTAGTCTATATGGACGATATAATCATATTTGCAACTTCCCTTCAAGAACACATTAACAACTTAAAACAAGTTTTTGATAGACTAAAAGAAGCACAACTAAAAATTCGACCAGACAAGTCTGAATTCTTAAAAGATTCAGTCGAGTTCTTAGGACACATTATTACAGCAAAGGCATAAAACCTAATCCAAACAAAATAGTAGCAATAAAAAAATTTCCCATTCCTAATAACCCTAAAGAAATAAAATTATTCCTTGGCTTAGTCGGATATTACCGAAAGTTTATAAAAAATTTTGCTAAATCAACTAAACCATTAACAAACTGCTAAAAGAAAAATCAAAAAAAAGAACATACGACAGAATTTGTGAATGCTTTTAATACATGTAAAACAATATTAATGAACGATCCAATCTTACAATATCCCGACTTTTCTAAACCGTTTAATTTAACAACAGATGCTTCAAATTATGCAATCGGAGCCGTTTTGTCTTAAGGACCTATTGGATCGCATCTCGAACAATGAACCCTGCTGAAATTAACTACAACACCATTGAAAAAGAGCTTCTAGCAATCGTTTGGGCAACAAAATACTTCAGACCCTACCTTTTCGGAATAAAATTTAAAATTATAAGTGATCACAAACCACTTCAATGGCTGTTTTCACTTAAAGAGCCCAGCTCCAAACTAGTACGTTGCAGACTGAAGTTGAAAGAATCCGACTACAAAATCGTTTATAAAAAAGGAAAAGCAAACACAAATGCAGATGCTTTCTCTCGAGTGGAAATTAATCCAATCGAATTTGAAGATAAATTAATCATTAATTGGAAACCCTGAGGAAATAGACGAAATAATCGATTTTAATTATAACGATATCGAATCTTTTCTAGATTCAATACAAGTAGACCCTGACAATTTAAAAAAAGAAGAAGATATTCAAAATCAAAAATCCAAAATAATAGTCCACAGCAATAAACTTATAAGAGCAGGAAAAAAGACTATACAACCTGACAAAGAACAAACTGACATTGATAACCCTAAAACTCAGAAAAGCAATAATCTCCCTAACATCAATAACAAACACCAATCGAAGATAAACAAATTATCCCCAATAACATTCTACTCTCAAACAATAATAATCTCCCAGACACCGATAATGAAACTGTACACTCAAGTCACTAAAATCCGATCATTGGTATCCCTCAAACCAATAAAGCTATCAATAATTTCAAAAATCAAATCATTATTTCTAGTCATAGAAATACAGATAATAAACATCGAAAAATAATAAGAGAAAAGGTTTTCGAAAAAATTCGAATCCAATTATCCATTCCGAAATCTGATAACGAATATATTATTACAGACTTTATTAAAGAATACCTTATCCCTAAACAGACTTATTAGTTATTGTTTCCTTTTGAAAGACAAATCTTTAGAACCAATTTTCATCAGAACTATTCAAAATTATTTCAAAAATAACGCATTTACATTACTTAAAACCGACACTATTTTCACTGATGTTATAGACGAAGACAAACAAAAACAAAAATTAAAACATTATCACCAAACGAAAACCAGTCACAGAGGCATACAAAATTTAAACGCCATTAAACGAATATTCTCTTGGCCTAGATTAGAGCAAGATGTTAAAGACTACGTAAATTCGTGTGAGATATGCCAAAAGACGAAATAAGAAAGAAACCCCACAAAATTAGTATTCAAACCGACACCTATTGGATGTGAATTCTTTGACCATATATACACAGACACATATACTGTATTTTGTTACAATCATAGACAGTTTTTCTAAATTTGGTCAAGCCTATCCGCTAAAATCCCTAATTCAGTTGTTAGCTCTAATAAGCTTATACAATACTTTAGCCACTTTGGACTTCCTAGACGCATAACCACTGACAACGGAACAAAATGAAAAAACGAAGTAATCCAAGGTTTGTTCACAGCACACCGTAATGAAATTCATTACACAACCCCTTATAACCCCAATAGCAACAGCCCAGTTGAAAGATTTCATTCAACTTGTAACCCCTTTTTTCTAGATGTTGAAGGCTCACCAGGGGTTAGCTAAATGGCGAACGGCACTCAGGGGGAAGGAGGAGAGCGAGTCGTGGATCGGGGGAGCAATTGGGCGAGTATCGGGCCAAAAAAAAATGTATAGGATCTAGTTAGGAATCGGTAAAGGGCGCCACTTATCTTTTTGGAAAGGAATAGGAGGAAAGATAAGAAACCTATTGAGAAAGGAGTTACTAAATCGGGAATTGTTAGGGAACACACTTTACTTAAACAAAACTAATTAAATATGTGTCTATTTAAACTTACCTCATGGGTCTTAAAGTTCCTTGAATCTTTTTAAATAAATCTTTTATATATACTTATCTTTATGAAAATAGAAATAATGTGTAAAAATAAAAAAGATTAAATCAGAACATTTACTGGGAAGGTATCAGGAATAAATACTCAAAATGTTTTAGTAACAAAACAACAAAACAATATATTTCAAAGAAAACACTGGTATCAATGATTGATAAGTATCAAAAAACTAAAACTCCTGCAAATATAATATTGCGTAGCTTATTTAAGACAGTATGATTACATTACTATCAAAATATATGGAGAACTCAATTATAAGAATATCGGATGTTAAGATTATTTCATTTCATAAAAAACAAAATCTAATTAAGTTCTCAAAAGAAAGAGTGCACTCCGTTATGTGTTATTAACTAAACAATAACCTAAGTAACAATAAAAAAACTTATCCACTTATATACCTTAAAGGTAATATTCATATAGGATATAAAATAATCGTAATCACTTGAAAGAATGTTAAAAAAACAAAGGTTAAATGCACCGTACTAATATCATCTGATTAAAGTTCTTAAGATCTGAATAGTAACTCGAAATTTTTACTAATTGAAGGATTAGATAAAATGATTTATTAACTACCGGGAATTAGCGAATTCTCCAGTACAAGTTCAAAAATTTACCAATAACTTGAAGCACTTTTGGTTCAACTAACTATTGAACCTATAGTTCTGTCGTAAAGATTATTTAAAAAGTTTACCTTGATATCCAGAATCAAATTCGAAAAACGTTAATAGCGGAGTTATGCATTTGAATGGAAAATTCATCATCAAACATACCAAAAATAGGACTGGAACTACATGAAATGATCTACCAGATCGCAGGAAATCTTCTGTAGCAATTATTTATAACATTCTATAAACACCAGGTATTCTACAGCTTCTCTACCAAATTGGTTTCCAAAATTTTCAAAATGGAGTCGCTTCTACAACGCTAGGCGGCAACTCAATTCCAATTATACCATAAATCACATAAATAGTACTTCCAGACTTAGTACTTTATTACCAAAATGAAACGTATTACTTTCTAATACATTTACACACTGCATAAACAGAATAAACCAACAAAACTAACCGGTAATGTAAACAGAACCCTTACTCGGCAGCCATTACTATTCGCCAAAGTGACGGTACATCCGTACCGTTTGAAAGCTTAAACGTGAATGAATTCCGAAATTAACTTCGTGCGGCATCTTGCTTGTCTCGGATATCTCCGCGCTTGCTCGTTCAACTTCCGTTTTCGAGATGTCATTATGACGAATATTCTCGAAAAAGGTAATGGTGGTTGCCTATCGGTCAAAGTTCAAAAGCGAATAAAAATAAAATAGTAAAATAAGCGGTGTGTGTTTATTGGGAATGCTACAAACTCTAAGAGAAACAATCCTTACCCTTAAAAATTCTAAATCTCAAAAACCAATTGAATCTCTCATGAACTTAGCTTTATTATCTTATAATAATTCTATACACTCTGCAACCGGTTATATACCCTTCCAAATTAACCGAGGAAGACTTTATTACAAAAATACTTTCGAAATAGACGACAAAACAAGAATCACACAATACATACAGGACCATACCCAAAACCTACGAACTTTAAACAACCTCATAAAACAGAAATTGGAAACAAAACAACTGAAAACCCTTGATAAAATTAACGGAAAAAGACAACCAACCGTAGACATAGACACTACACAACCGTAATATGTATAAAATTAGAAACAAGAACGCATCAGAAAAGAAAAGCGCAAATCGTTACGATAAATTAGAATACCCCACTATAGTTAATGATATCAAAATTAAATTAAAATCTAAGACTTACCATAAAAAACTATTAAAAACACAACGTCATATTTTAGGAAGAAGACATAAAACAATACGTCATTATTAGTCTTCGCTCTACGAATACTACAAGCACTAGTCATTAACGAAATTAACAACCCAATATTACCTGTATACATTGGACGAGCCACCGTAATTACTTCTAGACATACCTTCCTTTATTATATTTACTTAACATACCCAGAAGATTCACTTTCCCAAATTAAAAAATCATTGTCAAACTTAGAAACTACGCTTAACGACCTAAAGACAACTAATCACTTTTCAATCTTTTTAAAACAAAAGCTTTCCAACGCACAAACAATCACCGATATAATCTCTAAAATATTGAATTCTTTCTTAGAAAATAGCCGAGTTAAAAGAGCCTTAATTAACTTTGTAGGAAAAATGCAAAAATGGCTTTTTAGTAACCTAGATTCAGATGACGAAGAATATAAAGAAAAATACTTAACGCAATTAAACTCAAACGAACAAACTCTCCACGATGACCTAAAAATATAACAAAGTCTCATATAGCAACTTTCAGAAACATATGTCAATAATTTCGAGAAATCAAACCAAAACCAAATAAATTTAGAAATTTAAGTAAAAAACTTATCGAAAACCACTTATTTGTAAACCTAGAACATTCCTTTGCATTTTCCAACACTATAGACAACTTAATACAATGGCAATCAATTGAACATATTTTGAATAATTTAGAAACTGCAATATCTTTCGCTAGAATTAATATTTTGCATAGTTCAATAATAAAACCTAGTTATATAAAAACCATGCTTGATAAACTAGAACAAATATACAGAAAAAAACAAGTACCAAATTTAAAACAATTATCACATTATTACTCTTTATTTTCTACACAAGTAATTATTCATAATAAAATAATTTTATTCAAAATTCATATTCCTTTGCTCAGTTCCCGATATAAATTATTTCATTTATACCCTATACCTATTTCAATCTATACAATTATTTCCGAACAACCCTTATGTTGCAAAATGCTGAAGAATTTTGGACCACATCAGAGACATGCCCAGAAATAGAAGATTGGTATTTCTGTCCCAAGATCAACCTATACAAACACCAAACCTGTTTAGTAGACCTTATTAAAACTGGAAAAACTTCGTGTACACAAACGAGAATATACTTTTCTGAGACAACGATATCACAAATAAATTCGAAAACTATCCTGGTCATACCAGTCAACAAGACAACACTCAAAACATCCTGCGATGCTGATGGAATATACGAAGTATCCAAGCCTTGTACCATATCAGTAGAAGATTGCAAAATTTCAATAAACAATCTAAGAAAACTAGCCATGAACAATTCGTTTTTCAACTACCTCAGATAGAAATCAAATACTCAGACACGGATAAAAACCAAGAGACGTTTCACCTCAAACAACTTAATATGAACGAAATTAAAGAAGTAAAAACCTTAAGCAAACTTCTAAGAACAATAAATCTTGAAGCTACACCCTCGAGCCATACTTGGATTAATATGACTACATCATTGATTATAGTTAACCTAGTTTTCACCATCATAATATACCTAGGTATAAAGAAATACCATCCGAAAAGAAGAAAAGAACAGAGAGCCACCTAGAAAATAAAAGAACCCCTATTTTCTGATCTGAGAAGAAAGGAGTTATGACGTGCAGAATTCATATTAATTACTTTTCCTACATTAGTTGGGAATTTCCTTATTTACTTTTAATTATCTTATTTTTCAATATGCGGCAAAAGATTTTTATCAGTTTTTGTAACGATTACATCGTTATTTGTTTGGCCTGGCCTATTAATATTTTATTTCATTAATTTCTCGTCTATTTTGCTACGATATTTTGGCCTGGCCTACGTCGGTTTGAGTTTTTCGAAGATTCTGTGGAGTCGACGCAGAATAGATTTCTTTATAAGCGGGGTACCGTTGTTCATTCGTAAAGAGTGTCGGTATTTTTAATTTCATTACAATTTTGTGCTTCATAGCCAGCAGTCTCTTCTTATTTCTTCTCCCTTCATTTGGTGAGTAAAAGTTAAAATTGTTTAAATATTTTATTAATAGTCAAAAACTTGGTGAATATATTTTATTGATTATAATAATTATATCTTTTAAATTATTTCGATTACAATCATTGTTTAAGTCAGTTTTTATTGTGATAAAAATATGTAAACAGATAAAGTGATAAACTTTTTTCTTTTCTCGAACTTGGAGAAACTTGGATGATTGTAATCGAAATTAATGTTTATTGAGATGGAATTCTGACGGTCTGAATTTTTATTCATAGGGCCATTGCCAAATTTTGAAGGGACCAAGGATAGGACTATTGAAAATTCGACCCATATTTTGGAAAGAAGTATTGGTTAAATAAAATTTTTCACGTTCCGCCATATTTCCTTTTTTTTTGAGTCCGTCATCAAGGCCTGTAGTCAGGAGAAATTATTCAAATCTCTTCTTAAGAAAACATCTTGCCATTGGTAATCCTCAACCCGAGAAAACCAGGAATTTCCGTCAACTACGACAACCGAAGATAGAAAAATAAAAAAAGATAAGAAATTAGTTTTCACTATACATAACATAATAACATTTTTATTCATACCGATTACTGAAATATAAACAATTTAAAACTGATTTATCTACTTTTATTTGCTTGTTTGTATTTTGGCGCCCTTATTTATTTGTTTGGGGGGAGTTAGAAAGGAACCAGAAAGAAGCCACGATCCCTGGAGCTAGCAAGGGTAAGTTAACGTACAAAATTGGATTTGTACGTTACAATTTGGCGCCCGACGTGGTTGAGCAATTCCTTTGAGATATATCTTTACCTTTATCTTTATCTTTTTCTCAAGGGGATTGTTTTGGCCACAGTTGGGTTACAAATTGATGTTGTACGTTACAATTTGGCGCCCAACTAAGTTTCTGGTTTTTTTTTGAAGCTTCTTCTAGCAATTACATTAATTTAAGTAATTTTAAATTTTTTTCCCATCAAATTTAAAAACAAACATGCAAATATTTTATTAATTGCTTTACTAACACTTAACTTTTTATCTTTATTTTATTTTGTTGAAATTCATTATCGATATTTTCAAGGTAAACCACTATGGAATTGGTGTATTTTGTTTATAACTTTAACTGGTTTATTTATCGAAGAATATTATTATCTTTTCTTAAAATTATTTACCTTACAATTATGTTACAGTTAGTAATTTTTCTATACCGATTGTCTCTTTCGATGTTATCGTTACATTTAAGATATCTCTTTATCTGGAATTTATCTCGATTATTCCTGATTTACAGGCGGAATTCTCTAAATAATTAGGGCCTTCTTGGCAGATTGTGAAGTGTTTGTGTCGTGTTATCATTATGTCTTTTTTTTTTTCGTTGCTATCTTAGCTTTTGTCTTTTTTCTTGACTTTATTGTGTGAGTGTGAGAGTTACAGTCAAAATTTTTTTGAACTCTTTTCATTTCTGTATTTTGGTTTTTCTTTTTTTCTTTTTTTCTCTCTTTTTATCTCATTTCTTTCAGTTAGGATTTGGAAGATGGTTTTTAGGAAATTTTTGGTTATATCTTGAGTGTGGGTACTTATCGTTGTTTGCCGTGGGCATATTTTTGGTGTGGTCTGGAAGACCACATTATTACCGTGTAAGGTCTGTGAGACCTTAGTATCTTGTAGGGGTCCGTGAGACCTCTTTATCGTGGAGCAGTTGGTAGTAACTGCTTCTTATCGCTTCTATTGGTGTTCCGTATGGTTGGGACACAATAGAAATTATCTTATCTTATCTTATTGTATTGTGGGATTATGGTCTATATTGGTTTCTTTTTCGGCCGTTTGGGCTTATCTTTGGGAAACATATAGACTTTCCATGTATTTGTGTACCTACTCGGGATTTTTTTTTTTGTTTTCCACATACCATTCTTTCATTTTTTATCTGTATTGATTTTGTGATACACCAAGTACAGAAATACTTTTAAAAGCTATGACTGTTTTTCACATAATCACATACCTAGGACATTTTGATAAAAAGTTTGTGATTTTTCTTATGTTTCGTTGTTTGTAATTTTTTGTAGTTACTTGTTTGTGAAAAAATATTAAGTTATCGTCTTATATTTTATCTTTTCTCGACATGTTTGAATTCCTTATTTTTGATTGAATTTTTTGATTTCTTTACACTGGAGTCACTTCACTGAAGGCAGTAGTTTTTTTTTTTTTTTTTTTTTTTAACTTTGCAATTTCTATTTCTTAGCTTTTTAATTCGAAAACTTTTTCAAAATTCATTTCATCTTTTTAAAATTAACTTCAATTGTCATTTAATTTTTTTTTGAATTTAAATTTTTTTATAAGGGTTGGTGAGTTCAGGTCAGTACTGTACCTTAGGGATAGCATTTATTTGCGAGTACAGGCTGTCGCTGTTCCGCTGTGCCGCACCACCACGTTAGTAAAAATTTTGTATTTTTGAATTCTTAGTTTGTTCCTTTTTCAAAATTTTTTTTTTCTCTCCTTCTTTACTTAGTGATTATTGCCTTTTAGTGTTCTTAGCGTTTGAGATTTATTGTCTGTTCCTGATTGATTTCGTCTTTTTTACTTTTATTAACTGTCCTATTTTTAATGTTCACCTTATTTCCGTTATTAGTTGTCATTTCTAATGATAAATATTATCGTTTATCTTTTACTTTTCTCCAGTTTGCACAGCGTGTGCGATAAGACGTGTCAAGTTATTTTTGGATCCGAATATTAGTTGATTTATCTTTTAGTGTTAGTCACATTTTCGTTCAACTGTTATTTGGTTTCAATTTATCTCGTTCATTGAATATTTCCTTGGCTTTTGGGCTTGTTTTTATTACTCAAGTTGAGTAATTTTTCTTTTGTATTCAATGATTCCTGTTGACGTCAGTCTTATCTTTGTCTTCGTTGCTATGATAAATTATTTTACCTTTGAGATAGTCTTTTGCCTTGTATTGTGAACATTATTCTCTTGTTTCTTTCGTTACATCTCGTTAGTGTTGTTTTTTTTAAACGACCTTAAATAGGACAGTTATTAACTTATTTTTTGTACCGATTGTGACTTAAAAGTAAGGTTTCGTGTTTTTGAATATTTTTTCGTGAATGTTTTTTTTATTATTTAAGAAGTACACAAATACTTGTGGTTGACTTTAATTATTAAGTATTGTTTATTTTTCTTTACCGATTCACCAGTTTTTGATTATTCACCTTTTTAACGTTTTTGGATTTAATAGTTTAACTTTTGAATAAAAAAAAAAAAAAAAAGAATCTCCAATTCTTTTTTTTTTTTTCCGTCAGGTTACCGTGGTGTAACGATTACATCGTTATTTGTTTGGCCTGGCCTATTAATATTTTATTTCATTAATTTCTCGTCTATTTTGCTACGATATTTTGGCCTGGCCTACGTCGGTTTGAGTTTTTCGAAGATTCTGTGGAGTCGACGCAGAATAGATTTCTTTATAAGCGGGGTACCGTTGTTCATTCGTAAAGAGTGTCGGTATTTTTAATTTCATTACAATTTTGTGCTTCATAGCCAGCAGTCTCTTCTTATTTCTTCTCCCTTCATTTGGTGAGTAAAAGTTAAAATTGTTTAAATATTTTATTAATAGTCAAAAACTTGGTGAATATATTTTATTGATTATAATAATTATATCTTTTAAATTATTTCGATTACAATCATTGTTTAAGTCAGTTTTTATTGTGATAAAAATATGTAAACAGATAAAGTGATAAACTTTTTTCTTTTCTCGAACTTGGAGAAACTTGGATGATTGTAATCGAAATTAATGTTTATTGAGATGGAATTCTGACGGTCTGAATTTTTATTCATAGGGCCATTGCCAAATTTTGAAGGGACCAAGGATAGGACTATTGAAAATTCGACCCATATTTTGGAAAGAAGTATTGGTTAAATAAAATTTTTCACGTTCCGCCATATTTCCTTTTTTTTTGAGTCCGTCATCAAGGCCTGTAGTCAGGAGAAATTATTCAAATCTCTTCTTAAGAAAACATCTTGCCATTGGTAATCCTCAACCCGAGAAAACCAGGAATTTCCGTCAACTACGACAACCGAAGATAGAAAAATAAAAAAAGATAAGAAATTAGTTTTCACTATACATAACATAATAACATTTTTATTCATACCGATTACTGAAATATAAACAATTTAAAACTGATTTATCTACTTTTATTTGCTTGTTTGTATTTTGGCGCCCTTATTTATTTGTTTGGGGGGAGTTAGAAAGGAACCAGAAAGAAGCCACGATCCCTGGAGCTAGCAAGGGTAAGTTAACGTACAAAATTGGATTTGTACGTTACAATTTGGCGCCCGACGTGGTTGAGCAATTCCTTTGAGATATATCTTTACCTTTATCTTTATCTTTTTCTCAAGGGGATTGTTTTGGCCACAGTTGGGTTACAAATTGATGTTGTACGTTACATTTTTTACTATCCACGGATATAAAAACGGATACTATGTGCCACTAGTTTTTATACTTCTTCTGAATAAACTGTCCAACTCATATTTAAAAGCTTTTCAAATAATTGTTTAGAGATGTATAGAATTAGATCTTCAATTTCAACTAAAAGAAATTGTAATTGATTTTGAACAGTCCATAGACAAAGCATGCGGTTCAATGTGGCCTAATTCTAAAATAACGGGCTGTAAATTTTACCTACGTCAATCTTTTTTTCGTAAGATCCAATCTTTAGGTTTAGCAACACATTAGTAAAATAAGAAAAGTATTGTTAAACAATATTTGCATGTTTTATTTGGAATACCATTTTTAGATCTCGAAGAAGTAAAAGAGTTTTTTAATAATGAAATGCATTACTTATTACCAAATATTACAGATGTAAAAGAACTGCGGAAGTATTTAATAGAAACATATATTTCGGAAAATGCATTGTTTCCCAAACTATTTGGGCCTCATATTCCAGTTTAATGTCGAGAACAACGAATGCATGCGAGTCATTTCATGCCAGCTTCAATGCTGAATTTTATAACAGTCATCCAAATGTTTACCAATTTATAGAAATTTTAAAGTCTTTTTAAATAAATAGCTACCTCTCTCATTAATAGTTGTAACAAAAATGAGAAGAAAATAACAAAATATTCGCGCTGTCGGAAGGAGTATATGGAACAAAAAATTACTGATTATAAAATAAAAAAAAATATAACTAGATACTATTTTGTAAAATTATTGGGATAAGAAACCTACCAAGTAGTTTGTATTGTATTGTATTGTATTCTATGTTTAGTGTTAGCTAGTGTATTGTTCAACATATTACCTTAATCAATATAATATTTTAAAATTGTTTTATATTTTACTTAATTTTTGTATTAGAAAATTCAATTGCAATCGGTGATAAAGTGTTCTCTCAGAAACCGAGATTTTAATCCTTTAATGACCGTGGCCCAACTGCATGGTCGGATAATACATTTATATTGACGGTGGCTCAACTGCATGATTCCGTCTTTTTTGTGTATTCAGTCTTTAATACAATTAAAAATTTGGCTTATTCTCTAATGTTAGCATATTCTAAATTTACATATCAGAACCTGTCTTCTTAAACTTGTTCCCACTTGCGAATTTTTAAATTGAACTGGTTAGCAAATTCTACTTTTCGTAAAGAAAATCTTTTTCTTGGGAATTTTGAGACATGTCACCACTTTTAAATATTTTTAAAGTGCAAACTAAAACCCTTCTCAAGTCATTCTGAACTAGTCACACTTACTGATCAGACGTGTGTCTTCAAAGAATAATTGGTGAGTTAAATTTTAAATTCCAATTTCTTATTGTAACGAGCGAGACTCCCTTAGTACGCCCCTGTCGCCCTCCAGGTAAACAACGCGCTAATTCTCGAACAGAATGATCGAGAGATTTCCTTCACTATACGCGGCGCCTGCAGACTTTCTAGAAATTGTTACCGAAGGACGTTCTGGAAGCAGTGAACAGGTATATAAGCGGAGAGCCACGACCCATAGGGAAGTAAAAAAAGTTAACAGCGACAGTCTAAATATTCGAGCGATCTACGAAGTGAAAATAAATAGTGAATATAAATCGAAGTTAATTGTTGTACATAAATTAGTGTGTTATAGTTAGTTTAGTTATTTAGTTATAATTCGTTTAGTTTGTAGTGTGTAAATAAATTAGACATTTTCGTTCAGCAGTGATTTTATTTTGAACCCCTAGAACGTAACAATTGGTGTCAGGTGTGGGGTCAATTAAACTGCTGTGGTCAATTAAACTGCTGTGTTAATTTAAATTGTGGACTTCATTATTGAATATTTTGTATGCCAGTAACGAGATCACAGACGAAGAAAATGGATCAGGCGACAATGGAATTTTTCAAGCAAGCCCTTGAAAAAATGAGCTTGAAAATGGAGGAAAACACAAATAAAATGGAAGAAAATACTAGAAAGATAATGGAAGAAAACACCCAGAAAATGGAAGAAAACACTAAGAAAATGGAAGATAATTTGGGAGATAAATTGACATTCATTAAAAATGAGTTGAAGAATAATTACTCCAAACTGGAAAATGAGATTGGAAGCGTAAAAGACGAAATTGGAAAATTTGAAGACAGGGTTGGAAACATTGAAGGCAGATTGGTAAATATGGAGGAAGAAATGCAGGTAAAATTGGAAGAACAGGTGAAAACCATGGAAGAGCGATTGAGTAAGAACTTCAACAAATATTGTTCTGTTAAGCTGGGAGAACGGGGTGAGCCAGGGCGAACAAAGATCAAACCTCCAACTTTTGATGGCAAAACACCCTGGAGCACTTATCAGAAACAATTTGAAGCAGCAGCCAACGCCAATTGCTGGGACGATGAAGAGAAAGCAACTGCCCTAATTGTTGCATTAAGAGGAGACGCACTGAATATCCTTCAGACCATTCCTGTAAGTCAACAAGGTGATTATAAGACTCTGACAAGTAGACTGCAAATGAGATATGGTAATGCACATCTCCAACAAGTGTATCACGCACAAATCAAGAGTCGCCATCAGAAGAGTGCAGAAACCTTGCAGGAATTCGAAGCAGACATAGCAAGGTTGGTAAGGCTGGCCTATCCTTCAGCACCGGACAGCTTCCTAGAACAACTTGCTGTCCAGACCTTCGTCGATGGGTTGAGAGACACGGAGACTCAGCAGACGTTGCGGTTGGCCCGGCCTAAAACCCTAGATGACGCCCTGGCCCATGCCCTAGAATTTGAAGCTGCTAAACAAGCTTCGCACAGAGGACAGAGCAAAGTGAGACAGCTTGATGATTCGCCAGTCTGCGACGAGACAATTGAAGAAGTAGTTCGCCGAGTTCTCCAGGAGAAACGTAATGGTGGACCAAGATGCTGGAACTGCGGTGAAAGAGGACACATTCGGCGTAACTGCAAAAAGCCGGTTAAACCACAACGCTAAGAACAGAAAAAACTAAAGCAGGTTGGCGAGAGGGGGCATAAACCGACCGCCACGACAATGCCCCTGAGGTTATAATTCAGGCCATCTCTTCAAGTATTTATGTCGACGGAAAAATTAATGGGAGGTCCGTAAAAATGTTAGTCGACACTGGCACAACCCGAAATATAGTTAAGCCGAGTGTAGTTGAAGGAAATGGAAAAACCTTACCAGCGATGGTTCGTTTTCGGACTGCAACTGGTGAAGACGTGCCAACACATGGAAAGAAGAGGATCGTCATCAACATTGGGGACAGTTTTTTCGAACATGAGGTGCTGGTGGCAGATATCATGGAGGAAGTCATCTTGGGAATGGATGTCATTAAGGGTTATGGCTTCCAGATGGATATGAGAAACGATGTTCTGAGGATCGGAAGTCTGGAAATTCCATTCCTGGGATGTGAAGATATCACGACTCGAGTCTTACTCAGCGAAGATGTTCACCTACGTGGACAGGCGGAAACTATAGTGAAGGGGTATTTAGACAGAGACCTTCGAGATGGCTGTATAAGACTCATCGAACCAGCCAGTGAGAGTAACCTCGGGAGAGGACTGCTAGTCGGAAAAACCTTGGTGAGAGGCAGAATGTTGAACACCAACATGTACCCTGTGATCTTGAAGAAAGGTACGATCCCGGAGAAAGCTGTTCTGTGCTTTGTGTGACAGGAAGCGTTCAAGATGTGAAGAACCCGCTACCAAGAAGCGAGAAGAGTTCCAAAAATTTTTTGAGACATTGGCTTCTTCCTGCACAGAACTTGCACCAGAACATATTAGCAAGGTGAAGAAACTGATTCATGAATACAGTGACGTTTTTGCTATGGACAACACTCAGATGGGTAGGACGAAAGTTGTGAAGCATTCTATCAATACCGGAAGTTCAGATCCCATTCGCCAACAACCGCGAAGGCTTCCCATAGCAAAGAGAAAAGAAGCAGAAAATGTAATCAAGGACATGCACGAACAAGGAATAATAGAGCAATCTGATAGTCCTTGGTCATCACCTGTGGTTTTGGTGAAGAAGAAAGATGGCAGCACCAGATTTTGTGTCGACTATCGTCGTTTGAACGACGTCACCAAGCAGGATTGCTACCCCATTCCAAGGATTGACGACAGTTTGGACACGCTTTCTGGCTCGAAATGGTTCTCCACGCTGGATTTGAAGAGTGGGTATTGGCAGATGGAATTAGATCCCAAAGACAAAGAGAAAACAGCTTTTACTATTGGGACAGGATTGTGGCTGTTCACAGTAATGCCATTTGGCCTCTGTAACGCACCTGCAACTTTCGAGCGATTAATGGAAACCATTCTTCGAGGATTGTCATGGAAGTCGTGCCTAGTTTATTTGGACGATGTCATAGTATTTGGCCGGACATTTGACGAACACCTGGAAAATTTAAGAGAATTCCTTGAAAGGCTACGCACTGCAAATTTAAGACTCAGTCCAAAGAAATGCCACCTCTTCAGGAAAGAAGTGAAATATCTAGGACATGTAGTATCTGCAGATGGCATTAGTGCTGACCCAGACAAAGTCAAGGTTGTACGAGAATGGCCAGTACCACAGGACAAGCACCAAGTAAGGAATTTTCTTGGCTTGTGCACATACTACAGGAAGTTCGTCTTTGGATTTGCTGACATCGCGAAGCCTCTAACAAGACTGACGGAAGATGGAAGGGACTTCAAATGGGATACTGAATGCGAGGATGCTTTCAATCGACTGAAGCAAGCACTAACAACAGCTCCTATATTAAGTTATCCTCAGACCAGTGGAAGGTTTATATTGGACACGGACGCAAGCAACACGGCCATAGGAGGCATATTATCCCAAATTCAGAATGGCCAAGAGAAAGTTATAGGATATTTCAGCAAGGTCCTGTCGAAGCCTGAGCGTAACTATTGTGTTACGAGGAGAGAACTTCTCGCCGCAGTCAAGTCCATGGAACATTTCTATAAATACTTGTATGGTCGCGAATTTCTTCTAAGAACAGATCATGCTGCTCTGAAGTGGCTTCTACAATTCAAGAACCCAGAAGGTCAGGTTGCGAGATGGATAGAAAGGCTGCAGGAATATCATTTTTCTGTGGAACACCGGGCCGGAAAGTCACATGGCAACGCTAACGCATTATCTAGGAGACCTTGTCCTTCCGACTGCAAACACTGCAGCAAAGCAGAAGAGAAGGAATTCTGTTTAAGAACAACCGTCGTGGATCTAGATTGGCTGCCAGAATCCCTGAAGCGAGACCAAGAAGGTGACACCGAACTAAAGATGTTGCTTGACTGGAAAGCAAAAGGACAGAGACCAAGATGGGAAGAAGTGAGTCACCTGAGTCCTAGGGTCAAGTCCTACTGGGCGCAGTGGGACTCCATCATTTTAGAGGATGGATTGTTGAAGAGGTCCGGCGAGAATGACGAGGGTACTGCAGCTAGGACTCAGCTGATAATTCCCCGGAGTCGGACGACAGAAGTATTGGAGAAAATTCATAATGGAACCTCCGGTGGACACTTCGGCATCAAGAAAACGTTGGAAAAGGTCAGAGAACGTTTTTACTGGGTCAACTGCAAAGAAGACGTCAAGGACTGGTGCCGAAAATGTAGACTTTGTGCTTCAACGAATGGCCCAAGAGGAAAACGACGAGCACCAATGAATCAGTATAACGTAGGCAGTCCTATGGAAAGAGTTGCTATAGACATCGCAGGCCCATTCCCAAAGACCGACGATGAGAACAAGTACATATTGGTGGCGTCGGATTACTTTACCAAATGGGTTGAAGCACATGCCATCCCAAACCAAGAGGCCTCGACCGTGGCAGACGTGCTGATAAAAGAGATGTTTAGTCGGTTTGGAGTGCCACTGGAGCTACATTCCGATCAGGGACGAAATTTTGAGTCTGGCTTATTCCAGAGCATTTGTGAAATACTGGGAGTCAAGAAGACCAGGACAACGCCTCTTCACCCACAGTCAGATGGCCTAGTCAAAAGAATGAATAAAACTGTGGGAAAATATTTGGCTAAAGTGGTCTCTGACCATCAAAGAGACTGGGACCGGTACCTTCATCTGTTCACCATGGCCTACAGATCAGCCGTGCAAGAGTCTACTAGAGAGACACCAGCTTGTGTCATGTTCGGCCAGGAAATAAGATTACCCTGTGACCTAGAGTTTGGATGTAAGCACGGAACAGAGATAGCCGGTGAGGACTACGTGAGCACATTGAGGGGCAAGCTACACTACATTCATGAAAAGGTCCGACAAAACATACAAATTGCTAGTGACCGAATGAAGACCCGCTATGACAGCAAAGCTACAGAAAGTGGTTTCAACGCTGGAGATTTGGTCTGGCTGTACAACCCCCAAAAGAAGAGAGGATTATCACCTAAGCTACAGAGGATTTGGGAGGGTCCATACAGATTGGTAAAGAGGATCAATGATGTAGTGTACCGTATACAAAAACTACCAAGGGGCAAGAGGCGCGTGGTCCATGTAAATCGGTTGGCGAAATACGAGGCGGACTACGACGAACAAGACGAGACCCATCTGAGAAGGACGAACAGCCCAGAGCATGTTGAGATGAGTTTCGGCCAGTTCATGGAGAACTATGGTGGAACTGGGAAGGCACGATTCGGAGTTACCACCGAGCAGCAGCAGGACCTCTTCTCTGTGCCTGAAGATTATTCCCTAGCCCATTGTGTCGCTGAAGATCTGCGTATGTCCAGGGGAATAGCATTAGTCTTCAGGAAGAAGTTTGGCCGTGTATCTGAGCTCTTCAGACAACAGCCCCATCCCGGAAAAATTCTAAGTCTCACTGACGGTCATCGTCACCTCTTCTACATGGTGACTAAGAGGTTTTTCGATCACAAGCCCAGCTAAAGAAGTATGTGGAATACCCTGCTAAACCTAAGAGACGAACTCACCAGGTTGGAAGTGAAGAAGCTGGCTGTGCCTAAGTTGGGTTGTGGTCTAGACCAACTGAACTGGAGAATCGTCCGGAACATGCTCGAGGTGCTTTTCCATAAGACAGGGATAGAGATACTCGTGTGCATTTTCAACCCGAGCGGAAACATAATGAAGGAGAAGACTGTGGATTGCTATTTCGAAAAGCAAGGAAGCTGCAGAAAGGGAGATGCCTGTAGGTTCAGACATACCAACCAAGGTGTTCGGGGACCGAACGTCTTAAGGAGGGGACAGTGTAACGAGCGAGACCCCCTTAGTACGCCCCTGTCGCCCTCCAGGTAAACAACGCGCTAATTCTCGAACAGAATGATCGAGAGATTTCCTTCACTATACGCGGCGCCTGCAGACTTTCTAGAAATTGTTACCGAAGGACGTTCTGGAAGCAGTGAACAGGTATATAAGCGGAGAGCCACGACCCATAGGGAAGTAAAAAAAGTTAACAGCGACAGTCTAAATATTCGAGCGATCTACGAAGTGAAAATAAATAGTGAATATAAATCGAAGTTAATTGTTGTACATAAATTAGTGTGTTATAGTTAGTTTAGTTATTTAGTTATAATTCGTTTAGTTTGTAGTGTGTAAATAAATTAGACATTTTCGTTCAGCAGTGATTTTATTTTGAACCCCTAGAACGTAACATTATTAACGCCGAATGTTGTAAACTGATCATGATTCTTTAAGTGTTTTTACCAATTTTCTCCGCATATACTTGTCTTCTATACACAGGAAATGTATAAGTATATGTAATTTATTATTCTTGATTCATCATATTCCTTTAAAGATCAAAGTCCAGTTTTAACATTAAAGAAAAGCACAGGTTTTCATAAGCTACAGTTATGAATGTTATGATGTAGCAGTACACACCCTATTCGTGTACCATTGTTTACTAAATGTGTAATCAAACTGTTATGATTTAATATGTTGCATTGCAGATTGACCATCAAGTTTTTCTATTTTTTCCTGTTTAACATACAAATTACGGGTTTTGGTAGTTATTTATACGTTTTTTAAATATTTTTTAGTTAGAAAATACCGGAGAACAAAATTTGTTTATTATTGATTGATATTATTGTTTATGCTCAGTCGTGTATGATTTTTATTACTTGGTTTAAAAATATAGTTATATATAAAACTTATCTTTTACATACAAAATTTTCGATTTTTGTGTTAATTCTTTTCACTATCCAATCCTGTTCTTCTTACTTACCAATCCCGTCTCCAGGCGGAGGTTGTCTACATCTCCAGGTTGGTCTTTGCTGGACAATATTAATTGACAAAGATGGGCACATCTCCTATTTCTATTAGTGAAAAATTAGTTTTACCTTACTCCTTACGAAAACCTTATTGGTAAGTTATTTAAATATTTTAAATTATTAAATGTATCAGAAACCAAAATAGTCTCATGTCAACGTCAAAAAGACCAAACCTGGTGAGTCATCTTTGCTTAGATTATTATTGTTTGGCACATTTAATTAAATTATAAATATAAATCTTAAAATGCGAAATAATATATTCAATAAAAAAAAGAGTGTGCGTGTAACCTTTACGCGCGATTAAAGTAAACATTGAAAAATTTAAAAACTTTTAAAATTTTGAAAATTTTGAAAATTCTGAAAATTTTAAAAATTTTCAAAATTATTATGATTTTCAAATTTTTGAAAAATTTTGAAAATTTAAAAATTCTAAAAATCTTCACAATTTTGAAAATTTTAAAATATTTTGAAAAATTTGAAAATTTTGAAAATACCTTTTCCGTGGAAAAATACATATATATATATATATATATATATATATATATATTGATATGGATTTTTCTTCTTGGAACAGGTTCTTTCAATGGAATGTTGGAACGTGATTCATTATTTGTAAATTGGTTGCCCAGGTTAAGTATTTTTTTTGGTATCTTGATTGTTTTTGTTTAGTTTAGAGATTGTTTGATGGATGGGGATTATTATTATTGATTAGATTGTCATTGAGTTAATTTTGTAAAAGTCAGATGAAATAAAATTGTAAAAAATTAAATATTGAAATTTAAATTAAAATAAGAAGAGTTTATAAATAAAAATATAAATAAATAAAAAGGTAATTGGAATTGGATAAGAGGATACAGAGAGGAAAAGAGTTGGAAAATTGTAAAAGAAGAAGGTATAGAGAAAGAGTTGAGCAGCAGAAAGGTATTAAATAGATGGAAAGGCAGTAGCAAGAAGGAGTTGGAAAGTACTTGGAAGAGGAAGATATAGAGAAAGAGTGGAAAAACTGAGGAAGAAAGAATTAGAAAGACGCGAAAGAATTATTTTTTATATTTATAATTTTGTACTTTATTTTTAGGACAATCAATTTAAAAATTCTTGAATCCACGACCGATAATTTTATTGAAAAAGGGTGTTCCTGAAGGAGGATCCATATCAATTGGCGGCCAGAACGTGTGGCTGCTTCGGCACTAAGGGTAAGAGATTTTTCTTTACTATTAGGTGTCAAGCTTGCTTTATTAAAAACAAAGTGTGTGATTCGGAGTGAAAGATTAGATAAATTATAAATAGTTGTATGAAATTAAGAGGGGGAAAGGATACTACAGATAGAATGTTAGAACAAGGGGATTAATAATCAGGGTAGTCAGGGTACTCAGGATAGTCAGGGTAATCAGGTTAGTCGCGATAATCAGGATAATAAGGGTAATCAGGATAGTAAGATAGGGATTAGTGAGGAATCAGCGATAAAATTAATTATAGAAATGTTAAAAGATATAAACAAAAATTATGAAGCAATGAACAAGAATATGGATGTAATGAAAAAAGAAATAAAAGAAGAAATCAACAAAAATGTTGAAGAATTCAAAGATGAGATGAGGAAACAAATGGAAATGTATAGAGAAACATTAGAAGAAACAGAAACAGAATTAGAGGAATTACAAGAAAAAAAATTAAAATAATTATTAACAGGGAAGGTAAAGATGAAATAAAAGAAATCAATACTAATACAAATAAAAAATTAAATGACTTAGAGATAATTATACAACAAGAGAATATGGAAAAGAAAAAAGAAATAGAAGAAATGCAAAATACAGTAAAGAAGATATGTGAGATGGAAAAAAAAGAAGAAGATATAAATGTAGTACAAGAAAAAGAACGTGAAATGTTATTAAAAGAAAAGGAAATAAGAAAAATAAGTATATATCAAAATAATATGAAAATAATTAGAATTAAACATAAATTTAATGGAAAATATGAAGAAAGGGGAAAGGTATCTAAATTTATAAAAAAGTTATATACAGGGAAATATCAAGAAAGGGGAAAACAATTTAAATTTATAAAAAGTTTGTATCGAGGGAAATATCAAGAACAGGGAAAGAAATTTAAATTTATTAAAAGTTTGTATCGCGGGAAATATCAGGAAAGGGGCAAGGTATTTAAAATGTTTAGAAAGTTATATATAGGGAAATATCAGGAAAGGGGTAAAATCACAAAATTTATAAAAAAAAAGTATATGTAGGAAAATATTAGGAAAGGGGAGGATATAAAAAAATTATATGTATACGGAAATTTCAAAACAGGGGGAACAAATTTAAAACTATAAAAAATACAATTTAATAAATGTTAAGAAGGGGGAATGAATTTTATAAAAAATAGTAAAACAGAAATGAAAAATTGAATAAAGAAGAATGTAAAAGTAGGTAGATATAAAAGTAGATATGATAGGGGACTCATATGTTAGGGGTAGTGTATTAGGTAAAATTGAAATGTTCCAAATTAAAAGCTTGACAACTGATGGTGAAGAAAAGTTTCCTACTGAAAGGAAATTTGATTTGGCAAGGTGAAGTAATTCACCAAGTCAAATCAAATTTGGGGGAAATTGATATGGATTTTTCTTCTTGGAACAGGTTCTTTCAATGGAATGTTGGAACGTGATTCATTATTTGTAAATTGGTTGCCCAGGTTAAGTATTTTTTTTGGTATCTTGATTGTTTTTGTTTAGTTTAGAGACTGTTTGGTGGATGGGGATTATTATTATTGATTAGATTGTCATTGAGTTAATTTTGTAAAAGTCAGATGAAATAAAATTGTAAAAAATTAAATATTGAAATTTAAATTAAAATAAGAAGAGTTTATAAATAAAAATATAAATAAATAAAAAGGTAATTGGAATTGGATAAGAGGATACAGAGAGGAAAAGAGTTGGAAAATTGTAAAAGAAGAAGGTATAGAGAAAGAGTTGAGCAGCAGAAAGGTATTAAATAGATGGAAAGGCAGTAGCAAGAAGGAGTTGGAAAGTACTTGGAAGAGGTAGATATAGAGAAAGAGTGGAAAAACTGAGGAAGAAAGAATTAGAAAGACGCGAAAGAGGATCCATATCAATATATATATATATATATATATATATATATATATATATATATATATATATATATATATATATATATATATATATATATATACCAATTTTTACAATAATCGGTCCAATAGTTTTTGTGTTCATCGATAACATATTGTAACGGGATAACCGTGAAGGGATCTTAATTTGAAAGATTGTTATTGACAGTTGATTTTTAGACACTTCTAAAAAAAAAGCACTGACTAGATTTAATAATGTTTCAAGAAAATTCTAGAAACTTCTAAACACACTGACTAGATTAAATAATGTTTCTAGAAAATTCTAGAAAGATCTAAACACACTGACTAGATTAAATAAAGTTGTATATAAGGAGATGTATGGGCAGTTAACGTCAGTTTAAGTTCAAGTATTCACAAGAGTTCATCGTATTGTCAAGTAGTTAGACGTTATCCAGCAGAGTTCTGTGTATCTTAACAATTTTGTAAATAAATTGTGTAAAAGTCCCCATAAGTGTTTCAATATAGACAAACATTCATTTTTATTCAGGGTGTCTCATTATATTCTGACTGTTTTTAAAAGCTTATATCTTCGAAACTGTTGTAGATGCGGTTTTCAAAGTTAGGTTTATAATTATTTTAAGTTTTGTTGTGACACGTTTATATAAAATGGCCTGATTCCGGTTTAATATTTTTACACATCAGTAAAAATATTAGAAATTAAAATATGAGCTTTAAAAGTGTATTTCTATATGAAACAATTCATACCCTGTCCCGCCAAATTTTTGAATCGTTGAGCTTCTTCCCCCTATTGTTGGCGCGCCACTGTCGCTCAAAACGAGACCAATTTCATATAAGGTATCAGTACATCTCTTTATTATATATTATCTATGCGTTAGGTTTTTTAGGTCATACGTCACCGTCGCCACGCCAGAAATCTAATTTACGTGCGGCTATAGATGTTTCACATCAATAATATATATATAATTCATTTTTACACAATTTGTTTATAATTAAGTATTAAATCAAATGCTTACATTTTCCGACAAATTTATTGCTGCATTTTTGCTGTCCGACAGCTTAAATATTATGTTTATTTCTAGCTCGAAAAAGCAGCAGTTTTAAATTTAGATAATTTCAAACTTTGTTGGACTCGTCAATAGGAAGCTATAAACAAAGCTTAAAGTATGTATTAGTCATTTTAAAAAAAAGTGTTGTGCGCGGTGGACTAATTCCATTAAACAATCATGAATAATGATGCAATATACTTTCGTATCCCTTGGAAAACAATTGTTAGCTTCAATTTCTAATTTTATATCAACAGTTGAAGATTTCATTCCGGCGAACACCTCACGGCGAACACCTCACGGTCACCTGGTGCGCCCTAACCTGGCTCTGAACGTCATCCCAGACACAATTGAAAAAGACGAACAGACAATCGTTACGGGTTTTTTTTTGGGGCGCTGAATTCAAATATGACATCAGCGTACATGCCACAGACACCTAGTGCGCCCTAACCTGGCGCTGAACAGTCCTCGCGGTTTTTCCAGAGACACTACGAACTGAAAATTGTCTCATAATTTCATAGATTCATTCATCTGTAACTCTCCCCTGGGGCCCTGGAAAAAGGTGATCCAGTCCTGAAAAATGACAAGAATAATCGAACTTTGCCAAGCAGCCTTTCACTTTTTTCCCAACGCTCAAAACGCTTTTGTGTGAGTATACAAGTATACACAGATGCTTTCCCCTAACTCCAGGCTCCACCCAACAACGCGTAGGACGTGTCTGGAAACCCCTCGGGGATGTCGTCCAGAGCCAGGTTATGGCGCACCAGGTGTCGTAAGGTGTCCGCCGGTGCGATATTTACAAGGAAATGGCTCATTGTCATCGATTATCGTAAACTTAACAAAATTACTGTAGGTGGTTCTTTTCCTCTACCGAACCTTTCTGATATTCTCGATCAGCTAGGTCACTCAACATATTTTTTAACTATCGACTTAACATCAGGGTTTCATCAAATTCGAATGTACCCTAAAGATCTGAGAAAACCGCTTTTTCTACACCCACTGGACATTTTCAGTCCAACAGAATGCCTTTCGGTTTGAAAAATGCTCCGACTTCTTTTCAAAGACTGATCAATACAGTTCTTTCTGGAATTCAAAACTCTTGTTTTGTCTACCTTGATGATATTGTCGTCTTTGCTGACAACCTAAGCAATCATAATCAAAGTCTTATTGAAGTTTTAAAACAACTCTCCCAGCATAACCTCAAAATTCAACCTGATGAATGTAAATTTCTAAGAAGAGAAGTCATATATCTCGGACACATTATTACACAGAATGGTGAAAAGCTTGATCCAGATAAAATTAAAGCGGTATTAGAATATCCTGTTCCACGTAACTCAAAGGAAATAAAATCTTTTTTAGGCTTAGCAGGATATTAGGTACCTACTGGTGATTTATCAAAGATTTCAGTCAAATATCTCTTCGCTTGACTAAACTCCTTCGAAAAGACGCTATATTCAGAACAAAGTTCTTTCGAAAATTTTAAATCTATCTTATGTTCAGAGCCCTTACTCCAGTACCCCGATTTCACACAAGAATTCTGTCTCAATACAGACGCTAGCAATTTCGCTATTGGTTCTTTATTATCTCAAGGTAATCCTCCTAATGAATTTCCGATTACATATGCCAGTAGAACTCTCAACAGAGCTGAATCAAACTAAGTACTCCACGACGGACAAAGAACTTTTAAGTATAATATGGAGTATAAAACATTTTCGTCCTTATTTATACGGTAAGAAATTTACCATAATAACTGATCATAAACCTCTCACATGGCTTTATCATTTAAAAGACCCTCCATCAAGACGATTTTGTTGCCGACTTGCTCTAGAAGAATTCGAATTTAATATTTTATACAAAAAAGGAAAATTAAATGGCAACGCTGATAGTCTAAGCCGAATTCCAGCAGATTCCCTCTTCTTCACTAAACCACCTCAAATAATTGATAAAACTTTAAATGAGGATACGATTGACATATTTCCGGAAAAAAAACCCATTTTAGTAAACAACATGGATTCTCATAATTCCGATTCCTACCTAGAATTCCTTAAAACAAAATTAGTTTTATACGATAAATTAGACGAAAGTAATAATAGTTTATCTGAAGGTAAAAACATTTTGTTATTCTTAAGTTCAGACTTAAGAAAAATTAAAGAAAAATTTGCTTTGACTAAGAAATTACAGCCCTCACAAGAAAATGTAACAAATATCTTACCCATAAAAATTAAAAATAAAAATTTCCTAATTTTAATATATAAACAAACATATTCCAAATTATTTGAAAAATTACTTATTTTGAGAAAATATTTGATAGATAATAACATTCTCAAAATTAACTTACCTAAACCATGCAACTCATTTGATAAGTTAAAATGGTCTAAAATTAGAATAATTTTAAGATACATTCTTAGATCGAAAAAAATTAACCTTAAAATTTGTCACAACAACTTAGTTCGACCTGATCAAATTCAAACAATAATCCACGAAAATCATTCCAACCCCAGCTCAGGACACGCAGGATTCTATAAAACGTATAGTAGAATCAAAAGCAACTATAAATGGCCCAAAATGAAAATTGATATCATAAGATTTATAAAAAATTGTAAATTTTGTTAAGTAAATAAACTAGATAGAAAGAAAACCAAACAAGCTATGGAAATAACAACTACAAGCACTAAACCATTCGAAATAGTTATTTATGATATGAGTGTTAAAAGTGACGTTTTATTTTGTTAGTGAAAAAGTTTGTAAAATGAGCGGAGCGAATTGAACAATTTCACGAACAAAATAAAATCACTTTTAACACAAATACCATACAATGTTTTTTGTACAACTGCCCTATTTTGATGATGAAATAGGCGAATTTGCAATGACAATAAACTAAACCGTGTTAAAAGAAACTAAACCGTGTTAAAAGTAAACTGAAGCGTGTTAAAAGTATTTTTAACACGCTGCCATGTAAACAATCAATTTTAACATTGTTTGCTATCATTAAAAGTGTCACTTTTAATGTCAGTTGTACAAAAAAGTTTTTATGGACGTTGTTTGACTTTAGCATTTGTAACCAATCGCCGCAATCCGGACACACCGTTCGATAGTAGTATACAAAAAGTAATTAAAGAGTCTTTGAAGTCACCTCTTACCTGGGAACAGTGAGCCGTCCATAAATACGAAATCCTTCTCGACCCACACAGTAGGCGGTGATATGCACTTTAAAAAAATATATGTGATTAATTTTTTATAAATAAAAATAAATAAATACCAAGAACGTAAAATCATGAGTGCATATAACCACCTACTGTGAGGATCGAGAATAGGTTCGGATTTATGGACGGCCTGCTGTTCCCAGACAAACTTCACTAACCTTAATTGAAAAAGGAAATCATTATATTATAACTTTGCAAGATGACTTAACAAAAATTTCAGAATCTTTTCCAGTAGCAAACTACAAAGCTAAAACAATAGCAGAGAAACTTGTCGAAAATTTTATTTGCACATTTGGCATCCCAGAAATTATTGTAACTGATCAAGGAACAGATTTCACTTTAAACCTACTACATAACGTAGCAAAATTATTTAAAATAAAAAAAATTCAATGCACAATGCTCAATCAAATGGAGCATTAGAACGAAGTCATAGTACTTTAGCTGACTACTTGAAACATTATATAAATCAAAGTCGAAATGATTGGGATGACTGGATCGAATTCGTAATAGCACCAGATCCATGCGGCTAGACAGGGGGGAAAACAAAGAGACCCATTAAGCCCCATCCTTTTTAACATGGTCTTGGATGGGCTCCTGATGAGGCTGAATCAAATGTGCAATTTGGGGGGTTCTATCGCGAAGGGGGTGAAGATTTCGGCGGTTGCCTTCGCAGACGACCTTGTTTTGCTGGCAGACGACCCAGCTTCTATGCCCGCACTTCTAAACTTGACAAATAATTTCTTTATAGCCAGAGGCATGTCAATAAATGCTAAAAAATGTGCGGCCGTCTGCCAGGAAAAGAAGGGTGGAACGAAGACAACCTGGTAAAGGCCAATATTTAAAATTGATGGCATCCCAATTCCACCTGTGGATGAAATTAATAGCTTCAGATATCTGGGCCATCAATTTGCTGCTACAGGTGCACTAAAACTATGCTTGTCAAACCTACCAACGTGGCTCGAGAACCTCAAACGCTCACCACTAAAGCCTGATCAGAAGCTTCACGTTATCCGCAATATAATTCTGCCAAAACTTATGCACTGTCTACAAACACCTAGTAACGGCACAAATACTTAGACATGTCAAGAATATGCTACATCTACATATGCATACGGCTGATGCTTCCTTACCCGCCAGAATGGGTGATGGTGGCCTCGGAATCATCGAGCTGAGGCACCATGTACCAAGAACGTTCGTAAATAGAGTAAATAACCTCCTACAGAAAACCGAGTACCCAGTTCTCAGCGCCACACCCCAGTCCGAGAATATGGCCAAATTGCTTGAACGGCTTCAGGCTCTAGCTGGACATCAAGCAGAAAATATCTCATGGCGTAATAAAATTATGAAGTCCACTTATACCCACGGACTTCACCATGCAACTGACGACTCAGCCAGTAGAACCTGGCTCCAGCAAACTCCAACTGGCTGGACTGGTCGTGACTTTGTGCACGCAGTCCACTTACGGACAAACAACCTCCCAACGGTGGGTATTCCATCTAATCCACCGGAGGCGAGAAAATGCCATGCAGGGTGTAACAAGGTAAGAAGTATCTCTCACGTCCTTCAGCAATGACCTCAAAATTATAAAGATAACCATTTTGCAAAGTTTCAAACCTGTAAGACGTATAGATTTTAAGTTTTAAGATTGAGGTTGAGAGAGTAGATATACAAGTACATGCAGAGAGAATGTTAGGTGCAAGAGATTATAGAGCTGAGGAATTGATTCAAACTGGACAACAGGAAGGAGCAGAGACCGAAGAAGGTGATAATTTGGTAGAAATAGGAGAAAAGCATGATCAAACGATAATAGAGATGGGAAATGAAACATTTGATGGTGTAAACGAAGGAGAAGAACAGGTAGTACAAGAAAGACCAAGAGAGGATACACAGCCTGATGTGAGCATCATGTTTCAAACCCTTATGATGAGCATAACGAATATGAGTAAAGATATAAATAAGAATATGAATTAGCTAAAAGAAGATATAAGAGAAGATATGGATAAGAAATTTGAGGAAAATAATAAAAAATTGGATGAGACTAACAAAAGCTTGGAAGAAATAAAAGAAAATAATAAGACACGTCGAAAAGAAATTAACAATTTAAAAGAAGACAATTGGAAGATTAGAGAAGAAGTTAAGATGATAAAAAAAGATTGTGAAAAGGAGATCGAACAGCAAAACATGAAATTAAGGACTGAAATACAGGACACAGGGATTAAAATTAGGGGGGAAATTGAAAAAGGTATGGAAATTAAAATAAAAGAAGTAGAAAAATCAATTAAAGAAAAATTATCACAATAGCAATATAAATAAACCAATAGTTACTCAAAGACCTTTACAGATCGTAGCCATTGATTTTATAAGTAATTTAGTGCCAAAAGTATTCAAGGAAGAAGTCATATTTTAGTTATGGTAGATGTATTTACAAAATATGTACAAATGTATCCATGTAAGAGGACAAACACCAAAACAATATTACAATGTATCAGAAATTATATGGTAAACCAGAGAGAATAATTTTAGATCATGCTACTTATTTTGAAAATTATAATTTTTAAACAGCTTGCCAACAATATAATATACAAGTAAATTTTATTAGTATCAGGAATCCATCATCAAATCCGGCAGAAAGATATATTAAAGAGATAATCAAGTATTTAAGAATATTATGTAGTCAGGAACACGAACAGTGGGAAAATAATTTAGACAAAGTACTAAGATATGTGAATGAGACACCTCATGGAGTAACAAAAAAATGTCCAGAGTTTTTGTTTAAAGGCAGAGTACCAGAACGAAATTGGGAAGTAAATAGAAGTCAAGAAATGTATGAAATATTGGAAAAAGTTGATAAAAATTTAAGAAGAAATGCAGAAAGGTATATCAAAAGAAATGAGAAGAAAACTAAAAAGAAAACCAAATTTAAAAAGGGAAAACTTGTCATTATTAGAGCGTTACAAGTAGCGGATAAAAGGGAAAATTTATTTGCGAAATTATTAATGCCTTTTGAGGGACCATAATATGTTGTGGATAATGAAAATGCTCTAAATAGCTATCGGTTGGTATTTCCAAATACAGGGAGATTAAGGGGGATATTTAATATAAAAGATGTTTATAAATTCACACCTGAGGAAGGGTAGATGATATTCATAATTTTTTTTTGTAAATAGTAGTTTTAATTGTATATATTAGTTGAGAAAAGGGATGGTTTTAATAGAATGCAAGTGTGTATAATGTGTGTTAAACAAACAATAGTAGAGATTCCTGAGATAAAAGAAGATTAAAGTAATTTTTTTTGTAATCATAATTTATACAAGTAAATAAATTAAGAAGCAATACATAAATGAAAGGAAAACACAAGAAAATTTAGATTGGTTTATTAATAAAATATATAAAGTTTTATAGCAGAGGTTCTTGATAGGTGTTAAATTATTAAATCGAAATTAAAATTATAATTTTTAATCAAACAAGTAAAACATGTTTGATTTAAAAATTTTAATTGGGGGATTTGAGATGATATGAGATAGTATGCTATAATTAATAAAAAAAAATTAAATAAAGTTATTATGAAGTAATTAAACGAGGACAATTTTGATCTCTGGGTAGAATACAAAGCCATACAGTTAGTATAAGTTTGTTCAAATTTTGTTAATATTTAAGTTTTTGGTTTTCTTTCTTCTTTCCTAAAAAAGAGAAAATAAATATAAGTAAATGGAATATCAAATGTGAGTTTTAAAACATATCTATTTGTAAAAAAATAGCATATAGTTGTTTGTTATAGTTTAAATTTAAATAATTTTTTTTTGAAACAAAATAAGAAAATTAAATATTTGAAAATTAAAAAAAAGGATTTTATATCAATTTATAATGATACATATTGTTGTTTTATAATGATTTAAATTAAGGAATCATATTTAAATAGAATAAGAAAGTTGTGTGTGAAAATATCAATGCTTAAGACATATAAATTTTAAATTATGGATAATTTAAATCATGTATTAAATTAGAACTTACTTACGTTTACAATAATCAATATTGGAATTTTAAAGCATCATATTTATTTTTATAGAATTGATTTTAATAAAAATGAAAAATCCTAAAATAGAAAAGTATTACAGATTATAGTTTAATAAATTTTAAGTTCATTTCAAAGGTAACAGGATTTTGAATATAAATAATTGTTTAAATCTGTATTAGAAATCGAGTATTCTGATTTGTAATTTATGGAAAAAAATTATCAAGTAGGTAAAAGACACTAGATAGATAAGTAGTCGAAGTTTGTTGAATTTTTCAATTGTTCAGTGGTTGTTGATTTTGTAATCGCTCTCTTGTTTTTTGGTTATTGAAGAGAAAAGACATATTAAATTTTGTTCTGTTTTAAAAATTGAGTTTTTATTGAAAAAGATAGAAATAATCGAGTATAATTGATATAAAAGTATAGCGAATATAAAGAAGAAGTAATTGAGCATATATGGTAAGCAGAAAATCTGATTTACATAAAGAATAAAGTCCAGAAATATCAGAGTGGAGCTGTAGATTGTATGAGACACTTTATAAGTAAATTTAGAAGAGAATTGTAGCAGATAATACCTTAAAGTAATAGAATTCGCTTACCTTTAGAGCAGTATATAGAGTTAGCTGATTATCCAGAGATTTTTAATGAAATTTTTAATGGTTATGGAGATAATCATATTTAAATCCAGGCTGGAAGTCATCTAAATGTTTAAGAAGTTCTACAAGAAACTGGTATAAGTTCTTTCTTTATTAACAATAAAAAACTTTTGTGTTTTATTATAAATATTGTACGAACATTTTCACTACTTCACTAATCACTATTTCCTTAGTATATAAGTTTATTTCTGTTGTTTCAAGTTGTAATAATTATCAGATTTTTCATTTTCATTTTGTTTAATAAGCCAAGTTTTTAAACATTCGTTTAATTTTCAATTGCTTGTTTAAAAAAAGATAGGTTATAAATTTTCTTCTCTTTCTAAATTCTCAACAAAACCATGTCATTTGGTATATAAGAGTAGTAAATTTTTATATTTATCCAATAGTATATAATTTATTTAAACTTGCATTGAATTCTGCCCATGAGAAAAGAGTCAGTGTCAGGTAAATAAATAAATAAATAAACTAATATAATCTAAATTCATAAAATTGAAATCATAAAAACTAATTTGCCTATATAAAAATTTTAAATAAAATTCAACGTTCAAAATTTATAAACTACAAGGCAAATTTTATTTATAGCATGATAACTTATATATTATAATTCTTAGCAAGTTATATATATATATATATATATATATATATATATATATATATATATATATATATATATATATATATATATATATATATATATATATATTATAACATATATGATAACTAGTGTTCTATTATTATAGTATTAATATAGTCATCTATAAGTTACCATGTTATAAAGTATTTTTTTACCTTGAAAATTTTTTATTTTTATATAAATGTGAAGAAGGTAAGATTCAAGTTAAATTCTTTTATTTTAACGATTATTATTTTAACATATGTTCTTATCTATTCTCTTTCTTAGGGTCAGAGTTCAAAAAATCTCAACTAATAAATGGATTCAAATTTAACTAATATTGAAAATTTCAACAAAAAAAAATAATAAAATTCAACAATCATATACCAAATTATGTTTTTAAAAGATAATTCTAGTTTGACCTTAACCTTACTTTTTCTTATTGTTTTGTGCGCATTGACACATTACCTTCAAAAATCAAACATCGTTAAATCAAGTGATTATGAAAAATTCTGAATTTTGTAACCAATAAATCAAATTAAACTTATCAAAGAATAAAAAACAACTTATTTAAACAGTGAAACAGTGTACAAGTGAAATTAAATGTTCATCAAATACAGAAAAATCAAACACAGGAATGTTCTTTATTTTTAAAAAATTGGAAATTGATACCGTGTTTTGAAACTTTTGTATTCTCTCTGGACAAACTAAGGCACAGGCTATCCTTTCCTATTGGAATCCACCATTTCCCAGGACATCAATGATATACGGACACTTTATAGATTTAGACAAATAAAATCGCTTCTCATCCGGAAATAATCTGCTCTTGCATCAAATGGTGAGTAAACTAATACTCTCTTTCTTATTAGAAACTAGTTTTACTTTAGTTAAATTAACTCAGGAAGCATTTATATAAATGAACTGCTCAGCACACCATTTCTAACATTCATTTCTCCATATATATGAACTTTAATTCTTACCAGTGGATATCAGGAGTTGTCTTTTTACTTTTTACTACTTTTATACTTTCTTTTATAAGTATTTAAAAAAAAAATCGAAATTTAAACGGAGCAAAATTTATTACATGTTATCACTTCAAAAGCCCAAAAACAAGAGAGAGATTCAGAAATCAACAACTTAACAACTGAATCCCCAAACAATCTTACACTATCATTATTATGTTCTATTCGCCTACTAAATTATTGATCAAATAAAATTACTAAAAATCTAATACTTAATTCCTTATTTACATTTTAATACAATAGACATTCTTTTAAAATTTGCTAAACTTTTAATGAGTTGTTAATTTTATAATATCTTTCGCCTACTAATTATTTGTCCAATCAAATTACTAAAAATCTAATACTTAACTCATTATTTACATTTAATACAATAATCATTCTTTTAAAATTTGCTATACTTTCAACGAATTATTAACTTTATAATATCTTATCTACAATATAATCTAATATCTTTTTAATTTCAGAACTTTTCATTTGGAAATTAAACTAATAACAAATCACAATATGGCTTGAAAACAAACATTGTCTATTTTGAAAGTAAGTACAATTTTTTTATTTTCTTCTATGAGTTCTAATATTTTATACTAAAATTTATGTGAAACTTTACATTGATGTCTTAACATTTGGTTTTCTTATTTCATTTTATCTTAATTTATTTAAAATCGGTTTCAATTACTAAGGTATCGTAAAATTTATAAACTTTTTCAATATTCACTCTCATTATCTATTTGATACATGATCATTATAATTTTATATGTTATAGATTAAATTATATTATTTTGATTCTTTGAAATCAAAATCTCTTATATGTACTTGTATATTTTAATTTCTTATTTTGTTTTATTTTTCCTTTTTAGGTATTGTGAAGAAGACGATTATAAACTATACCAAATTTACTACATTTGCACTCTGCCTTGGAATGAGAATATATTTTCCTTTTCTCTATTTTTATTAATTTTCTTTATATGTACTTAATTGAAATAGCATAGTAACTTATATCATCTCAAAATATATATGCGTCTACTATTCTTCTTTATACATGATTTTTTATTAATTTATCGACTTATATATTTATTATACATTTTATCTGTTTTTTGATATATAATGAGCTTTACGTTATTTATATACTTACAATTTTATTTATTTCTTATAGATGGATTTATCTAAAATAAACAAATCGTCTGTTTTAACGCAAAAGAAACCTGTAGTGAAGTTATCCGCCTTGGAGGTGGGTACATCATATCAAATATTAGATGCAAAAATTGTGAAATCAAACTATGGGAAAACTGTACTTTTAGAAATGTTGGATATGGTAGTTTTTTTACCAGAACGTGTGGTGGAAGATTATACACCATTCATGGAAGAATTTAAAAGCCAAAAATATGGCTTGGTGTTCCATGGGTTGGTGGACACCGGAAAACCGAAGCCTGCGGCTTCATTTGAAGTTATAGAAGTATAAAATATTAAATATATTTTTTAATAATTGCAAAATTGTTTTATTATTAATAACCACATTTTTTTTTTTTTAGCAAAGTATAATATTTACATAGGTAATATAACACATTTCAATCAGGTATTTATATTATACTCTTGATTACCTCCGTAAAAGGGTAATATTCCATTAAACAGTCATGAAAAATGATGCAATATACTTTTGTATTCCTTGGAAAACCATTGTTAGCCTCAATTTCTAATTTTATGTCAACAGTTGAAGATTTCAATCCATCTTCTTGTTTTGAACAATCTATTACAAATAAGGCATGATCTTTAAATGCTTGATAATCTAAAAGTGATCGTCTCTCTGTCGAATATGAATAACTAGGATTAAATTCAGTGAAGTTATAAGGAGTTGCAGCATAATCATTTTTCTGACAGTCCAGTTGCATTCTTTCATTAGGCCAATATTCACCATTAAGAGATACTCGAACACTTGATATATTAACATTATCAAAAATTGTTGAATCCTTAATTTTCTTTCCTACTGCGCCTCTCAGTTTGAAATGTTACTATAAGATAACGCGGTTTTTCAATTGATGAGCTTGTTTTAACATTCCAGATTTCTCTTCTTGCACCGTCTTTAATTGAGGGTAGTTCATTAAGATTCCACTTTCTGAATGGAATATATATTGGTATATTATTCTTAATAGGTTCCATCAATTTAATTTTAATTTCATCATTGGGAAACACATGTTTCACTTTCATAGTTCCATACTATTTATAATAATCTTAACAGTTGTTGTAGTTGTGGTACTACCAGCAACTACCTCATTTACAATAATACTATCATTATTGTAACTAGCTCGTACGAGACGAAATGTTTGTCTCCCATAAGCTATTGTTGTATAATCAATAAAAATGTTGAAAATATGTTTAAGGAGAATCAACAAACTAAAAGATTTATCATCTTCATTTAAGAACGGATGGTTAGGAAAATTCCATCCAGCAATGCTCATAAATCTTGCATGATCACTGCGATAGCATAGCATACTACGTACGGCGCTAACAATTCCGGGATCTCTCACTGTTTTAATCTCTCTCGAACTTTTACTATATGAACAGGAATCGAATAGAAATACCCCAAAATTGGGAGCTAGATGTACGTTTCCACCTCCAACTATATCTAATCTACCTTTAATTTCTAATAAAAATTCATGTAGAGCAAAAAACGAATCAGCTTGATTTATTACAAACTCTACGACATCATTGTAATTAAATGATTTCATATATGGAGTGTACGATCTAAATTCTTCTTTTCTAATAAAATCGTCATACGTTGGTTCACGATGTAAATCAAAAATGGGGTCAACTTTAAGTCGTTTAGATTTAACTTCAGATCGTATATATTTACGGATTACCATATTTAACTTTAAGTCCAATCGATTGTAAAAAATCTTTGTTTGCTGTAGTTAGTTTACGATGCTTGCAAGATCTAGATAAAACTGATGATTTATTAGCTGGAACCGTCCTTTTATGTTCTATAATGAGACCCATTTATCGTTCTTGTAAAACTAGATAAAGGGTGTTTCTTTCTCCGCGAAAGTTAACAGGTCTTAAATCTTGATCAAACACCCTTACAATAATGTAAGTAATTTCTTTCAAATTCTTTATTGGCAAATATATTGGATTGATAGGCCTCTCGTTGATAGCAAAAGCAGGATCTACTGTTATAGGAAAATCTAAAATTATATGAGCTGGTGTAGTTCCATAAAAAGCTCCTTCAGTAATGTTACAGTAGACAAATCAACAAATCAACAACAGCAGAGCTCAGGCTGCCCCTTTCGGAGGTGACCAGCTCCGCTGAGGACGAGCTTCTGATGGAAACGGAGGAAGCTACATCCCCCAAAAAAAAGGTCAGCATCCGCTGAATCTAACGAGGGGATAGGCCAATAGGTCGCAGGGCTCGACGTCTCCGTTGGGAACCTGCGCCTGAAGGCTAAAAGAAAAAGACCTTCTGGAGCGGCGAAACTGCGCAGAAGGAAGGAAAAGCTGGAAGCTTCCAAGGGGGGCTTGCCGGACGGTGGGAAACCACTGACGGCTGGACCCCCCAAGGCTGCAACTCCGGCTATACCAGGCAAGGAAGGGATTCCGTCAGAATTGATGGACCCCGAAAAACCTGGTCAACCTGCTGCAGCACACAGGCGCAAACCTAGTGGTGCTGAGCGGAGAAAAAAAACAAAAGGAGAGGTCGGAGGCGCCCTCGGCGGGCATCACTACGACTTTAGGGGGGACGCTGGGTCCATCCGGCCTAAAAAGGGACAGGATGGATGGCGACACCCCAAATTCCGACAGGCAGCCACAAAAAAATCTAAGGCTGACCCGGAGAAACCCACCTACAGGGGGGTGATGACGGCCAATAAGATGGCGGTAAATCCCGTAGACTACCCCCAACAGCGGCTGAGTGAGGAGCAGTTCCTGCAGACTCAGGAGGCCTTGCTGGAAAAAATGACAGCCAAGAGCCACTTTAGGGGCGTCCGGCTTGAGGATGGAGCACTGATGCTCTATTGCACCGGCCAGGACACCGTGGAGTGGCTTATGAAAACGGTGGATGGTCTTCCCCCTCTGGAAGGAACTAGGCTGATCGTAAGGTCGGCCAAGGAACTTCCAAGAGGAGGGAGAATCATCTTCCCTGTCCCGGCTGTCATGAGCGAGAGAACCCCGGACGCTATTCTGTCCGCAGTGGCAAGGCAGAACGGGGATCTCGATACCTCAAGTTGGCATTTTGTGAACGCGGTGAGGTTTGGGGATGATGAAAAGAGTCGAAAGATGAAATCCATCATCTTCAGGGTCAACCATGACTCGATGAGGGCACTGGAGGCCAGGGAGATGTAAATTTTCCTGGCCTTCGACGAAGTGCGTATCACGAGTCTGGAGAAGACTGCAAAAAAGACTGGGGGTAATCATTCAAATCAACCTCCACCACAGTAAGGCGGCGTCAGCCGCCCTTACCAAAGTACTTGTACAAGGACAGGTTGAGGTGGCCCTCATCCAGGAGCCCTGTGTGGTTCATGGTAGAGTGGCCAGACTCAGTGGGGTGCACGGAACTGTTATTTATGACAGATCCGCTGACAAACCCAGAACCTGCATCTTTGTGAGAAGTGGAGTAGAGCTGATGCCGTTGTGGGATCACACTAGCTGTGACCTAACTACGGTGGAGGTTACCACAAAAGAGGTAGGCGGCAGCAAGAACATTATCATCGCTTCATGCTACCTACCCTATGACTCCCCGGCAATACCAACACCGGAGCTGGAGAGGCTGCTGGGACAGTTTGGAGATGGACAACGAGGCATCCTCATCGGGATGGACGCCAACGCCCATCACACAACCTGGGGCAGCAGCAACATCAACGCCAGAGGTGAGTCTTTACTTGAATTCTTATCTCTGTTTAACCTAGTTATGTGATATACTTATTTCTACAAATCTTTAAAATAATTTTTTTCTATAGTGTTGCAGAAACAAAAAACTGGTTTTACAATGTAAAGAGCATTATTAGTTTCACTAAAGGTTGGTGCATAAATGAATTAAAACAACAACAAAAGGAAATATCAACAGTAGTTATGACAAGCGCTCTTTAGAAATATAGAAGCAGAAAGAAAAAACGACAACAACAACAACTACAGCAAATACTATCAACATATAAATCGAAAGTTGGTAAGTTTTGGCAATTGGTTTATAAAATATGAGTAACATTATAGATTTGTCGAATGTTGTGATAAAAAAAATTTCTGAGGCACATAAGATCCTATTATCAAATTTTTCACATAGTTATGCGAATAAGCTGTTAAAGCAAATTAAGCAACATCTTATAATTTTTTCTAAAGCAGCTCGTGAGGCTGATTTATCAGTAGAATCATTAAGAAGTCTGCAGACCAATATTGGACATTTAAAAGTATTTAAATTGTCTATTCTAAATTTTGCCTCCAAAGGAGCAGGATTAATAGAAAAACGTCAAGCAGGTGTAAAATGGGTAGATTTAGAATCAGCTTTTGAGTCTAGAATTAGAACGGCGCTTATTGTCAATTTAAAACATAAAGACCGAAGTCATTTTTTGTATTGAGTCATTTAAGTTTTTTAAAAGAAGAATAATAAATATTTTAAAAAAGTTTAATTTAATAAAAGTTAATGCTACATTTTGTGGAGAATTTATAAAAAAATCTTATAATAGGTAATAACGATAATATTTTAGAATTTAAGTACATTAATACTCAAAATACATGTATAGATGTGGGAACGGACTTGGGATTATGGTTTAAAACTAATGTGGTTGACAAAGTAATGAATAAATTGTCAGAATTTCAGCATAGGGATTCTGGATGGGCTTTAAACGAAATAATATCATTGGAAATTAATATAAATAAGTTCGAATTAGGTAACGGAACTTCATCATATATAAGGTTACCCGAATCAATTTTAAAAAAGAAAGCTTGCATCAACATTAAAAATTCAGATCAGGCGTGTTTTTATTGGTCCATAGTTACATCATTGTTTCCTGTTAATAAAAATACAAATCGTACAAAATCATATCCACAGTATGCTGACGTGCTAAAAATTAATGGTTTAGATATACCAATGTCTCTTAATAATATTTCTAGATTTGAAAAATTAAATAATATTTCAGTAAACGTTTACGGATTAGAACTCAACAAAGTTAAAGAACGAATATTCTACGTAGTAGTTCCAGTTCGATTGACAAGCGAAAAAAAAAAACAATCGACATGTGAATTTGTTACTGATACAGGATAAATATTTTCCAAAATTAAGAGATTATGATGCTCCTTCAATAGATAAGGAAAATGTAGAAGTGAAGTATCACTATACGCTAATAAAAGATTTATCTCGTCTAGTAGGCAAGCAACCTAATAAATCGAAGAACAAAAAATTTATTTGTGATAGATGTTTAAACTATTTTTCGAGTGAAGATAAATTAAACAATCATTCCAGCTACTGATCTAAACAACTGTAAAATTTCCTTTCCACATTATGATTATGTTGAGTTTAAAAATTATACCTACAAACAAAAAACACCTTTTGGTGTATACGTAGATTTTGAATCACTTTTACTTCCATATAATGATAGTAGATGGTTACGAACCAAAAAATTTTAAAAACATCAAGTCTTTAGTGCCGGATACTATGTAAATTGTTCATATGATACTACACTATCTTTTTATAATGATTATTTAGGTGAAGATTGTATGGACTGGTTTGCTCATGAAATGATAAGAGTAGCTAAGTTTATAGAAACGAAATCAAAAAATATTATACCAATGATTGCCCATAAAAGTAATAAAGTAACACATTGTCATATTTGTGAGAAATCATTTACAGAGACAGATATCATTGTCCAAGATCATGACCATTACACAGTGAAATTCAGGGGTTTTGGACATCAATCTTGTAATCTAAACTATAAAAAACAGTTTGTTGTACCAGTTGTTTTTTATAATCTCTCCGGGTACGATAGTAACTTTATGATAAGAGAACTTGCAAAGAAAGGGGATATTAGCTTGCTTCCAATAAATATGGATAAATATATTTCATTCACCCTCAACGAATCTGAGACAAAATTAAAGTTCAGATTTATTGATTCGCTCAGTTTTTGAAATTCATCTTTGAACAGTTTAGTTTCATTATTGTACACAAAAGATTTAAGGCATTTAAGTTTACAATTTACAGATTTAAGTGATGATCAATTTCAGTTATTAAGAAAAAAAAATGTATTTTCCTATAAGTATATGGATTCGTATAAAAAACTGAATGACACGAAACTACCCTCAATTAAAAATTTTTATAGTTCTCTAACAAATGAACATATTAGTCAAGAAAAGTACAGTCATGCGGAAAATGTTTGGAGGGAATTTAAAATTAAAAATATTAAGGAATACAGCATGTTGTACATGAAGCATGTGTTTTTGAATGCTTTAGAGACAAATGTCGAACAACATATGGTCTAGATTGTGCTGGGACTGTATGCTAAAATACACTAAATGCAAATTAGAAGTGCTAAAAGATGTAGATAAAATTATGTTTTTTGAAAAGGCAATTAGAGGAGGAATAAATCAAGTTTCCAATCGTTACTCCAAAGCTAATAACAAATATATGAAAAATCTTATTGCTAGCCCTAGGTTCTCTAACAGAACAATTTTTGATGATAATCTTATAGCTATCGAACTTCATAAAACTGAACGTTTGTTTAACAAACCCCTCTACGTTGGAATGTGCGTTCTAGACACATCAAAAACGTATATGTATGATTTTCATTATAAGTTTATGCTACCTACTTTAGGTAGAAAGAACTGTAATTTAATGTATGGAGATACAGATAGTTTTATTTATGAGCTAAACTGTATTGATGCTCATAATGAAATTATTAAAGCTTATCCAGAAAAATTTGATACATCTGACTATAATCATGATAATCCTTAAGAAATTTATTTATTAAATAAAAAAGTTCCTGGATTAATGAAAGATGAATGCAAAGGGCAAATTTTAACTGAGTTTGTAGGCTTACGTTCAAAAATGTACTCTTATTTGAAAGAGGGTGATATATGTTGTAAAAGATCCAAACGAATTAAAAAAAAATTGTAGAAAAAATTTTTACTTTTAATGATTACGTTAGGTGTTTAAAGGAATTTAAAGAAAAAACCATAAACCAATGTACCTTCCGTTCCTATGCTCATGTTGTATATTCCATAAAACAAACAAAAATCGGTTTAAGTCCATATGATGATAAGCGCTATTTAATTAAGTACTCATACAATACTCTGGCTTGGGGTCATTACAGTATAATGGATTAGAAAGTAACTTATAATTTTAAAAACTAATTTACAAAACAAATCCAAAGTAGTTATCAAGGTATAAGATAAAAAGGTTACAATAAAAGTTTAATTAAATGTTCAATTGTTTTATTTAAAAAAAATGCAATTTACTTAGGTAATATAACACATTTCAACCAGTTACGTAAGCAATCTACATTGTGTTGTGTACACATATATTTTCCATGGAGATGGTTGATACATTGAGTGAAAATAGGTTGAAAGACTTATGTGCTGCAAGGTGTTCTATCATAGTTTGTAACATCAAAAACATTTGCTGATATTCCCAGTTCACTACATTTTGCTTTTAAAAAATTTGCTTTTTGATTTCTTTTGACGTATATGTAATCTGCAGAATTGAATAAATATTTTTCTTGTATGTTAATAATTTCAATGTATTCGATATCACCAGACTCATATCGAATTCCATGTACAAATTATTCAAGAAAATTATTAGTTTTTTATCCTTATTACTTAATGCATTAAAAGGTATTGGTGGTTTAAATAAGATATTAACATTTTGACTTCCAATTAGAATAAATAATTCTTTCAGATAAAATTTACCCATATTTATAATTCCTTGAATGTCTACAAGTGCTATTCTCATGATCCTTATAGTTAAACAAAATATTTCGATGTAGGTTTCTTTTTATATTACACTTCTGACCACTTCCGTAAGGGGGAAATATTCCATTAAACAATCATGAATAATGATGCAATATACTTTAGTATTCTTTGAAAATCCTTTATCAGCTTCAATTTCTAATTTAACATCAACAGTTGATGATTTCATTACCTTCTCTTGTTTTGAACAATCTATTACAAACAATGCATGATCCTTAAAAGCTGAATAATCTAAAAGTGATCGTCTCTCTATTAAATTTGAATAGCTTGGGTAGAATTCTGTATAGTTGTAATAAGCCAACGTATAATCATTTTTTTCAAAATTAAGTTGCATCCTTTCATTCGGCCAATACTCCCCATTAAGAGATAATCGAATACTTGATATATTAGTGTTATCAAAAATTATAGGATCATTTTCTTTTTGGTTCCGTCGTTTTGTTTAAAATGCTACAATAACATAACGCGGTTTTTCGATTGCAGAACTGGTTTTAACACTCCAAATTTTTTTTTTGCACCTTCGTTAATCGAAGGTAGTTCATTAAGGTCCCATTTTCTAAATGAAATAAATATAGGTGTATCATTTTTGATTGATTCCATTAACTTGATTTTAACTTTATCATTTGGAAATACATGTTTTACTTTTAACTCCATACTGTTTATGAGTACTTTTAACTTTTGTTTCAGATGTAGTATTACCAGTAGTTACCTCATTAACAATAATACAATCGTTATCATTACCAGCTCGAACTAGACGAAATGTTTGTCGTCCATATGTGATTGGTGTGTAATCATTGAAAATGTTGAAAATGTGTTTTAAAGGTATTAACAAATTAAAAGATTTATCAGTTTCATTCATGTAATGTGTACGAACTATAATAAGATATGTACACATTGTGACATTTTTTCTTGTTCCATAAATACCCTCATTAATACTGCTACTGTTTTCTTGGACTAATACTTTTTTAAATATTTAGTTAGATATAAGTTTTTCTATTATGTAAATTTTGTAAATTGTCCTATAAATGGATTTCTGTTGGGCAATAAAGCTATTATTATTATTATTATTATTATGATAACAGAGCATGCTACGCACAGTACTTACAATTCCGGTATCTCTAACTGTTTCAATCTCTCTCGACCATTCGCTGTATGAACAAGAATCGAATAGAAATGCTCCAAAATTTGATGCCAAATATACTAGTCCATTTCCATCTATATCTAATTTACCTTTAATTTCTATCATTGATTCGTTTAGTGCAAAAAATGCATCTACTTGATTTATAACAAATTCCACCACATCATTGTTATTAAATGACTTTACATAAGGAGTGTAAGATCCAAATTCTTCTTTTCTAACAGAATCTTCATATCTTGGTTCTCGATATAAATCAAACTTAGGGTTAAGTTTGAGTCTCTTAGACTCCACTTCAGAGTGAATATATTTACGATTTACCATATTTAACTTGAAGTCCAATTAATCGTAAGAATTCCCTGTTTGTTAAAGTTAGCTTACGATGCTTGTAACGTCTGTTTGCTAGTGATGGTGTGGTATTTAAAACAGGTCTTTTGTATTCTATAATGAGGCCCATTTAGCGTTCTTGTAAAGCTAAATGAAGTGTGCTTCTTTCACCTCTAAAATTTACAGGTCTTAGATCTTGATCGATTACCCTGACAGTAATGTTAGTAATTTCTTTTAAACTATTTATTGGTAAATATATTGGATTGCTAGGTATTTCGTTAATAGCGAAACCTGGATCTACAGTTATGGGAAAATCTAAAATTATATGTGCCGGTGTGTTTTCGTAGTAGGATTCTTCAGTAATGTTACAATCAAACAGCAGACTTCAAAACTTTGTTAATGTTTACAGGTAGATCTGAAGAATGAACTAAACCAGGTTCCAGTACTTTTTTAAAAAATCCTAGAAGATTACCAAGACTATTATTCTCTTCGAAAGAGATTGAATGTAAATTTCACATTAAAGGGTATTATTATTAGGTTCTAAGAAAACATATTCTTCTTCAGCAGTACTTTTTAATTCTAATTGATTTTTTATATATGTGGCAATATCACTTCTCTCATAAAAACCTACTGGCAGTTGAATTTCTTTAAGTTGATTAAAATCGTTATTTTCGTAGTAGTAAAATTTTTCACCATCAATATTGGGTATGGAATTGTAGGAATGAAAACCAAGCACACCCAAACAATACCGTTTATGAGGATTAAGCACTAGCGGTGTAGGTGGAGTAAAAGAGAACTCGTTATTGGTACTCGTTACGGTCAACAGTTGAGACATGACTGATCATTATAAAAAAGGTTATGATTTAACTAATAGACTAGTAGTCATTTATGAATAAATTTATTTACGACATAAAAAACAAAATAGCATCGAGATAGCAAAATAGACATTTTAATATTAAATTTCCACAAACGTTTGACGTTTAAAATTTTTAGTACATGGTAAATATTGTTTTAATTCCTCACGTATTTCTTGTGGAAGCTTAAACCAAACTTTGATTGTTATATTTGCCATAAGTATTTTAATGATATTAATTGTCTCTTTAGATCAACAAGTTGTCATCATATAAGAATTCTAAACATAGATGTCCACAATTAATTTGATTGCAGGTTTGATATTCATCGTTATTGTAGAAGATTCTAGCAGCTGCACCTAAATATTTAACCAGTTCCCTCGGAGGTTTCAAATTGCCAAATGAATCAAAATACTCGATGTTGTTATTTATCTTCCTGTAAGCTACCCAATGTGTTCCAGCATTTCGTGATGTATCCAAATTAACGATTGAAGATTCTCGTTTTCGAGGACCATGAATCGAAAGAGTATCTCGCATAAAAACGCCCCTAAAATTTGGTACTCTTAACCGCTTAGCAAAACTTGTAAGTTCTATGCCGTAACCTCCTTTAGGATTTTTCTTTAAATACAATTCCTTAACCACAGACTCTATAGCTTTGTTATGACGATGATCTTCATCAAGTTTTTTTTGAGCGTTTTTAGCATCAATTATGGTTTTTGCTATAGCTGATGCTCCACCTGCTATACTTCCTATCGCACTTAATCCTGTCAATATAGGGATCAGAGGTAAAAATCCTCCCGTCTTGCTTTTAAACGGTATAATTCTAGGAACACGAATATTCCTTTTTCCTCCAGCTTTTGAAATAGTCATTTTAGCAAATTTTAGTGCATTTTGAATAGTCTTTTTTAATGTTAGGTTTGGTTTTAAAGATTTTTTAATTTTATCTATAATACCTCGTTTAAAAGAAATTTTTCGTTTAATACTCATACCTAGTTTTCGCTTAGCTTTCATTACGCCAGTGACTAATAATGCGTTTGCTTGTTCACCTAAACTTACGGTCCTATTTTTAGCACGTTCCCAAGCTTTATTTTCCAGAATCTGATCAGCCTTATGCCTTTCAGCTAATGAATTATTGGCTGAATATGCAATATCGTGCTCTTTACAAGCAACGTCTAATGGATTAATACCAGGATCTCCACGTAAAATATGTTTTTGTAATTTTGTTCCAGCTGAAAACGGATCTAGGAATTTTCTTCGAAAGCAATTCTTCGAAAACAATTCTTCGAAAACAATTCTTCGAAAATGCAATTCTTTGAATACCATATTCTTCGAATAAACAATTCTTCGACTAATAATTCTTCGACAGCTTTATTATTTGGATTTACTAAAATCTGGGATAAGTTTTCATTAGACAATAATCAATATTTCTCGCATGATATATAAACGTATGATGCGGAACATACTAATAATAAATGAGAATTATAAGGTCATTTTCTTTTTTGAGAATACCTAGGAACTGGAAATAAGACACTACTTTTTTTATTTGTTATAATTATGTGAACATTTTATTAATAAATTACAGTAAAAGTTTACAGTACAGTAAAAGGTTACAGTAAAAATTACAGATAAATGACATCAATACTATCAAATACCAAGGTAAGAAAAATATTATAGATTAATATGATATATTGTGAGCTAAACCTCTAATGTATTCTATTATATTATTTTTATCATACTGATTTACAAGAGTTTTGATTCGTTGATTACAATCTTTGTACTTCTTTCTTGGTGTTTGTGGTTCAAATCCGCTTAAATATTGTTCTACAAGAAGTTCATTTAGACTTTGCTCATTTTTTATACATTTTATAAATTTCCACAAGTTGGGGTGAACTGCTGATACTTGTGTTTCAAAACTTCGATGCCATCCTTCTTCCGAATTATTTGTTCTCGGTAAATCATCCAAAACTGTTTGATATAGATTCCACAATTCGTATGGATATTGTGGTGGTTTTCGCTGTTTTCGATTTGGTCGCCCAATCCACGTATCTTCAAAATAATTAATAACACTTTCGGCTTCTGACGGAAATATTTCACTATCATATAATTGTTCAAAAGCCATAACTATATCATCCACTGGGACAAAAGCAATAGCACACAACATTTTTAGTTTGAAAGCAAATTCACTGTCAGTCTCATAGCGTTTTTTTGATCCATTCCTTTAAATCATTCGAAAAATGCATTGACTGAAGTGGAAAAAACAGCCTCTTTTTCTACAACTTGGAAAAGCACTATTGCAGGCATTAATCAATGCTTTTTCGAAGTTAGTGGTAATCGTTGCAGGCACTAAAGATGATTTCAAATTTTTAAGTTCTTGAAAAAATTGATCATAAATTCGTTCTGATTTTTTTGGTAAGAGTGCATAAACTAAAGGTACCGATAAATTGTGTTGCAGTCCATGAACGGTTAGTAATTGTTGGAATAATAACGGCACGGTTTTAAATGTGCCATCAATATACCAATGCTTACTGTTAGACAATAATTGGAGATTTTGTTCTGTAGTAAAAATTAATATTCTCTCGTCCACTGGACCGGCATCATATAGCAAAAAATTTTCATTTTTGTAGGTTTTCGTATATTCCTCCAAAAATATTATTTCGCTTCTATTAGTAGGAAGAGCTGGTCCTTGTAGATTTTTTTGTCTGATATTGCGAATACTCCGTTTCATACTGCTAACACTTGGAAGCTTGGGAGCTGCCGTTATGGAACATGTAGTCGAAGCAATTGATATAATTCTGTGCGGAGGATCATTACTTATTTTCGAGTTGATTCGAATTTTTTCGTACACTTTGGTCGCTTCCACCTCTGAGGCGTCAGCAATATGATTATGTTCTTTTGTTATTTTACTGATTTTATCGTCGACAGTAATTATTCTCGCTGGACAGTTTGTTTTTCTTTTTTCAAAAAATGCGCACTTCCAATACACTTTTTCACCTTTTTCAACATCTTTAAAATAAAAATGTCCCTCGAACAACAATTTACGTTGTCCTTTTTCTGAACAAACAAATTCTGCATCCATATTTACTTGCACAGGGTTAAATTAAAACTAATTTTATTTTATGGAAAACAATCCCTTTAATACCCACTCAGGTCAGTTGCAAACTTGGGATTAGGTAAATTATACCTGATTTATATCACAAACAAATTCTGCGGGCAGATGTAAATTGCAGCGCTTGGTAATCCTTAATCCGTTTACCTGATAAGAGTTGATAATAGAATCTGTAAATTGCAGCGATGGTCAAATTTGAGATTTTAATCTGACTTGTAAATTGCAGCGATTAAATTCTTTTAAGAATTTCACTAAAGCTTATCTATTCCTGGAGTTGTTATAGATTAAAATATATTTCAATACTTATTTTGAAATGTTAAATATTTAACAGTAATTACGTTTTCCAGGTCGAATCTTTTAAAATGAAAGTCTCTTAATTGTATTTTAATGACCTTCTATATATTGTTTGGTATATCTTATATTTTAATTATTTAAACTAATAAATGTTTAATGGGTATAAGGATTGTATTTAATACCTATTGTAAAATAGCTGTTTACGATCTGAGATTTGTTAGATAATATCTAAAAGGGTCTTTCAGTAAATTTTATCAGTATGTTCCGCATCATACGTTTATATATCATGCGAGAAATATTGATTATTGTCTAATGAAAACTTATCCCAGATTTTAGTAAATCCAAATAATAAAGCTGTCGAAGAATTATTAGTCGAAGAATTGTTTATTCGAAGAATATGGTATTCGAAGAATTGCATTTTCGAAGAATTGTTTTCGAAGAATTGTTTTCGAAGAATTGCTTTCGAAGAATTTTCCGGATACCGCTGAAAACAGAATATGGTTACTACTACTTAATAACCTACTTATGTATTACACTTACGTCCACAGTATTGGTAAAGAGCACACGTTACCTGTTGATAATTTAGATTTTAATGAAATATCTGAAGAAAGTAAACATGGTAAATTATTACCAAATTCTCTTCGTATTATTATATGTGGTCCATCTGAATGAGGTGTTACTTTTTAATCCAAATGGTATGAGATTTAAAAACTTATATGTGTACTCTAAATCGCTGTATCAACCGAAATATCAACTGTTAGAGGAGGTTCTAATGAATGTAAAAGATGTCGGATATTACCCTTTTAAAGACAATGATTAAATTATAAATCTGAATGATGCAGAGCCTTATTCTGTTTTCATATTTGACGATGTTGCATGTGACAAACAACAAAAAATTCGTAAATATTTTTGTATGTGTAGACATAAGAATATTGATCTCGCATATCTTTGTCAAACCTTTTCTAAGATTGAAAAAAGATTAATTAGAGACAATTGTAATATGATTGTAGTTTTCAAGCAAGATGAATTAAATTTAAAACATATATTTGATGAACATGTATCTCCAGATATGAATTTTGATCAGTTCAAAAACATATGTTTACAGTGTTGGAATGAAACATACGGTATGCTAGTAATTGTCAAGTAATTTTCTATTGATAATGGACAATACCGTAAGGGGTTTGATAAATATATAAAAATATAGATGATGCTTAACTGTAATTAGTTCATATCCAAATGTTAGATAATAAAGAAGTTGAACGTAAAAGAAAAATTGCTCAATTAGCTAAAGCTATTAGAAAGAAATATCTTGCAATAAAACTTGGCAGATCAGAAGAAGATGAGGTGCTAAATAAACTGTTTCAGCCAGTATCAAAACCATTAGAAAATATTGTTGCATCTTCAAAATCGTTAAGACAATCGGTAAACGACTTCAGTCACGCTCAACCAAAACAAAAATCAAAAGTTGAGAAAAAAGAAGAAGAAGAAGATAAAAAAGTAAAAGCAACCTATACATCATTTCAAGAACTTGAATATGTTGCAGGAACCAACAATAGCAATAGTGATACTGAGGTAGAGCATGAGGAAGAAACTTAAGAATTATATAACAGAAATATTTCAGAAGCAGTGAAAACGGAATATAGGAAGCAGTATCCAGAAATTACCCTAAAATATCTAAAAGAGTTTTGGCAAAATGATGATAAAATAGATAAAATATATGGTCCTACATATGACATCACAACATTCAAATGGTTTCTAGGAGGAAAACAAATTAACTTTGATCCTCAAACTGGAGCAATTTTTATTAAAGAAGGATATGTTCCTGAAACACCTAGCATGTATGAATTACTTTTCTATGATGTTCCCCAAGCTTACTCTCATGAAGATTTAGACAATTACAAACTCTTATTAGTGGCAACAAATGTCCATAGAAATAAATTGGGACGTCTGAAATATAATTCAAAATATAAGTATAAATCTATTACAAAACTTATGTTCAAATCTGATGCTGTTGGTAACAAAATGTTTTTGACTTATAATGATGCTCCGATTGAGTATGTTTATTGGGATGATCCAAATGAATTATGTGAGAGATTGCAATTACTCTTTGCTTCGAAAAAAGCTGGTAATACTTCCCATTCGAATGAAATATCCATTATTAATGAATTGCGAGAAGCAGATATTATATACTAAAGTGAAATTATAATTAAATCATTTTCATAATGAGTCTCGATAAGTTTGGACGTAGTCGCCACAGTCAAATAATTGGATTAAAACAATTAAAAGGAGAATTTAGGTTTGGTTTATTATCTCTAAAAAATCAGCTGTATAATGAAGATTTACCAAAACTACAAAATCAAATATCAATTAAAATTTTATCTACAAAAAACAAAATAGATTCAATTGAAAACTTTATTTCAAGACATCCTCCTACTTCTGAAAAACATATGGCAACAAAGAAATACGTAGATGATGCAAATACACTTTACAATATAGATTTAGCAAAACTTCATGGTGAATTAATCCGGGAGCTATACAAATATAAGGATGAACTAAATACCAACAGACATAAAGTTGACTATGAGACAAATAAAATTAATAATCAAATAGAAATATGGCTACAAAAATTTAGAGAAACCTCTGACCTTTTACAATTACATGATATGAAAATTAATGATATATTTAAAGAAATTTATGATATTAAATCTAAAATTAAACACTAAATAATATATTCATTTATCGTATTAGTCATTATCATGACGACGAAAGAAAAGCTTCAATTGGTTAACGAGGTTCACAAACCAGCTCGTAAAAATTATCCTCGTCGAAAAATAATTCTCAATGGATTAGATGACTTATGGCAAATGGATCTTGCTGAAATGAGATCCTATGCTAATAGTGGCCACTGTCAAGGCTATTAAGTCTTATTAAGAGGGCAGAGCTGGACAAGGTGCTCTAATCCTATTCCACAGATAATGGGTGTTCACAATAGATCTGCAAAGGTCGTAGTGATATAGGCTAACAGCCAACCCAAAAATATCTATCTATCTAATAGTAATAATGGTTATAAAATGATAATGGTAGTCATTGATTGTTTTTGTAAGTATCTCTGGACACTAGCTTTAAAAACAAAAACTGGTGAAGAGATTACAAAGGCCTTTGCAAGTATATTGAAACATTCCGGACGTTATCCTAGAAATCTACAAACTGATCCTGGAACTGAGTTCTATAACGTTAAATTTCAAGATTTAATGGGAAAGTATAATATTAACCACTATAGTACATATACTATCAAGAAAGCTGCGATAGCTGAAAGAGTTATAAGAACTTTGAAATCAAAATTATACAAATATTTTAGTTTACATTGTAATTATAAATGGATTAATATATTGCCTCAAATTACTAAAGAGTACAACAATACGATACATTCAGCAATTAAAGTCAAGCCATCTGATATAAATAAGTTCAATGAGAAAAGGATTTTAAACAAAAGGTTTAATTATATAAAAACAGCAGGAAAACGAAAATTTAGATTAGGTGATCTTGTACGAATATCGAAAGCAAAACATGTTTTTGAAAAAGGATACACACCTAATTGGACCACTGATATTTTTAAAATAATTAAAGTTAATATTACCAATCCAACAACTTATTTGTTGGAGGATCTTCAGTGCGTACCGATTACAGGAGCATTTTATCAAGAGGAATTACAGAAAACAAAAAATTCCGACATCGATTTAGTGGAAAAAATTTTGAAAAAAAGAGGAACAAAAAAATATGTTAAGTGGCTTGGTTTTGATAATAAATACAATTCATGGATTTAAAATGACCTTCGATGATTTTTCTTTTATAATGATTTTATATAACGATCCAGTTCAAAAACAATAATAATAATAAAATAGTAGTGGGATTTGGATTATAAATATTGAGAATTTATTGAACTAAATCACAGTCATAAGTAGTGAAGGTTACCATTGTGCTTCACCATCATCACCAGCATCATCAATGGGTGAAGATTATGATGGCCAGATTGATGAAATTTTAAGCAGATATGAAAGTGCCGCTAGAATGGAACACTACAGTTTATTACAAACTTCGTTTTCCATTGGAGGCTTTGAAATCAAAGTTGGTATATCACCTGCTAGATCATTTAGTCCAGCTGTAATTTTATCTCAACATTTCAAGTCAACCAAAATATCGTTTGATATTTTCGAATGGAACATTCTGATAAAATTACTAAATCAGAAACTGAATGATTTTTTTGCAGCTGGTTTACCTACATTTCAAGGTGAATATGTTCCTGTAATATTTCCATGTGGTGATTTTTGTACTCTTGCACAACTAGTATATGATGATGTAAAATACTTGTTCGTTCGCAAGCATGATGTTGAATACCACTTAAATGAAGAGGATGTAACACAAATTCTGGAAGTTAATCGAAGTTTAGTGACTCATCAGATTCAACTTATTAGCAACATAAACTTCTGTAGGTATTACTATATTATGTTAGATATCATAAGGTCTTACTTTAGTAATAATACTAATAATAATGATTACAGCTCTGACACCGCACTTGAAGTTTTGAATGCATTTTGCGATATTTCTAACAGTTTATTAAGTACTGCCTTAAGAGAATAAATATATTTTAAGTTTAAAGTTATAAATGATTTAGATAATTGTATGATATAAATAATATTATAGTAAAATATGGTTGTCAGTAATAAAATATTATAATAAGGATTGTATAAAATGTTTTATTTTTATAATAAATATTTAATTATTTTATAAACGAACAACTTCAAAAGGTACCGCATGGTTACTCTTCCCTGTATCTATCGTCCCTCTAGATACAAAGGCATACTGTTGATTTTCAAATTCTTCTATGTATGGCGAGTAGTCCTCAACAACGCGCTTGGGTAAAAATACAACTACGTTTTCCAGTTCAAGTAAAACAGTCCGCCCAAAGCTGGTTTGCACAATTTTTGCCTTTAGGATTTTAAACGGTTTATCCACCTCCAATTCGCTAATTTTTTTTGTTGGTTTCTTTGCGTGTATAATAATAAGAAGTTTGTTTTAATAAAAAATATATATATTTAAAATGGTAATACAACACTTTTTAACCAATTATTTAAAAAATTTACATTATGTTGAGTTGTAATGTACTACCCCTTTACCATTTTTTTTGTTTGTTATTATAAGTTCAATACCGTTGTTTTGGTATAAACAGATTACGATAATTACTGTAGACACGAATCCTACCCAATATTTGATTTAGTCTTGATAATGTTAGTTCTTAAGAATTGTATCTCAATTAACAATATAATAAACATAATTAGGGAATATTTTAAGAAAAATTAACCTTTGTCTGAGAAGATGATATAAATACAGAGAGAATTATTTAAGCAAGTTAGTTAGTATAGGTTTTATTCTTAAATATAAAGTATCGAGTATATTTTTATTAAAGTTAAGTTCTAAACAGCAAAAAACCGAGTTTCAATTTATATACATTACATACTTAATAAAATCATTATTTGAATCCCAATAAATACCTAGAGTTTTATTTTGTTTATTTTCACCTATATCCAAGATACTATTATTTAAATGTTCATTTAACTTGAACTTATTTATTACTTCTTTATTATTACTTAAAAACTTTCTTAATTCAAATCCCGCGCTTACACTGAAACAACGTCATTTTGAATTTTTACTAACTTATTTATAGAATTTGCTCCCGTCAGTGAATCGTCCATATAAAAATCTCTTTTAATTATCTTACTAGTACACGGGTAATTTTTCGCATTTTGTTTTGCTAAATGAAACAAACATTTGACCGCTAAGTATGGAGAAGACGCGCAACCATATGTTACAGTGCTTAGCTTATATAATTTCAATTCTTGTAATCTAAACTATAAAAAACAGTTTGTTGTACCAGTTGTTTTTCATAATCTCTCCGGGTACGATAGTAACTTTATGATAAGAGAACTTGCAAAGAAAGGGGATATTAGCTTGCTTCCAATAAATATGGATAAATATATTTCATTCACCCTCAACGAATCTGAGACAAAATTAAAGTTCAGATTTATTGATTCGCTCAGTTTTTAAAATTCATCTTTGAACAGTTTAGTTTCATTATTGTACACAAAAGATTTAAGGCATTTAAGTTTACAATTTACAGATTTAAGTGATGATCAATTTCAGTTATTAAGAAAAAAAAATGTATTTCCCTATAAGTATATGGATTCGTATAAAAAACTGAATGACACGAAACTACCCTCAATTAAAAATTTTTATAGTTCTCTAACAAATATTAGTCAAGAAAAGTACAGTCATGCGGAAAATGTTTGGAGGGAATTTAAAATTAAAAATATTAAGGAATACAGCATGTTGTACATGAAGCATGTGTTTTTGAATGCTTTAGAGACAAATGTCGAACAACATATGGTCTAGATTGTGCTGGGTATTACACAATGCCGGTTACACTTGGGACTGTATGCTAAAATACACTAAATGCAAATTAGAAGTGCTAAAAGATGTAGATAAAATTATGTTTTTTGAAAAGGCAATTAGAGGAGGAATAAATCAAGTTTCCAATCGTTACTCCAAAGCTAATAACAAATATATGAAAAATCTTATTGTTAGCCCTAGGTTCTCTAACAGAACAATTTTTGATGATAATCTTATAGCTATCGAACTTCATAAAACTGAACGTTTGTTTAACAAACCCCTCTACGTTGGAATGTGCGTTCTAGACACATCAAAAACGTATATGTATGATTTTCATTATAAGTTTATGCTACCTACTTTAGGTAGAAAGAACTGTAATTTAATGTATGGAGATACAGATAGTTTTATTTATGAGCTAAACTGTATTGATGCTCATGATGAAATTATTAAAGCTTATCCAGAAAAATTTGATACATCTGACTATAATCATGATAATCCTTAAGAAATTTATTTATTAAATAAAAAAGTTCCTGGATTAATGAAAGATGAATGCAAAGGGCAAATTTTAACTGAGTTTGTAGGCTTACGTTCAAAAATGTACTCTTATTTGAAAGAGGGTGATATATGTTGTAAAAGATCCAAACGAATTAAAAAAAAAATTGTAGAAAAAAATTTTACTTTTAATGATTACGTTAGGTGTTTAAAGGAATTTAAAGAAAAAACCATAAACCAATGTACCTTCCGTTCCTATGCTCATGTTGTATATTCCATAAAACAAACAAAAATCGGTTTAAGTCCATATGATGATAAGCGCTATTTAATTAAGTACTCATACAATACTCTGGCTTGGGGTCATTACAGTATAATGGATTAGAAAGTAACTTATAATTTTAAAAACTAATTTACAAAACAAATCCAAAGTAGTTATCAAGGTATAAGATGAAAAGGTTACAATAAAAGTTTAATTAAATGTTCATTTGTTTTATTTAAAAAAATACAATTTACTTAGGTAATATAACAAATTTCAACCAGTTACGTAAGCAATCTACATTGTGTTGTGTACACATATATTTTCCATGGAGATGGTTGATACATTGAGTGAAAATAGGTTGAAAGACTTATGTGCTGCAAGGTGTTCTATCATAGTTTGTAACATCAAAAACATTTGCTGAAATTCCCAGTTCACTACATTTTGCTTTTAAAAAATTTGCTTTTTGATTTCTTTTGACGTATATGTAATCTGCAGAATTGAATAAATATTTTTCTTGTATGTTAATAATTTCAATGTATTCGATATCACCAGACTCATATCGAATTCCATGTACAAATTATTCAAGAAAATTATTAGTTTTTTATCCTTATTACTTAATGCATTAAAAGGTATTGGTGGTTTAAATAAGATATTAACATTAACACATGTCTACAAGTGCTATTCTCATGATCCTTATAGTTAAACAAAATATTTCGATGTAGGTTTCTTTTTATATTACACTTCTGACCACTTCCGTAAGGGGGAAATATTCCATTAAACAATCATGAATAATGATGCAATATACTTTAGTATTCTTTGGAAATCCTTTATAAGCTTCAATTTCTAATTTAACATCAACAGTTGATGATTTCATTACCTCCTCTTGTTTTGAACAATCTATTACAAACAATGCATGATCCTTAAAAGCTGAATAATCTAAAAGTGATCGTCTCTCTATTAAATTTGAATAGCTTGGGTAGAATTCTGTATAGTTGTAATAAGCCAACGTATAATCATTTTTTTCAAAATTAAGTTGCATCCTTTCATTCGGCCAATACTCCCCATTAAGAGATAATCGAATACTTGATATATTAGTGTTATCAAAAATTATAGGATCATTTTCTTTTTGGTAACGTCGTTTTGTTTAAAATGCTACAATAACATAACGCGGTTTTTCGATTGCAGAACTGGTTTTAACACTCCAATTTTTTTTTTTGCACCTTTGTTAATCGAAGGTAGTTCATTAAGGTGCCATTTTCTAAATGGAATAAATATAGGTGTATCATTTTTGATTGATTCCATTAACTTGATTTTAACTTTATCATTTGGAAACACATGTTTTACTTTTAACTCCATACTGTTTATGAGTACTTTTAACTTTTGTTTCAGATGTAGTATTACCAGTAGTTACCTCATTAACAATAATACAATCGTTATCATTACCAGCTCGAACTAGACGAAATGTTTGTCGTCCATATGTGATTGGTGTGTAATCATTGAAAATGTTGAAAATGTGTTTTAAAGGTATTAACAAATTAAAAGATTTATCAGTTTCATTCATGTAATGTGTACGAAATATAATAAGATATGTACACATTGTGACATTTTTTCTTGTTCCATAAATACCCTCATTAATACTGCTACTGTTTTCTTGGACTAATACTTTTTTTAATATTTAGTTAGATATAAGTTTTTCTATTATGTAAATTTTGTAAATTGTCCTATAAATGGATTTTTGTTGGGCAATAAAGCTATTATTATTATTATTATTATTATTATTATTATGATAACAGAGCATGCTACGCACAGTACTTACAATTCCGGTATCTCTAACTGTTTCAATCTCTCTCGACCATTCGCTGTATGAACAAGAATCGAATAGAAATGCTCCAAAATTTGATGCCAAATATACTAGTCCATTTCCATCTATATCTAATTTACCTTTAATTTCTATCATTGATTCGTTTAGTGCAAAAAATGCATCTACTTGATTTATAACAAATTCCACCACATCATTGTTATTAAATGACTTTACATAAGGAGTGTAAGATCCAAATTCTTCTTTTCTAACAGAATCTTCATACCTTGGTTCTCGATATAAATCAAACTTAGGGTTAAGATTAAGTCTCTTAGACTCCACTTCAGAGTGAATATATTTACGATTTACCATATTTAACTTGAAGTCCAATTAATCGTAAGAATTCCCTGTTAGTTAAAGTTAGCTTACGATGCTTGTAACGTCTGTTTGCTAGTGATGGTGTGGTATTTAAAACAGGTCTTTTGTATTCTATAATGAGGCCCATTTAGCGTTCTTGTAAAGCTAAATGAAGTGTGCTTCTTTCACCTCTAAAATTTACAGGTCTTAGATCTTGATCGAGTACCCTGACAGTAATGTTAGTAATTTCTTTTAAACTATTTATTGGTAAATATATTGGATTGCTAGGTATTTCGTTAATAGCGAAACCTGGATCTACAGTTATGGGAAAATCTAAAATTATATGTGCCGGTGTGTTTTCGTAGTAGGATTCTTCAGTAATGTTACAATCAAACAGCAGACTTGAAACTTTGTTAATGTTTACAGGTAGATCTGAAGAATGAACTAAACCAGGTTCCAGTACTTTTTTAGAAAATCCTAGAAGATTACCAAGACTATTATTCTCTTCGAAAGAGATTGAATGTACTTTACAGTAAATTTCACATTAAAGGGTATTATTATTAGGTTCTAAGAAAACATATTCTACTTCAGCAGTACTTTTTAATCCTAATTGATTTTTTATATATGTGGCAATATCACTTATCTCATAAAAACCTACTGGCAGTTGAATTTCTTTAAGTTGATTAAAATCGTTATTTTCGTAGTAGTAAAATTTTAATGAAAACCAAGCACGGCGGCGCTATAGACGGTGGCCCATTAAGATATCAATTTGAGACATACCTCGTTTGAAAGCTTATGATGAGTGCTTTTCAACAAGGTATGTCACAACCATACCACGCATTATGCTTAAAACCCATATTTTAAAAAAAAAAAAAAAAAAAAAAAAAAAAACCTCAAAAACCCTCCACTCAGGTTAACCTAACCTAACCTAATCTAACCTAGGTTAGATTAGGTTGGATTTTGGATAGGTTATGTCAATGTACCCTACTTTAACATTGTAATTTCACGAAATTACTCTACAAAATTTCATCAATATCTGAGGATTGGAATGTGTGGTATGGTTGGGATATACCTTGTTGAAAAGCACTCATCATAAGCTTTCAAACGAGGTATGTCTCAACTTGATATCTAAATGGGCCACCGTCTATAGTTGTGCCCCAAGCACACCTAAACAATACCGTTTATGAGGATTAAGCACTAGCGGTGTAGGTGGAGTAAAAGAGAACTCGTTATTGGTACTCGTTACGGTCAACAGTTGAGACATGACTGATCATTATAAAAAAGGTTATGATTTAACTAATAGACTAGTAGTCATTTATGAATAAATTTATTTACGACATAAAAAACAAAATAGCATCGAGATAGCAAAATAGACATTTTAATATTAAATTTCCACAAACGTTTGACGTTTAAAATTTTTAGTACATGGTAAATATTGTTTTAATTCCTCACGTATTTCTTGTGGAAGCTTAAACCAAACTTTGATTGTTATATTTGCCATAAGTATTTTAATGATATTAATTGTCTCTTTAGATCAACAAGTTGTCATCATATAAGAATTCTAAACATAGATGTCCACAATTAATTTGATTGCAGGTTTGATATTGATCGTTATTGTAGAAGATTCTAGCAGCTGCACCTAAATATTTAACCAGTTCCCTCGGAGGTTTCAAATTGCCAAATGAATCAAAATACTCGATGTTGTTATTTATCTTCCTGTAAGCTACCCAATGTGTTCCAGCATTTCGTGATGTATCCAAATTAACGATTGAAGATTCTCGTTTTCGAGGACCATTAATCGAAAGAGTATCTCGCATAAAAACGCCCCTAAAATTTGGTACTCTTAACCGCTTAGCAAAACTTGTAAGTTCTATGTCGGTCAATGGTCTATTGGGTAGCTTTATTGGAAGTTTTTTTGTTTCTTCAGGTACAAGCCGTAACCTCCTTTAGGATTTTTCTTTAAATACAATTCCTTAACCACAGACTCCATAGCTTTGTTATGACGATGATCTTCATCAAGTTTTTTTTGAGCGTTTTTAGCATCAATTATGGTTTTTGCTATAGCTGATGCTCCACCTGCTATACTTCCTATCGCACTTAATCCTGTCAATATAGGGATCAGAGGTAAAAATCCTCCCGTCTTGCTTTTAAACGGTATAATTCTAGGAACACGAATATTCTTTTTTCCTCCAGCTTTTGAAATAGTCATTTTAGCAAATTTTAGTGCATTTTGAATAGTCTTTTTTAATGTTAGGTTTGGTTTTAAAGATTTTTTAATTTTATCTATAATACCTCGTTTAAAAGAAATTTTTCGTTTAATACCCATACCTAGTTTTCGCTTAGCTTTCATTACGCCAGTGACTAATAATGCGTTTGCTTGTTCACCTAAACTTACCCTATTTTTAGCACGTTCCCAAGCTTTATTTTCCAGAATCTGATCAGCCTTATGCCTTTCAGCTAATGAATTATTGGCTGAATATGCAATATCGTGCTCTTTACAAGCAACGTCTAATGGATTAATACCAGGATCTCCACGTAAAAGATGTTTTTGTAATTTTGTTCCAGCTGAAAACGGATCTAGGAATTTTCTTCGAAAGCAATTCTTCGAAAACAATTCTTCGAAAACAATTCTTCGAAAATCAATTCTTCGAAAATGCAATTCTTCAAATACCATATTCTTCGAATAAACAATTCTTCGACAGCTTTATTATTTGGATTTACTAAAATCTGGGATAAGTTTTCATTAGACAATAATCAATATTTCTCGCATGATATATAAACGTATGATGCGGAACATACTAATAATAAATGAGAATTATAAGGTCATTTTCTTTTTTGAGAGAACCTAGGAACTGGAAATAAGACACTACTTTTTTTATTTGTTATAATTATGTGAACATTTTATTAATAAATTACAGTAAAAGTTTACAGTACAGTAAAAGGTTACAGTAAAAATTACAGATAAATGACATCAATACTATCAAATACCAAGGTAAGAAAAATATTATAGATTAATATGATATATTGTGAGCTAAACCTCTAATGTATTCTATTATATTATTTTTATCATACTGATTTACAAGAGTTTTGATTCGTTGATTACAATCTTTGTACTTCTTTCTTGGTGTTTGTGGTTCAAATCCGCTTAAATATTGTTCTACAAGAAGTTCATTTATACTTTGCTCATTTTTTATACATTTTATAAATTTCCACAAGTTGGGGTGAACTGCTGATACTTGTGTTTCAAAACTTCGATGCCATCCTTCTTCCGAATTATTTGTTCTCGGTAAATCATCCAAAACTGTTTGATATAGATTCCACAATTCGTATGGATATTGTGGTGGTTTTCGCTGTTTTCGATTTGGTCGCCCAATCCACGTATCTTCAAAATAATTAATAACACTTTCGGCTTCTGACGGAAATATTTTACTATCATATAATTGTTCAAAAGCCATAACTATATCATTCACTGGGACAAAAGCAATAGCACACAACATTTTTAGTTTGAAAGCAAATTCACTGTCAGTCTCATAGCGTTTTTTTGATCCATTCCTTTGAATCATTCGAAAAATGCATTGACTGAAGTGGAAAAAACAGCCTCTTTTTCTACAACTTGGAAAAGCACTATTGCAGGCATTAATCAATGCTTTTTCGAAGTTAGTGGTAATCGTTGCAGGCACTAAAGATGATTTCAAATTTTTAAGTTCTTGAAAAAATTGATCATAAATTCGTTCTGATTTTTTTGGTAAGAGTGCATAAACTAAAGGTACCGATAAATTGTGTTGCAGTCCATGAACGGTTAGTAATTGTTGGAATAATAACGGCACGGTTTTAAATGTGCCATCAATATACCAATGCTTACTGTTAGACAATAATTGGAGATTTTGTTCTGTAGTAAAAATTAATATTCTCTCGTCCACTGGACCGGCATCATATAGCAAAAAATTTTCATTTTTGTAGGTTTTCGTATATTCCTCCAAAAATATTATTTCGCTTCTATTAGTAGGAAGAGATCGCCCAACGAAAGTTTGTGACAGCCACGTGGCCTCTCGTTCAATGCGCAGTGGTTTAATTACGAGCGTTACGATAACAACGACCGTTCTGAAAGCTTGTCAGTGTGGTAGCTGGAATGGTTTTTTAAACTGTATTTAGTTACGAATATGCTGAGAGAGTTTCTTAGTTGTTTTTTAAAGGTATGTATTTTTTATTTTAAAGTGGGCAGTAACAAATTTATATAAAATAAATTCTTCTTAAATATGTTAGCATCATACATTAAAAATTAATTTAAGATCTATAATATATTTTTGTTTCCGTCCGCCACTGATAGAAAGACTCCGCCTACCTGCGCCGACTAACACGTGGCTGTCCCAAACTTTCGTTGGGAGACCTATATTAACATATGTAAAATATTAAAAAAAAAATAATAAAAATTTAAATTGCTTTAGTTTTTCTTTTAAAAGGGGAGGTGTAATGTACCTAACTGAAACCCCTGTTTAAATTGTTGTTATCTCTTTATTTTTCTAACAATTGTAAGTATATTTGAATAAGTAAACTAAATCATAATTACCACAGATAGAAGTCTTCCTAAATATTTAATTTAAATTTGATAATTATCGATCATTTTAATTCTAGAAAATTTACATTTTAATAAATAACTTTTGTCAACATAATTTGGAAGCTTTTGTGAAACTGACCTTTGTCTATGGTAATAGTATAAAATAGGAAGAACTTGTAGATGGATTTATAGATTTATAGATTTATAGATGGATTTAACAAAAATCAACAAATCTTCCATAATAAAAAAACAAAATAGTAAGCCGTTGGTAAAGCTAAGCGCCTTAGAGGTCAATAAAAAATACAAAATAGTGGATGCAAAAATTGTGAATTCCACCTATGGAAAAACAATTTTGCTCGAGATGGAGGACATGGTAGTTTTTCTACCGAAAAGGGTGCTGGAGGACTACACCCCCTTCATCGACGAATTGAAAAACCAAAAATATGGCTTGGTGTTCCACGGGGTGGTGGACACCGGTAAATCGAAGCCTGCGGCTTCGTTTGAAGTAGTACAAATATAAAATATTAAATATATTTTTTAATAATTGCAAAATTGTTTTATTATAAATAACCACATTTTTTTATTATTTTTTTTATTATAAAAAAGTAAAATATTTACATAGGTAATATAACACATTTCAATTAGGTATTTATATTATACTCTTGATTACCTCCGTAAGAGGGAAATATTCCATTAAACAATCGTGAATAATGATGCAATATACTTTTGTATCTCTTGGAAAACCATTGTTAGCTTCAATTTCTAATTTTATATCGACAGTTGAAGATTTCATTCCATCTTCTTGTTTTGAACAATCTATTACAAATAAGCATGATGTTTAAATGCTTGATAATCTAAAAGTGATCGTCTCTCAGTCGAATATGAATAACTAGGATAAAATTCAGTGTAGTTATAATGAGCTGCAGCATAATCATTTTTCTCAAAGTCCAGTTGCATTCTTTCATTAGGCCAATATTCACCATTAAGAGATACTCGAACACTTGATATATTAACATTATCAAAAATTGTTGAATCCTTTTCTTTTCTATTGCGCCTCTCAGTTTGAAATGTTACTATAACATAACGCGGTTTTTCAATTAATGAGCTTGTTTTAACATTCCAGATTTCTCTTCTTGCACTGTCTTTAATTGAGGGTAGTTCATTAAGATCCCACTTTCTGAATGGAATATATATTGGTATATTATTCTTAATAGGTTCCATCAATTTAATTTTAATTTCATCATTGGGAAACACATGTTTCACTTTCAGTTCCATACTATTTATAATAACCTTAACAGTTGTTGTAGTTGTGGTACTACCAGCAACTACCTCATTTACAATAATACTATCATTATCGTAACTAGCTCGTACGAGACAAAATGTTTGTCTCCCATAAGCTATTGTTGTATAATCATTAAAAATGTTGAAAATATGTTTAAGAGGAATCAACAAACTAAAAGATTTATCATCTTCATTTAAGAACGGATGGTTAGGAAAATTCCATCAAGCAATACTCATAAATCTTGCATGATCACTGCGATAGCATAGCATACTACGTACGGCGCTAACAATTCCGGGATCTCTCACTGTTTCAATTTCTTTTGAACTTTCACTATATGAACAGGAATCGAATAGAAATACCCCAAAATTGGGAGCTAAATGTACGTTTCCACCTCCAACTATATCTAATCTACCTTTAATTTCTAATAAAGATTCATGTAGAGCAAAAAACGAATCAGCTTGATTTATTATAAACTCTACGACATCATTGTTATTAAATGATTTCACATATGGAGTGTACGATCTAAATTCTTCTTTTCTAATCGAATCATCATACTGTGGTTCACGATGTAGATCAAAAATGGGGTCAACTTTAAGTCGTTTAGATTCAACTTCAGATCGTATATATTTACGGTTTACCATATTTTTTAACTTTAAGTCCAATCGATTGTAAAAAATTTCTGTTTACTCTAGTTAGTTTACGATGCTTGCAAGATCTAGATAAAACTAATGATTTTTTAGCTGGAACCGTCCTTTTATGTTCTATAATGAGACCCATTTATCGTTCTTGTAAAACTAGATGAAGGGTGCTTCTTTCTCCGCGAAAGTTAACAGGTCTTAAATCTTGATCAGACACCCTTACAATGATGTGATTAATTTCTTTCAAATTCTTTATTGGCAAATATATTGGATTGATAGGTCTCTCGTTGATAGCAAAACCAGGATCTACTGTTATAGGAATATCTAAAATTATATGAGCTGGTGTATTTCCATAGAAAGCTCCTTCAGTAATGTTGCAGTCAAAAAGTAGACTTGTCACTTTATTAATATTCACAGGTAGATCTGAAAAATGAACTATTCCAGGTTCTAATATTTTATTAGAAAATCCTAGGAGATTAGCAAGACTATCAGTCTTTTCAAAAGAGATTTCATATAGTTTACTATAAATTTCGCACTGAAGGGTATTATTATTTGGTTCTAAGAAAAAATCTTCTTCAGCAATGTTTTTTTTAACATCAATTGTTTTTTTATATAAGCAGCTATATCACTTATCTCATAACAACCTACAGGTAGAAGTATTTCTCTTTCTCTAAGTTGTTCTAAATTGTCGTACTGGAAGTAGTAAAATTTTTCACCATCAATATTAGGTATTGAATTGTAGGAATGAAACCCTAGCACTGCTAAATAGTATTTTTTAGATGGATTAAGTACAAGAGGTGTTGACGGTGTAAAAGAGAACTCGTTATTGGTACTCGTTAAGGTTAAAAGTTGAGACATGACTAACCATTATCAGAAAATGTTATGATTTAAATAATAGACTAATGTGCTAATCATTAAATTTATTTATAACATATAAAACAAAATAGACATTTTGACGTCATATTTCCACAAACATCTGACCATTCATGACAATCCGGATCTATACTGCATGGTAAATATTCTTTTAAATCCTCACGGGCAATCACGAGTTGCGGACACGGTCAAAATTTGGTTATCTTTTAGCCTGAGTTGCGAACATCCAAGTCAGGTAGAGATTTATCCCTTAATCATTAACATGAATTGCGGACACCAGCACTATTTTTAATGGATTGAATAATTTAAATGATAGAGGCAATATTTTAATTATAATTTATTTCTATTAATTAATAGGAAATGTAACATATTTGTATCCTATACACTTTATAAAATTTATGCGACTAATACCGTGATTTTTATATTGCACAATTTTATCACAAATAAATTTATTTAAATTTGATGCTTTTAAAGGTTTATAATTTATATCATTAAACGAATTGATTTTTATATATGTATCTAGCTGAAATTTTTTTAAACAATTTAAAAATACATTTATATTGGGATGGGGCGATGGACAAGCTGCTCTAAAATGAGCATGAAACGATTCACAGCCATTAGTTGTTCGCCATGATTCACACTCTGCAGCGGCCCAAATATGAGGTGGAAAACAAGAATCCGGTGAAATGTAATTGTCAACTAAATAATCATAAAATTCCCTTAGTTTATTATTTTCTGGACCCTCCTCCATAAGCTCGATGAATGAATCCCCTACTTCAGTTTCAGGTAAGAAAGTTAAACCACAAATATAATGCAGCCATTTTCCTACTTCTGAATGGTGGTTTTTGTACTCTTGTGTCAAACCCAAGGATTGAATTTTTCTCCACCTTTACAAAAACAGAAGGAAAATTTACGATTAATACCAAATTTAAAATCATACTTCTATATACTCAGCATGCTTGAGCCAAATGAAATCTACATCCCACTAAATCTGCTTCCGGGAAAACTCTGGCTACTGCGGTTTGAATTGCCATCTCGAAGTCCACCACGATTTTCTGTGGATTTAACGAATAACCCAAATCGTTACAATGACGGCGCACCAAGTCAAAGGAACTTTCATAAGTTTCTGTTTTTTTATTTTTTAATAAAATAAACACAAGTGGAATATACAGTTGTTTTACATAGGCATGTATTGTAAACATTTGCATAAAATATTTTGTGCAATAGTCAAACGTTCCATCGCAGAGCAATATTTCTTGATCACGCAAAAATTGTAAGTTATTTTTTGTCGAAAATATTACAATATCTGTTTTTTCATCGTTGTTAATTAAAAAGTTCTCCCCTTGAGCTGTTGTAATTTCCACAGTACTTAAATACTGTTTCACTTCCTCAATTGATTTAGGTAACTGTGGAAAAGATTTTAGTTTTCCACGGTTAATATTATTACTTATGTACTTTAAATCACGTACAGTCAATGTGTTTAGTACATTCGGCGAATTTTCAATTTCACGATGAATTAATTTCCTAGGTCTTTTATGTATTTCAGACTCAGCTTTACGTTTAACACTGTTACTAACCAATTGTCTGTTCAGGATTTGCTGCGACAAATTTTCATGGTTGTGTTCACCAACTTCTCTGGAAAATATAAAGTCAGGACCCAAGGTATAAAGCATTTTCCGACACGTTTTAACTGTACAACACCAACTAGTTTCACTTGTCGATTTCATCTCACGAAGCTTTTTAAATTTAAAATTATTTAGAATAAGCAAAAGCTTACCCTTCTCACTATACATGGTTTTTAAACTTATTATTATCTAAAAATTACACCTTTATCACGAATGACCAAATGTAGTACTAAAGATTCTGGCGGTATACCATAAACTTGATACTATAGGTATAGTTTAACTAATATTAATGTAAAAACATAACCACGCCCTTCAACCCCAACAAAGGAACCGACTTTCGAATCTAGGTTGTCAGATATATTTGCGAATATTCCTAAGTTTATATATTTTGAAAATTTTCTCTTTACTTTACTATTCAATTGTTCGTCAATGACTCTTAGAAAGATAATATAAAAATATTCTTACAAAATATATACTTAAATTAATTAACTAGGTTCTTCATATTTAAACAGTTTTCACTTCTAATGATATCAATTTTGTATATATTACTTATACTTAAAGAAATTTTTAAATACCGGCAACATTGTGTATTTACTGTCCGATTTTCGGAACCCATTGATATTATCGTTTTTATTAATCCACCCTTTTAGCTTTATGCAGAACCAGGAATTAAAGTTATCAGTTGTTTACGAAGAAATGAGTAATAAATTAGTGACAGTAACCTGTTCGCAATTCATGTTATGGATTATAGATCCTTTTAAACATACAGGTAAATATTAATCCTTGTTCGCAACTCATGCTCGCCGATCCTCACGTATTTCACATGGCAGTTTATACCAAACTGAAGGTGAAATATTTTCCATAAGTATTTCAATGATGTTAAGTGCCTCTTTGGATAAGTAAGCTGCCATTATATAAAAATTCCAAACACAGATGTCCACAATTAATTTGATTATATGTTTGATATTGATTATTGTTGTAGAAAATTCTAACACCTGAACCAAAATATTTAACAAGCTCTTTCATCGGCTTTAAATTACCAAATGAATCAAAATACTCTACGTTGTTATTTATCTTTTTATAAGCTACCCAATGTGTTCCAGCATTTTGCGATATATCTAAATTAACAATTGAACACTCGCATCTTCTAGATCCGTTAATTGGAAGACTATCTCGCATAAAAACACCACGAAAATATGGTATTTTTAATTTCTTTGCATAATTAATTAAATCGATGTTAGTTAGTGGTCTATTGGGTAGCTTTATTGAAAGGTTTTTTTTCTTTCTTCAGATACAAGCCGTAGCCTTCTTTGATATTTTTCTTTAAATACAATCCCTTTCCTATAGACTCCATAGCTTTGTTGTGACGATGATCTTCATCAAGTTTCTTTTGAGCGTTTTTAGCATCAATTATAGTTTTTACTATAGCTGAACTTCCTCCTGCTATTGTCCCTATCGCACTTAAAGCTGTCAATATAGGAATCAACGGCAAAAAACCTCCCATCTTGCTCTCAAACGGTATAATTCTAGGAACTCAAATATTCTTGTTTCCAGCTTTTGAAACAGTCTTTTTAGCAAATTTTAATGCATTTTGAATAGTCTTTTTTAATGTTAGGTTAGGTATTAAGGATTTTTTAATTTTATCTATAATTCCACGTTTAAAAGAAATTTTTCGTTTAATACCCATACCTAGTTTTCGCTTTTCATTACACCTGTAACTCACAATGCGTTTGCTCGTTCACCTAAACTCGCGTTCTTATTTTTGACACGTTCCCAAGCTTTATTTTCTAGAATTTGATCAGCCTTATGCCTCTCCGCTATTGTATTATCGACTGAATATGCAATATCATGCTCTTTACAAGCAACATCTAATGGATTAATACCAGGATCTCTACGTAATAGACGTTTTTGTAGTTTTGTTCCAGCTAAAAAACAAAAAAAAATGTTAATAAAAAATTAAACATTTTTTTTATGATACTTACGTCCACAATATAGTCCGGGTTCCCACGTGGTAAAAAAGGCATAAAGAATAACCGGCTGAAACTTTCAGAATCGCTTAATTGCACTTAGACCTACAAACTTCCATAGCAACAATATCGATGGATGGGGCGTTTTTTCTTCAGCAGCGGTCAAACATGTCGAAAGATATAACCCTCCCCGGAGTGATGGATAACCGATTTATTTTTTGTGAATCAACAGTTTTTTATTATTACTACATAATAAAACACGTGACCTACAAAAAGAGGAGGGCGTTTGGCGGGGCCTACGCGCTTAACATGTAATAGTTACGACTGCCAACGACTTAACAAATAACCAGTTAACGCCCTCTTCTTTTGTAGGTCACATAAAATAATAAAAAACTGTTGATTCACAAAAAATAAATCGGTTATCCATCACTCCGGGGAGAGTTATAACTTTCGACATGTTTGACCACTGCTGAAGAAAAAACGCCCCATCCATCGATATTGTTGCTATGGAAGTTTGTAGGTCTAAGTGCAATTAAGCGATTCTGAAAGTTTCAGCCGGTTATTCTTTATGCCTTTTTGACCACGTGGGAACCCGGACTAATACTGATAACCACCCAATAAATGTGCTTCGAAGGGAAGTTTGTTTATTAAGTTATTTACTAGACCCTCACCTTTAAACAGTAGCATAAGATTTAACTGTTTTGTTTTCAATAAACATATATTTATTAAAAAACGTGCTAAGTAAAGGACCTACAAGAGAACGAGCCCAAAATCCCATGCTTTTTCTTATGAAGGTCCGAAAAGCGAATTTTGTTACCGTTCAAGGTCGTCTGACGTCATAGCCCCACCCGGCCCCACCCACTTTCACTTTTAACCCGATTGCTCGGTTCTGATTGGCTGACAGACTCCGCCCTTTAATTGCTTATTAATGACTTGTTAATTACTAGTGCCCCATTGCTTCGTTCTGATTGGCTGCCTGACTCCGCCTCTTAATTATTATTAATGACTTGTTAATTACTAGTGCCCCATTGCTTGGTTCTGATTGGTTGACAATCTCCGACCCTTAATTACTTAATAATTAGAAATGCCCCATTGCTTGGTTCTGATTGGTTGACAATCTCCGACCCCTAATTACTTAATAATTAGAAATGCCCCATTGCTTGGTTCTGATTGGTTGACAATCTCCGACCCTTAATTACTTAATAATTAGAAATGCCCCATTGCTTGGTTCTGATTGGTTGACTGCTAGCAGGCAACTGTCAATTTTCGAGTGACCTTTGACGTTTGGCGCAAGCAGCCAACTCTTCTTTTTTTCAAGTGGTCTTTGACGTTTGACACAAGCAGCCAATTCTTCTTTTTTCAAGTGGCCTTTTACGTTCGACGCAAGCAGCCAATTCTTCTTTTTGTATATTTTTGAATTTTTTCGCGCTTTGCTGACATCGTACCAACTTTACATGCTACCAACTTTACAGTGCTACCAACTTTTGACCTTTTACATTCGACGCAAGCAGCCAATTCTTCTTTTTGTATATTTTTGAATTTTTTTCGCGCTTCGCTGTCATCGTACCAACTTTACATGCTACCAACTTTACAGTGCTACCAACTTTTGTCACAAATGCCCCATTGCTTGGTTCTGATTGGTTGACAATCTCCGACCCTTAATTACTTAATTATAAGTGCCCCATTATCCGCTTCCGATTGTTCATTATTTAATAAACCCCACCCATTTTGTATTTATTTAATTATTTTTTGATGTTTACTACCCCCATTGCTTCGTTCTGATTGATGATTATTTAATTAGACCCACAACTATTATTATGAAATAATTACATTATAATAAAATATATAATTGATAAATATTTAATAAACCCCACCCATAATTTGATATTGAGTAGCCATGTTTGAAATAATTAATATTAAGAGATATATTGATAAGCATTATAACACTATTAAAAATCATTAGGGTGATTATAGGATTAAAGAATAAAAAAAATATAATAATAAGAAGTTTGTTTTATTAAAAAATATATATTTAAAATGGTAAGACAACATTTTTTAACCAATTATTTAAACAATTTACATTATGTTGAGTACACATATATTTTCCATAAGCGTGGTTGAAACATTGAGTGAATACAGGTTGAAAGACGTCAGTACAACAGGGGGTTCCATCATATTTTGTAACATCGTAAATATTTGTCGAAATTCCAAGTTCTCGACATTTGGTTTCTAAAAAATTTAGTTTTTGACTACCTCTGACGTATATGCAGTCTGCTGAATTTAATAAATATTTTTCCAGTATGTTATTAATTTCATTATATTCAATAGCACCAGAGTCGTATTTTATTCCATGAACATATTTTTCAACATAATTATTAGTTCTCTTATCCTTAGAGCTCAATGTGTGGAAGGGTACTGGTGGTTTAAACAGAAAACTAGTAATATGTTTTCCAATCAGTATAGACAATTCTTTCGGATAAAATATATCCTCAAAGATAATTCCTTGAATATCTACAAGTGCTATTCTCATGATGACTTCTATGAAACTGAAAATTTGTATAAAAGTTTCGTTTTATATTAAGCTTTAAGGCTGGATAAGTGGGGTTTCAATCTAATATTTCTTCTTTTAAACAATCACTTTTAATCTTCTTATCTATATGATAGGTTTATATAAAAATTTTGATTGATTCTGGATTGATTAAATATTATTCCCATCTGTTTGAAATCGATCTTAAATCATATATAAGAAAAAAAAACATTATTATAATAAAAAAAATTATTAAAGTAACTTTTAGACTCACCTATATAATATCCAACTCAAAAAAAAATTATATTATTGTCAAAACAGTTTGTAGAATTATTTTATCCATATATCTCTCATCTATTATCAGACTGCATTTTATATATTCCATCTTCATTTTTAATCCATAGTCGTACGTAAATTTCTATCCAATTTGATCAAACTTCATAATATCAGACACGCTTATACATACTAATTTATATAAAACAAGTAGTTTTATTATATTACAATTATACTAAATTATGATAAAAAAAAAGAAAACAATTTTATGTAAATAATTTTAAATTTAAAATAATAATTTTGAACTATATAAACAATCCATTACTTGATCATCATCATACACATTTATTTTGAGGTTAATAGAGTAATGCCCCCATGGTAATGTCTTATCTTTCCCTGGTATCGGATATCTTTTATCATCATCAGAGCTGAGAGCAATTTTCTTTTGTTCTATTGAAAAGACTTTATGATGTTTCGATTGTATGAGATTCTGTGAAGTGGTCTTACTTCTAGATGTTTCTAAACATTCAATATAGTCATTAAAAGTTATAAAGTTATACTATTTTTTACTATCGACATTTTAACCCCCTTTGCTTTTTTGGTTACACCATAATTCATAACATTTTTTTTCAATCTCATCATCATCATATTCTTCGTCTTTTAATTTTGCCCTCAGTTTTTGCACCTCATCTTCTGAGATGGCCACTTTCATAGTATATAATTTTGATCTCAGTCCTACATAATCAGTCATAATGCAGCCATTATTTTCATCTTTCATCATACTTAAAACTTTCTTATTTAGTTGCGGTATTCCATACACATTATTTGTAGGATAGTCTGAAGTATCAAAGTATTTCTCACAATCATTCTTTATAATTTGATAAGGATCTTTTCCTCGTATCTCTAATAAAACGGAATCTGTATCACTGTAGCAAGTAGAGCAGTTTTCTCCAAATCGTGTTTGTAAATAATCATATTGAAAGCTATATATTGTAGTCTTTGCAAGATCCAAAATTGTTTGCCCTACATATATAGGTTTATTTAGATAAACCTCAATTTTTTTCATCTCTATCGCCACCAAATTTTCGTCAAATATTATACAATTCTTAAATTCAGGCTTAGATATATATGATTGAGCTCCATAACGACCCTCCCATTCGGTAAGAAGTTTTACATCAACCCTTTTTCTTACATTCTCCATAGTTTTACCGAACACAGCATTGTTCATTAATTTGAATAAATTCTTCTCAAATTCGTTTTTAGCTTTTTTTCTAAGCTCCGTATTTAAATCAATATACGGTTTCAACCAAGGAGACTGTTTAAATTTTAATACTCTGTGTATTTTCGTTAATTTCAAGCCATGTTCTAAAGCTTGTTTTAGTGATCGATAGTGTATGATATATTTCTCTTTATTATAAAGTGTAGCCATAAGTTTAGTACTCTCTTTTAACTTTGCAGGAGGCTTCATAGTCTTAGGGTTGATATGTTCTGGACAGAAAGGTATATCTTTATGCTTATCATGTAAATCATGTGGATACTCTAAATCAACTTCAAGCATGTAACCTACATTATTATCATCAGCAATTGTAGTGACATCAATATTTGAATCCACCCACTCAAATTCTCCATATGGAAGAGCTTGACTCATAGCCCAACCATACTGATTGTTGACATCAAAATACATTAAATAGTTTTCCGGTTTTGCAGGATTATAATTCAACATATATTTATTGTTTGCATGAACCCTTCTTTTAGAGCAGACTTGACTGAGACCACCTCGAATGCAAACAAAAACATATCCATATCAGTAAGAAGTTCTAACTCCTGTTTCGTAAACTTTAACATAGCATCCCAAGTAAATCCGGGTAGCGTAAAATAGTGGGCTGGATCTAGATCATACGTCTTAAGACAGCTCGATCTAAACTGTTCAAAGACATCTGCTAGGAGTAGAATGTCTGTTTTCATATATAAGTCTACATAATCACCTAGAGTTTTACAGTTAAACGAAGACCATACTTGTTGTGCTCTTTTATACATACGGCGGGGGCAAGCTTTATTATCTAGTTTTTTATAAAAAGCATCTTGATGAGGTAAACAGGATTCACTAAAACGATCAAAACTATTGATGTAATCATATGGCATCACACCTTTCTTTGTTAACAAATTAAACTTATCTTCAGGTATGTTATTAAACTGAGACCTCAGATTTGTAAATTTTGTTAAAGAAGATGATAATTTATCTAAGGATGATGCCATAAATCTAAAACTATCAATGAATCTAAAGTGAATTCGAGCTTCATCAATATGCTTCGTAAACGAAATATATTTTTCTTTAGTGAGAGGCAGTAAGTCTGTAGATCCTTTCATTCGGGTTGCAATATCTTTTATCACGAAATGTGCGTCATAACCACTCAAATTGTGAAAGATTACCGGGATTGTGTGCGTGTCTTGATAATTAACATTACACTCATTATGTGAAGCTCCACGGTAATTATTTTCAGAAATTAAGTAATTATAATCTCTCACTTTCTTCTCGCCAACTTTAAAGGGTTGTTCACAAATATGACAGCGGGTGGATGCTTGAAAATCACTCTCTTGTTGAGGAGTCATGTGTATATTATACGGACATAGAAATATAGTAGAGACATCCTCAGCAAGTTGATTCATTTCATCAGCAAACCACTGCATACAATCGGATCCTCGATATGAACGGTAGAATGATAGACTGTTATCATAAGAAGATTTAAAATAATATCCTACTGCTGCTGGAATATGTTTTTGATAAGCAGTCTTTTCTGCACAAGGCTTTAAAATACTCTCTAAATCTGCATATACAGCAAAGGGGGCTTTTATTTTGTTTTTAAAATCCTTAAATTTAAGCATCTTTTTGGTATCTGTAGGCATTTTGGTGGCGGTATCATTTCTTTTAATGCAGTCTACTATGTGTTTACTTAGCTTATCTTCCGAACGGAAGTAGTGTAAACATCTATCACAAAAGTACTTTTGACCATTTTCATTACTGAGTTGTTTAGACAAAAGACGTGAAAGATTCTTTATCCAAACGTAATGATATTTAGTAGACTCTTTGTCATACTGATCTTGTATTAGAAGTAGATTTACATGCTTATCTTTCTTTTCTGCTGTTAAATATGTAGGGAGGGTCGAAAATTGTTTATTATACTTTTTTAGTATATAAACATTGATAGAAATGTTATGCATTTTTTCAAAATTTGGAATCTGCTTGATAGTTATAGGAAACTGAATACCTTTAAGTTTTAATACCTCAGAATAATGTGGGTATTTATTTGTTCTTTGCGGATTATTATTAACAGGATACAAAGCTGATGTAACTGCCCATGCAAAGCAGGCTTGATCATCATTTTTAACATTAATGCATGCTTCTTTTCTTTTAATTTGAGGTGGTAGTTCAATATATGATGATCCAAGTTGTGGAACAAATTTATGCCCATTATTTATTTACGCCCAAGTTTACTACTCTTTTTAACGACCACCCGCTGTCACGTTCCTGGAATTCTTCCAGGTCTTTTAGAATAAGTTTTGTCACATTATCATCAAACCAGTTATTTAAATTTGTATCTCTATAGATGGGAGAATTAGCTGTGGTGAAATATTTATATTCAGTTATGATCTGTAGGCCTCTATATATCTCAAATTCACCACAAAAAACTGTGTTCACTTTAACAGACTCATCTTTCTTGAGTGCGTTACCAATTCTACGTTTGAAGAATGTCTTACAATCAACAAGAAATGCTATAGGATCTTTATGTTTAAGGTTTGAAATGACTCCAGTTCGAATTCTAGACTTAAAAGCTGAAGTCAAATCATCCCATTCTACTTTTTTAATTCCAGACTCTTTTGCCCTAGTCATAATTCCAGATCCTCTCTTTTTTGTTAATTTAATCTGAGATCTTAACGATTTAACATTTCTTAAACAAGCCTCTAGGTGTTGTCTTTCACCCATGGAAGTAGCATTTTTAATATCTTTATTTATCTTTCTGACAGCCTTTGTACATTCCAGCAACCCCTCCTCCACTGTTTTACCATCATAGGTAATACTTATAAATCCTAAAATAGCTGTTATATGTTGAATAAGATCAGTAATTATTGACATAATGCTAAATTTTAAATAGTTAGATAGAAAAAAGAAATTTAATTATGTGTCTGATATAAAGTAACTACACTGCAAGAGAAATATTAAATAATTAATTTTTAAAAATAATAATGGTAAAATATTATAATGAAATTTAAAAAAATATATTAGTAAAAAAAACATTAATTGGAAATTCAATATGATACAAAATAATCCATATAAACAGTTATAGCTATTTAAAATTATTTAATAAAAAAACTTACCAAAAAATTTTATACACACACTTCAATTATCACTTTTCGCAGACTATTAAAATCAACTAACTTCTATGAAATCTTTGACAATTAAGGTTCTCATACTGTTAACACCATATTTTAAATAGTTTTTTCAATCATAATTAGAAAATATGAAATATAAAGTCATTAATTTACGTTTAAGTATTTAACAATAAATATATTAACGGAAATTTATTAATTTTTAAAGTGTTACAGATAAAAAAATATAATCGACTCTTAATCGATACTTAATATTCTAAATTTCCCATTACCAAAATTAAATAGTAAAAATTTCTCCAAATACTTTATATATAATTTGTCATATTCGACTTTAAATCGATACTTAATATACTAAATTTCACATTACCAAAATTAAATAGTAAAAATTTCCTCAAGTACTTTATATATAATTTGTCATATACTTTATATTCTAACTTTCCCATTAAAAATTAATTAGTAAAAATTCCTACAAAGTCCTTTATATATAATTTGCCCTATACTAAATTTTCCCTAAAATTATTTACTTTATATTTATTTTTTTCTTGTAAATTAGATTTTAATATAAAGAGTGGGTATAAATATAAGCGAAATATACAATTTTATTAAGTTAGTTCCAGTTGTTTCTTGAAGTGCTATTACTTATAATTATTACAGTAAGTCTACTATTCTATACTCTTTATACACGATTTTTTATTAATTTATTCACTTATTTATTTATTATACATTTTATCTGTTTTTTGATATATAATGAGCTTTACGTTATTTTTACAATTTTATTTATTTCTTATAGATGGATTTAACAAAAATCAACAAATCTTCCATAATAAAAAAACAAAATGGTAAGCCGTTGGTAAAGCTAAGCGCCTTAGAGGTCAATAAAAACTACAAAATAGTGGATGCAAAAATTGTGAATTCCACCTATGGAAAAACAATTTTGCTCGAGATGGAGGACATGGTAGTTTTTCTACCGAAAAGGGTGCTGAAGGACTACACCCCCTTCATCGACGAATTGAAAAACCAAAAATATGGCTTGGTGTTCCACGGGGTGGTGGACACCGGTAAACCGAAGCCTGCGGCTTCGTTTGAAGTAGTACAAATATAAAATATTAAATATATTTTTTAATAATTGCAAAATTGTTTTATTATTAATAACCACATTTTTTTATTATTTTTTTATTATAAAAAAGTAAAATATTTACATAGGTAATATAATACATTTCAATTAGGTATTTATATTATACTCTTGATTACCTCCGTAAGAGGGAAATATTCCATTAAACAATCGTGAATAATGATGCAATATACTTTTGTATCTCTTGGAAAACCTTTGTTAGCTTCAATTTCTAATTTTATATCGACAGTTGAAGATTTCATTCCATCTTCTTGTTTTGAACAATCTATTACAAATAAGGCATGATCTTTAAATGCTTGATAATCTAAAAGTGATCGTCTCTCAGTCGAATATGAACAACTAGGATAAAATTCAGTGTAGTTATAATGAGCTGCAGCATAATCATTTTTCTCAAAGTCCAGTTGCATTCTTTCATTAGGCCAATATTCACCATTAAGAGATACTCGAACACTTCATATATTAACATTATCAAAAATTGTTGAATCCTTTTCTTTTCTATTGCGCCTCTCAGTTTGAAAGGTTACTATAACATAACGCGGTTTTTCAATTGATGAGCTTGTTTTAACATTCCAGATTTCTCTTCTTGCACCGTCTTTAATTGAGGGTAGTTCATTAAGATCCCACTTTCTGAATGGAATATATATTGGTATATTATTCTTAATAGGTTCCATCAATTTAATTTTAATTTCATCATTGGGAAACACATGTTTCACTTTCAGTTCCATACTATTTATAATAATCTTAACAGTTGTTGTAGTTGTGGTACTACCAGCAACTACCTCATTTACAATAATACTATCATTATCGTAACTAGCTCGTACGAGACGATATGTTTGTCTCCCATAAGCTATTGTTGTATAATCATTAAAAATGTTAAAAATATGTTTAAGAGGAATCAACAAACTAAAAGATTTATCATCTTCATTTAAGAACGGATGGTTAGGAAAATTCCATCCAGCAATACTCATAAATCTTGCATAATCACTGCGATAGCATAGCATACTACGTACGGCGCTAACAATTCCGGGATCTCTCACTGTTTCAATTTCTTTTGAACTTTCACTATATGAACAGGAATCGAATAGAAATACCCCAAAATTGGGAGCTAGATGTACGTTTCCACCTCCAACTATATCTAATCTACCTTTAATTTCTAATAAAGATTCATGTAGAGCAAAAAACGAATCAGCTTGATTTATTACAAACTCTACGACATCATTGTTATTAAATAATTTCACATATGGAGTGTACGATCTAAATTCTTCTTTTCTAATCGAATCATCATACTTTGGTTCACGATGTAGATCAAAAATGGGGTCAACTTTAAGTCGTTTAGATTCAACTTCAGATCGTATATATTTACGGTTTACCATATTTAACTTTAAGTCCAATCGATTGTAAAACATCTCTGTTTACTCTAGTTAGTTTACGATGCTTGCAAGATCTAGATAAAACTGATGAGTTTTTAGCTGGAACCGTCCTTTTATGTTCTATAATGAGACCCATTTATCGTTCTTGTAAAACTAGATGAAGGGTGCTTCTTTCTCCGCGAAAGTTAACAGGTCTTAAATCTTGATCAGACACCCTTACAATGATGTGATTAATTTCTTTCAAATTCTTTATTGGCAAATATATTGGATTGATAGGTCTCTCGTTGATAGCAAAACCAGGATCTACTGTTATAGGAATATCTAAAATTATATGAGCTGGTGTATTTCCATAGAAAGCTCCTTCAGTAATGTTGCAGTCAAAAAGTAGACTTGTCACTTTATTAATATTCACAGGTAGATCTGAAGAATGAACTATTCCAGGTTCTAATATTTTATTAGAAAATCCTAGGAGATTAGCAAGACTATCAGTCTTTTCAAAAGAGATTTCATATAGTTTACTATAAATTTTGCACTGAAGGGTATTATTATTTGGTTCCAAGAAAAAATCTTCTTCAGCAATGTTTTTTTTTAACATCAATTGTTTTTTTATATAAGCAGCTATATCACTAATCTCGTAACAACCTACAGGTAGAAGTATTTCTCTTTCTCTAAGTTGTTCTAAATTGTCGTACTCGAAGTAGTAAAATTTTTCACCATCAATATTAGGTATTGAATTGTAGGAATGAAACCCTAGCACTGCTAAATAGTAACTTTTATATGGATTAAGTACAAGAGGTGTTGACGGTGTAAAAGAGAACTCGTTATTGGTACTCGTTAAGGTTAAAAGTTGAGACATGACTAACCATTATCAGAAAATGTTATGATTTAAATAATAGACTAATGTGCTAATCATTAAATTTATTTATAACATATAAAACAAAATAGACATTTTGACGTCATATTTCCACAAACATCTGACCATTCATGACAATCCGGATCTATACTGCATGGTAAATATTCTTTTAAATCCTCACGTATTTCACATGGCAGTTTATACCAAACTGAAGGTGAAATATTTTCCATAAGTATTTCAATGATATTAAGTGCCTCTTTGGATAAGTAAGCTGCCATTATATAAAAATTCCAAACACAGATGTCCACAATTAATTTGATTATATGTTTGATATTGATTATTGTTGTAGAAAATTCTAACACCTGAACCAAAATATTTAACAAGCTCTTTCATCGGCTTCAAATTACCAAATGAATCAAAATACTCTACGTTGTTATTTATCTTTTTATAAGCTACCCAATGTGTTCCAGCATTTTGCGATATATCTAAATTAACAAATGAACACTCCCATCTTCTAGATCCGTTAATTGGAAGACTATCTCGCATAAAAACACCACGAAAATATGGTATTTTTAATTTCTTTGCATAATTAATTAAATCGATGTTAGTTAGTGGTCTATTGGGTAGCTTTATTGGAAGTTTTTTTTTTCTTTCTTCAGATACAAGCCGTAGCCTCCTTTGATATTTTTCTTTAAATACAATCCCTTTCCTATAGACTCCATAGCTTTGTTGTGACGATGATCTTCATCAAGTTTCTTTTGAGCGTTTTTAGCATCAATTATAGTTTTTGCTATAGCTGAACTTCCTCCTGCTATTGTCCCTATCGCACTTAAAGCTGTCAATATAGGAATCAACGGCAAAAAACCTCCCATCTTGCTCTCAAACGGTATAATTCTAGGAACTAGAATATTCTTTTTTCCAGCTTTTGAAACAGTCTTTTTAGCAAATTTTAATGCATTTTGAATAGTCTTTTTTAATGTTAGGTTAGGTATTAAGGATTTTTTAATTTTATCTATAATTCCACGTTTAAAAGAAATTTTTCGTTTAATACCCATACCTAGTTTTCGCTTAGCTTTCATTACACCTGTAACTAATAATACGTTTGCTCGTTCACCTAAACTCGCGTTCTTATTTTTGACACGTTCCCAAGCTTTATTTTCTAGAATTTGATCAGCCTTATGCCTCTCCGCTATTGTATTATCGACTGAATATGCAATATCATGCTCTTTACAAGCAACATCTAATGAATTAATACCAGGATCTCCACGTAATAGACGTTTTTGTAGTTTTGTTCCAGCTAAAAAACAAAAAAAAATGTTAATAAAAAATTAAACATTTTTTTTATGATACTTACGTCCACAATACTGATAACCACCCAATAAATGTGCTTCGAAGGGAAGTTTGTTTATTAAGTTATTTACTAGACCCTCACCTTTAAACAGTAGCATGAGAACTAACTGTTTTGTTTTCAATAAACATATATTTATTAAAAAACGTGTTATATATTTTAACACAAAATGAAAATCATTCGACAAGTACAGTCGCTACCTGTGGATAACTTAGATTTTAATATAAAATGTGAAGAAAGTAAACATAGCAAATTGCTACCAAATACTCTTCGTATTATCATATGCGGTCCATCAGGATGTGGTAAAACAAACGCAATGATGTCATTACTCTTTAATCCAAATGGGATAAAGTTTCAAAACGTTTATGTATATTCTAAATCGCTCTATCAACCTAAATATCAGTTATTAGCAGAAGTATTAAATAATGTGAAAGGTATTTTCCGTTTAGAGATAATGATGAAATCATAAATGTTAGTGATGCGAAATCTAATTCAGTTTTCATCTTTGATGACGTTGCATGTGACAAACAACAAAAAATTCGTGAATATTTTTCTATGTGTCGACATAAAAATATTGATGTTGCATATCTTTGTCAGACCTTTTCTAAAATACCGAAAGTGCTAATAAGAGATAATTGTAACATGATTGTAATATTCAAACAAGATGAATTAAATCTTAAACATATATTCGATGGACATGTATCACCAGATATGAATTTTGATCAATTTAAAAACATATGTTCACAGTGTTGGAATGAAAAACATGGTATGATGGTTATTGTTAAGGAGTTCCCTCTTAATAACGGTCGCTATCGTAAGGGTTTTGATAAATATATTAAAATTTAAGCTTTGAATAATATTAATCAGTCTACAACAAAATGTTGAATAGTTTGGAAGCTGACCGAAAAAGAAAAATAGCTCAACTAACCAAAGATATTAGAAAAAAATATCTTGCATTAAAACTTAATAGAACAGAAGAAGATGAAATGTTAAATAAACTTTTTCAACCTATATCAAAACCGTTGGAGGATATCGCTAAATCATCAAAATTTTTAAATTAATCGACAGCTAATCTAAGTTATTGTAAACATGAAAAAAAACCTAATATTAAAAAAGAAAAACATGAGAATAAAAACATATCATTTCTAGAACTTAAACATGTAGCAGGTGATAATAGTGATGTTGAGGATGAGGTTGAGGATAACGCGGAAGTATCGGAAGAATTAGATGATAAAGATATGCCAGAAACTGTTTTAAATGAGTACCTCGAGCAATATCCACAAGGAGTTCTAAAATATTTAAAAGAATTTTGGCAAAATGATGATAAAATAGATAAAGTATATGGTCCAACATATGATATATCGACATCTAAATGGTTTCTTGGAGCAGAAAATATCAACTTTGATACTAAAACGGGAGCAGTTTTCACAAAAGAAGGATATGTTTCAGGATCACCTGAACTATATGAATTACTTTTCTATGATGCACCTCAAGACTACACTTCTAAAGATTTAGAAAATTACAAACTCTTATTAGAAGCAACAAATGTACATAGAAATAAGCGAGGATATTTAAAAAATAGTTCGACATTTAAGTATAAGTATATTATAAAACCTATGTATACATCTAAGACTTTAGGTAATGGAATGTATTTAACATATAATGATGATCCTGTAGAATATGTGTATTGGGATGATCCAAATGAATTATGTGAAAGATTGCAATTAGTCTATGCTTCGAAAGAAGCTGGTAATACATCTCATTCTAATGAAATTGTTTCCATCATTAATAAATTACGAGGAGCAGATATTATATACTAATGTAACGTTGTAGTGTGATCATTTTCATAATGAGTCTTGATAAGTTTGGACGTAGTCATCAAAGTCAAATAATTGGATTAAAACAATTAAAAGGAGAATTTAGGCTTGGTTTATTATCTCTAAAAAATCAGCTGTATAATGAAGATTTACCAAAACTACAAGATCAAATATCAATTAAAATTTCATCTATAAAAAACAAAATAGATTCAATTGAAAACTTTATTTCAAGACATCCTCTTACTTCTGAAAAACATATGGCAACAAAGAAATACGTAGATGATGCAAATACGCTTTACAATATTGATTTAGCAAAATTACATGGTGAATTAATACGGGAACTAAACAAATATAAGGATGAACTGAATACTAACAGACATAAAGTTGAATATGAGATAAGTAAAATTAATAATCAAATAGAAATATGGCTACAAAAATTTAGAGAAACCTCTGATCTTTTACAATTACATAATATGAAAATTAATGATGTATTTAAGGAAATTTATGATATTAAATCTAAAATTAAACACTAAATAATATATTCATCTATCGTATTAGTCATTATCATGACGACGAAAGAGAAGCTTCAATTAGTTAACGAGCTTCACAAACCTGCTCGTAAAAATTATCCTCGTCGAAAAATAATTCTCAAAGGATTAGATGACTTATGGCAAATGGATCTTGCGGAAATGAGACCTTATGCTAATAGTAATAAGGGTTATAAAATGATAATGATAGTCATTGATTGCTTGTCTAAATATCTTTGGACAGTAGCTTTAAAAACTAAAACTGGAGAAGAAATTACAAAGGCTTTTGCAAGTATATTGAAACATTCAAAACGTTATCCTAAAAATCTGCAAACTGATCAGGGAACTGAATTTTATAACGTTAAATTTCAAGATTTAATGAGAAAGTATGATATCAACCATTATAGTACATATACTGTCAAGAAAGCTGCGATAGCTGAAAGAGTTATAAGAACTTTGAAATCAAAATTATACAAATATTTTAGTTTACATGGTAATTATAAATGAATTAATGTATTACCTCAAATTACTAAAGAATACAACAATACGATACATTCTACAATTAAATTTAGACCATCTGAAATAAATAAGCTAAATGAAAAAACGATTTTACATGATCGTTTTAATTATATAAAAACATCAGGACCAAGAAAAAATAAAATAGTTGATCTGGTGCGAATATCGAAGGCTAAACATATTTTTGAAAAAGGTTATACTCCTAATTGGACCACAGAAGTTTTTAAAATCATAAAAGTTAATATTACTAATCCTACAACTTATTTGTTGGAGGATATACAGGGAAATCCGATTAAAGGGGCTTTCTATGAACAGGAATTACAGAAAACAAATAATGCAGACATCTATCTAGTAGAAAAAATATTAAAAAGAAAGGGAAACAAAATATTTATTAAGTGGCTTGGTTTTGATAATAAACATAATTCTTGGATTGAACATGTTGACCTGTTATAACTTGTTAATAGTCTTATAATGATGTTTTTTAATAATCTTATAAAAATATTTTTAACAATTTATTTTGTAATGACATTATAATGATGCTGTTCTATAGAAAGTAATTGTAGTGGGGTTGGTATTATAAATAGTATGATTAAAATATAATAAATCATAGTTGTGATCAATATTTTGTTTAAATATGAGTAGTGAAGGTTATTTTAGTGCATCAACATCCACATCAGTAGGTCAAGAGTATAATGATCAAATCGATGAAATTTTAGAAAGATATGAAACTGCAGCTAAACTGGAGCATTACAATTTATTACAAACATCATTTCCTATTGGAAGTTATGTGATAAAAGTTGGAATATCATCAGCCAGATCATTCAGTTCAGCTATAGGTAACTTTATCGCAATATTATCACACATCTAAAATATCGTTTAGTATTATTGAATGGAGCATTCTAATAGAATTATTGAATAATAACGTGAATGATTTCTTTATAAGTAATACATTGGATCAGCACATTCCTATAACATTTCAATGTGGTGATTACTGCATTATTACTCAAGTTGTATATGATGGTATAAAACTGCTAAGTATTAGAAAGCATGATGTTGAATTTCATTTAAATGAGGAAGATATAAAACAAATTTTGGAAGCTGATCAAAATTTATTATCATATCACGTCTCACTATTGGACAGTATAAACTTTTGTAGTTATTATTATCATGTGTTAGATATAATTAAAACTCTTTTTCATAATAATATTAATAATAATAATTTCACTTTATTTGAAGTTCTAAAAAAATTTTGTAAAATGTATACTGATTGTTTATTAGTTACAGCTTTAAGAGAATACATGTTTTTCTATAAAGCAAAAGTATTAAACGACTTAGATTATATATAATATGTTTATAAACACATTTAATTATTAAGTAGAAATAAATAATTAGTTTATATTTTTTAATAAAACAAACTTCTTATTATTATATTTTTTTATTATTTAATCCAATAATCACACTAATGATTTTTAATAGTGTTATAATGCTTATCAATATATTACTCCTAATATTAATTATTTAAAACAATGGCTACTCGATATCAAATTATGGGTGGGGTTTATTAAATAATGAACAATCGGAAGCGGATAATGGGGCACTTGTAATTAAGTAATTAAGGGTCGGAGATTGTCAACCAATCAGAACCAAGCAATGGGGCATTTGTGACAAAAGTTGGTAGCACTGTAAAGTTGGTAGCATGTAAAGTTGGTACGATGACAGCGAAGCGCGAAAAAAAATTCAAAAATATACAAAAAGAAGAATTGGCTGCTTGCGTCGAACGTAAAAGGCCACTTAAAAAAGAAGAATTCGCTGCTTGTGTCAAACGTCAAATACCACTTGAAAAAAAGAAGAGTTGGCTGCTTGCGCCAAACGTCAAAGGCCACTCGAAAATTGACAGCTGCCTGCTAGCAGTCAACCAATCAGAACCAAGCAATGGGGCATTTCTAATTATTAAGTAATTAAGGGTCGGAGATTGTCAACCAATCAGAACCAAGCAATGGGGCATTTCTAATTATTAAGTAATTAAGGGTCGGAGATTGTCAACCAATCAGAACCAAGCAATGGGGCCCTAGTAATTAACAAGTCATTAATAAGCAATTAAAGGGCGGAGTCTGTCAGCCAATCAGAACCGAGCAATCGGGTTAAAAGTGAAAGTGGGTGGGGCCGGGTGGGGCTATGACGTCAGACGACCTTGAACGGTAACAAAATTCGCTTTTCGGACCTTCATAAGAAAAAGCATGGGATTTTGGGCTCGTTCTCTTGTAGGTCCTTTACTTATTTGTTATTGCTTTTCAAGCTAATTTTGATTGGTATTTTATCAGATATAAGAAATCAGTATATTTGAAAAGTAATTAAAGTAATTTTATATCATTTTATGTAGAACAAGAATTTCTAACAAACATTTTAATTTTCCAAATAGATACTATTTATGACTGAGAGGGAGAAAATGATAACTATTTAAACGTGTGTGTGTATTGACTGGATTAATTGTTAACTGTTTTCACAGATAATTAAGAATATTGGTTAAACTTATGCATATCAGTAATTAAAAGATTAATACAAAATTATCCATCAATCGTTCAACAAAATTGTTTATATGTGTTTTTTATGTGTAATGTGTAACGAATAAATGTAAGTATTCTTTTTCTTACAATTTTCATTGTTATTATAATTATTATTGTTATTTTAATAATTGTGATATACTTATTTCTACAAATCTTTAAAATAATTTTTTTCTATAGTGTTGCAGAAACAAAAACCAGGTTTTACAATGTAAAGAGCATTATTAGTTTCACTAAAGGTTGGTGCATAAATGAATTAAAACAACAACAAAAGGAAATATCAACAGTAGTTATGACAAACGCTCTTTAGAAATATAGAAGCAGAAAGAAAAAACGACAACAACAACAACTACAGCAAATATTATCAACATATAAATCGAAAGTTGGTAAGTTTTGGCAATTGGTTTATAAAATATGAGTAACATTATAGATTTGTCGAATGTTGTGATAAAAAAAATTTCTAAGGCACATAAGATCCTATTATCAAATTTTTCACATAGTTATGCGAAGAAGCTGTTAAAGCAAATTAAGCAACATCTTATAATTTTTTCTAAAGCAGCTCGTGAGGCTGATTTATCAGTAGAATCATTAAGAAGTCTGCAGACCAATATTGGACATTTAAAAGTATTTAAATTGTCTATTCTAAATTTTGCCTCCAAAGGAGCAGGATTAATAGAAAAACGTCAAGCAGGTGTAAAATGGGTAGATTTAGAATCAGCTTTTGAGTCTAGAATTAGAACGGCGCTTATTGTCAATTTAAAACATAAAGAACTAAGTCATTTTTTGTATTGAGTCATTTAAGTTTTTTAAAAGAAGAATAATAAATATTTTAAAAAAGTTTAATTTAATAAAAGTTAATGCTACATTTTGTGGAGAATTTATAAAATAATCTTATTATAGGTAATAACGATAATATTTTAGAATTTAAGTACATTAATACTCAAAATACATGTATAGATGTGGGAACGGACTTGGGATTATGGTTTAAAACTAATGTGGTTGACAAAGTAATGAATAAATTGTCAGAATTTTAGCATAGGGATTCTGGATGGGCTTTAAACGAAATAATATCATTAGAAATTAATATAAATAAGTTCGAATTAGGTAACGGAGCTTCATCATATATAAGGTTACCCAAATCAATTTTAAAAAAGAAAGCTTGCATCAACATTAAAAATTCAGATCAGGCGTGTTTTTATTGGTCCATAGTTACATCATTGTTTCCTGTTAATAAAAATACAGATCGTACAAAATTTTATCCACAGTATGCTGACGTGCTAAAAATTAATGGTTTAGATATACCAATGTCTCTTAATAATATTTCTAGATTTGAAAAATTAAATAATATTTCAGTAAACGTTTACGGATTAGAACTCAACAAGGTTAAAGAACGAATATTCTACGTAGTAGTTCCAGTTCGATTGACAAGCGAAAAAAAGAACAATCGACATGTGAATTTGTTACTGATACAGGATAAATATTTTCCAAAATTAAGAGATTATGATGCTCCTTCAATAGATAAGGAAAATGTAGAAGTGAAGTATCACTATACGCTAATAAAAGATTTATCTCGTCTAGTAGGCAAGCAACCTAATAAATCGAAGAACAAAAAATTTATTTGTGATAGATGTTTAAACCATTTTTCGAGTGAAGATAAATTAAACAATCATTCCAGCTACTGTAATGATATAAACAACTGTAAAATTTCCTTTCCACATTATGATTATGTTGAGTTTAAAAATTATACCTACAAACAAAAAACACCTTTTGGTGTATACGTAGATTTTGAATCACTTTTACTTCCATATAATGATAGTAGATGGTTACGAACCAAAAAATTTTAAAAACATCAAGTCTTTAGTGCCGGATACTATGTAAATTGTTCATATGATACTACACTATCTTTTTATAATGATTATTTAGGTGAAGATTGTATGGACTGGTTTGCTCATGAAATGATAAGAGTAGCTAAGTTTATAGAAACGAAATCAAAAAATATTATACCAATGATTGCCCATAAAAGTAATAAAGTAACACATTGTCATATTTGTGAGAAATCATTTACAGAGACAGATATCATTGTCCAAGATCATGACCATTACACAGTGAAATTCGGGGGTTTTGGACATCAATCTTGTAATCTAAACTATAAAAAACAGTTTGTTGTACCAGTTGTTTTTCATAATCTCTCCGGGTACGATAGTAACTTTATGATAAGAGAACTTGCAAAGAAAGGGGATATTAGCTTGCTTCCAATAAATATGGATAAATATATTTCATTCACCCTCAACGAATCTGAGACAAAATTAAAGTTCAGATCTATTGATTCGCTCAGTTTTTGAAATTCATCTTTGAACAGTTTAGTTTCATTATTGTACACAAAAGATTTAAGGCATTTAAGTTTACAATTTACAGATTTAAGTAATGATCAATTTCAGTTATTAAGAAAAAAAAATGTATTTCCCTATAAGTATATGGATTCGTATAAAAAACTGAATGACACGAAACTACCCTCAATTAAAAATTTTTATAGTTCTCTAACCAATGAACATATTAGTCAAGAAAAGTACAGTCATGCGGAAAATGTTTGGAGGGAATTTAAAATTAAAAATATTAAGGAATACAGCATGTTGTACATGAAGCATGTGTTTTTGAATGCTTTAGAGACAAATGTCGAACAACATATGGTCTAGATTGTGCTGGGTATTACATAATGCCCGGTTACACTTGGGACTGTATGCTAAAATACACTAAATGCAAATAAGAAGTGCTAAAAGATGTAGATAAAATTATGTTTTTTGAAAAGGCAATTAGAGGAGGAATAAATCAAGTTTCCAATCGTTACTCCAAAGCTAATAACAAATATATGAAAAATCTTATTGCTAGCCCTAGGTTCTCTAACGGAACAATTTTTGATGATAATCTTATAGCTATCGAACTTCATAAAACTGAACGTTTGTTTAACAAACCCCTCTACGTTGGAATGTGCGTTCTAGACACATCAAAAACGTATATGTATGATTTTCATTATAAGTTTATGCTACCTACTTTAGGTAAAAAGAACTGTAATTTAATGTATGGAGATACAGATAGTTTTATTTATGAGCTAAACTGTATTGATGCTCATAATGAAATTATTAAAGCTTATCCAGAAAAATTTGATACATCTGACTATAATCATGATAATCCTTAAGAAATTTATTTATTAAATAAAAAAGTTCCTGGATTAATAAAAGATGAATGCAAAGGGCAAATTTTAACTGAGTTTGTAGTCTTACGTTCAAAAATGTACTCTTATTTGAAAGAGGGTGATATATGTTGTAAAAGATCCAAACGAATTAAAAAAAAAAATTGTAGAAAATTTTTTTACTTTTAATGATTACGTTAGGTGTTTAAAGGAATTTAAAGAAAAAACCATAAACCAATGTACCTTCCGTTCCTATGCTCATGTTGTATATTCCATAAAACAAACAAAAATCGGTTTAAGTCCATATGATGATAAGCGCTATTTAATTAAGTACTCATACAATACTCTGGCTTGGGGTCATTACAGTATAATGGATTAGAAAGTAACTTATAATTTTAAAAACTAATTTACAAAACAAATCCAAAGTAGTTATCAAGGTATAAGATAAAAAGGTTACAATAAAAGTTTAATTAAATGTTCAATTGTTTTATTTAAAAAAATGCAATTTACTTAGGTAGTATAACACATTTCAACCAGTTACGTAAGCAATCTACATTGTGTTGTGTACACATATATTTTCCATGGAGATGGTTGATACATTGAGTGAAAATAGGTTGAAAGACTTATGTGCTGCAAGGTGTTCTATCATAGTTTGTAACATCAAAAACATTTGCTGAAATTCCCAGTTCACTACATTTTGCTTTTAAAAAATTTGCTTTTTGATTTCTTTTGACGTATATGTAATCTGCAGAATTGAATAAATATTTTTCTTGTATGTTAATAATTTCAATGTATTCGATATCACCAGACTCATATCGAATTCCATGTACAAATTATTCAAGAAAATTATTAGTTTTTTATCCTTATTACTTAATGCATTAAAAGGTATTGGTGGTTTAAATAAGATATTAACATTTTGACTTCCAATTAGAATAAATAATTCTTTCAGATAAAATTTACCCATAATTATAATTCCTTGAATGTCTACAAGTGCTATTCTCATGATCCTTATAGTTAAACAAAATATTTCGATGTAGGTTTCTTTTTATATTACACTTCTGACCACTTCCGTAAGGGGGAAATATTCCATTAAACAATCATGAATAATCATGCAATATACTTTAGTATTCTTTGGAAATCCTTTATCAGCTTCAATTTCTAATTTAACATCAACAGTTGATGATTTCATTACCTCCTCTTGTTTTGAACAATCTATTACAAACAATGCATGATCCTTAAAAGCTGAATAATCTAAAAGTGATCGTCTCTCTATTGAATTTGAATAGCTTGGGTAGAATTCTGTATAGTTGTAATAAGCCAACGTATAATCATTTTTTTCAAAATTAAGTTGCATCCTTTCATTCGGCCAATACTCCCCATTAAGAGATAATCGAATACTTGATATATTAGTGTTATCAAAAATTATAGGATCATTTTCTTTTTGGTTACGTCGTTTTGTTTAAAATGCTACAATAACATAACGCGGTTTTTCGATTGCAGAACTGGTTTTAACACTCCAATTTTTTTTTTTGCACCTTCGTTAATCGAAGGTAGTTCATTAAGGTCCCATTTTCTAAATGGAATAAATATAGGTGTATCATTTTTGATTGATTCCATTAACTTGATTTTAACTTTATCATTTGGAAATACATGTTTTACTTTTAACTCCATACTGTTTATGAGTACTTTTAACTTTTGTTTCAGATGTAGTATTACCAGTAGTTACCTCATTAACAATAATACAATCGTTATCATTACCAGCTCGAACTAGACGAAATGTTTGTCGTCCATATGTGATTGGTGTGTAATCATTGAAAATGTTGAAAATGTGTTTTAAAGGTATTAACAAATTAAAAGATTTATCAGTTTCATTCATGTAATGTGTACGAACTATAATAAGATATGTACACATTGTGACATTTTTTCTTGTTCCATAAATACCCTCATTAATACTGCTACTGTTTTCTTGAAATAATACTTTTTTAAATATTTAGTTAGATATAAGTTTTTCTATTATGTAAATTTTGTAAATTGTCCTATAAATGGATTTCTGTTGGGCAATAAAGCTATTATTATTATTATTATTATTATGATAACAGAGCATGCTACGCACAGTACTTACAATTCCGGTATCTCTAACTGTTTCAATCTCTCTCGACCATTCGCTGTATGAACAAGAATCGAATAGAAATGCTCCAAAATTTGATGCCAAATATACTAGTCCATTTCCATCTATATCTAATTTACCTTTAATTTCTATCATTGATTCGTTTAGTGCAAAAAATGCATCTACTTGATTTATAACAAATTCCACCACATCATTGTTATTATCTTGGTTTTCGATATAAATCAAACTTAGGGTTAAGTTTGAGTCTCTTAGACTCCACTTCAGAGTGAATATATTTACGATTTACCATATTTAACTTGAAGTCCAATTAATCGTAAGAATTCCCTGTTTGTTAAAGTTAGCTTACGATGCTTGTAACGTCTGTTTGCTAGTGATGGTGTGGTATTTAAAACAGGTCTTTTGTATTCTATAATGAGGCCCATTTAGCGTTCTTGTAAAGCTAAATGAAGTGTGCTTCTTTCACCTCTAAAATTTACAGGTCTTAGATCTTGATCGAGTACCCTGACAGTAATGTTAGTAATTTCTTTTAAACTATTTATTGGTAAATATATTGGATTGCTAGGTATTTCGTTAATAGCGAAACCTGGATCTACAGTTATGGGAAAATCTAAAATTATATGTGCCGGTGTGTTTTCGTAGTAGGATTCTTCAGTAATGTTACAATCAAACAGCAGACTTGAAACTTTGTTAATGTTTACAGGTAGATCTGAAGAATGAACTAAACCAGGTTCCAGTACTTTTTTAGAAAATCCTAGAAGATTACCAAGACTATTATTCTCTTCGAAAGAGATTGAATGTACTTTACAGTAAATTTCACATTAAAGGGTATTATTATTAGGTTCTAAGAAAACATATTCTACTTCAGCAGTACTTTTTAATCCTAATTGATTTTTTATATATGTGGCAATATCACTTATCTCATAAAAACCTACTGGCAGTTGAATTTCTTTAAGTTGATTAAAATCGTTATTTTCGTAGTAGTAAAATTTTTCACCATCAATATTGGGTATGGAATTGTAGGAATGAAAACCAAGCACGGCGGCGCTATAGACGGTGGCCCATTAAGATATCAATTTGAGACATACCTCGTTTGAAAGCTTATGATGAGTGCTTTTCAACAAGGTATGTCACAACCATACCACGCATTATGCTTAAAACCCATATTAAAAAAAAAAAAAAAAAAAAACCTCAAAAACCCTCCACTCAGGTTAACCTAACCTAACCTAATCTAACCTAGGTTAGATTAGGTTGGATTTTGGATAGGTTATGTCAATGTACCCTACTTTAACATTGTAATTCCACGAAATTACTCTACAAAATTTCATCAATATCTGAGGATTGGAATGTGTGGTATGGTTGGGATATACCTTGTTGAAAAGCACTCATCATAAGCTTTCAAACGAGGTATGTCTCAACTTGATATCTAAATGGGCCACCGTCTATAGTTGTGCCCCAAGCACACCTAAACAGTACCGTTTATGAGGATTAAGCACTAGCGGTGTAGGTGGAGTAAAAGAGAACTCGTTATTGGTACTCGTTACGGTCAACAGTTGAGACATGACTGATCATTATAAAAAAGGTTATGATTTAACTAATAGACTAGTAGTCATTTATGAATAAATTTATTTACGACATAAAAAACAAAATAGCATCGAGATAGCAAAATAGACATTTTAATATTAAATTTCCACAAACGTTTGACGTTTAAAATTTTTAGTACATGGTAAATATTGTTTTAATTCCTCACGTATTTCTTGTGGAAGCTTAAACCAAACTTTGATTGTTATATTTGCCATAAGTATTTTAATGATATTAATTGTCTCTTTAGATCAACAAGTTGTCATCATATAAGAATTCTAAACATAGATGTCCACAATTAATTTGATTGCAGGTTTGATATTGATCGTTATTGTAGAAGATTCTAGCAGCTGCACCTAAATATTTAACCAGTTCCCTCGGAGGTTTCAAATTGCCAAATGAATCAAAATACTCGATGTTGTTATTTATCTTCCTGTAAGCTACCCAATGTGTTCCAGCATTTCGTGATGTATCCAAATTAACGATTGAAGATTCTCGTTTTCGAGGACCATTAATCGAAAGACTATCTCGCATAAAAACGCCCCTAAAATTTGGTACTCTTAACCGCTTAGCAAAACTTGTAAGTTCTATGTCGGTTAATGGTCTATTGGGTAGCTTTATTGGAAGTTTTTTTGTTTCTTCAGGTACAAGCCGTAACCTCCTTTAGGATTTTTCTTTAAATACAATTCCTTAACCACAGACTCCATAGCTTTGTTATGACGATGATCTTCATCAAGTTTTTTTTGAGCGTTTTTAGCATCAATTATGGTTTTTGCTATAGCTGATGCTCCACCTGCTATACTTCCTATCGCACTTAATCCTGTCAATATAGGGATCAGAGGTAAAAATCCTCCCGTCTTGCTTTTAAACGGTATAATTCTAGGAACACGAATATTCTTTTTTCCTCCAGCTTTTAAAATAGTCATTTTAGCAAATTTTAGTGCATTTTGAATAGTCTTTTTTAATGTTAGGTTTGGTTTTAAAGATTTTTTAATTTTATCTATAATACCTCGTTTAAAAGAAATTTTTCGTTTAATACCCATACCTAGTTTTTGCTTAGCTTTCATTACGCCAGTGACTAATAATGCGTTTGCTTGTTCACCTAAACTTACCCTATTTTTAGCACGTTCCCAAGCTTTATTTTCCAGAATCTGATCAGCCTTATGCCTTTCAGCTAATGAATTATTGGCTGAATATGCAATATCGTGCTCTTTACAAGCAACGTCTAATGGATTAATACCAGGATCTCCACGTAAAAGATGTTTTTGTAATTTTGTTCCAGCTGAAAACGGATCTAGGAATTTTCTTCGAAAGCAATTCTTCGAAAACAATTCTTCGAAAACAATTCATCGAAAATCAATTCTTCGAAAATGTAATTCTTCAAATACCATATTCTTCGAATAAACAATTCTTCGACAGCTTTATTATTTGGATTTACTAAAATCTGGGATAAGTTTTCATTAGACAATAATCAATATTTCTCGCATGATATATAAACGTATGATGCGGAACATACTAATAATAAATGAGAATTATAAGGTCATTTTCTTTTTTGAGAATACCTAGGAACTGGAAATAAGACACTACTTTTTTTATTTGTTATAATTATGTGAACATTTTATTTATAAATTACAGTAAAAGTTTACAGTACAGTAAAAGGTTACAGTAAAAATTACAGATAAATGACATCAATACTATCAAATACCAAGGTAAGAAAAATATTATAGATTAATATGATATATTGTGAGCTAAACCTCTAATGTATTCTATTATATTATTTTTATCATACTGATTTACAAGAGTTTTGATTCGTTGATTACAATCTTTGTACTTCTTTCTTGGTGTTTGTGGTTCAAATCCGCTTAAATATTGTTCTACAAGAAGTTCATTTAGACTTTGCTCATTTTTTATACATTTTATAAATTTCCACAAGTTGGGGTGAACTGCTGATACTTGTGTTTCAAAACTTCGATGCCATCCTTCTTTCGAATTATTTGTTCTCGGTAAATCATCCAAAACTGTTTGATATAGATTCCACAATTCGTATGGATATTGTGGTGGTTTTCGCTGTTTTCGATTTGGTCGCCCAATCCACGTATCTTCAAAATAATTAATAACACTTTCGGCTTCTGACGGAAATATTTTACTATCATATAATTGTTCAAAAGCCATAACTATATCATCCACTGGGACAAAAGCAATAGCACACAACATTTTTAGTTTGAAAGCAAATTCACTGTCAGTCTCATAGCGTTTTTTTGATCCATTCCTTTAAATCATTCGAAAAATGCATTGACTGAAGTGGAAAAAACAGCCTCTTTTTCTACAACTTGGAAAAGCACTATTGCAGGCATTAATCAATGCTTTTTCGAAGTTAGTGGTAATCGTTGCAGGCACTAAAGATGATTTCAAATTTTTAAGTTCTTGAAAAAATTGATCATAAATTCGTTCTGATTTTTTTGGTAAGAGTGCATAAACTAAAGGTACCGATAAATTGTGTTGCAGTCCATGAACGGTTAGTAATTGTTGGAATAATAACGGCACGGTTTTAAATGTGCCATCAATATACCAATGCTTACTGTTAGACAATAATTGGAGATTTTGTTCTGTAGTAAAAATTAATATTCTCTCGTCCACTGGACCGGCATCATATAGCAAAAAATTTTCATTTTTGTAGGTTTTCGTATATTCCTCCAAAAATATTATTTCGCTTCTATTAGTAGGAAGAGATCGCCCAACGAAAGTTTGTGACAGCCACGTGGCCTCTCGTTCAATGCGCAGTGGTTTAATTACGAGCGTTACAATAACAACGACCGTTCTGAAAGCTTGTCAGTGTGGTAGCTGGAATGGTTTTTTAAACTGTATTTAGTTACGAATATGCTGAGAGAGTTTCTTAGTTGTTTTTTAAAGATATGTATTTTTTATTTTAAAGTGGGCAGTAACAAATTTATATAAAATAAATTCTTCTTAAATATGTTAGCATCATACATTAAAAATTAATTTAAGATCTATAATATATTTTTGTTTCCGTCCGCCACTGATAGAAAGACTCCGCCTACCTGCGCCGACTAACACGTGGCTGTCCCAAACTTTCGTTGGGAGACCTATATCAACATATGTAAAATATTAAAAAAAAAAATAATAAAAATTTAAATTGCTTTAGTTTTTCTTTTAAAAGGGGAGGTGTAATGTACCTAACTGAAACCCCTGTTTAAATTGTTGTTATCTCTTTATTTTTCTAACAATTGTAAGTATATTTGAATAAGTAAACTAAATCATAATTACTACAGATAGAAGTCTTCCTAAATATTTAATTTAAATTTGATAATTATCGATCATTTTAATTCTAGAAAATTTACATTTTAATAAATAACTTTTGTCAACATAATTTGGAAGCTTTTGTGAAACTGACCTTTGTCTATGGTAATAGTATAAAATAGGAAGAACTTGTAGATGGATTTATAGATTTATAGATTTATAGATGGATTTAACAAAAATCAACAAATCTTCCATAATAAAAAAACAAAATAGTAAGCCGTTGGTAAAGCTAAGCGCCTTAGAGGTCAATAAAAAATACAAAATAGTGGATGCAAAAATTGTGAATTCCACCTATGGAAAAACAATTTTGCTCGAGATGGAGGACATGGTAGTTTTTCTACCGAAAAGGGTGCTGGAGGACTACACCCCCTTCATCGACGAATTGAAAAACCAAAAATATGGCTTGGTGTTCCACGGGGTGGTGGACACCGGTAAACCGAAGCCTGCGGCTTCGTTTGAAGTAGTACAAATATAAAATATTAAATATATTTTTTAATAATTGCAAAATTGTTTTATTATAAATAACCACATTTTTTTATTATTTTTTTTATTATAAAAAAGTAAAATATTTACATAGGTAATATAACACATTTCAATTAGGTATTTATATTATACTCTTGATTACCTCCGTAAGAGGGAAATATTCCATTAAACAATCGTGAATAATGATGCAATATACTTTTGTATCTCTTGGAAAACCATTGTTAGCTTCAATTTCTAATTTTATATCGACAGTTGAAGATTTCATTCCATCTTCTTGTTTTGAACAATCTATTACAAATAAGCATGATGTTTAAATGCTTGATAATCTAAAAGTGATCGTCTCTCAGTCGAATATGAATAACTAGGATAAAATTCAGTGTAGTTATAATGAGCTGCAGCATAATCATTTTTCTCAAAGTCCAGTTGCATTCTTTCATTAGGCCAATATTCACCATTAAGAGATACTCGAACACTTGATATATTAACATTATCAAAAATTGTTGAATCCTTTTCTTTTCTATTGCGCCTCTCAGTTTGAAATGTTACTATAACATAACGCGGTTTTTCAATTAATGAGCTTGTTTTAACATTCCAGATTTCTCTTCTTGCACCGTCTTTAATTGAGGGTAGTTCATTAAGATCCCACTTTCTGAATGGAATATATATTGGTATATTATTCTTAATAGGTTCCATCAATTTAATTTTAATTTCATCATTGGGAAACACATGTTTCACTTTCAGTTCCATACTATTTATAATAACCTTAACAGTTTGTAGTTGTGGTACTACCAGCAACTACCTCATTTACAATAATACTATCATTATCGTAACTAGCTCGTACGAGACAAAATGTTTGTCTCCCATAAGCTATTGTTGTATAATCATTAAAAATGTTGAAAATATGTTTAAGAGGAATCAACAAACTAAAAGATTTATCATCTTCATTTAAGAACGGATGGTTAGGAAAATTCCATCAAGCAATACTCATAAATCTTGCATGATCACTGCGATAGCATAGCATACTACGTACGGCGCTAACAATTCCGGGATCTCTCACTGTTTCAATTTCTTTTGAACTTTCACTATATGAACAGGAATCGAATAGAAATACCCCAAAATTGGGAGCTAAATGTACGTTTCCACCTCCAACTATATCTAATCTACCTTTAATTTCTAATAAAGATTCATGTAGAGCAAAAAACGAATCAGCTTGATTTATTATAAACTCTACGACATCATTGTTATTAAATGATTTCACATATGGAGTGTACGATCTAAATTCTTCTTTTCTAATCGAATCATCATACTTTGGTTCACGATGTAGATCAAAAATGGGGTCAACTTTAAGTCGTTTAGATTCAACTTCAGATCGTATATATTTACGGTTTACCATATTTTTTAACTTTAAGTCCAATCGATTGTAAAATATTTCTGTTTACTCTAGTTAGTTTACGATGCTTGCAAGATCTAGATAAAACTAATGATTTTTTAGCTGGAACCGTCCTTTTATGTTCTATAATGAGACCCATTTATCGTTCTTGTAAAACTAGATGAAGGGTGCTTCTTTCTCCGCGAAAGTTAACAGGTCTTAAATCTTGATCAGACACCCTTACAATGATGTGATTAATTTCTTTCAAATTCTTTATTGGCAAATATATTGGATTGATAGGTCTCTCGTTGATAGCAAAACCAGGATCTACTGTTATAGGAATATCTAAAATTATATGAGCTGGTGTATTTCCATAGAAAGCTCCTTCAGTAATGTTGCAGTCAAAAAGTAGACTTGTCACTTTATTAATATTCACAGGTAGATCTGAAAAATGAACTATTCCAGGTTCTAATATTTTATTAGAAAATCCTAGGAGATTAGCAAGACTATCAGTCTTTTCAAAAGAGATTTCATATAGTTTACTATAAATTTCGCACTGAAGGGTATTATTATTATTTGGTTCTAAGAAAAAATCTTCTTCAGCAATGTTTTTTTTAACATCAATTGTTTTTTTATATAAGCAGCTATATCACTTATCTCATAACAACCTACAGGTAGAAGTATTTCTCTTTCTCTAAGTTGTTCTAAATTGTCGTACTGGAAGTAGTAAAATTTTTCACCATCAATATTAGGTATTGAATTGTAGGAATGAAACCCTAGCACTGCTAAATAGTATTTTTTATATGGATTAAGTACAAGAGGTGTTGACGATGTAAAAGAGAACTCGTTATTGGTACTCGTTAAGGTTAAAAGTTGAGACATGACTAACCATTATCAGAAAATGTTATGATTTAAATAATAGACTAATGTGCTAATCATTAAATTTATTTATAACATATAAAACAAAATAGACATTTTGACGTCATATTTCCACAAACATCTGACCATTCATGACAATCCGGATCTATACTGCATGGTAAATATTCTTTTAAATCCTCACGGGCAATCACGAGTTGCGGACACGGTCAAAATTTGGTTATCTTTTAGCCTGAGTTGCGAACATCCAAGTCAGGTAGAGATTTATCCCTTAATCATTAACATGAATTGCGGACACCAGCACTATTTTTAATGGATTGATTAATTTAAATGATAGAGGCAATATTTTAATTATAATTTATTTCTATTAATTAATAGGAAATGTAACATATTTGTATCCTATACACTTTATAAAATTTATGCGACTAATACCGTGATTTTTATATTGCACAATTTTATCACAAATAAATTTATTTAAATTTGATGCTTTTAAAGGTTTATAATTTATATCATTAAACGAATTGATTTTTATATATGTATCTAACTGAAATTTTTTTAAACAATTTAAAAATACATTTATATTGGGATGGGGCGATGGACAAGCTGCTCTAAAATGAGCATGAAACGATTTACAGCCATTAGTTGTTCGCCATGATTCACACTCTGCAGCGGCCCAAATATGAGGTGGAAAACAAGAATCCGGTGAAATGTAATTGTCAACTAAATAATCATAAAATTCCCTTAGTTTATCATTTTCTGGACCCTCCTCCATAAGCTCGATGAATGAATCCCCTACTTCAGTTTCAGGTAAGAAAGTTAAACCACAAATATAATGCAGCTATTTTCCTACTTCTGAATGGTGGTTTTTGTACTCTTGTGTCAAACCCAAGGATTGAATTTTTCTCCACCTTTACAAAAACAGAAGGAAAATTTACGATTAATACCAAATTTAAAATCATACTTCTATATACTCAGCATGCTTGAGCCAAATGAAATCTACATCCCACTAAATCTGCTTCCGGGAAAACTCTGGCTACTGCGGTTTGAATTGCCATCTCGAAGTCCACCACGATTTTCTGTGGATTTAACGAATAACCCAAATCGTTACAATGACGGCGCACCAAGTCAAAGGAACTTTCATAAGTTTCTGTTTTTTTATTTTTTAATAAAATAAACACAAGTGGAATATACAGTTGTTTTACATAGGCATGTATTGTAAACATTTGCATAAAATATTTTGTGCAATAGTCAAACGTTCCATCGCAGAGCAATATTTCTTGATCACGCAAAAATTGTAAGTTATTTTTTGTCGAAAATATTACAATATCTGTTTTTTCATCGTTGTTAATTAAAAAGTTCTCCCCTTGAGCTGTTGTAATTTCCACAGTACTTAAATACTGTTTCACTTCCTCAATTGATTTAGGTAACTGTGGAAAAGATTTTAGTTTTCCACGGTTAATATTATTACTTATGTACTTTAAATCACGTACAGTCAATGTGTTTAGTACATTCGGCGAATTTTCAATTTCACGATGAATTAATTTCCTAGGTCTTTTATGTATTTCAGACTCAGCTTTACGTTTAACACTGTTACTAACCAATTGTCTGTTCAGGATTTGCTGCGACAAATTTTCATGGTTGTGTTCACCAACTTCTCTGGAAAATATAAAGTCAGGACCCAAGGTATAAAGCATTTTCCGACACGTTTTAACTGTACAACACCAACTAGTTTCACTTGTCGATTTCATCTCACGAAGCTTTTTAAATTTAAAATTATTTAGAATAAGCAAAAGCTTACCCTTCTCACTATACATGGTTTTTAAACTTATTATTATCTAAAAATTACACCTTTATCACGAATGACCAAATGTAGTACTAAAGATTCTGGCGGTATACCATAAACTTGATACTATAGGTATAGTTTAACTAATATTAATGTAAAAACATAACCACGCCCTTCAACCCCAACAAAGGAACCGACTTTCGAATCTAGGTTGTCAGATATATTTGCGAATATTCCTAAGTTTATATATTTTGAAAATTTTCTCTTTACTTTACTATTCAATTGTTCGTCAATGACTCTTAGAAAGATAATATAAAAATATTCTTACAAAATATATACTTAAATTAATTAACTAGGTTCTTCATATTTAAACAGTTTTTACTTCTAATGATATCAATTTTGTATATATTACTTATACTTAAAGAAATTTTTAAATACCGGCAACATTGTGTATTTACTGTCCGATTTTCGGAACCCATTGATATTATCGTTTTTATTAATCCACCCTTTTAGCTTTATGCAGAACCAGGAATTAAAGTTATCAGTTGTTTACGAAGAAATGAGTAATAAATTAGTGACAGTAACCTGTTCGCAATTCATGTTATGGATTATAGATCCTTTTAAACATACAGGTAAATATTAATCCTTGTTCGCAACTCATGCTCGCCGATCCTCACGTATTTCACATGGCAGTTTATACCAAACTGAAGGTGAAATATTTTCCATAAGTATTTCAATGATGTTAAGTGCCTCTTTGAATAAGTAAGCTGCCATTATATAAAAATTCCAAACACAGATGTCCACAATTAATTTGATTATATGTTTGATATTGATTATTGTTGTAGAAAATTCTAACACCTGAACCAAAATATTTAACAAGCTCTTTCATCGGCTTTAAATTACCAAATGAATCAAAATACTCTACGTTGTTATTTATCTTTTTATAAGCTACCCAATGTGTTCCAGCATTTTGCGATAGGTATATCTAAATTAACAATTGAACACTCGCATCTTCTAGATCCGTTAATTGGAAGACTATCTCGCATAAAAACACCACTAAAATATGGTATTTTTAATTTCTTTGCATAATTAATTAAATCGATGTTAGTTAGTGGTCTATTGGGTAGCTTTATTGGAAGGTTTTTTTTCTTTCTTCAGACACAAGCCGTAGCCTCCTTTGATATTTTTCTTTAAATACAATCCCTTTCCTATAGACTCCATGGCTTTGTTGTGACGATGATCTTCATCAAGTTTTTTTGAGCGTTTTTAGCATCAATTATAGTTTTTGCTATAGCTAAACTTCCTCCTGCTATTGTCCCTATCGCACTTAAAGCTGTCAATATAGGAATCAACGGCAAAAAACCTCCCATCTTGCTCTCAAACGGTATAATTCTAGGAACTCGAATATTCTTGTTTCCAGCTTTTGAAACAGTCTTTTTAGCAAATTTTAATGCATTTTGAATAGTCTTTTTTAATGTTAGGTTAGGTATTAAGGATTTTTTAATTTTATCTATAATTCCACGTTTAAAAGAAATTTTTCGTTTAATACCCATACCTAGTTTTCGCTTAGCTTTCATTACACCTGTAACTCACAATGCGTTTGCTCGTTCACCTAAACTCGCGTTCTTATTTTTGACACGTTCCCAAGCTTTATTTTCTAGAATTTGATCAGCCTTATGCCTCTCCGCTATTGTATTATCGACTGAATATGCAATATCATGCTCTTTACAAGCAACATCTAATGGATTAATACCAGGATCTCTACGTAATAGACGTTTTTGTAGTTTTGTTCCAGCTAAAAAACAAAAAAAAAATGTTAATAAAAAATTAAACATTTTTTTTATGATACTTACGTCCACAATATAGTCCGGGTTCCCACGTGGTAAAAAAAGCATAAAGAATAACCGGCTGAAACTTTCAGAATCGCTTAATTGCACTTAGACCTACAAACTTCCATAGCAACAATATCGATGGATGGGGCGTTTTTTCTTCAGCAGCGGTCAAACATGTCGAAAGGGGCGGTCTCGAATTGGACGCTAACTACCTGTAGCTCCGAAGAGACACCCTTAAATTGGACGCTGCCGGAAGGATTATCTCCTTTAAGGATTAAGCTTATATTTGATAACAATTTTTCGGGAATTTCGATTCAGGTAAAGTATAAATTAAATATATTAAATTTTGCTATTTAAGGTAATGAAATTTGCATTTTGTTTTATTTTCTTTTTGTTCGTTGTGCCTGCTTGTTATAGTTATGGAAACTTTCAAAGTTATTAGTGAACGTGGAAAAGAAGTGCTAATTGTAGGGTCCGCCAAATTTACAAAAGACAAAGTGTTGAAGAGTGGTGAAACTTATTGGAGATGTGCCATACGTTCTTGTAAGGCGAAGATTTTCACGGTGGGGGCAGAAAATATAATTTCGCGTTGTGATTTACAACATAATCACGTTAAAAACACTAAAAAATTAAATCGTCAAATTATAAGTAATAGTGTGAAACGAAAGGCTACAGAGGATCCAGCAGAAAGGCCATCGAAAATAATACATTCTGTTTTAAAAAAACATAGTGAACAACTGACTACACTGTCCGTTCGTGATATGTGCTACATTCGGAATAATTTGTATAACAACAGGCGGAAACTTCAACCACCTTTACCAAAGACTGCCAAAGAGTCTATGAGTATGTTGGAGAAAATGAACATAAGAACAATTAGAGAAGAAGATTTTTTATTCATTAGTGACCAAACGGCAAATATTGTTGTGTTTTCGTGCTTATCAAACATTTCCTATTTGTGCAGCAAAGAAAAAATCTACATGGATGGGACATTTAGTTATTGTGCACAATATTTTTTCCAATTATTTACTATTCATACTTTGGAAAATGGACATTACATTCCCCTAGTATTCTGTTTACTTCCCGATAAACGGCAGGCAACTTACGAAACTGTTTTTCTACTGTTAAAGTCTAGGTGCGAAAGTGTCGGTTTGGATTTAAATCCTAAAAAAGTTGTGGTAGATTTTGAAAAGTCAATCCATAATGCTGTGCGAACAGTCTGGCAAGAATCAGAATTGATTGGGTGTCGCTTTCATCTTGGACAAGCTTGGTTTCGCAAAATACAAAATCATGGACTAACCCCAGACTTTAAAAACCAAGAAAGTGAGATAGGCAGGTGGCTTAAATATACCTTTGGCTTGCCTTTTCTGAACCCCACGGATGTAGGCGATTGCTTCGCATTTGAATTTGCGGAAATTCAACCTCAAGATGAAAGACTTTCGAAATACGCTGACTATTTAGTGGAAAACTATATATCAGAAGACGCCAATTTTCCGCCAGAGCTGTGGGCAGAGTGCAGCGACAGCATTGAAAGGACGACAAATGCGTGCGAGTCTTTTCACTCTAAGTTTAACTCACATTTTTATTTTCCACACCCCAACATATTTCTGTTTATTGAAGTGTTGAAACAGTTCCAAACTGAAACATACATAAAACTTCAAAGTTTAACAGAAGAAGTGAGAATTCGAGATGTTACAGTACGTAAGCGTACCGAAATACTACGTGCTAACATAAACCGATACAACTTAGGTGAAATTTCGAGGATAAATTTCGTAAAATGTGCATCTTATATATACTCCAATGTAAATATGTAAATGTGTAAATATATGTATTCATGCTTAGAAATATAATTGTAAATATAATGAGGTTCGTGTATAATATATTATCTTTTATGTAAAACTTTCAAACGAATAAACAAATATACTTTTAAACATAGTTACTATAAATGCCTTTTGGAAAACGTAAATAAACAGCTAAACTTGAAGCAATGTGTAATTTATTTCAACTTTCACTCCAAATCTAATGACCCATTACCAGCAGGTGGGCGTAGCGTCAAATTTTGTAGTAGAGATTAGCAGCGTCCAATTTATGGCGTCCCTCACAGGTAAACAGAACTCTTTGCGGATTAACTTTCACCTTAGCGTCCAATTTATGAACGCCCGTCGAAAGATATAACCCTCCCCGGAGTGATGGATAACCGATTTATTTTTTGTGAATCAACAGTTTTTTATTATTACTACATAATAAAACACGTGACCTACAAAAAGAGGAGGGCGTTTGGCGGGGCCTACGCGCTTAACATGTAATAGTTACGACTGCCAACGACTTAACAAATAACCAGTTAACGCCCTCTTCTTTTGTAGGTCACATAAAATAATAAAAAACTGTTGATTCACAAAAAATAAATCGGTTATCCATCACTCCGGGGAGAGTTATAACTTTCGACATGTTTGACCACTGCTGAAGAAAAAACGCCCCATCCATCGATATTGTTGCTATGGAAGTTTGTAGGTCTAAGTGCAATTAAGCGATTCTGAAAGTTTCAGCCGGTTATTCTTTATGCCTTTTTGACCACGTGGGAACCCGGACTAATACTGATAACCACCCAATAAATGTGCTTCGAAGGGAAGTTTGTTTATTAAGTTATTTACTAGACCCTCACCTTTAAACAGTAGCATAAGATTTAACTGTTTTGTTTTCAATAAACATATATTTATTAAAAAACGTGCTAAGTAAAGGACCTACAAGAGAACGAGCCCAAAATCCCATGCTTTTTCTTATGAAGGTCCGAAAAGCGAATTTTGTTACCGTTCAAGGTCGTCTGACGTCATAGCCCCACCCGGCTCCACCCACTTTCACTTTTAACCCGATTGCTCGGTTCTGATTGGCTGACAGACTCCGCCCTTTAATTGCTTATTAATGACTTGTTAATTACTAGTGCCCCATTGCTTCGTTCTGATTGGCTGCTTGACTCCGCTTCTTAATTATTATTAATGACTTGTTAATTACTAGTGCCCCATTGCTTGGTTCTGATTGGTTGACAATCTCCGACCCTTAATTACTTAATAATTAGAAATGCCCCATTGCTTGGTTCTGATTGGTTGACAATCTCCGACCCCTAATTACTTAATAATTAGAAATGCCCCATTGCTTGGTTCTGATTGGTTGACAATCTCCGACCCTTAATTACTTAATAATTAGAAATGCCCCATTGCTTGGTTCTGATTGGTTGACTGCTAGCAGGCAACTGTCAATTTTCGAGTGACCTTTGACGTTTGGCGCAAGCAGCCAACTCTTCTTTTTTTTAAGTGGTCTTTGACGTTTGACACAAGCAGCCAATTCTTCTTTTTTCAAGTGGCCTTTTACGTTCGACGCAAGCAGCCAATTCTTCTTTTTGTATATTTTTGAATTTTTTCGCGCTTTGCTGACATCGTACCAACTTTACATGCTACCAACTTTACAGTGCTACCAACTTTTGACCTTTTACATTCGACGCAAGCAGCCAATTCTTCTTTTTGTATATTTTTGAATTTTTTTCGCGCTTCGCTGTCATCGTACCAACTTTACATGCTACCAACTTTACAGTGCTACCAACTTTTGTCACAAATGCCCCATTGCTTGGTTCTGATTGGTTGACAATCTCCGACCCTTAATTACTTAATTATAAGTGCCCCATTATCCGCTTCCGTTTGTTCATTATTTAATAAACCCCACCCATTTTGTATTTATTTAATTATTTTTTGATGTTTACTACCCCCATTGCTTCGTTCTGATTGATGATTATTTAATTAGACCCACAACTATTATTATGAAATAATTACATTATAATAAAATATATAATTGATAAATATTTAATAAACCCCACCCATAATTTGATATTGAGTAGCCATGTTTGAAATAATTAATATTAAGAGATATATTGATAAGCATTATAACACTATTAAAAATCATTAGGGTGATTATAGGATTAAAGAATAAAAAAAATATAATAATAAGAAGTTTGTTTTATTAAAAAATATATATTTAAAATGGTAAGACAACATTTTTTAACCAATTATTTAAACAATTTACATTATGTTGAGTACACATATATTTTCCATAAGCGTGGTTGAAACATTGAGTGAATACAGGTTGAAAGACGTCAGTACAACAGGGGGTTCCATCATATTTTGTAACATCGTAAATATTTGTCGAAATTCCAAGTTCTCGACATTTGGTTTCTAAAAAATTTAGTTTTTGACTACCTCTGACGTATATGCAGTCTGCTGAATTTAATAAATATTTTTCCAGTATGTTATTAATTTCATTATATTCAATAGCACCAGAGTCGTATTTTATTCCATGAACATATTTTTCAACATAATTATTAGTTCTCTTATCCTTAGAGCTCAATGTGTGGAAGGGTACTGGTGGTTTAAACAGAAACTAGTAATATGTTTTCCAATCAGTATAGACAATTCTTTCGGATAAAATATATCCTCAAAGATAATTCCTTGAATATCTACAAGTGCTATTCTCATGATGACTTCTATGAAACTGAAAATTTGTATAAAAGTTTCGTTTTATATTAAGCTTTAAGGCTGGATAAGTGGGGTATCAATCTAATATTTCTTCTTTTAAACAATCACCTTTAATCTTCTTATCTATATGATAGGTTTATATAAAAATTTTGATTGATTCTGGATTGATTAAATATTATTCCCATCTGTTTGAAATCGATCTAAAATCATATATAAGAAAAAAAAACATTATTATAATAAAAAAAATTATTAAAGTAACTTTTAGACTTACCTATATAATATCCAACTCAAAAAAAATTTATATTATTGTCAAAACAGTTTGTAGAATTATTTCATCCATATATCTCTCATCCATTATCAGAATGCATTTTATATATTACATCTTCATCTTTTAATACATAGTCGTACGTAAATTTCTATCCAATTTGGCCTTAAAAATATTATCAAAACAGTTTGTAGAATTATTTCATCCATATATCTCTCATCTATTATCAGACTGCATTTTATATATTCCATCTTCATTTTTAATCCATAGTCGTACGTAAATTTCTATCCAATTTGATCAAACTTCATCATATCAGACACGCTTATACATACTAATTTATATAAAACAAGTAGTTTTATTATATTACAATTATACTAAATTATGATAAAAAAAAAGAAAACAATTTTATGTAAATAATTTTAAATTTAAAATAATAATTTTGAACTCTATAAACAATCCATTACTTGATCATCATCATACACATTTATTTTAGGGTTAATAGAGTAATGCCCCCATGGTAATGTCTCATCTTTCCCTGGTATCAGATATCTTTTATCATCATCAGAGCTGAGAGCAATTTTCTTTTGTTCTATTGAAAAGACTTTATGATGTTTCGATTGTATGAGATTCTGTGAAGTGGTCTTACTTCTAGATGTTTCTTAACATTCAATATAGTCATTAAAAGTTATACTATTTTTTACTATCGACATTTTAACCCCCTTTGCTTTTTTGGTTACACCATAATTCATAACATTTTTTTCAATCTCATCATCATCATATTCTTCGTCTTTTAATTTTGCCCTCAGTTTTTGCACCTCATCTTCTGAGATGGCCACTTTCATAGTATATAATTTTGATCTTAGTCCTACATAATCAGTCATAATGCAGCCATTATTTTCATCTTTCATCATACCTAAAACTTTCTTATTTAGTTGCGGTATTCCATACACATTATTTGTAGGATAGTCTGAAGTATCAAAGTATTTCTCACAATCATTCTTTATAATTTGATAAGGATCTTTTCCTCGTATCTCTAATAAAACGGAATCTGTATCACTGTAGCAAGTAGAGCAGTTTTCTCCAAATCGTGTATGTAAATAATCATATTGAAAACTATATATTGTAGTCTTTGCAAGATCCAAAATTGTTTGCCCTACATATATAGGTTTATTTAGATAAACCTCAATTTTTTTCATCTCTATCGCCACCAAATTTTCGTCAAATATTATACAATTCTTAAATTCAGGCTTAGATATATATGATTGAGCTCCATAACGACCCTCCCATTCGGTAAGAAGTTTTACATCAACCCTTTTTCTTACATTCTCCATAGTTTTACCGAACACAGCATTGTTCATTAATTTGAATAAATTCTTCTCAAATTCGTTTTTAGCTTTTTTTCTAAGCTCCGTATTTAAATCAATATACGGTTTTAACCAATGAGACTGCTTAAATTTTAATACTCTGTGTATTTTCGTTAATTTCAAGCCATGTTCTGAAGCTTGTTTTAGTGATCGATAGTGTATGATATATTTCTCTTTATCATAAAGTGTAGCCATAAGTTTAGTAGTCTCTTTTAACTTTGCAGGAGGCTTCATAGTCTTAGGGTTGATATGTTCTGGACAGAAAGGTATATCTTTATGCTTATCATGTAAATCATTTGGATACTCTAAATCAACTTCAAGCATGTAACCTACATTATTATCATCAGCAATTGTAGTGACATCAATATTTGAATCCACCCACTCAAATTCTCCATATGGAAGAGCTTGACTCATAGCCCAACCATACTGATTGTTGACATCAAAATACATTAAATAGTTTTCCGGTTTTGCAGGATTATATTTCAACATATATTTATTGTTTGCATGAACCCTTCTTTTAGAGCAGACTTGACTGAGACCACCTCGAATGCCTCGCTCTACAAACAAAAACATATCCATATCAGTAAGAAGTTCTAACTCCTGTTTCGTAAACTTTAACATAGCATCCCAAGTAAATCCGGGTAGCGTAAAATAGTGGGCTGGATCTAGATCATACGTCTTAAGACAGCTCGATCTAAACTGTTCAAAGACATCTGCTAGGAGTAGAATGTCTGTTTTCATATATAAGTCTACATAATCACCTAGAGTTTAACAGTTAAACGAAGACCATACTTGTTGTGCTCTTTTATACATACGGCGGGGGCAAGCTTTATTATCTAATTTGTTATAAAAAGCATCTTGATGAGGTAAACAGGATTCACTAAAACGATCAAAACTATTGATGTAATCATATGGCATCACACCTTTCTTTGTTAACAAATTAAACTTATCTTCAGGTATGTTATTAAACTGAGACCTCAGATTTGTAAATTTTGTTAAAGAAGATGATAATTTATCTAAGGATGATGCCATAAATCTAAAACTATCAATGAATCTAAAGTGAATTTGAGCTTCATCAATATGCTTCGTAAACGAAATATACTTTTCTTTAGTGAGAGGCAGTAAGTCTATAGATCCTTTCATTTGGGTTGCAATATCTTTTATCACGAAATGTGCGTCATAACCACTCAAATTGTGAAAGATTACCAAGATTGTGTGCGTGTCTTGATAATTAACATTACACTCATTATGTGAAGCTCCACGGTAATTATTTTCAGAAATTAAGTAATTATAATCTCTCACTTTTTTCTCGCCAACTTTAAAGGGTTGTTCACAAATATGACAGCGGATGGATGCTTGAAAATCACTCTCTTGTTGAGGAGTCATGTGTATATTATACGGACATAGAAATATGGTTGAGACATTCTCAGCAAGCTGATTCATTTCATCAGCAAACCACTGCATACAATCGGATCCTCGATATGAACGGTAGAATGATAGACTGTTATCATAAGAAGATTTAAAATAATATCCTACTGCTGCTGGAATATGTTTTTGATAAGCAGTCTTTTCTGCACAAGGCTTTAAAATACTCTCTAAATCTGCATATACAGCAAAGGGGGCTTTTATTTTGTTTTTAAAATCCTTAAATTTAAGCATCTTTTTGGTATCTGTAGGCATTTTTGTGGCGGTATCATTCCTTTTCACGCAGTCTACTATATGTTTACTTAGCTTATCTTCTGAACGGAAGTAGTGTAAACATCTATCACAAAAGTACTTTTGACCATTTTCATTACTGAGTTGTTTAGACAAAAGCCGTGAAAGATTCTTTATCCAAACGTAATGATATTTAGTAGAATCTTTGTCATACTGATCTTGTATTAGAAGCAGATTTACATGCTTATCTTCCTTTTCCGCTGTTAAATATGTAGGGAGGGTCGAAAATTGTTTATTATACTTTTTTAGGATATAAACATTGATAGAAATGTTATTCATTTTTTCAAAATTTGGAATCTGCTTGATAGTTATAGGAAACTGAATACCTTTAAGTTTTAATACCTCAGAATAATGTGGGTATTTATTTGTTCTTTGCGGATTATTATTAACAGGATACAAAGCTGATGTAACTGCCCATGCAAAGCAGGCTTGATCATCATTTTTAACATTAATGCATGCTTCTTTTCTTTTAATTTGAGGTGGTAGTTCAATATATGATGATCCAAGTTGTGGAACAAATTTATTAATATTTACGCCCAAGTTTACTACTCTTTTTAACGACCACCCGCTGTCACGTTCCTGGAATTCTTCCAGGTCTTTTAGAATAAGTTTTGTCACATTATCATCAAACCAGTTATTTAAATTTGTATCTCTATAGATGGGAGAGTTAGCTGTGGTGAAATATTTATATTCAGTTATGATCTGTAGGCCTCTATATATCTCAAATTCACCACAAAAAACTGTGTTCACTTTAACAGACTCATCTTTCTTGAGTGCGTTACCAATTCTACGTTTGAAGAGTGTCTTACAATCAACAAGAAATGCTATAGGATCTTTATGTTTAAGGTTTGAAATGACTCCAGTTCGAATTCTAGACTTAAAAGCTGAAGTCAAATCATCCCATTCTACTTTTTTAATTCCAGACTCTTTTACCCTAGTCATAATTCCAGATCCTCTCTTTTTTGTTAATTTAATCTGAGATCTTAACGATTTAACATTTCTTAAACAAGCCTCTAGGTGTTGTCTTTCACCCATGGAAGTAGCATTTTTAATATCTTTATTTATCTTTCTGACAGCCTTTGTACATTCCAGCAACCCCTCCTCCACTGTTTTACCATCATAGGTAATACTTATAAATCCTAAAATAGCTGTTATATGTTGAATAAGATCAGTAATTATTGACATAATGCTAAATTTTAAATAGTTAGATAGAAAAAAGAAATTTAATTATGTGTCTGATATAAAGTAACTACACTGCAAAAGAAATATTAAATAATTAATTTTTAAAAATAATAATGGTAAAATATTATAATGAAATTTAAAAAAAATATATTAGTAAAAAAAAACATTAATTTGAAATTCAATTTGATACAAAATAATCCATATAAACAGTTATAGCTATTTAAAATTATTTAATAAAAAAACTTAGCAAAAAATTTTATACACACACTTCAATTATCACTTTTCGCAGACTATTAAAATCAACCAACTTCTATGAAATCTTTGACAATAAAGGTTCTCATACTGTTAACACCATATTTTAAATAGTTTTTTCAATCATAATTAGAAAATATGAAATATAAAGATTTACGTTTAAGTATTTAACAATAAATATATTAACGGAAATTTATTAATTTTTAAAGTGTTACAGATAAAAAAATATAATCGACTCTTAATCGATACTTAATATTCTAAATTTCCCATTACCAAAATTAAATAGTAAAAATTTCTCCAAATACTTTATATATAATTTGTCATATTCGACTCTAAATCGATACTTAATATACTAAATTTCACATTACCAAAATTAAATAGTAAAAATTTCCTCGAGTACTTTATATATAATTTGTCATATACTTTATATTCTAACTTTCCCATTAAAAATTAATTAGTAAAAATTCCTACAAAGTACTTTATATATAATTTGCCGTATACTAAAATTTCCCTAAAATTATTTACTTTATATTTATTTTTTTCTTGTAAATTAGATTTTAATATAAAGAGTGGGTATAAATATAAGCGAAATATTCAATTTTATTAAGTTAGTTCCAGTTGTTTCTTGAAGTGCTATTACCTATAATTATTACAGTAAGTCTACTATTCTATACTCTTTATACATGATTTTTTATTAATTTATTCACTTATTTATTATACATTTTATCAGTTATATATATATATATATATATATATATATGCGTCTACTATTCTATATCCTTTAGGTATAAATGATTTTTTATTAATTTATTGACTTATTTATTTATTATACATTTTATCTGTTTTTTTTTATATGTAATGAGCTTTACGTTATTTATATACTTACAATTTTATTTATTTCTTATAGATGGATTTATCTAAAATAAACAAATCTTCAGTTTTAACACAAAAGAAACCTGTGGTGAAGTTATCCGCCTTGGAGGTGGACAAACCCTACCAAATATTGGATGGGAAAATTGTGAAATCTAATTATGGGAAAACTATCCTTTTAGAAATGGCGGATATGGTAGTTTTTCTACCAGAACGTGTGGTGGAAGATGCACCGTTTATGGAATATTTTAACACCAAACAATATGGTTTGATTTTCCACGGGGTGGTGGATAGAGGGAAACCGAAGCCTGCAGCTTCATTTGAAGTTGTAGAACTATAAACCAGCAAATATATTTTTTAAAAATTGCAAAATTGTTTCATTATTAATAACCACATTTTTTTATTATTATTTTTTATTATAAAAAGTATAATATTTACATAGGTAATATAACACATTTCAATTAGGTATTTATATAATCCATGATCACTAAAGTTGAACTAAATATTTTGATGTAGGTTTCTTTTTATTTATATTATACTCTTGATTACCTTCGTAAGAGGGAAATATTCCATTAAACAATCGTGAATAATGATGCAATATACTTTTGTATCTTTTGGAAAACCATTGTTAGCTTCAATTTCTAATTTTATATCGACAGTTGAAGATTTCATTCCATCTTCTTGTTTTGAACAATCTATTACAAATAAGGCATGATCTTTAAATGCTTAATAATCTAAAAGTGATCGTCTCTCAGTCGAATATGAATAACTAGGATAAAATTCAGTGTAGTTATAATGAGCTGCAGCATAATCATTTTTCTCAAAGTCCAGTTGCATTCTTTCATTAGGCCAATATTCACCATTAAGAGATACTCGAACACTTGATATATTAACATTATCAAAAATTGTTGAATCCTTTTCTTTTCTATTGCGCCTCTCAGTTTGAAATGTTACTATAACATAACGCGGTTTTTCAATTGATGAGCTTGTTTTAACATTCCAGATTTCTCTTCTTGCACCGTCTTTAATTGAGGGTAGTTCATTAAGATCCCACTTTCTGAATGGAATATATATTGGTATATTATTTTTAATAGGTTCCATCAATTTAATTTTAATTTTATCATTGGGAAACACATGTTTCACTTTCAGTTCCATACTATTTATAATAATCTTAACAGTTGTTGTAGTTGCGGTACTACCAGCAACTACATCATTTACAATAATACTATCATTATCGTAACTAGCTCGTACGAGACGAACTGTTTGTCTCCCATAAGCTACTGTTGTATAATCATTAAAAATGTTGAAAATATGTTTAAGAGGAATCAACAAACTAAAAGATTTATCATCTTAATTTAAGAACGGATGGTTAGGAAAATTCCATCCAGCAATACTCATAAATCTTGCATAATCACTGCGATAGCATAGCATACTACGTACGGCGCTAACAATTCCGGGATCTCTCACTGTTTCAATTTCTTTTGAACTTTCACTATATGAACAGGAATTGAATAGAAATACCCCAAAATTGGGAGCTAGATGTACGTTTCCACCTCCAACTATATCTAATCTACCTTTAATTTCTAATAAAGATTCATGTAGAGCAAAAAACGAATCAGCTTGATTTATTACAAACTCTACGACATCATTGTTATTAAATGATTTCACATATGGAGTGTACGATCTAAATTCTTCTTTTCTAATCGAATCATCATACTTTGGTTCACGATGTAGATCAAAAATGGGGTCAACCTTAAGTCGCTTAGATTCAACTTCAGATCGTATATATTTACGGTTTACCATATTTAACTTTAAGTCCAATCGATTGTAAAAAATCTCTGTTTACTCTAGTTAGTTTACGATGCTTGCAAGATCTAGATAAAACTGATGATTTTTTAGTTGGAACCGTCCTTTTATGTTCTATAATGAGACCCATTTATCGTTCTTGTAAAACTAGATGAAGGGTGCTTCTTTCTCCGCGAAAGTTAACAGGTCTTAAATCTTGATCAGACACCCTTACAATGATGTGATTAATTTCTTTCAAATTCTTTATTGGCAAATATATTGGATTGATAGGTCTCTCGTTGATAGCAAAACCAGGATCTACTGTTATAGGAATATCTAAAATTATATGAGCTGGTGTATTTCCATAGAAAGCTCCTTCAGTAATGTTGCAGTCAAAAAGTAGACTTGTCACTTTATTAATATTCACAGGTAGATCTGAAGAATGAACTATTCCAGGTTCTAATATTTTATTAGAAAATCCTAGGAGATTAGCAAGACTATCAGTCTTTTCAAAAGAGATTTCCTATAGTTTACTATAAATTTCGCACTGAAGGGTATTATTATTTGGTTCTAAGAAAAAATCTTCTTCAGCAATGTTTTTTTTTAACATCAATTGTTTTTTTATATAAGCAGCTATATCACTAATCTCGTAACAACCTACAGGTAGAAGTATTTCTCTTTCTCTAAGTTGTTCTAAATTGTCGTACTCGAAGTAGTAAAATTTTTCACCATCAATATTAGGTATTGAATTGTAGGAATAAAACCCTAGCACTGCTAAATAGTAACTTTTATATGGATTAAGTACAAGAGGTGTTGACGATGTAAAAGAGAACTCGTTATTGGTACTCGTTAAGGTTAAAAGTTGCGACATGACTAACCATTATCAGAAAATGTTATAATTTAAATAATAGACTAATGTGCTAATCATTAAATTTATAACATATAACATATAAAACAAAATAGACATTTTGACGTCATATTTCCACAAACATCTGACCATTCATGACAATCCGGATCTATACTGCATGGTAAATATTCTTTTAAATCCTCACGTATTTCACATGGCAGTTTATACCAAACTGAAGGTGAAATATTTTCCATAAGTATTTCAATGATGTTAAGTGCCTCTTTGGATAAGTAAGCTGCCATTATATAAAAATTTCAAACACAGATGTCCACAATTAATTTGATTATATGTTTGATATTGATTATTGTTGTAGAAAATTCTAACACCTGAACCAAAATATTTAACAAGCTCTTTCATCGGCTTCAAATTACCAAATGAATCAAAATACTCTACGTTGTTATTTATCTTTTTATAAGCTACCCAATGTGTTCCAGCATTTTGCGATATATCTAAATTAACAATTGAACACTCGCATCTTCTAGATCCGTTAATTGGAAGACTATTTCGCATAAAAACACCACGAAAATATGGTATTTTTAATTTCTTTGCATAATCAATTAAATCGATGTTAGTTAGTGGTCTATTGGGTAGCTTTATTGGAAGTTTTTTTTTTCTTTCTTCAGATACAAGCCGTAGCCTCCTTTGATATTTTTCTTTAAATACAATCCCTTTCCTATAGACTCCTTAGCTTTGTTGTGACGATGATCTTCATCAAGTTTTTTTTGAGCGTTTTTAGCATCAATTATAGTTTTTGCTATAGCTGAACTTCCTCCTGCTATTGTCCCTATCGCACTTAAAGCTGTCAATATAGGAATCAACGGCAAAAAACCTCCCATCTTGCTCTCAAACGGTATAATTCTAGGAACTCGAATATTCTTTTTTCCAGCTTTTGAAACAGTCTTTTTAGCAAATTTTAATGCATTTTGAATAGTCTTTTTTAATGTTAGGTTAGGTATTAAGGATTTTTTAATTTTATCTATAATTCCACGTTTAAAAGAAATTTTTCGTTTAATACCCATACCTAGTTTTCGCTTAGCTTTCATTACACCTGTAACTAATAATGCGTTTGCTCGTTCACCTAAACTCGCGTTCTTATTTTTGACACGTTCCCAAGCTTTATTTTCTAGAATTTGATCAGCCTTATGCCTCTCCGCTATTGTATTATCGACTGAATATGCAATATCATGCTCTTTACAAGCAACATCTAATGGATTAATACCAGGATCTCTACGTAATAGACGTTTTTGTAGTTTTGTTCCAGCTAAAAAACAAAAAAAATGTTAATAAAAAATTAAACATTTTTTTTTATGATACTTACGTCCACAATACTGATAACCACCCAATAAATGTGCTCCGAAGGGAAGTTTGTTTATTAAGTTATTTACTAGACCCTCACCTTTAAACAGTAGCATGAGAACTAACTGTTTTGTTTTCAATAAACATATATTTATTAAAAAACGTGCTATATATTTTAACACAAAATGAAAATCATTCGACAAGTACAGTCGCTACCTGTGGATAACTTAGATTTTAATATAAAATGTGAAGAAAGTAAACATAGCAAATTGCTACCAAATACTCTTCGTATTATCATATGCGGTCCATCAGGATGTGGTAAAACAAACGCAATGATGTCATTACTCTTTAATCCAAATGGGATAAAGTTTCAAAACGTTTATGTATATTCTAAATCGCTCTATCAACCTAAATATCAGTTATTAGCAGAAGTATTAAATAATGTGAAAGGTGTTGAATATTTTCCGTTTAGAGATAATGATGAAATCATAAATGTTAGTGATGCGAAATCTAATTCAGTTTTCATCTTTGATGACGTTGCATGTGACAAACAACAAAAAATTCGTGAATATTTTTCTATGTGTCGACATAAAAATATTGATGTTGCATATCTTTGTCAGACCTTTTCTAAAATACCGAAAGTGCTAATAAGAGATAATTGTAACATGATTGTAATATTCAAACAAGATGAATTAAATCTTAAACATATATTCGATGGACATGTATCACCAGATATGAATTTTGATCAATTTAAAAACATATGTTCACAGTGTTGGAATGAAAAACATGGTATGATGGTTATTGTTAAGGAGTTCCCTCTAAATAACGGTCGCTATCGTAAGGGTTTTGATAAATATATTAAAATTTAAGCTTTGAATAATATTAATCAGTCTACAACAAAATGTTGAATAGTTTGGAAGCTGACCGAAAAAGAAAAATAGCTCAACTAACCAAAGATATTAGAAAAAAATATCTTGCATTAAAACTTAATAGAACAGAAGAAGATGAAACGTTAAATAAACTTTTTCAACCTATATCAAAACCGTTGGAGGATATTGCTAAATCATCAAAATTTTTAAATCAATCGACAGCTAATCTAAGTTATTGTAAACATGAAAAAAAACCTAATATTAAAAAAGAAAAACATGAGAATAAAAACATATCATTTCTAGAACTTAAACATGTAGCAGGTGATAATAGTGATGTTGAGAATGAGGTTAAGGATAACGCGGAAGTATCGGAAGAATTAGATGATAAAGATATTCCAGAAACTGTTTTAAATGAGTACCTCGAGCAATATCCACAAGGAGTTCTAAAATATTTAAAAGAATTTTGGCAAAATGATGATAAAATAGATAAAGTATATGGTCCAACATATGATATATCGACATCTAAATGGTTTCTTGGAGCAGAAAATATCAACTTTGATACTAAAACGGGAGCAGTTTTCACAAAAGAAGGATATGTTTCAGGATCACCTGAACTATATGAATTACTTTTCTATGATGCACCTCAAGACTACACTTCTAAAGATTTAAAAAATTACAAACTCTTATTAGAAGCAACAAATGTACATAGAAATAAGCGAGGATATTTAAAAAATAGTTGGACATTTAAGTATCAGTATATTATAAAACCTATGTATACATCTAAGACTTTAGGTAATGGAATGTATTTAACATATAATGATGATCCTGTAGAATATGTGTATTGGGATGATCCAAATGAATTATGTGAAAGATTGCAATTAGTCTATGCTTCGAAAGAAGCTGGTAATACATCTCATTCTAATGAAATTGTTTCCATCATTAATAAATTACGAGGAGCAGATATTATATACTAATGTAACGTTGTAGTGTGATCATTTTCATAATGAGTCTTGATAAGTTTGGACGTAGTCATCAAAGTCAAATAATTGGATTAAAACAATTAAAAGGAGAATTTAGGCTTGGTTTATTATCTCTAAAAAATCAGCTGTATAATGAAGATTTACCAAAACTACAAGATCAAATATCAATTAAAATTTCATCTATAAAAAACAAAATAGATTCAATTGAAAACTTTATTTCAAGACATCCTCTTACTTCTGAAAAACATATGGCAACAAAGAAATACGTAGATGATGCAAATACGCTTTACAATATTGATTTAGCAAAATTACATGGTGAATTAATACGGGAGCTAAACAAATATAAGGATGAACTGAATACTAACAGACATAAAGTTGAATATGAGATAAGTAAAATTAATAATCAAATAGAAATATGGCTACAAAAATTTAGAGAAACCTCTGATCTTTTACAATTACATGATATGAAAATTAATGATGTATTTAAGGAAATTTATAATATTAAATCTAAAATTAAACACTAAATAATATATTCATCTATCGTATTAGTCATTATCATGACGACGAAAGAGAAGCTTCAATTAGTTAACGAGCTTCACAAACCTGCTCGTAAAAATTATCCTCGTCGAAAAATAATTCTCAAAGGATTAGATGAGTTATGGCAAATGGATCTTGCGGAAATGAGACCTTATGCTAATAGTAATAAGGGTTATAAAATGATAATGATAGTCATTGATTGCTTGTCTAAATATCTTTGGACAGTAGCTTTAAAAACTAAAACTGGAGAAGAAATTACAAAGGCTTTTGCAAGTATATTGAAACATTCAAAACGTTATCCTAAAAATCTGCAAACTGATCAGGGAACTGAATTTTATAACGTTAAATTTCAAGATTTAATGAGAAAGTATGATATCAACCATTATAGTACATATACTGTCAAGAAAGCTGCGATAGCTGAAAGAGTTATAAGAACTTTGAAATCAAAATTATACAAATATTTTAGTTTACATGGTAATTATAAATGAATTAATGTATTACCTCAAATTACTAAAGAATACAACAATACGATACATTCTACAATTAAATTTAGACCATCTGAAATAAATAAGCTAAATGAAAAAACGATTTTACATGATCGTTTTAATTATATAAAAACATCAGGACCAAGAAAATATAAAATAGTTGATCTGGTGCGAATATCGAAGGCTAAACATATTTTTGAAAAAGGTTATACTCCCAATTGGACCACAGAAGTTTTTAAAATCATAAAAGTTAATATTACCAATCCTACAACTTATTTGTTGGAGGATATACAGGGAAATCCGATTAAAGGGGCTTTCTATGAACAGGAATTACAGAAAACAAATAATGCAGACATCTATCTAGTAGAAAAAATATTAAAAAGAAAGGAAAACAAAATATTTGTTAAGTGGCTTGGTTTTGATAATAAACATAATTCTTGGATTGAACATGTTGACCTGTTATAACTTGTTAATAGTCTTATAATGATGTTTTTTAATAATCTTATAAAAATATTTTTAATGATTTATTTTGTAATGACATTATAATGATGCTGTTCTATAGAAAGTAATTGTAGTGGGGTTGGTATTATAAATAGTATGATTAAAATATAATAAATCATAGTTGTGATTAATATTTTGTTTAAATATGAGTAGTGAAGGTTATTTTAGTGCATCAACATCCACATCAGTAGGTCAAGAGTATAATGATCAAATCGATGAAATTTTAGAAAGATATGAAACTGCAGCTAAACTGGAGCATTACAATTTATTACAAACATCATTTCCTATTGGAAGTTATGTGATAAAAGTTGGAATATCACCAGCCAGATCATTCAGTTCAGCTATAGGTAACTTTATCGCAATATTATCACACATCTAAAATATCGTTTAGTATTATTGAATGGAGCATTCTAATAGAATTATTGAATAATAACGTGAATGATTCCTTTATAAGTAATACATTGGATCAGCACATTCCTATAACATTTCAATGTGGTGATTACTGCATTATTACTCAAGTTGTATATGATGGTATAAAACTGCTTAGTATTAGAAAGCATGATGTTGAATTTCATTTAAATGAGGAAGATATAAAACAAATTTTGGAAGCTGATCAAAATTTATTATCATATCACGTCTCACTATTGGACAGTATAAACTTTTGTAGTTATTATTATCATGTGTTAGATATAATTAAAACTCTTTTTCATAATAATATTAATAATAATAATTTCACTTTATTTGAAGTTCTAAAAAAATTTTGTAAAATGTGTACTGATTGTTTATTAGTTACAGCTTTAAGAGAATACATGTTTTTCTATAAAGCAAAAGTATTAAACGACTTAGATTATATATAATATGTCTATAAACACATTTAATTATTAAGTAGAAATAAATAATTAATTTAAAAGTGTTGTATTACCATTTTAAATATATGTATATATTTTTTAATAAAACAAACTTCTTATTATTATATTTTTTTATTCTTTAATCCTATAATCACCCTAATGATTTTTAATAGTGGTATAATGCTTATCAATATATTACTCTTAATATTAATTATTTAAAACAATGTCTACTAGATATCAAATTATGGGTGAGGTTTATTAAATAATAAACAATCGGAAGCGGATAATGGGGCACTTGTAATTAAGTAATTAAGGGTCGGAGATTGTCAACCAATCAGAACCAATGGGGCATTTGTGACAAAAGTTGGTAGCACTGTAAAGTTGGTAGCATGTAAAGTTGGTACGATGACAGCGAAGCGCGAAAAAAAATTCAAAAATATACAAAAAGAAGAATTGGCTGCTTGCGTCGAATGTAAAAGGTCAAAAGTTGGTAGCACTGTAAAGTTGGTAGCATGTAAAGTTGGTACGATGTCAGCAAAGCGCGAAAAAATTCTAAAATATACAAAAAGAAGAATTGGCTGCTTGCGTCGAACGTAAAAGGCCACTTGAAAAAGAAGAATTGGCTGCTTGTGTCAAACGTCGAAGACCACTTGAAAAAAAGGAGGGTTGGCTGCTTGCGCCAAACGTCAAAGGCCACTCGAAAACTGACAGTTGTCTGCTAGCAGTCAACCAATCAGAACCAAGCAATGGGGGATTTCTAATTATTAAGTAATTAAGGATTGGAGATTGTCAACCAATCAGAACGAAGCAATGGGGCATTTCTAATTATTAAGTAATTAAGGGTCGGAGATTGTCAACCAATCAGAACCAAGCAATGGGGCACTAGTAATTAACAAGTCATTAATAATAATTAAGAGGCGGAGTCAGGCAGCCAATCAGAACGAAGCAATGGGGCACTAGTAATTAACAAGTCATTAATAAGCAATTAAAGGGCGGAGTCTGTCAGCCAATCAGAACCAAGCAATCAGGTTAAAAGTGAAAGTGGGTGGGGCCGGGTGGGGCTATGACGTCAGACGACCTTGAACGGTAACAAAATTCGCTTTTCGGACCTTCATAAGAAAAAGCATGGGATTTTAGGCTCGTTCTCTTGTAGGTCCTTTACTAATTTTATTGATGTTATTTTACAATTTCAAATTGATACGAGTGTAAAGATTAACAGCGTTTTTTCAACCCCCAAGGCGATGGATTCTCGAACTGTAATGAAAACGAGATTTCTGAACGAAAATTTAAATGATTTAAAAAATCATAAAATAAATAAATTTCAATTTGTACAAGCGGTGTCATACAGATTTAGAACCAAAATGTAAATATTTGTATTCATGGTGTGTGGTTCGCTTTAGTGTAACAGTAGTGTTAATTATTGTATGCGTATAAAACTACAAATATCACTGGTATGTGCATCAATTAAATTATATTAAACAAAAGGCTGATATCTAGTAAGGAATAATCTATTTATAACTATAATATAAAGTAATATGTTCCTGTAAATAACAAGTTTTGGAATAAATTGTATTAGAAGTCTATACATAAAATCAATTAACACGATAAAATCCAATATACAAAAAACGCAATCGTTGCATAAACACGATAAAATCCAATACACAAAAAACGCAATCGTTGCATAAAAACTATTTGTTTGCAGTTTCAAGTGATGCTAAAATAAAGCTGGCCATACAATTTATTTAAAATGATTAATACTACTGAAACATCAGACAGTAAATTTAATGCAATTTTAAATGAGTTTCAAAATCTAAAAACTACAATAGTGGAAAGTAAACAAGAACTTATAAATAAATTTGAAGCTAGTGAAACCAGTGTAATGTATCGGTCAGTTATTATTAAATTCTCCTTTATTAAAATATATGTAACATTTTAACATACTGTATATTGTTTTGAATTGAGAACCGAGACATCATATCTCTTAGAATAAATAGTTAATGTCCTCTTCGATTTATTCAAAACAACCTTTGTAGTCAATTGTAAATTCATTGGAAACTTTGTTATCACAGTAATTTTCTTTGTTATAAAGGACATTAGTTATTTACCTATTTACATTAAATTTGGGAATATTTCTAATTACTGTTGTCATCACCCTTATTTATCAATTGTAATAAATACGACGATTTTACATTTTTGTAAGCATTCCAATATTTAATTCTGCATAACATACTCAACTTTATATACTAAATTGTAAATCTGATGTTTAGTTAGTGTTAATATACAAAGACAAAAACTTCTCTTGATTATTATTGATTCCTGAAAGTTGTCAGCCAGTTGACATTACATCGTGATCAACATTTCACACATTTTTACGAAGTATCAGATTTATTGGAGACAATACCAGGCACTATCCAAAATGAAGCCCATGTTGATGCCAATATTCAACTATATATTGCTTATATTGCGTGACAATCATGATGAAGATCCTACCGAAGATAAGCATAACATTTATGAAAATGAAGTTGAGATTGATAGATAAGATCGAATTGGTCAAAATATCATGGATTTTATTGTTGATGGTACTATTCCAGTTTACACAAAACGTAATACTGATAATACTGCAGCTACAAGTATAAATTTTTAATATTAATTTACTTTTTATTATCGGTAGAAATAATTTAATTTTGCGATGATACGTACGTCAAATAAGTTTTACTTCAATCGCGCGTAAGGGTTACACGCACACTCTTTTTTTTTAATTTTCATTATAATATTTTGAAGTAAAACTTCTTTAGCGAGACTAGGAGTAAAAAAGTTATTCTAACGGACGTGATGTCATTCTAATAACAGAAACCGGTAACAAAACCTAATACAAAATACCTAACACGATTCTGCATGGGCGCCGGCAGCAGGGTGCAAGAGGGTGCGCTTGCACCCTCCTGCTATGAAAGAAAATACCTGAATTTACCAAGAAAATTATATATTTTTTTATTTTTTCCATTATTGTTCTTAAAAAATTAATTATTATTTAATATTTCTCTTGCAGCGTAGTTACTTTATATCAGACACATAATTAAATTTTTTTTTCGATCTAAGTGTTTAAAATATAGCATTATGTCAATAATTACTGATCATATTCAACATATAACAGCTATTTAAGGATTTATAAGTATTACCTATAATGGTAAAACAGTGAAGGAGGGGTTGCTGGAATGTACAAAGGCTGTCAGAAAGATAAATAAACATATTAAAAATGCTACTTCCATGGGTAAAGGACAACACCTAGAGGCTTGTTTAAGAAATGTTTAATCGTTAAGATCGCAGATTAAATTAACAAAAAAAAGAGGATCTGGAATTATGACTAGGGCAAAAGAGTCTAGAATGAAAAAAGTAGAATGGGATGATTTGACATCTGCTTTTAAGTCTAGAATTCGAACTGGAGTCATTTCAAACCTTAAACATAAAGATCCTATAACATTTCTTGTGGATTGTAAGACACTTTTCAAACGTAGAATCGGTAACGCACTTAAGAAAGATGAGTCTGTTAAAGTGAACACAGTTCCTAACTGAACATAAATATTACACCACAGCTAACTTCTCCATCTATAGAGATACAAACTTAAATAAATGGTTCGATGATAATGTGACAAAGCTTATTCTAAAAGACCTCGAAGAATTTCAGGAACGGGACAGTGGGTGGTCGTTGAAACGTGTTCTTAACTTAGAAGTTAACATAAATAAATTTGTTCCACAACTGGTATCATCATATATTGAACTACCACCTCAAATTAAAAGAAAAGAAGCATGCATTAATGTTAAAAATGATGACCAAGCCTGCTTTGCATGGGCAGTTACATCAGCTTTGTATCCTGTTAATAATAATCCACAAAAAAAAAATACTCACATTATTCTGAAGGACTTAAATTAACTGGAATTCAGTTTCCTATGGCCATAAAACAAATACCCAATTTTGAAAAAATGCATAACATTTCTATCAATGTTTATATACTAAAAAAGTATAATAAACAATTTTCGGCCCTCCCTACATATTTAACAGCAGAAAAGAAAGATAAGCATGTAAATCTACTTCTAATACAAGATCAGTATGACAAAGAGTCTACTAAATATCATTATGTTTGGATAAAGAATCTTTCACGTCTTTTGTCTAAACAACTCAGTAATGAAAATGGTCAAAAGTACTTTTGTGATAGATGTTTACACTACTTCCGGTCGGAAGATAAGCTAAGTAAACATATAGTACACTGTATGAAAACGAATGATATCGCCACCAAAATGCCTACAGATAGCAAGAAGATGGATTTTATAAACAAAATAAAAGCCCCCTTTGCTATATATGCAGATTTAGAGAGTATTTTAAAGCCTTGTGCAGAAAAGACTGCTTATCAAAAACATATTCCAGCAGCAGTAGGATATTATTTTAAATCTCCTTATGATGACAGTCTATCATTCTATCGTTCATATCGAGAATCTGATTGTATGCAGTGGTTTGCAGATGAGATGAATCAGCTTGCTGGGGATGTCTCTACAGTATTTTTATGTCCGTATTATATACACATGACTCCTTAACAAGAGAGTGATTTTCAAGCATTCACCTGCTGTCATATTTGTGAACACCCCTTTAAAGTTGGCGAGAAAAAAGTGAGAGATTATAATTACTTAATTTCTGAAAATAATTACCGTGGAGCTTCACATAATGAGTGTAACGTTAATTGTCAAAACACCCACACAATCCAAGTAATCTTTTACAATTTGAGTGGTTATGATGCACATTTCGTCATAAAAGATATTGCAACCCGAATGAAAGGATCTATAGACTTACTGCCTCTCACTAAAGAAAAATATATTTCTTTTACGAAGCATATTGATGAAGCTCGAATTAACTTTAGATTTATTGATAGTTTTCGATTTATGGCATTATCCCTGGATAAATTATCATCTTCTTTAACAAAATTTACAAATCTGAGGTCTCAGTTTAATAACATACCTAAAGGTAACTTTAATTTGTTAACAAAGAAGGGTGTGATGCCATATGATTACATCAATAGTTTTAATCGTTTTAGTGAATCTTGTTTACCTCCTCAAGAAGCTTTTTATAACAAATTAGATAATGAAGCTTGCCCCCGCCGAATGTATAAAAGAGCACAACAGGTATGGTCTTCGTTTAACTGTAAAACTCTTGGTGATTATGTAGACTTATATATAAAAACAGACATTCTACTTCGAGCAGATGTCTTTGAACAGTTTAGATCGAGCTGTCTAAAGACGTATGATCTAGATCCATCCCACTATTTTACGGTATCTGGATTTACTTGGGATGCTATGTTAAAGTTTACGAAACAAGAGTTAGAACTTCTTACTGACATGGATATGTTTTTGTTTGTAGAGCGAGGCATTTGAGGTGGTCTCAGCCAAGTCTGCTCTTAAAGAAGGGTTCACGCAAACAATAAATATATGTTGAATTATAATCCTGCAAAACCGAAAACTATTTAATGTATTTTGATGTCAACAATCAGTATGGTTGGGCTATGAGTCAAGCTCTTTCATATAGAGAATTTGAGTGGGTGATATCAAATATGGATGTCACTACAATTGCTAATGATAATAATGTAGGTTACATACTTGAAGTTAATTTAGAGTATCCACATGATTTACATGATAAGCATAAAGATATACCTTTCTGTCCAGAACATATGAACCCTAAGACTATGAAGCCTCCAGCAAAGTTAAAAGAGACTACTAAACTGATGGGTACACTTTATAATAAAGAGAAATATATCATACACTATCGATTTCTAACACAAGCTTAAATACGGAACTTAGGAAAAAAGCTAAAAACGAATTTGAGAAGAATTTATTTAAATTAATGAACAATGCTGTGTTCGGTAAAACTATGGAGAATGTAAAAGAAAGGGTTAATGTAAAACTTTTTACCGAATGGAAGGGTCGTTATGGAGCTCTATCATATATAGCTAAACCTGAATTTATACTGTATTTGAAAATCAAGAGAGAGTAAATTCCCAGAATAAAAACTAATTCGGTATGCAAAACTATAGTACAGTACGTGCGGTAAAACTTCAATATTTGTAATGCATTCTAAATTGTTTTTGTTAATTTCAATACAAAATTAATTAAATTTCTTGGACTATCACATTATTTTATGATCTTTCATTGTTACTACAGTAGGCCTAAGAGGATTAACGTGCGTCATAGGCGTAACCAGATTAGAAAGGGATAATTGTTATTTAACGACCTCCGAATGGCAACAGCTTTTAATGACAGATATTTTGACTTAAATAGAGCTTAAGTTTCTAGAAATGCAGTTATTTGATTTTCGATAAACGTGACAAATAGTAGTGACTAAAAATGGAAGCAGTTTGTGAGTATAATACGCCAGTGAAAAAATTAAAACTAGACCATTTATCGCTCAATGAAAAGAGTGCTGTAGTGAATGTGTACCACTATTTTAAACATTAAAATCCCCCAAACACTATTGACAGTGTAGTTGAAACAACATCTAAGGCAATGGGATATGGAAAATCTACAATATATAGAGTTCTTAAGGAGGAAAAATCTGGTGGAGTAACCTCACCAAAGCCGAAACCAGGTAGACCAAAACTATTAAAAGTCAACGTGGACGAGTTTTTTAAAAATGCTATTCGTAAGCTTGTTCACTCATTTTTTATAAACAAGCAGATACCAACTTTAGATAAAGTTTTGCAAGCCATTACGAATGATGTTGTTTTACCCACAATAAGCCGGGTTAAACTATGGAAAATGTTACATGAGTTAAACTTTAAATTTGAAAAAATGGGCAGACACTCAATGCTAATTGATTCTGAAGAAATTGTATGTTGGAGAAGACAGTACCTCAGAAGAATACAACAAGTTAAAGCTCAAAATAAAAACATTTATTATTTAGATGAAACATGGGTTAATGAAGGACATTGTGTAGGAAGAGTTTGGAAAGACAAAAATATAAAATCATCCTATTAAGCTTTTCTAGAACGATATACTACTGGTTTTAAGGAACCTATAGGAAAAGGTAAAAGATTAATTATTTGTCATATAGGCAGTACAAACGGTTTTCTTGAGAATGGTTTACTCTTATTTGAATAAAAAAAAACTGTTGATTATCACGAAGAAATGAATGGAGACGTGTTTGAGGAATATTTTGAACAGATGATTCAATTCATACCAAAAGGATCGGTTATTGTAATGGACAATGCAAGTTACCACTCCAGATTACTTGAACCTTTACCAACCACTAAATAAAAAAAGGATGAAATTGCAAAATGGTTATCTTCTAAAAATTTAGGGTTTGACAATACAATGCTGAGGGCAGAATTGTTAACTATTGCTAAAAAACATAAGCAAAATTATAAAAAATATAATATTAGCCAAAAAACGTCAAATTTTATCCTTGCGGTTGTTTTTTTTTTCTCATATACCTACTTAATTGTTTTTTTAGCTCCTCATATTAATTTATAAATAATTGTAATTATCTGTACATATTATATACATATTTTGTAAATAAACATATCGCACCTTTAGAACTAAAGTGACACAATTAAAAAAATTTATATTTTTAGTTTTAGTCATAAAATGACTTCTAAAACCGACATCTATTAGCCACCGCCGGACGTCACATCCAAAAGTTACTCATAAAATACAGAAACCTGACTAGGTCTTTTTACCGCCATAACATTTTGCATGCTCTTTTAGTAATAAAGAGTATTGTATTAGTCTTGTGTCAAGTGTTGTAGAGTGATGATATGCTTATTCCTAATTGTGCCATTTTATTATTAAACGTTGAGGTAAATATTACTTTTTATTTTATTGATATAATGAATTATTTGGTTATGTGACAAATGAAAAATGAAATCTCTGTAACTTATTTAGAGATATGCCAGTTTATTTTTGTAATAAAAAAAAAAACATTATCTTTATTAAAGTTAAGTCTTCTTTTGATTAAATTTTTATAAATATTATTTTTTGTTACCCTCTTTCTTCTTGTTAGTGCATTTTACAACCAAATCTTAACAAAAATATGACAAATATTTTAAAAAAGTTCATTTTATTACTATAGACATTAAGTTACATTTTTCAGAATTGAAATAATGGGGGAAAACAGAGCTTCAAAAATTTTAAAAATGCTACAATGTAATGTAGAACAAAACAAGAACAAAGATGAATCTCTACAAGAGCAAGGGAATAATTTAATTCGGGAGGTAATACTTCTTGTGATCTAATAAAATTATTTTCTTGTGTTTTATTATTTTTTTATTTTAGAATTCTTCAGTTTTACAGCAGTCTCTAAGCAAGCACAATAATATTGTCCTGGAAAGTCTAGTGGTAAGCAAAATATAATAAGTAATGGAACTATGAAAAGTGATTTTTTATTGTAGGTACCTCCTGATTTACATTTAACAGACGTTGGCGGGCAAGAATTACCAGTGGAAGTAAATACAAAAAAACTAACTAAAATCAGGATCAAACGAACAGATACAGATACGCCTGATTACCACATATCCCCGATTCATTCTAATGAAAGCGATATAGATCACACTGATTCAGATCCAACTTATGAATTAAACATAGAGAAAAAAGATTTAAAAACCAATAAATGGATACAACGAAGACAAATTACTAAATCTAGTAGTTCTAGTAGCTCCTGTAGTACTTGTAGTTCTTCTTCTACCTCCACGGACTCTTCTCCGGTCCAGAAAAAACCTAAGAAGGGAAGAAAGCGCGTCAGAAATCCTGAATTGTGGAAGCAAAACCTAGCAAAAAAAATGCGAAATACAGGCAAAGCATATACATCTCTGTCTAAATCAAATAGAGTGATCCCTGCTCGGAACATGAAGGCAACTTGTACGGAAAAATGTAGACTAAAATGTGCCGAAAATATTGATACTGAGACTCGTATGTTATTGTTTTCCAATTTCTGGGACCTTGGAGATTTAGGCCAACAAAGATCGTTTATCCATGCATGTATGAGAAATATTATGCCGAAATACAAATATACAAATGCTGAAAGACCTAGAAATGCTAACAAGGCTTTTTACTTTACGATAAATGAGAAGCCAATTAGGATTTGTAAAACATTTTTTCGAAATACACTAGATATCACAGACAGAATGATTCGTAGCATTTCTTCCAAACTCGATGAAAATGGATTTTTGAGTGTAGAAAATCGAGGAAAACATGATAGTCATCCTCAACTTGATAAAAATTTAGTGGCAGATATAAAAAATCACATAAACTCTATACCTAGAATGGAGTCGCATTATGTGAGAGCAAACACGACACGTGAGTTCATAGATGGAAGCAAAACCATAGCAGATCTTTTTAGAGATTTTCAGGAGAGCCAAAAAAATGATAATAAAGATGCTGGAAAATACTGTACATATTATAAAATTTTTACCACAGAATTTAACATTGGATTCTTTCAACCGAAGAAAGACCAATGTGATGTGTGTCTTTCTTATAATAATGCTATTGGAGAAATCAAAGCAAAATTAGAAGATCAGTACGAGACTCATATTAAGCAGAAAAATTTATGTAGACAGCAGAAACATGAGGATCGAGTTAAGATATCAAAGACCAATAAAGTTGTTGTTTATGATCTTCAGGCCATATTACAATGTCCTAGGGGTGATACTTCAGCGTTCTTCTATAAATCAAAATTAAATAGTTATAATTTTACTATGGTTGAACTAGAAAAAAAAGATGTCAAGTTAAAACAACGGGATCAACGAGCATATAAAAATGTACACTGTTTTTTTTGGAATGAAGTAGAGGCTAATAGAGGAGCCATCGAAATAGGATCCTGCATTTTAGATTATTTTGAGACATTATTCTCAAACAACATTGATTTAGTTAAAGAAGGCCTGGATATAACATTTTATTCCGACAACTGTTGTGGCCAGAATAAAAATAAATACATAGCTAGCGTCTATATGTATGCTGTCCACAAATATAATATAAAAAGTCTAAAACATAATTTCTTAATCAAGGGACATACTCAAAATGAGGGTGATAATGTCCATAGCATTATTGAAAAGGAGGTTAAAAGAAACTTAAATTCAGGTCCAATTTATTCCCCACATCAATATGTTACTTTAATAAAAAATGCCCGCAAAACAAAACCGCCTTTCACCGTGAAAGAATTAACCTTTGATTTTTTCCAAGACGTAAAGCGGCTTCAGGAAGATTACGGATACAATTTTAGCATTGATATCGAAGGAAATGATGTTTGCTGGAATAACATAAAATGTTTAAAATTTAAAAAAGAAAATGAGTTGAGCTTTTTCTATAAAACTTCCTACAGTCAAGACAACTACACAGAAGTTTTAATAAGAAACAAAAACAAAAGAAAAAAAATGTCCAAAGTTGAAGATATCATTCTTCATTCGGCATACAAAAGTAGATCTGAATTATGTGCAAACAAAAAAAAAGATTTGAAAGATCTTATTTCAAAAAATTTAATTCCATCTTTTTATGTAGACTTTTATTATACGTCTATTTTATAATAATTTTATTTTATATCTTTTAGTTTATTCGTTGTTCTTGTTGTTTATTCAAAAAAAGAGTTAATTATATTTTTTTGTATTTTGAAAAAACTTGTTTCTTTTATTACTTTATTATCTAAGTGGCTATCCTAATTTACAAAAGTGACTGATTCAATTCTAAACTGGCATTATTCTAAAAACTTTCAGATACCTTAATTGACTTTTACTCAAAGAATGTATAATTCCCAAATAAGTCTTATTATTTAACCCCAATTTTAAAATAAAAATGACATATTACTAATTAAGTTTCTTATAGTGTAAAACAATTTTGAAAATAAAGTGACCTAACTAGATTTTTCTTTGTATTTTTTGAAAAAATAAAAAAACTAATTATTCATGAAGAAAAAAATGACAAAATTCTTGTATCGTAAACATGTAATAATCTTTTTTTAACTAGAAAAAGCCATATGGCGTATTGCTTACAAAAAAAATGAAATAAAAACAAAATAGGCTCAATATAACTAACTGTTTTTTACGATTTCCCAACAATTTTATTTTTTGAAATGTGTCACTTTAATTTTCAAGGTGCGATATGCCTAAAACAAAATGCCTATAATAATATTGACTTTTTCTTCATTTTACCCAAATTAAATGATTACTTACGAATTATGTTTATCTATCTAAAATTGGTAATCTAGGTATAAATAACTAAAACAAATTAAATATTTCTATTTCCATATTAATTTAATTTTGAAAACGCACGTCTATGGTTTACTGCCTTTAACACTGATAACTGCAAAACATTTCTGGGAATTTACTCTCTCTTGATTTTTAAATACAGTATAAGAATTGTATAATATTTGACAAAAATTTGGTGGCGATAGAGATAAAAAAAATTGAGGTTTATCTAAATAAACCTATATATGTAGGGCAAACAATTTTGGATCTTGCAAAGACTACAATACATAGCTTTCAATATGATTATTTACATAGGTACACAGTTTGGAGAACACTGCTCTACATGCCACAGCGATACTGATAGCGTTTTAATAGAGATACGAGAAAAAGATACTTATCAAATTATAAAGAATGATTGTGAGAAATACTTTGATACTTTAGACTATCCTACAAATAATGTGTATGGAATACCTCAAATAAATAAGAAAGTTTTAGGTATGATGAAAAAAGAGAATAATGGCTGCATTATGACTGATTATGTAGGACTACGATCAAAATTATATACTATGAAAGTGGCCATCTCAGAAGATGAGGTGCAAAAACTGAGGGCAAAATTAAAAGACGAAGAATATGATGATGATGAGATTGAAAAAAATGTTATAAATTATGTTGTAACCAAAAAAGCAAAGGGGGTTTAAATGTCGATAGTAAAAAATGTTTAGAAACATTTAGAAGTAAGACCACTTCACAAAATCTCATACAATCGAAACATCATAAAGTCTTTTCAATAGAACAAAAGAAAATTGCTCTCAGCTCTGATGATGATATCTAATACCAAGGAAAGATGAGACATTACCATGCGGGCATTACTCTATTAATCCTATTAATCCTAAAATAAATGTATATGATGATCAAGTAATGGATTGTTTATAGCTTATGATTAAGATTTAAGACTAAGTTCAAAATTATTATTTTAAATTTAAATTAATTAGATAAAATTGTTTTTTTTATTATAATTTAGTATAATTGTAATGTAATAAAACTACTTGTTTTATATAAATTACTATGTATAAGCGTGTCTGATATTATGAAGTTTGGTCAAATTGGATAGAAATTTACGTACGACCATGTATTAAAAGATGAAGATGGAATATATAATATGCAGTCTGATAATAGATGAGAGATATATGAATAAAATAATACTACAAACTGTTTTGAAAATAACATAAATTTTTAAATTGGATATTATAGGTATACGTGAGTCTAAAAGTTACTTTAATAATTTTTGTATCACCATAATCATTTTTTCCTTATATATAATTTTAGGTCGATTTCAAACAGATGAGAATAATTTTACTTCTTTATTCGGGGTTCTTTTTGCCACTAAAAAAAACTTATAAAAAATATAAATCAATATTTTAAAAATGACCCTTGCTTATTGATCTTGACAGATATGTCAAATTTGTCAAGGGTCGTCTTTTAAAACTGAAAATGCCTAACAAAAATGAAAATAATTTGTTTAAAAATAATTCTGAGCTTTCGACAACCAGATCGGTTGTCGTTTTCAAAAATAAAAGTGAAAGTGGGTGGGGCAATGACGTCAGACGACCTTGAACGGAACCAAAATTCGCTTTTGGGACCTCCATAAGAAAAAGCACGCGATTTTGTGCTCGTTCTCTCGCAGCACCTTTACTATATTTGTCCGTTTTACCGATAAAACTCTTCCCAAATCGTTATTCTGTTTACGGTCGATGCACGAAGAAGAACCCAGAATGGAAAGAAACTAGTTCATCTTATCGCTATAAAGACTTTGTGGAACATGAAAATATTTGTTTGGAAACAAAATGTTTGTCCGTTTGGTCCGAAATCGAACGAAACTCCGACACAATGTATAAAATTTGACATAAAGTATCAAAAACAAATACTTGGATTTATGTATTACCCAAAAAAACCGACGTTACAATAAGTCGTTCTTCATATAGTCCAATAATGATCGTCCTTAGTAAAACAGAGATGATATCCACTACACAAAACTGTAAAGTATCCGACACAAATTCATCGACATCTACATTCAAACCATTTATTACAATTTTTTCTTTAGAAGATGATTGTATACGAAAATCTGATTTTAAGTTAAATAATACTAAATTACAACTTATTCCAATTCAATTACATAATTTTGATAGAGATGCATTAAACTAAGCTATAGTCTTTTCGCGATTAAAAGAGAGTAATAAAACTGTGAGAGCATTCGGTTTCAGGTGCGGGTGCGAATCTTATTTTTTACAGGGTACATACAATGAGCATTTAAAAATATTTATTTCGGTATGTACTGTAAATGTTTTTTTAGTTGTTTGTTGTAAATCTATAAAAGTAACAATTATATTCATTGCATTAAAATAAAATTTAAACGTTTTGGGTTACCTATTCCTTAGATTTTGGAAATCTATAATCTAAGGGGAAATCGTCAGTAATCATCAACTTCTTTGAAATCACTAATGCTATCCTTATAGTTAATTGGGGAAAACAAGAATGGTAACAATGGGGTGGGATTATAAGGCAGGTATATAGGCACTTCCAATTAGTATTTTTGTCAGTAAGAGTTTATTTATTCTTGAGAATTTTGATGAATTTTATATTATGTAATAAGAAATATTTAGTTGTGGTTAAAAAATGCAGTGCGGTTCAAAGTTTATACCTGCCAAACGTTTAAAAAGGAGTGCATTATCGGTTAACGAGAAAATAATTATATGCAATGTTTATAATTTCTTAACAATGGAACAGCCTTCCGTTCCTGTTGATGATGTTGTGGAAAAGACAAGTAATATGACAGGTATAAGCAAGTCAACGATATATAGAATTCGAAGTGAATTAAAAAGTGGAGTTGTTAAACCTCCAAAGGACAATGCAGGAGGTAAAAAAAAGTTGAATTAAGTGAAGAAATTAAAAGTGGAATAAGAAGAAAAGTTCACGAATTTTATTTTAAAAAAGAGATACCAACACTTGCTAAAGTTTTGAATGTAATCAATGAAGATCCATATTTCCCTAAAATGGGTCAGACAAAACTATGGGAAACTCTAAGAGAATTGAAGTTCAAGTGGACAAAACATGATAGAAAAGCAGCCCTTATTGATACTGAGGAAATTATTTGTTGGAGACGAAGATACCTCAGAACCATTTTTAAATTACGTGCAGAAGGTAAACCAATATTTTATTTAGACGAAACTTGGGTGAATGAGGGTTACACAGTAGGGAAAATGTGGCAAGACACAAACGTTTAATCTTCACGACAGGCATTTTTGGAAGGATTATCTACAGGATTAAAAGTTCCTTCCGGTAAGGAACGACGCCTAAAAATAACACATATTGGAAGCGATAATGGGTTTGTAGAAGGTGGTTCCTTAATATTTCAATCTAAAAAAACTGGAGACTACCATGAAGATATGAACAGTGATGTTTTCGAAGAATATTTTTAGCAGATTATAGAACTGTTACCAAAAGGTTCTGTTGTAGTAATGGATAACGCTAGTTATCATTCCCGCCAAATTGAACGTCTTCCAAATACTTCTTGGAAGAAACAGGATATCATTAAGTGGCTAACAGACAGAAATATTGATATTCCAGAAAAATCTGTAAAAGTTGAATTGCTACAAATTTTAAAGTTAAATAAGCCTCTAATACGTTATGCAGTGGATGACCTTGCAAAAACACATGATATTGAAGTTGTGCGTCTTCCTCCCTACCACTGCCAACTAAACCCTATTGAACTAATATGGGCAGAAGTCAAAGGATATGTAGGTCGGCATAACACGACATTTAAATTAAAAGATGTACAAACATTGTTAGAAAGCTCTCTGTTAGATGTAACCAAGGAGAATTGGCAAAAGGTGATTGAACATGTGTTAAAAGAAAAAGAAAACATGTGGAATTTGGACAAAATCTTAGATGTCGATAATACAGTGACACCGGTAATAATATCACTAAATAATGACTCATCAAGTGAAGATAGTGATTCAGAGACTTTCATGTTTCCTGATCTTGGTGAGAACATTGAATACACTGAATTGTGAAAGTGGGTAGGTATAACTAAAATCGTTAGTAAAGGGATATGGTCAAGCCTGTAAAAAACTGCATAAAAACTATTTAAGATAAGTATATTTCGTGGAATTTTTCTATTTTGTTTAATACGTTAATATGAACAGATTCCACAGAGTAAGGGTTGAAACAATAACATTCTTGTAAATAGTTTTTTGTTACATTTTTTTTTAAATTTTAAACTTTTTAGACCCTTGCAACGTAAGCGTCGTATAATAAAATGTATTCACATATTTGATATTTTTTGTTCAAATTTTTATGGTTTTTATGAATTTCTTAAATATATTTAAAGATTTCTCACAGGGATTTTTTTCCTATTACTAAAATATTGTACGCCTACAAAATATTTGTAAATTAGTCCATCCTTGTAAAATTATTTTTTTATTAATATTTAAGGTTAAACCTCAAATAAATTCGTATTTTCAAAATTAAAACCCAGTTTTTTAAGAAAAAAATTTTTAATTCTAAGAACTCTTCAACCCTTCTTACAGTAAACATTATTATAAGGTATATTAGAAACCAATATGTTGTGGAACTTACAGCTAATTTTAAAGTTTATTGCATTGTATCCAACAAATATTTTTTTGCATACAAAATATAAAATAAGTGCGTTGATTAGTACATTTGTCTTTAGATTATCAGGATTTAAAATTGTTACAAAAAAAATATTAATTCATTCGAACGGTGAACACGAATTCCCGTCAGGTTTCTTATGACGAATATAATACACATGAGTTCCCGTTCGACACTTGCAGGTATCTTAATCTCACACTCGAATTGCCGTCCAGTTTATTAAATTTGCTTTCAGGTAAACTAAATAATTCTGAAAATCATAATCCTGAATTCTAATGAAAAAGTTGAATACTAATAAAATTTTTAATCCTAAATCCTTGTAAGTATAGCGAACGAACTGTATTGGGGTTGGCGAGGGGGTATGTCAGTACTAATTGCACAACTAATTGCTTTTGGAAACATATATATTAAGTTGTCGTTTTCGAAACGACAGTTTGGCCGTGGATTCTAAATAGACCTGTGACGTCAACCGGCGCAGTACACAAATTTGTGTTTGAAAATTGTTGCAGCCCTTACTGATTCATTCTGGTCAGTCCGCCGTTTACGTCGTATTGTCTTTTTGAATAGCGCAGTAAATTTTGCTTATTTTTAAATTATATTATTTTGTTTTGTGTATTTTAAATATAGCAGTTATTTAGTTTAAGTAAAGACTTTAATAAACAAATTTGTGACAATATTTTGTTTAGTGAATTATTTTAATTGACAATAGGGTACGTATTTTAGAACATTTTAAATTAAGGTTTGTTATTATTATTATTATTATTTAGTTTAGTTTAGCACCGGGAAACATGAGTAGTTCCAAAAAAGGTAATAAAATTATCCACAGTCAAGCCCGACAAATTATATACAATGTATATCAATTTATGAAGAAGGAAAAAGAAGAGAAGTCCCTAAATATCCCTCTAAGTAATCTACAAGAAAGAGTAGCGAAAGCTTGTGATGTTTCTTCAACTTCGCTAAAACGTATTGTTGCTGAAGGCAATATGAAATCTCCTGGGGAACGTTTTAAATCACCTCGAAAAAATGTTAGCAAACCCTCAACTTCCAAAGGATACGTCGATGAGTTTGAGGAAGAAATAATTTGAAGAATTATTTATTCTTATGCTGCAATTCACAATAGAAGGCCTACTATAAAAAGAATTTTTGAAGAGGTAAAAAATGAAGAGGGTGTAAACTTCACTGGCAAAATTGACACATTTAGAAAGTTGGTCAAGAAAATGGGATTCAGGTGGAAAAAAACTCAAGACAACAGAAAACTGTTAATGGAGAAGTACGATATAAAGGCAAAAAGAATGGAATATTTAAGAAAATTAAAGCAGTATCGAGAAGAGGGACGACCAATTATATATTGTGATGAAACTATATCCATAGTTCACATACCGTACCAAAAGCATGGGATGATGGTAAAAATATGTGTTTAAAATCGCCAGTAGCTAAAGGACAACGCCTTATTATTGTACACGCTGGAGGTGAAGCAGGATTCGTACCTGAGGCATTAAATATTTTTAAGTCTGGAACTAAAACCGGGGACTATCATGATGATATGAATAATAAAAATTTTGTTAAATGGTTACGAGAAAAATTCATTCCCAATGCTCCGAAAAATAGCGTATTGGTATTAGACAATGCTTCTTATCACAATGCACTTTTAGAACCGATTCCAAATTTTTCTTGGAAAAAAGAAGCAATGATGAAGTGGCTCGCTGAAAGAAACATTTTTTATCTGGAAAAATCGACTAAAACCAAACTATTCACGTTAATAAAAACGCACAAGCCACTATGTAAAACTTACATAATAGATAAAGTTCTGGCTGAACATGATATTGTAACGTTGCGTCTACCACCCTATCACCCGGAATTAAACCCCATTGAAAAAATATGGACATTGGTAAAGAACAAAGTAGCTGCTTGCAACGTTACTTTTAAATTAGATGACGTCAAAATATTAACAGAAAAAACATTTAGCGAGGTTACTGTTGACAACTGGAAAAATATTTGCGCTAATGTGTTAAAAGTGGAAAATGAATACCTAGAAAAGGAGCACATTATGGATAAAGTAGCGGATTTGGTAATAAACTTAGGAGAAGACAGCGACAGTGAAAGTGAATTTTCAATTGATGAAGACGATGACGACTTAGGTTGCGAGCCACTTCAATAAATTTGTATATATTTTTAATTTTAATAAATTAATGTTTTTATTTATTAATAGTTATTTACGTAACGAGTTATGAAAAGTCCAATTTTGTTTAACGAGTGTGATGTTGCAGCAAGAGCGTAACGAGTGCTGCAAATGAACACGAGTTAAACAAAATGGCGTTTTATAACGAGTTTCGTACAAGATTTTTTATAATTTTGACGAAATTCCATAATTAAAAAAAAAATAATTATCTAATAATAATTAAAAGCAATACATCTAGTTCTCGTGTTTATTTTGCATTGACACCTTTCTAATGACAATTCTATTTAATACAGATATAATTTAAAGGTAAGTTTCTGACTTAAATATATTAAGTATATTTATTTAATTTTTTGTTTAAAAATATCTGCTTTCAAATATTTCTTTAATAAAGTTAGTATAAAATATTTCTTAGTTGTTTATATTTGCTTTATATTTTTCGTAACTTGTTTTGAAATGAAGTTTTCAAAACTAGTTACAAAAAGTTTTACTTTTCAAAACTAGTTATGAAACGTAATGACTTTCAAAACTGACAGCAGTTTTGAAAAATGTCACTTTACTTGTCAAAATTATAAAAAATGTGTTTTTCATACTTTTCTTAAAAGAAGGAGGTAAAATATGGTATTATTTATTTAAGCTTCGGGGCTTTCAAAGGGTATTTAACTCTTTTTTTGTATTATTTATAAGCTGTCTAGGGCTAATGTTATAGTATAATAGTATGTCATTAAAATATCGTTTAAAAATGTATATCATGTTGGTAAAGGGCAGGGTCGAATTCACTCCCGTTTTGAGCAGTTAGTTTTTTCAAGGGTCGAGTTCACTCCCGGTATAGGTCGAATTCACTCCCAAGTTAATATGCATTAATGGGGATTATGTTTCAGAAATTGAAGCATTGTTGCCAAATAGTAATTTTTATCCATGAAAGGACGGTAAGATGGTTATTTATTTTAAAAAAGTTCGAAAAAAGTAAATAGGTCTTATGCATACTTTTAATAATAACCAGAAAAGTATCTGTACCTACGTGAGGATTATTGCATAAATTATTTTATAGGTGGAACTTGAAAAGAAAATTAGATTTTAAAATGTAATTTAATTTTAGTAACTTTAAAAATTTGAAAATATCAATGATTTAAAGGATCATCTTATTCATGTTTTTATCTAAAAATCATATCTAAATAAGTTAGGTACCTCGAAGTTGCAATTAGTAGTCCCTTTCGAAAATCTATTTATTTAGGAAGTTGTGTTGGGGGGAGGGTAATTACAATAAGAAAATATCATTCGAAAAGGGAGGAGTTAAATGGAAATAGTAGGTATAAACCCTTAAGATTTTTCACTTTTAATAGTTGCACATAGAAAATTTGTTTAGAACGAAGAAAGTTGTTTTTAGTTATTTATAGTGTATATAATAAAAGTTTACAATGGAGGCTTCAATAGTTAAAAGTGAAAAAGGCAAAGACATCTTAGTTATCAACGGTTATAAATTTGCTTTTCACAAGTTGTTAGCAAAAGACACTTTAAAAAGATGAGCTTGTACGTCCAGGAAACCGCCGTGCAGGCATTTGTTAAAACTAAACTGGACAGTGTTGAAGTGATAGAATCTTGTTTAAACCACAACCATGACAATATATCTGTAATGTATCGGTCAGTTATTATTAAATTCTCCTTTATTAAAATATATGTAACATTTTAACATACTGTATATTGTTTTGAATTGAGAACCGAGACATCATATCTCTTAGAATAAATAGTTAATGTCCTCTTCGATTTATTCAAAACAACCTTTGTAGTCAATTGTAAATTCATTGGAAACTTTGTTATCACAGTAATTTTTTTTGTTATAAAGGACATTAGTTATTTACCTATTTACATTAAATTTGGGAATATTTCTAATCACTGTTGTCATCACCCTTATTTATCAATTGTAATAAATACGACGATTTTACATTTTTGTAAGTATTCCAATATTTAATTCTGCATAACATACTCAACTTTATATACTAAATTGTAAATCTGATGTTTAGTTAGTGTTAATATACTAAGACAAAAACTTCTCTTGATTATTATTGATTCCTGAAAGTTGTCAGCCAGTTGACATTACAAGAAAATTGGTGTGAGAAGTGGGATTTCCGAGAGGATTTCATAGAAGTTTTGTCAACGAAAAGTGATATAGAATTGTCTGGAATTTCTGGAAGGAAACTCTAGTAGTTGAATTTCTCCAGCCAAATCACCGACAACATTGTTCCTTTACTGCTTGAAGTTTGGTATTCGCTAGTCCAACCTTGGAAGTTCCATAGCAGCCACTCCTTCTTCCCGAAGAAATCACAGAGAACTGCGAACTGCCAGGACCTAAAGAGTTGGAAGACAAGACTGTGAATAATCCCGAATCATCGACGGTAGGAATAACCAGGAAGAATAATCATAGAAGATTATGAACTTTGGTACATACGTCATCATTTTGTAAGTTTTATAATTTTTGTTTCTATTCGAGTATCTTTTATTTTGTTATGCCTTTATATCCAACACTCGATAAAGTTGAAACTAAAGAGGAAACAGAATCAATCACAATGTCAGTCTCTCTCGAAATTGTTAAAGACATGTTAATTAAATTCGACGGAAACAAATCAAAACTTTACGAATTTATAGATAATTGCGATAAAGCCAATAGCATAATAAAACCAGAATTAAAATCAATTTTATTCTCTATCATTGAAACCAAGTTGACAGATAATGCCAGAGCTTTAGTAAGAAATAGATCTTTTCTAAATTGGAGTGAATTAAGAAAATTTTTGTTAGATGCTTATGCAGAAAAACGTACCAGTAGCCAATGGCAATTAGAACTCAATTCGTGTAGGCAAAATCCGAATGATTCTGTTTTGTCTTATGCAAACAAAATTGAAAATTGTTATTTAAAATTAATAAACACACTAGATCCTAAATTAAATGAAGTTCAACGATCGGCTTGTGTAGACTTACTCAAAGAACAAGCTTTAAATGTTTTCATAACCGGTTTAAAAAATGAATTAGCAATTTTAGTCAAATCACAAAGACCAGACTCTTTGGAAACTGCTATTGTCGTAGCACAGGGTGAAGAACAAGAAATAAAATCCAAATCAGAAATTTTCAAATACCAAAATGTTAATAATTCATACACGAAACATTGTTCATTTTGCAACAAACCGGGTCATTCAAATTTTAATTGCAGATACAATAATAAATCTACACAAGGCTTTCGAAACATTAGACACATCTCAAATAATAATCAATATAACAATAACAATTACTCTAATACAAATCCACGATTCTCAGACTCTAAACCTAATTCGCAAAACTTTTCAAAATATAATTCCAAATTTTGCAATTATTGCAAGAATAAAGGTCACGTATTGAACGAATGTCGAAAAAGGAAATATAATAATGAAAAACGTCAACATAACTCAAATCCAAATAACAATCGCACAGAACCAAGCACACCTCAATCATCTTCACCTTCTACTTCCTCAAATCTTCCAAACCAACTTCAAACAATGTCTTTAAACGAACAAGTTCCTCACGGTTCGGCGACGTCGAGGAATGCTCGTCACATTCAAGCCGAATTTCACTAATGTCAGTTACTACTTTTGTAAATCTTAACATAGACCAACTTTTGCAAGATACTAACTCATTTCTCCTAGATACAGGCGCTGACATATCTTTAATTAAATTAAACAAACTCCATGGCGACACTCCTTGTTTTGAGGATCAAAAAATATCTTTAAAAGGTATTGATTTCAATGGAACAAATCCAGTTCTTACCCTTTGCTACTGTTACCTAGATATTAAATTTAAGGATTACACTGTAAACCATTGTTTCCATGTTGTCCAAGATAATTTCCCCATACCATGCGATGGATTATTAGGTAATGACTTTATTCGTAAATTCCAATGCCACCTTAATTATGAACAAAATCTTTTACAATCTTCTAATTTCGAAACTAGTTTACATCATATAGAAAACAATTTTACAACCAATTCAATTCCTAAGGCAATTCCAATTAATCAAGAAACAGATATTTTCCTAAATCCTAAATCAGAAACGATTGTTAAAATTAAAATTCTAAATCCGCACATCGAAGAAGGTATATGTCCAAATACCGAAATTTTAGAAAATGTTTTCCTTTGCCCCAGCATTGTTAAAGTAAAAAATAAAGAATATGGATTAACGTCTATACTAAATGCTTCCGAACAATTTGTAAGAATTAGTAAAATTGAAATTGCTCTAGACCCTTTAATAAATTTTAACCAAACCTTTAATGTTAATCAAATACGTTCAAATAATAATAACGAAAATTACTCTACGGATAGATTAGAAAAGATTTCAGCCTTATTACGAACTGATCATCTAAACGAAGGAGAAAAACAATCCTTAATAAAAATTTGTCACGAATATAACAAAATCTTTCACCTGGAGGGCGATTCCTTATCACATACAAATGCTGTGAAACACGAAATTCATACGAAACCTTCACCACCCATAAATACTAAATCTTTTAGGTATCCCGAAATTCACAAAAATGAAGTTAATAAACAAATAACCAAAATGTTGGAGCAAGATATAATAGAAAATTCTGTTTCACCTTGGAATTCACCTGTATGGGTAGTACCTAAAAAGCTAGACGCTTCTGGAGAAAGGAAATGGCGAGTTGTTATCGACTACCGAAAATTAAATGAAATAACAATAGGCGATTCTTTTCCGTTACCTAATATTGACGAAATCTTAGATCAGTTAGGCCACTCTAAGTACTTTTCAATCATAGATTTAACTTCTGGTTTTCACCAAATTCCTATGTCTCCATCAGATTCACCAAAAACAGCCTTCTCAACACCATCCGGGCATTATCAATTTAAAAGAATGCCTTTTGGATTAAAAAATGCACCTGCTACATTCCAACGACTTATGAATAACGTTCTTATGGGTATTCAAAATATCAGATGCTTTGTGTTCCTTGACGATATCGTTGTTTTCGCTGATAATTTAGAGAATCATAATAAACGTCTCATAGAAGTTTTCGATCGATTGTCCCAATTCAATTTAAAAATTCAACCTGATAAATGCGAATTCATGAGACATGAAGTCATGTATTTAGGTCACTTAATTACAGAAAATGGAGTTAAACCTGACCCAAATAAAGTTAAAACTGTTTCCAATTATCCGGTACCAAGAACTCCTAAAGATATTAAAGCATTCTTAGGACTTGCAGGATATTATAGGAAATTTATAAAAAACTTCAGTTCAATTTCTAAACCCCTTACTAATCTTTTAAAAAAGGACACTGTTTTCGAATGGACATCCTTACAACAACAAGCTTTCGAATCTATTAAAAATCATTTATGTACCGAACCAATATTACAATATCCTGATTTTTCCCAACCTTTCTACCTTTCAACTGATGCCAGTAACTTCGCAATAGGTAGTGTACTTTCACAAGGGAAACCGCCAAACGATCTTCCGATAGCATATGCTAGTCGTACCCTGAATAAAGCAGAAATGAATTATTCAACAACAGAACGCGAATTATTAGCAATCGTGTGGAGCGTAAAACACTTTCGTTGCTATCTCTATGGAAGGAAATTCATTATTCAAACGGATCATAAACCTCTAACTTGGCTTTTTAACAATAAAGATCCTGGATCAAGACTTATTCGATGGCGACTAATCCTAGAAGAATATGATTACGAAATACAATACAAACCAGGGAAAATTAACAATAATGCTGATGCATTAAGCAGAATTCCTAACCCTATTAGTGAACAAAATACCCAAACCAACCAAGTACCCCTTCAAGTAAATCTTTTAAATTCAACAGATAGTGTAAGCTATTCAGATTTTTTATAACAATCTAAAACCAACGTGATAATTAATAACGACGTAGAAGAAATTAACGAGAGTCTTAACTCCAATTCTCATACTCAAGTACACTTCTTTTCAAAGGATTTAGAACCTATATCAAAGACACAAAAGGAACTGGAAAATTTATATAAAATTTCAAGCAAAATTCAAGCTGAAAACATTGAAGTAGGCGAACTAAAACTAATAAAGGAAAACCATCCCATCATTCTAATATTCTACAAAGATCATTATTGGGAATCAACTAACTATGAAACTATTTATAACTTACTCAATAAATTAAAACAAACCCTAATTAAAGAAAAAATAACACAAGTAAGACTACCAATAATAGGTACAAAATTCGACAATCTAAAATGGTACAAAATTAGAATGATATTACGATTTATTTTTAGAGGAAGTAATATAAAAATTTCGATTTGTCATGACACATTAGTAGAACCAACATCCGAGGAAATTCAAGAAATATTAAAAGAAAATCACATAAATCCTATAGCAGGTCATACTGGATATCACAGGACGTATAATAGAATAAAACAATTCTATAAATGGCCAAAAATGCAGTCTGATATAAAGAAATTCATCAAGACATGTGAATCATGTCAAAAGAATTAATTGGTACGAAAGAAACATAAAAAACCGATGGAAATAACCACAACTAGTTTCTTACCTTTTGAAAAAATCTTCATGGATATAGTAGGACCGCTTCCTTTAACAGAAAAAGGAAATAGATTTATACTAACAATTCAAGATGATTTAACGAAATTTTCTAAAGCTTTCCCTATTCCTAATCACGAAGCAGAAACTGTAGCGAAAAATTTAGTTTCAAATTTCATATGCAACTTTGGCATACCACAACAATTAGTCACAGACCAAGGGCGTGAATTCACTTCTGATCTTCTTAAACAAGTTTCTAAACTGTTTAAAATCAAACAGATTAATTGCTCAGCTTACCACCCGCAAAGTAATGGAGCCTTAGAAAGGAGTCATGCTACATTGTCAGATTACCTAAAACACTACATCAATGATAAACAAACAGATTAGGATGAATGGATTGAATTTGCTATGTTCAGCTATAATACTACTGTTCACACCTCTACAAAATTTTCACCGTTCGAACTCGTATTTGGAAATAAAGCTAATTTACCAACTAGTATTATTAAAACACCGGAATTTAAATATACATATGAAGATTATCTGGATGACTTAACACTTAAATTACGAAAATCTCAAGAACTAGCAAAAAATCATTTAATCAAATCTAAAGAAACAAATAAGAACTATTACGACAAAAGTGTAAATGATATTAGTTTTAAGAAAGGTGATAAAGTATATCTACTCAATGAACAGAGCACTCTTGGCAAATCAAAGAAATTATCCCCTAACTATACAGGCCCTTACGAAATCATAGAGGAAAATTCCCCAGTGAATTACACCATCCAAATAAAAAATAAAAAAACAAAAGTGCATGCAAATAGACTTAAACGAGCTTTTGTTGCAGATACTTAGTATGGTGCCTCATCCGATGCTGCCATGCTTCAGAACCATATTACGTAACAAATATAAACGTATCTTCAGGTATATATTATGAAGTTATTCAAGACACCAAATTTTATGAAACCCATTGGAATATTTTAACTTATTTAGAATTAGATACATTTGAGCAAAAGTTAACCTTTCTCGAAAATACATTTGAAAAAACTAAACAAATCTGCCAACATGCCAAAATTTCAAATCTCACTTTCTGTCAAACTAATATCAAAATATTAGATCAGCTAGTACCTTCCATACATCAGCAGGAAGAAACACTTAAAACACTAATTCACCATAAAAGAGAAAAACGAGCTCTTCTTAACATAGTAGGATCAGTTCTTAAATCTGTTTTCGGAACCCTGGACGAACAGGATGCTGAGTTTTATAACTTAGCTATAAATAAATGTAAAGAAGATGAAAAGCAAGTACTTAATCTTTTAAAACAACAAATACAAGTGGTTAAAACCACTATCACAAATTTTAATAATACCATCGTAACTTTAAATAATAATAAGATAGTTTTCGATAATAATTTTTCAAAACTTTCTAAATACGTTGAAGACCTGAATCAAAGATATTTCCACATTGAATTATCTCAAACCTTAGATGAACAATTCTCACTTTTGAACTTAATGCTTAATGAACTCCAGAACGAATATAACACCATTATTAACTCTATTCTTTTCGCCAAATCAAATATTCTCCATCCTATCGTTATGACACCTAATCAACTGATGAATGAATTGAAAAAGACCTTACAATATATTTCTAGTAGTACATCTTATGCTTTACCGTTAGAAGACAGTTATGCACATCAACTAATCAATTTAGTTAAAATAAAAATCCATTTTCACTCTAATAAAATAATGTATGTTATCTCTAATCCTTTAGTCAACAATGTCAAATATACCCTATACCATTTACTTCCTTTGCCTATTCTCAAACATCCAAACATTTTGTTTATTCTTCCCTCAGTAGATTATTTAGCTTTATCAGAAGATAAACACACATATACTACTTTAAAATCTCATACCAACTGTAATGACCTCAACAACATGTTAATTTGTCCAACCGAAAATCCATTCTTTAATACTTATAATAGACCAATATGCGAAACTAAATTACTCTTTCAAAATGAGCGAATTCCTTTCGAATGCGACACACGAATGTTAACTTCAAATATTGAAATATGGCATAAACTATAAACTGGTAACCATTGGTTATACGTACTTCCTAAACCTACAGATGTCACTCTCAGTTGTACTCATCTTCCCATACATAATTTAGTTTTAAATTCTACTGGTTTAATCACTATAAACACAAATTGCAAATTATATACAAGTTCTACAACTCTTATTTCTGATAATACAAACTTCAAAAGCACCTTTAAAGCCGTAGTTCCAAATTTTGATATCCCATTAGAAAATTGCTGCGAAAATAAAAAGGAACCTACTACTAATTTAACTGTCATTCCCTTAAAAGCCGTGAATCAATCTAGACAAGGAATCCTTGACAATTGCCAGCAGTAAATTGGATCAATTAGAAAATCTTACTGATAAATTATCAGACTCCGAAACAAGTATTCCTATTCTTAATAATTCCTATTTTGTTTATTTCTTATGTACCATAGGTAAAATTCTACTTGTCTATATTATTTATCGAATTTACAAACGTTACCTTAAACCCAGATGTCAAAGTAACCACTGTGGTCGAATTACAAATATGTTAACTCTTAACATCAACAAAAGATCCGATAAAACCGATGTTTCTATAGAATTAGAGAGTCCCTCTTCAGAATCAGATCCTAGTGAAAGGTCGAGTCTGAGAAGAAGTGTAAGATTGGCAAAATTAAAAGATACTGTTTAACTGTTATACAACTTTGTTCTTATTATATTATTTTATAATTGTACTTTTCTTCTTGTTATATTATATTATTTTATAATTGTATTTTTTTTTTATACTCACACATTATATACTTTATTCTCATTATTTTTATTTTATTACAATTTATTGTTAATATTAAATGAATTTGATTTTCTTCACTGTATATGCATATTAAGTTGTAACTCATCATCTTATTGTAATCATTTTAATTAAAACACAAAATTAGTTTGTCTTTTAATTTCATAAAGGGGGGAGATGTAATGTATCGGTCAGTTATTATTAAATTCTCCTTTATTAAAATATATGTAACATTTTAACATACTGTATATTGTTTTGAATTAAGAACCGAGACATCATATCTCTTAGAATAAATAGTTAATGTCCTCTTCGATTTATTCAAAACAACCTTTGTAGTCAATTGTAAATTCATTGGAAACTTTGTTATCACAGTAATTTTCTTTGTTATAAAGGACATTAGTTATTTACCTATTTACATTAAATTTGGGAATATTTCTAATCACTGTTGTCATCACCCTTATTTATCAATTGTAATAAATACGACGATTTTACATTTTTGTAAGCATTCCAATATTTAATTCTGCATAACATACTCAACTTTATATACTAAATTGTAAATCTGATGTTTAGTTAGTGTTAATATACAAAGACAAAAACTTCTCTTGATTATTATTGATTCCTGAAAGTTGTCAGCCAGTTGACATTACAATAATGACAGTAATACTGACAGTACCAAAACTAGGAATTGCGAAAACAGCTCCCATTTTGAAAGTGATAACAATGACGAAAATTTCACACAATAAAAGAGAACCCTGTATTAAAAAGAGAAATAGTAAGTAAAGCAATTGAAACTTAATTCTTTAAACTTTATTTTATTTAAGATTTAAGATCCAATAAAGAAATGTTAGATTGTTATTTAATTGGTTCCAATAAAAAATTCTTTTACATTAATATAACAATTGTAAAATTTAAAATTTACTGCTTTTGAATTAGTTGATAATATTTATTTGGTTTTTCTAATTTTGATTCTTTTTTAGCAGGATCATTCGGTAGTGTAAAAAGGACGAAATGGACATCGGACGAAAAACAGATAGTAACCAGTGTTTTTAAAGAAAATTTTGAAAAACTAACTCTTCCATCACTCAAGCATATACAGGATGCCATTCAGAAATACCCTGGTTTGGGTAACCGAACTCCTCCTCAGATTAAAACATGGATTAATAACCAGCATAAAAAAAGGGAAGAAAAATATCATTTAATATTTAAGTAGTATTTATGTTAACTTAATAAAAATAATTTGTTATTAATTTAAAAGTGTGTTAATTTCAATAATTGAATGTAATTATTAAACGTCAAGAGTGTACTTAGTACATATCTGGTGTATTTATAGTTATTTTTTTGTGGCTATTATTAAATAGTGTTTTGTGCCATAGAATCTAATTAACCTTAACCGATAGTAGCCTGTTTAAGTTATATTTTTTCTATAATTTTACTACAAAATTTTTCATATTAACTAAAGTAATTTACCAATAAAAATAAACAAGGAGAAATCAACCCAATTAACATAATGCAATAAAAATAACAGGATTTTTTTGATTATATTTGGAACCAAGTTTATACCATATAGTGTGGTAAACAGTTGTAATAGCTTACACAAAAGCCAGTTTAGTTAATTTTTATTTTTAAAATAACAGTTAATAATTTTACCCACGACTCATAAGTAAATTGCCTATTTTTTAACCTATAACTCTGTCAGTACCTAAGTGTCAAATTATTGAGGAGTTGTGTTATAGTTTCATTTACTAAACTAGTGGAGTAAGTAAATAGAAACCTGTATTATTATGTTGGTTACCTACAGTTTTCATTAAATTAAACTAACATTTGACATTTCTCAGACAGAAGTGTCTGCGAAATCGAATACTTTGACAGCTTATGCCAAAATTTAAATTTTATATTTGTTATTTTGTTTTATACAAAACCATTTGGTAAGTCGTGGGTAAAGCATAGTACTTCACTCCAGGAACAAATTGCATATTTAGCTCGTTTCTTTAGCCCCTTCGCTCGCAAGCTTGCTCATGGGCCAAACACACTCGCTGTATAATGCAATTTACTCCACTCGTAAAGTAATATACTATAATATTAATCAAAGTTCAGACGTAAAGAAACAAAGCAATATTTAAAGTTCAATGGTAAAAAAAATTTCAGTCACAAAATAGTAGTTTACGTAACAAGTCCGAAAGTGGTCTTTTACTGGACGAGTAGGCAAATTGCAGGGCGAGCCATAGGCGAGTAAAAGCACTTTTGGGACGTATTACGTACAATATTCTTTTTAAAACGGGCATTTTTTTACCATAAACTTAATATTATTCAGTTTACATTTTTATAACAAGAACTCTTTATTAACTAATTTTAATTTTTTTTTAACAAACCTTGCTTGGGTGATCGCTTTAACAATTTCATCTGGTATAATTTCATCTTCCATTAATTAACAATCAAATGCAACATTTTAAATATCCATTTTATAATTAATTTTACGTTTTCAACTAAACGTCAAAATATGTCAAGTTATTTTATAGTTTTAAATATATACAAAACTCGGTTACCATAGAATTGATCGCTATCTTAAACTAACTATTTTATTGTAAATGAGTCCGGTAAAAGCTTTTACCGGACTCATTTTTATTTTCTGGCCTTGTTTGACAAAATGCGATTTTCTGACCTAAAAATAAACCGGAAATTATTAATTTCGGAACGGTTTAAAAAAAATAGATTATTGATATTTTTCTAGTTGTCAAATTGATAGCTTGAAATATCTAAGTTTATTATCGCAGTTTTAATATTTATATTAAAAGCTATTAATAATTATGTATAGTTCTGCTATTTTTATAATTAGTTTGCATTCGTTTCTCTGTGCTAATTACCACTAACGCAGCCAGCTTTCAAATTTTCACTATTACAAATTATTCATCGGGATATTTTATAAAAGGTAATACCACGAGTCCTTAAAATTTTATCGATAGATTTTTAGTTTCCACGAAAACTTTTTTATTTGGCAAAAATACGAAAACAAACTGAAATGTGATAAAATCACGAGTCCGTAGGACGAGTGATTTTATCATATTCAGTTTGTTTGAGTCTGAAAAATAAAAATTTATTTAGTAAAATATTACAGGACGAGTGGTATTTGAGAAGATTATTTTTTGAACCATTCTGTACAAAAACTACTTTGTTTAAAAAACTTCCTAGAACAACTTATATTTCATAATTAACACAAACGAAATGCCGTTACTCCCCCTATTAACTTATTCTGTACACTAGATAGTATTGACAGTTGTCAGTTGTCGTGAGCGTCGTGAAACCAGGGTTATAATTTAAATAAATATTTATTTTTATACCTAATTATACAATTATATTATTAAAGAGAAAATTACCAAAATAAAAATTATTAGGTAAGTATATCTATTTAAAGTTTACCTACAAGACCACATTTGCCTGTAGGCATATAAAAGTTTTAAATGCATGCAGAACCAGGAAGCAGGTTAGTTTTAAAGTACCTACATATTTGAGTTTTCATTATCGTTTAGATGAATTGAATTGTGATAATAATAATAACAAAATATATTTCAGAATATTTAGATAATATAAATGAATGTTGATTTATAGTAAGGTACTTATAAACAAGAAAATTGATTGTTCAATATTGTTATTGAATTTTTGACAGTTCTATAATTTTATCAATACTAGTAAAACCACTAGTGGTTTTATCAATATAAACCGGAATGATTGGCTAGATTTAGCATAAGACATTAAAGATTTAGCGTTTTCATTGGACGAAATCACAAAGCTGTGATATTTTGACAGGAAAATCGAAATATGTGCCATGTTTTGCACTTACATTGAATCTGGTTTGTGAAAATGCTATCAAAAGTACTAAAAATCTACAACCATTCGTTGAAAAAGTTAGTAACATTGTTGTTTGGTTCAAACGGAGTGTGTATACCTGCGATGAGCTTCGAAAAGCTCAAAAAGATAAGGGGGTTCTAGAAGGGACTATTTTAAAAACAATTTTAGACGTTAGAACTCGCTGGAACTTAACGAATTAAATAATTCCTTAGGCTTGCACCTATTATAGGAAATATTGTATAAGTATTTTATATTGTAACGTAAATGTAAATGTAACTGCTCCAAAGATTGTTAATTCTACCTAACTTGAAGAGTTGAAACAAGTATGTCAACCACTGTTTTCACTAGAACAAACAACAAAAGAAACGATAGGACAGAAATATATTACTTTAAGTAAAGTAAAACCAATGATAATGTGTTTGATAACACAATTTAAAATTTTTAAAGTAAGTCCGGGCATCACTAAATGCAAAAATATGCAATTTTAAAAGAATTAAATAAAAGGTTTGAAACAGTAAAAAAGTGTTTTTTGTTGGCTGCGTATACAATTTTAAACCTCCGTTTCAAAAACATTCATTTTAAAGATTCTATTGGGTTATCAAATATTCTACGCCACATAAGATATAAAATCGTCGGCTTCGTCAAAACTTTCGAAAAAAGTAAAAGAAGAAGAACAAACTTTTGATTTATGGGCACCACATAAAAATTTTTGCCCACAAAAACTCAAAGGAAAAGGTAAAAAATTGTATAAACTAAACCAGTTCCTGTGAGAAACTTTGGAAATGTGAGATGAGATGAAATTAGTTTATCCTAATCTTTATAGAATAGCCCAAAAAGGCATCTTAGCCACCTCTGTTCCTAGTGAAAGGATTAAACTTAATTTAGAAAAAATTCATTTGAAAAATATATATAATCCATTTGAGTTGGAAGATTATGAGTTTAAAAATCGTTTTCGCTTGTCCAAGTTATTAGCGAAAGACTTAATAAAGGAACTTTTACCCTGGATGAGAAATAGTAACAGAGTTAAAGATCTAACACCTCAGTTACGCGTTTTCGTGGCATTTTTCGTTACTGATAGTTATCAAAGAGTTTTGGGTACACGCCACAATCTAGCTGTCGGTCAGCAATCTGTGTCCAAGAGTATAAAGAAAGTAGTATCTATTATTACGGATAATTTAGCTCATAATTATAAAGTTTCCAAGGACCAACGAAAAGAAGCAAGTTGGGTTTCCACCAAAAATTTAATTTTCCTGGTGTCGCTGCAATAGATTGTATCCATTTAAACATTTTAACTCAAGCCTAGGAAAAGCATAATTATTTAAACAGGAAAGGATTTTATTCTATAAATATGCAAATGGTAACTATGCGAAAGATATTCTGCTCTATACGTAAACTATAGTGAATTCTGTAAATTGTGGATTTGTGATACAAATTTGGTTATCCTTGTTATAAATCCTCAACATGCTGGAGCAACTCACAAACCTTTTGTATGGAATAACTGACAATTTATCAAGAAATGGAAAGAAATTACAGGAATGGGGATAATAGTTCTTGGCTTCTGGGAGATTCGGGATACCCATTGCAACCTTGGTTGATGACTTTAGTTTTAAATGCAGTTCCTCACACTCCCAAAAGCCGCTATACTTCTGGCCATAGTACAACAAGAAATACAATTAAGAGATGTTTTGCAGTACTAAAACAAAGATTTCGGTGATTACTAGCTAAAAATACAATAAGGTATAAACCAGAAATGCCTGCAAAAATTGTAACACCTTGCTCAGTTTTACAAAATAAATGCTACACACTGCTACACTCTGCTGCACACTGCTACGCACTGGTCCAATGCTATGTTGCCGACTGCGACGCACTGCTCTGATGTCTTACGACATGTTAACGACTGTTTTACTACTAGTTAACGACTGTCTTACGACTACCTTACGACTAGTTAATGACAGGCTTACGACTGCGCTACGAAGGCGTCCTGATTGATAACGGTTATCATTCGATATAGATGGCAATCGTTTTAGGGTTTAGACATCGTTGTAACGTTGGGGTAGTCATATCATTGTAAATTGAAAGGTTTTTGCAAGTTGTATAATTAGGTAGGTATGACTTACAAAATTCTCTCTTAATTAAGTATTTTTCCGTACATGAGGTTTAAGTTTTTACAACATAATAAACAGATGAATGTATTGAGCATGAAAAATATTTATAATTTCTGGTAACTTAAGGACTAAACTTTTATGATATGAATACAATAATAACTTGGTAAGTATTATGGAGTAGGGGGCTGGGGTATGAAACCAAAGTAGGGTTGACAATTATTTTAATTGAAGTTGGAGCTTCAGTGCTAAAAGGTTATAGTGACAGTTTCAAATTTCTTTTTAAAAAAGTTTTCAAAATCGTAATGTCGAATTGTAAACGAGGCGGAATCAAATTTATTCATGAAGGCTTTGCCTATGTATTTGACAAAGCTAGTAAAGCAGATACTACGTTGAAATTCTACCGCTGCGAACAGAAAGACCGATGTAAGGCACGAATTCATGTTCAGAACAACGCTGTAACAAAGTTCTTAAATGATCATTCGCATGAGCCCACTCCTGCCAAAATTAAAGTTGATGCTGCTAAGAAGAGAATTAAGCAGGTTTCTGAAAGTAGCCGAGAGCCAACTGTTCAAGTCATAAATCAATGTATTAATAACTTATCGCAAGCAGCTCAAGCATCAATGCCAGACCAGAGTGCTATAAGAAAAATTATGAGAAGAGAACGTCATGAAGTTCTTGCTCCGCCGCCAGCACCAACGTCAACGATTGATCTTGTTCTACCAGAACCAAAGCGTTACACCACCATTGATACCCATGGGGAGGTTGAACAATTCTTGCTCACCGACAATGGTCCCAGAGAGGACAGAATTTTGGTTTTTGAACGTCGTAGCAATCTAAGGTACTTGCAACAAGCCGAGAACGTGTACATGGATGGAACATTCAAATCTTCCCCGCCGCTTTTCGCTCAGGTAAATATTTGTTTTTATAATATTTAGTTAATTTATACGTAAAATTTTATAAAAATGAGTTTATTCGTTTTTTTTTATCATTTTTTTGAATTTTTAAACCCCTTAGAAACCTCACCCAATGCAAAATGAGTTTATTATTTTATGTAAATATTTTTATTAATTTTTGGTTCAATCAGGTATTTCCTCCTTTTTTTTAAATCTTTTAAATTTTTTAAAATCTCCTTCCCATGTTCCGATTTCTCTCTCAAACAAAGGTCCTTCCAGTTTACTTATAAGTATATAAAATTTTATTCTAATCAGTTTATTGGTTTATTTTTTTATTTTTTTACGTATGCTTATGATTTTAATATTTTGTAAAATAAACTGTGTTTTTAAAAATCAAGGACGAAAATTTTTGCCACACTAGAGAGACCTTTTTAATCACACATAATAAAAAACTCATTGGCCTACGTTAAGGGGGTCTTTAGGAGATTTGTAAATGTAAATTAAAAAAATGTTTTAAAAATTTCATAAAAACCTAAAAAAATTCATAAAAAGGGAAGAGTTACTTTATACACTTGTTACAGAAATAACTGTTGTATAATATATTTATAACATATGTATTTGTTGTAGGTATAAATTATACTGGCAAATGTTTACGGCGGCGTCATCCCAATTTTGTATGGTTTGCTCCCTAATAAAAGACGGCAGACTTATAATGAATTCTTTCGGATGATAAAAGATGTAGCTCCAGATTTTAAACCCAAGAAAATATTCTGCGACTTCGAGATTGCCGCTATTATAGCTATAAAAGAGCAGTTTGCAGAAAGTGCCATATCTGGATGTTTCTTTCATCTCTCACAAAATCTTCAGAGGCACATGGCCCAGTTGGGGTTAAGAACACAATACAATAACCAAGCCGACTTTGCCGTTCATATAAAAATGATTTTGAGAATGGCATTCGTTCTAGTCGACAGAATTGACGATGCACTAGATCAACTTTATCGTACACTTTCTCTTAAAATTCAGGAGCTCTTAAATTATTTTGAAGACAATTATATTGGAAGACCCAATAGGAGAGGAGGTGGAAGGCGTCCAGCATTGTTTCCACCAGAAATGTGGAACCTTCATCAAAGAGTTCGAGATGGTGTTGATCGAACCAATAATCATGCCGAGGCTGCCAACACGAGATTACAACATGAATTGGGAATGGACCATCCAACAATATGGAAATTTATTGATGCCCTTAAGAAAATCCAAGCCGGACAGGATGTTTTTCTTGAACGATTGGTTGCTGAAAACCATCCTCCCAGCAAACTGAGAAAATATGTTCAGAAAGACGAGTGGATCGAAAGTCTCGTACTAGATTTCGTAAAAAAAACCTGATCGATTTTTTAAGGGGAATCGCATATAATTTTGAAATGCAACAGAACTAAGTAGTATAAATTTGTACATATTTGTATATATATTTTTTTGATATAAAATTAAGGTAGTTCTTTGCTGGAACTGGTTAGGAAATCTACAATAAAATGGGTAATGTCTTAGATAAAACTTACATAAAAACTGGTTCTACTTTCAACTATGTGAGGTCAGATACCAAATTCCTTAGAATCTGCAATTTCAATAGCTCTTACAGAGGAGCAAGAGCACAGTTTAAAAATAGATGTTTCTAAATTCTAGAATATTCAATTTACTTAAAAATATTGCAGAAATTGCAACAAAACAAATCATAATACAGTTAATTGCCGATTTAATAAAACTATAAAATCCCGACAAAATCAAATTAGAACTATTCAGAATAATAATAATAGACAAATTTATCACAAGAACCCTAATAGACATCATAACCAAAGCATTTCTAATTATAATCCAAATTACAATAAAAGTTCCGATAACTTCCAAAACTCGTATTCCTCCAACAATAATTTTTCTAAATTTTGTAATTAATGTAAAAAGGAAGAGCATTTAATAAATGAATGCAGAAAAAAAATATAACGACAATAAATACCTAAATCCACTAAACTCAAATAAAAATCACAATTTTAATAACAATCATAATAATCGTTCTAGTGTTAATCACATTTCATCCGAACATGAAAATTCTTTAAACTCCCAGGGCTCTCAACAACCAGCGGACACGATGAAAAACACCCGTTTCATTCGAGCCGCATTTCATTAATTAATTTTTGTGTAACAACTTTTATGAAATTAGATTGTCAACAATTTATAAAAAATCAAACATTATTTTTACTAGATACTGGTGCAGATATTTCACTTATAAAAATAAAAGAACTCAAAGATAACACCAAATGTGGTGAAGATAATCAAATTTCATTAAGAGGAAATAGATAATAGTGCATCTCCTATCATGACTATCTGTTAACGAAATCATCCAACATTGCTTCTCTGTCGTTCCGGACAATTTTCCAATTCCATTTGATGGATTGATAGGCAATGATTTTATAAAAAAGTATAAATGTAATATAGATTATGAAAATAATTTCATAGGAATCAAATCCAATCGAATTTCTTTATTCCATTTAAGTAAGCCACTTTACTTAAATGATGATTCAAATGATAAATCAAACTCAAAAATTCTAAATCCTTTTTGAAATTTATGAAATTTAGAAATTATACAAACAAGAAATTATTAAAATGACATTAAGGAGAAATTAAAAAAATGACACATCCAGTTGGACTCGAACCCACCATCACTGCCTTATACGCAGGCGTGCTTTAACCTCTTAAGCTATTGAATGCTCAAGTGGTTAGGAAGCGAAACTAGGGGTAACTCAGTTATTCTAACGGACGTGACGTCATTCTAATGTAACGGAAACAAAACCTAATACAAAATACCTAACACGATTCCACCTACTATATTAAATAAATAATATACATATTTTGCTATTTTCGTTTTATAGACTTAAAGAGCTAAAAAGAAAAAGAAATTGTGAACGTCAAAGGGCATATTATCAGCGCCAGAAAAATTTGAAGAAAAATTAAAATGAGTGAGTAATCTATGTACATACATTTTATTTTTGTTTTATAGACTTAAACAGCTAAAAAGAAAAAGGAAATTGTGAACGTCAAAGGGCATATTATCAACGCCAGAAAAATTTAAAGAAAAATGAAAATGAGTGAGTAATCTAAATACATACATTCTATTTTTGCTGTGTAATTACACTATTAATACCTAATTATTTATACCTACCTATTATTTATACCTAGCTATTCTCGTTTTATAGACTTAAAGAGGTAAAAAGAAAAAGAAAATGTGCACTTCAAAGGGCATATTATCAGCGCCAGAAAGATTTGAAGGCAAATGCTGAACGTCAAAGAAAATTTCGTCAACGTAATGAAGAAAAATCTTACGTGGATAGGTAATTTCATTTAATGATATTTAAAAACAAATTGTAATATATGCCTGAATATTATTTAACTTTACGATTTCCTCATTTTTTTTACAGGAAAACACGAAAATTGGACAGTAATGAAGAGAATGTCGTGCAATGTAGGGCTGTTGATAATATAGAAATTGTAACGCTACAAGAAAATCAATTCCACAGCCAACAACTTCAAATTTATGAACAGCGTAATGAATTCATTACTCCCGAAGTTATTCTACACAGGAACACAGCAATTCCTGGCGGTGGTAAGTAGATGGATTTTGTCATGAGCTCTACGTCACAGATGCGCAAACAACGAAATTACGTACGCGGACAGTGTACGACCGGAGTTGAAAACATCGCCATTTGAATTTCAATTCTTACCCCGATCAGATCAAATTTGTCAGTTACTGAATTTGTTTTTATCGTTTTGGGTAACGCGCTCAATTAGTGTTGTGGTTGTTTTTATGTAGTTGTAAGTTTTAGTTTAGTTTGTTGTTATAAGGGTGTGGAATAGTTATAGTTTGTAGTTAATAATTTTACAAGACGTTGTAAAGACAATATATAGTGTATTTTAAGTTCAATTATAGTGGTGTGCAAATTTTTAATCGTAAGTAGGTATATATTTTTTTTTTATTTTTTACTGGAATTTACGATGAGTAATTCAAAGCGAATGATTCACAGCCAAGGCCGAGAAATAGTTTATAACGTTTATAAATTTATGAAAGACGAAAAGGAACATGGACTTAGGTTTCCGTTAAATGCAGTGCAAGAAAGAGTAGCTGAAGCTACTGGGATTGCAGTAAGCACTGTAAAACGTATTATAAAAGAAGGTACCTTAAAAGCAGATGGTGAAAAATTCAAGTCGCCGAGAAAGCACATCAACAAACCTTCCACCTCAAAAGGAACAGTTGATCAATTTGAAGAAGAAATTATTCGCAGAATAATTTATTCCTATGCCGCAATTCACAAACGAAGGCCCACAATAAAATCCGTTTTTGAAGAGGTCAAAAAGGAAGAAGGAGTAAATTTTACAGGAAAGATAGATTCTTTTCGAAGACTGGTGAAAAAAATTGGATTTCGTTGGAGAAAAACAGAAGACAACAGAAAAGCACTAATGGAAACGTCTGACATAAAATTTAAACGTATAGAGTACCTAAGAAAATTAAAAAAATACAAACAGGAGGGACGAGACATTTTATACTGTGATGAAACATATATTCATAGTTCCCACACTTCACCCAATGCATGGACCAACGGAACCGATCAATGTTTGAAATCACCAGTTTCCAAAGGAAAGCGACTTATAATTTTACACGCCGGAGGTGCATCAGGCTTCGTACCCGGTGCACTAACCATATTTAAGTCTGGGAACAAAACGGGCGAATATCATCATGAGATGAATTTTGAAAATTTATGGTCAACGTAACAAAAAAATCCGTCCTAGTTGTTGATAATGCCTCATATCACAATGTTTTGGTAGAACCAAACCCAAATCTCTCGTGGAGGAAATTAGCTATGCAGAACTGGTTAAGGGAAAAAGGCATTTTTTTTGAAGAAGTGGAAACGAAGGCCGAGCTCTATTCCAAAATTAAAGCGAACAAGCCACCGTACAAGCAGTACGCCATTGATAGAATTTTGACACAACAGAACATTCCTGTATTGCGTTTACCACCATATCATCCTGAACTGAACCCGATAGAAAAAATATGGGCACTGGTAAAAAATGAAGTTGCTGCATGCAATACAACATTCAAATTGGACGACGTTTGGAAATTAGCGGAGGAAAAATTTTCCAATGTAACAAATGAGCACTGGCAAAAAATTTGTGCGCACGTAGAAAAAATGGAAGAAGAATATATACAAAAAGAACATATAATGGACCAAGTAGAAGATTTGATCATCCCCTTGCAAGACGACAGCGATACAGACTTTAATTTGTCATCAGACGAGGACAATGATGATAACGAACCTGATGATTTGGGTTGTAAACGATTGTAAACCAATCTGGTTGTCGAAATCTCAGAATTATTTTTAAACAAATTATTTTCATTTTTGTTAGGCATTTTCAGTTTTAAAAGACGACCCTTGACAAATTTGACATATCTATCAAGATCAATAAGCAAGGGTCATTTTAAAAATATTGATTTAAATTTTTTATAAGTTTGTTTTAGTGGCAAATAAAGAAGTAAGATGTTATACTTGTCCAGGAAGAAATGTGTACATGCACGAGTGTTGTACTGTATTTAATATAGGACCCTGCAAATCTTAAAAAAAGTAGTTGTCAAAGATTCATACACTGCCCTCAATATTGATAAAAGGAAAACGTCTGCCAAATTTCAACAATTATCAACATAATAATTGTAGATAAACTTTCATTTCCATTTAAATATTACAATTGCTCATTCTAGGAATTCCTTATATTACAATAATTACTGTTAACTCTCTTATTACTCATAGGTATATTTTTGTAATTTAACGTTTAAATTGTAAAATAAAGCAACGCGCTACCCTTAGCGTAATTCACGACCACAGACATGCAGTACCTAACTACCGACCTGATTTTACCATTTCTTCGCCTGATTGCCAGGTTTAGTTCGCGCACAGTGTTGCTGTACGGCGGCTCATGACAAAATCCATTTACTCAGCCGTGGATTCTGAGTAGACCTGTGACGTCAACCGGCGCAGTACACAAATTTGTGTTTGAAAATTGTTGCAGCCCTTACTGATTCATTCTGGTCAGTCCGCCGTTTACGTCGTATTGTCTCTTTGAATAGCGCAGTAAATTTTGCTTATTTTTAAATTATATTATTTAGTTTAGTGTATTTTAATTATAGCAGTTATTTAGATTAAGTAAAGACTTTAATAAACAAATTTGTGACAATATTTTGTTTAGTGAATTATTTTAATTGACAATAGGGTACGTATTTTAGAACATTTTAAATTAAGGTTTGTTATTATTATTATTATTATTTAGTTTAGTTTAGCACCGGGAAACATGAGTAGTTCCAAAAAAGGTAATAAAATTATCCACAGTCAAGCCCGACAAATTATATACAATGTATATCAATTTATGAAGAAGGAAGAAGAAGAGAAGTCCCTAAATATCCCTCTAAGTAATCTACAAGAAAGAGTAGCAAAAGCTTGTGATGTTCCTTCAACTTCGGTAAAACGTATTGTTGCTAAAGGCAATATGAAATCTCCTGGGGAACGTTTTAAATCACCTAGAAAAAATGTTAGCAAACCCTCAACTTCCAAAGGATACGTCGATGAGTTTGAGGAAGAAATAATTCGAAGAATTATTTATTCTTATGCTGCAATTCACAATAGAAGGCCTACTATGAAAAGAATTTTTGAAGAGGTAAAAAATGAAGAGGGTGTAAACTTCACCGGCAAAATTGACACATTTAGAAAGTTGGTCAAGAAAATTGGATTCAGGTGGAAAAAAACTCAAGACAACAGAAAACTGTTAATGGAGAAGTACGATATAAAGGCAAAAATAATGGAATATTTAAGAAAATTAAAACAGTATCGAGAAGAGGGACGACCAATTATATATTGTGATAAAACCTATATCCATAGTTCACATACCGTACCAAAAGCATGGGATGATGGTAAAAATATGTGTTTAAAATCGCCAGTAGCTAAAGGACAACGACTTATTATTGTACACGCTGGAGGTGAAGCAGGATTCGTACCTGAGGCATTAAATATTTTTAAGTCTGGAACTAAAACCGGGGACTATCATGATGATATGAATAATAAAAATTTTGTTAAATGATTACGAGAAAAATTCATTCCCAATGCTCCGAAAAAAAGCGTATTGGTATTAGACAATGCTTCTTATCACAATGCACTTTTAAAACCGATTCCAAATTTTTCTTGGAAAAAAGAAGCAATGATGAAGTGGCTCGCTGAAAGAAAAATTTTTTATATGGAAAAATCGACTAAAACCGAACTATTCACGTTAATAAAAACTCACAAGCCACTATGTAAAACTTACATAATAGATAAAGTTCTGGCTGAACATGATATTGTAACGTTGCGTCTACCACCCTATCACCCGGAATTAAACCCCATTGAAAAAATATGGGCATTGGTAAAGAACAAAGTAGCTCCTTGCAACGTTACTTTTAAATTAGATGACGTCAAAATATTAACAGAAAAAACATTTAGCGAGGTTACTGTTGACAACTGGAAAAATATTTGCGCTAATGTGTTAAAAGTGGAAAATGAATACCTAGAAAAGGTACACATTATGGATAAAGTAGCGGATTTGGTAATAAACTTAGGAGAAGACAGCGACAGTGAAAGTGAATTTTCAATTGATGAAGACGATGACGACTTAGGTTGCGAGCCACTACAATAAATGGTTCAGCTTTGGCGATCGTAGTATCAACATTGTTAGCGGCGATTGCTTCGAAAATTAGACCCAGTTTTTGTTGATTGCCATTATCGTTATCAGTTAAAAACAAAACAACAGATAAATATACAATTTTTATCATTAAATTGTGTGGAATTTTAAATAGAAAAATGGTATATGTTTAATTGAACAACTTCCACGAGATGCAAGGAACCAGTGACGGCCCGTCCGCAAAGGATCCACATAATTTTCAAGGTAACAATAATGTAAATTATTTTATACCACAATATCCATACAACATTCCGCTCCAAAATCAATGGCAGGGTCAAAGCCAGCTACAATCACACCAACCACAAGCTTTATTTTTTCAACAACATTACCCACAAATTGCATATGGTCAATCCCAAGCACAGACAACAAATATGTTGGTTGATCAAATGGCAACTGCTGCAAATTACACACAACCACCCATACAGTTAGCATACCAACAACCCACTACAGGTAATTACGTCCCTCAACAGATGTTTTTTCCATCAACATCGAGATATCCGGATTTACCAACGCAAAACACTCCCATCAATAAAGCATGCGATGTTCCTAAGCGAAATAATGAAACCAAACTGTCTGAGGAATCAAAAGAAAATGAACCAGATGTAGAAGAGCTCTACGAACCAAACCAATTCCAAACAATAAAATCACGGAGTAAACGCAAACGAAGCGGAGACAGCCCACAGAACAACTTGAAATCAGCAAAAACTATGACCATAAGTAACAAAGTTGAACTGAGCAATCGTTTTGATATACTGCAAGAAACTGAGGGAGATCAAAACGAAACCACAAAAGACAACAAAAGTACCACAAAGAAAGTAAGCATTCCACCATTTATACTATACGGGGTGAATAAAAATGCCCCAAACCTGCTAAAGTTAATTGAAACAGTAACAACTGATTTTACATATCGCTTACTTTACGATAATAAAATGAAAATACAAGCCAATAGTGTTGAAAATTATAAAAAAATTAAAACACTACTGGATGAAAATAAGATTGTAAGACATACATACAAATTACCAGAAGAAAAACTTTTTCGAGTAGTTTTGAGAAACCTCCACCACAGTACAGACACCAATGAAATAATAACAGCGCTAAAAGAAAAAGGTCACATGGTCCATCAAATATTGAATGTCAGAGACAAACGAACCAAGGAGCCAAAAAACTTATTCTTTATAGACCTCCAACGAAATGAAAAAAATAAAGAAATCTATGACATCAAAATATTACTGCATGCAGTGGTTAGATTTGAAATGCCATATAAAAAGCAAAAAATAGTCCAGTGCAAGAGATGTCAGAATTATGGACACACTAGAAATCAATGTACACACTAGAAATCAATGTACACAGCAATTTCGATGTGTTAAATGTGCAAGACTACACGATTATAGACAGTGCACAAAGAAAAAAGAGGATGGTAAGCCACCCAAATGTTCTCTTTGCGGAGGAGCGCATCCCTCAAACTACAAAGGGTGCCAGGTATATCTTGATATCATAAATCGTAGATCTCCACAAAACAGAAGTGCACCTGGCAAAATAAACACACCCCAACCAGCCAGAATAACAAAACATAGTAACACAAATGAAGAAAGGCCAATAGCTATGACATATGCAGAAGCTGCGGCAGAACATGTAGTGTTACCAACAAATACAAACGCCCAACTAAATTCCTCAGCAAATGATTTTCAAGTAATAGCATTTCTACAACACCAAAACAATTACCTCCAGCAACAAAACAGACAACTGCAGCTAACTATTGAAAAACAACAAGCTTTAATCAACGACTTAATACTAGAGGTTAAAAACCTAAGATTGGAGGTAAAACAAGACAGGGAAACTAGAGTATAGATGACACAGTTATTCAAAATTGCTCTCTGGAATGCTAATGGTGTATTAAACCATAAAAATGAATTGCAGCTATTTTTAGAGTCTCATAAAATAGATATAATGCTAATTTCAGAATCCCACCTAACTTCTAACATTAGTTTCAAGATACATGGATATACCAGTTATAATGCAGCGCATCCCGATGCCGCTAGACTAGCAAGAGCAGGAGCCATGGTCCTAATAAAGGATGGCATTAAACACCATTTGGATAACAAAGTAGAAGAAACATACCTCCAAGCAGTCAGCTTAGTCATAGAGGATTGGATAGGGCCAATAGCGGTTTTAGCTGCCTACTGCCCTCCTAATTATCCACCTAACAACGAAGCATTCACCAACTTCTTCAAAAGTCTTGGCAATAGATTCCTAGCAGGGGGTGACTACAATGCTAAACATACCAGCTGGGGATCTCGGCTTACAGCACCCGGTAGAGGCAGAATACTCCATCAAGTTAAACAGGAATTAAAACTAGACCATCTATCTACATATCGACCAACCTACTGGCCAACAGATCATCGAAAAATACCTGACTGCCTAGATTTCTTCATTACAAAAGGTTTTGCACAAGGATACCTAGACACAGTCAAATTTTGATATTGCCTCTGATCATACACCAGTAATTGCTACAATTAACTTTTCGGTAGTATTAAAAGAAAAACCAATCACCTTATGCAATAACAAAACAAATTGGGATCTATTCCGGGATAAAATTGAAGAAAAGCTAAACCTAGCTATATCCTTAAAGAATGCAAAAGAACTCGAAGATGCGGTGGAGTACTTCACAACACTGGTTCAAGGGGCTGCATGGGAATCAACCCCTACCACAACACCAAAGAAAAAACAAGTAAACTGCCCCTTAAATGTCAGAGAGATGATTAACGAAAAGAGAAGACTAAGAAACACCTGGCAAAGAACAAGGCACCCAGATGATAGACGAAGATACAATCAAGCTGCAAGGCAGCTAAAAGAAACACTTAGAAGACTTAACAACAAATCATTCACAGAATATCTACAAAATTTATCACCCTCAGCCGATACTAACTATAGTCTCTGGAAAGCCAAAAAACACCTAAAACAGCCACAAGATCAAATCCCACCAATTAGAAAATCTGATGGTACCTGGGCCAAAACAGATGGAGAAAAGGTAAAAGTTTTCGGTAGATATTTGGAGGAAGTATTTCAACCGTTACCACCTGCAAACGGAATTAATGACGATGAAATATATGCATTTCTTGAGGAAACCGAGCAACAAATGGAGCCTATTAAAAACTTCACAATACAAGAAACTTACGACGTTATAAAAAATCACTTAGACCCCAAGAAGGCACCTGGCTATGACCTGGTTACCGGCCAAATAGTAAAAGAACTTCCTAGAAAAGCGGTCGTTATGTTGACGCACCTCTTTAACGCAGTTCTAAGACTGAAGTACTTCCCTGCACAATGGAAGGTGGCAGAAATCATATTAATTCATAAACAAGGAAAACAGCCAAATGAACCTAGCTCCTATCGACCAATCAGTTTACTACCAGTACTGTCAAAAATAATGGAAAAGTTACTGATGAAGAGACTGATGGAAACTGTCGCAGCAAAAAGCTCAATCCCAGACTATCAATTTGGGTTTCGTCAGAAACACTCGACAGTAGAACAAGTGCATCGTGTTGTTAACACAATCATCAAAGCATTCGAAAATAAAAGTTACTGTGAATCAGCTTTTTTGGATGTGAGCAAAGCCTTTGACAAGGTGTGGCATGAGGGACTCCTTTACAAATTAAAAACACAGCTACCAACAACAATATATTTGATTCTAAAATCCTACTTAGAAGAACGATACTTCAGAGTCAGATATGAAAATGAAGTAACTAAACTACGCATCATCAAATCAGGAGTCCCACAAGGGAGTGTCTTAGGCCCAGTCTTATACCTACTCTTCACGGCTGATCTGCCATGTACTGATGACACAGTCACCTCTACGTTTGCTGATGACACAGCTATATTAGCAGTAAACAGAAATCCTGAAGTAGCAGCGACAACACTACAAACCAGTCTCAACAATATAGCAACGTGGGCAAGGAAATGGCGAATTACAATAAATGAAAGTAAATCTGCACACATAACATTCACAAAATGCCATGATGAAACGCCAAGCATCACATTTAACAATGAACGAATACCTAAAACAGACAGCGTAAAATATTTGGGGATACACCTGGACAAACATCTAACCTGGCGTACCCACATATGGAAAAAAAGAAAGCAGCTGGATACTAAATGGAAAAAGCTGTACTGGCTCTTTGGCAGAAAATCACAATTATTATTGCGGAATAAACTACTAGCTTACAACACCGTTCTCAAACCAGTATGGACCTATGGAATCCAGTTATGGGGAACAGCATCTAAATCGAACATTGCTATCATCGAGAGATTCCAGTCAAAAGCCCTGCGTAGTATAGTAGATGCTCCTTGGTTCGTAACAAACCGAGACACTTATAATGATCTAGAGATGCCAACGGTTACTGCAGTGACTAAACAGATTAGCACAAACTACCTAAGACGCTTAGAGCAACATCCAAACACACTGGCAATCAATCTGCTTGACAACAGTGAAGAAACCCGAAGGCTGAAAATAAGAACACCCTTGGATCTACCATTCTAACAGCAATAATTGTACATATGAAATTAATTTTAAATTGTGATAGTTTTATTTTACTTTTTAATATCAATGTAATAATGTAAAGTTATAAATTTTTATTGTTTTTAACATAAATGTAAGAATGTAAAAGTGCATACAGAGAGTGGATCATTGGACAAACTCTCTTTCACGACATTGTACCAATCAACATGTATGCTTATTGTTATTATATGATGTAACAGATTGCAAAATAAACATTAAACAAAAAAAAACTACAATAAATTTGTATATATTTTTAATTTTAATAAATTAATGTTTTTATTTATTAAAATGTGTTTTTCATACTTTTCTTAAAAGCAGGAGGTAAAATATGGTATTATTTATTTAAGCTTCGGGGCTTCCAAAGGGTATTTAACTCTTTTTTTTGTATTAGTTATAAGCTGTCTAGGGCTAATGTTATAGTATAATAGTATGTCATTAAAATATCGTTTAAAAATGTATATCATGTTGGTAAAGACGATTTGATGGGCGCCCTTAAACTGCAAAAATACATTCTATCTAAACTACCTGGAGCAGGTAACCACAATTCCAAATTACCCAAAGTCATTATTTACTCAGGTATAGGTAAATTTATAAAAATATTCTCCAATTATTTAACATAGAACATAGAATAATTATTTAATATATTTTTTAAGTCATTTCGGTAAGTGTATAACATTTTAATTATATTCTGCAATAAAATAATCATGTTGTTATTTTGAACGTACTTTGCCTGTACTATATCAATAGCTTTAACGGAACCAGCAAACGAGCCCGACTTTTTCGGTTTTCATTGTAAGGATCCACGGACGTAAACGGATTATACAAGGTCGACGGTGCAATCATGCCCTAAGATTAACAGGCTTAGTAAACCATCGGGGCAATCGTGCCACACCGTTTAAATACACAAGATTTAGAATTAATTGACGTTAATATCAAAACTGAAAGTTCTTATATTAAATACGAGTATGAATTGGAAGAGGATTTTAATGTCAATAATTTTGGATTCAATAATGATTATCAACCTATTAAACAGGAATTTGAAATTATCGATTTTGAAGTAAAGAAAGAATTATTGCATAGTGAATGCGATTTACCTACACTGAAAAGTGAAGAAAAAATAATTTTAAATGTTTAAAAGTGTGTTTACAAAAAGTTACATTTACAGTTAAAAATAATTTGAAAAAACAAAAAAAGTATATAAATGTAAAATCTGTTTAAAAATTTTTGATTTTAAATGTCGATTTAACCAACCTATGACAATACATACCAATAAAAAGCCATTTAAATGTAAATTTTGTTTAGACATGTGTCGAGACAAATCAAATTTAAATAAACATATGTTAATACATGTTTTTTTTAAAAATCGCCATATATGGCTTGTTTTTTTGTTTTTTTTTTTGAAAATTCGAAAAGTTTCGGAATGAGTATACGTTTTGAGGTCTGTGGAGCCTTCCCTGACTATTTTTACGAGGGTGTCTGTATGTATGTGTGGATATGTGTGTGGATGTATGTAAACCTCTCCTTATAACTTTTGAGCGGCTTAACCTATCGGAATAAACTAAAGTCGTTTCAAAGAGTTACTTTTAACTTAGATTCCCTTTAAGTTCTAACCGATTCGGACTAATAGATTTCCAGAAATTTCGAAAAAATCAAAAATTTTTTTTTAAATGATGTTTTTTGGGCATATTTGTTGACTATTTTATCGATTAATTTTATACCTTATCAGGTCTCAAGCGTAAAAACACACGTCGAATACCGTTTTGCAAATTAAAATCGGTTGATTCGTTAGTGAGATACCGTTGTCGAAAAATTTCACAAAATTGTTTTTTTTTTGAAATTTTTGACTAATCGATTTTACACTGCGCATAACATTTTTAGGTCTCCAAAAACTGCGTCGAATGCCTTCTTGAACATCAAAATCAAAAAATGTGTTAAAAAGTTATGCCTTTTTAAAAATTCCAAAAATGCTCAAAAACGTCAAAATACGCCATTTTACTATAATAGCTTTGTGGTTAAAATTAGCGGAAAAGTGCAAGGTTGAAAATTCTATAAATAAAACCTCATGTGGCTAAACAAAAGCCACAAAATTGGTAACTAATGTAATAGGAGCTTATGGAAATATAAGTATTGTCAGCATTTTAAACTCAAAACAATTTTCATTTAGCTATTTATATAACTAGTTGCAAAAATCACGATGTTTTGCATCGTATTTATATGCAACATTTTTTCAATGCAGTTTCATTTTTATTTTGAATTTATTTTACTTGGTTATTATTTAACGTCGACCTATTTCTGCTAGATAGTATTAAAGCCATCCTTGTTTGTTTCTATGGAGATAACGATTACAACAAAGCTCAAATGTCATAACATATCTGTCACAATAATCGCCTTTATTAATTTGTTTTGTTGTTAAAAATGAGCGAATCTGAGTCTGAATCCCTACCTTCAGACGTTGAAAAAGCTGCAAAAACCGTTGTAGCCAAGTAAATCAAAAGCAGCGTATGAAACAACTTATTCTAACTTCCAAAGTGGTGCGGAGTAAAGAAGATAAATACTGAAAAAACGATATCAGAAAAGGTTCTTCTTGCTTATTTTTCAAACAAAGCAAAAGTATTCCAACCGTCGACGATGTGGAGTCAATATTCTATGTTACAACAATCTATGTCAATAAAAATGTGGATATCAGTAAGTTTACAAATTTGATTGCTTTTTTAAAAAGGAATGCTGAAGGATATTGGCCAAAAAAATCAAAAACTTTTATTATTGAAAGTTTTAAAAAGATTTTTAATAGAAGCTGATGATCATATTTATTTAGGCTTAAAAGTAATTTTTATAATTGGGATAGCAGGAGGTTGCCAAAGAAATGAATTACTAAATATGTGCCCCGAGGATGTTAGTGACTGCGGTTCTTTTATTAAAATAAGCATTCCAGATACAAAGACAAAGATTGAGAGAATGTTAACAATAACCGAAGGTGATGTTGCTGGAATTAATCTGATTGTAATAGTCCGAAAATACATTTAAATGCGTCCAAATCATGTAAAAAACAATCGATTTTTTATAGAAACGGAACATGCACCATTCAACCTGTTGGCATCAACACATTTTCTGACATCCCAAAAAAAATAGTGACATTACTTGGCTTGCATAATCCTGAATTATACACTAGCCATGCATTGCGCAGATCGTCAGCAACGTTACTGTCAGATGCTGGTGCTGATATACAAACGTTGAAAAGACATGGTGGGAAGTCCAACGCTGTTGCTGAAAATTATATTAATGAATCTATCAATAATAAACGAAAAACAGCTGTGAAGATACTTGGACCAAATACATCGGCAAATATCGGCAATATCGCACTTCTCAAACAAAGTACATCGACAAGCATAACAATGGATTCAAACGTGGCTCAGTTTGTAAACTATTAAAATTGTACAAAGTTTGGAAAATCCATGTACCATAAAAGGTGAAAAGTTTGTTTCAATATGTTCTGGTGACAAGAAAATCATTGTATTCTTGTGTGAGAGAAATTTGCGCGCTTTATGTGAATGGGAAAAGATCTATGTAGATGGAACTTTCGAATACTGTCCTAATTATTTTGGACAATTATGCACACTGCATATTTTGGCAAATGGACACTACTTTCCACTGGCATTTTGTGTGTTACCAAATAAATTAATGATAACGTACAAAGACACATTTTTGCTGATTAAAGAAAAATGGATTTTGAGAAAGCAATACATACTGCAATTAAGCTAGGAAAAGATCGCAGACTAATATTCGCACACATTGGCAGTGAACATGGTTTTGTAGAAAATGGGTTATTAGACTTTGTATCAAAGTCAAGCAAAGATTACCACGAGGAAATGAACTCCGATGTTTTTAAAGATTATTTTTCCTAGCTATTGGACTGCCAAGTGCTGCAGTGGTTGTTTTAGATATCGCCAGTTTTCATTCAAAACTGGTAGAAAAGTTACCAACGAAGTCATGGAAAAAAGGAAATATTAAAGAGTGGCACCAAAGCAAGAATATTTCTTTCGACGACACCATGCTGAAAACGGAATTACTGCAAATTGCCACAAATTACAATTTAAAAGATATGTAATTGACGAAATGGCGAATGAAAAAGGAATAACTGTATTACGTTTGCCACCTTATCACTGTCAATTAAACCCTATAGAATTAATATGGGCACAGGTAAAAGGTGAGGTGGCAAGAAACCCAGTGCGACATTTTTTCAATTTCTCCTTAATGTCATTTTAATAATTTCTTGTTTGTATAATTTCTAAATTTTAAAAATTTTAAAAAATCCGTTTAGAGTTATCTTAAAAATAATAGTTTACTACAGTTCGTTCATAATTTGTTGATAGCACAAAATGTGCGTTCAAGTCATAAAACGGTCGTAAAAGTCGTAAAATCATAGGCGGAGGTTCCTGAGGTGTTTATTCATTAAAATTAATAGAGATTTACATTTATTTTCCTTTCCAAAACGGTTATCAATATTTTATTTTGAATAAAATAACGTTTTTAATACTAATTTATTCAGCAAAAAACAATTAAAACGTTCACGGATAATGTTTGATAATGTAACCGTTAACAATTTTGTAAATAAAATTACCTTATCTTCTAATTTTTACAGGTAGACATCAACTATTCAAAATATACATATAAGTATTCAAAAACTAATTATACTAAAAGTCCGTACACAATTTGTTGATAGCTTACTGCAAGTTTGACCCTCATTAGAGAACTGAAATACAGAGAGGACAGGTAATATGATATAATAACAAAAACCAACCTAAAACTGGCAGTTTAAGATGTTTTAGATTAACCCACCTTGTATCTGAAGAAATACAATACACCTATAGAACTTTTAATCCGATTATGTAGGTATTTTGACTGGAAATGACTGACCAAAATGTAATTACTTTAAGTACCTGTAAAAGAGAAATTATTGTTATCCTCAAATAGATCTAGGAAAAGTATTATATTATAGTAATAACTTAAAAAGCTTCAGTTTATATTCGAAACTTGACTTGAAAGGGTGAAGTTTTTGATCGCAATTAATTTACGACTCGTTGGTGTTTCGGCGTCTACGCAGTAATTAACGTCTCTAATATTTATTTTGCGAATTTTGTGCAGTGCGTGAGTAACTTTTTTTCATATTCCTACAAACATATACGTACCTTTCCTTCCTGCTTGTTTTGTTTGATTGCTTGCGATGGCTTCACCGGTACTGTTGCGTACAGTCAGTAAGTCTGTCTATTCACCAAGAGAGAAGACTATTGTTTTGAACGTTCACGATGCTCTGGTTTCTCAGAATCCCACTAACACTGTTCAGAACATAATCAAGAGTTGTGCCAACATGACGGGCGTAGGGGAGTCAACAATATATAGGTTCCTATCAGAAAGAAAAAAACAAGGTATAGCTAACCCAAATACAAACGAATACTTAAAGAGGGGGAGAAAACCTATTGAAATTGATGAATTTGCCAAAAATGGTATTCGAAGAAAAATTCACGAATTTTTTTACAAAAAAAAAATACCCAACTTAAACAAAATTTTACAAGAAGTTAGAGACGACCCGGATTTGCCTCATGTCGGACGAACCAAATTGTGGCAAGTTTTAAAAGAATTAAATTTCCGGTGGGAGAAATCAGACCGAAAATCACTTTTGATTGACCGGGAAGAGATAATATGTTGGAGAAGAAAGTATCTAAGATCTATACGAAAATTTCGGGCTAAAGGAAGGCCAATTTACTATCAGGACGAAACGTGGGTAAACGCAGGTCATACTCTCACAAAAATTTGGTCAGATAAAAATATATCAAGCTCTAGGCAAGCCTTTATGGAAGGTTGGTCTACTGGTATTTCCCCACCCTCTGGTAAAGGCAGTAGATTAATAGTTTCTCACATTGGCAGTGAAAAAGGATTTGCTAAGCATGGTTTGTTGGAATTTCAATCCAAAAGCACAAAAGACTATCACGAGGAGATGATAGCTGATGTTTTCGAAGAGTATTTTGAGCAGATGATTGAACATATACCACCAAACTCAATTATAGTATTAGATAATGCACCTTATCATTCACGACTAGTAGAAAGACTTCCAACGACTGCGTGGAAGAAACCGGATATCATTGACTGGCTGCGGAATAAGTCCCTGCCTTACGAAGATGGAATGGCTAAAGCAGAACTTTTAAAAATTGCCCGGCAACACAAATCAATGTTCAAGAAATACGTAGTTGACAAAATGGCGGAAAGACGAAACATTACAGTCCTTAGACTTCCACCCTACCACTGCGAATTAAATCCAATTGAACTCATTTGGGCACAAATGAAAAGCTACGTGGCTAGAAAAAATACGTCATATAAAATACAAGCTGTACGTGAATTGTTATATGAGTCTTTACAACATATTACAGAACAAAATTGGCGAGATGCAGTAAGACATGTAATAGAAGAAGAACAAAAAATGTGGGATCTTGACAATATAATTGATGCGACTGTTGAGACACAACCGCTAATTATTAATCTGCCAGACGACTCGGATTCCGAAGATGATCTTGTTTATTTTGAATTTGAATAGTTTTGTAAGTAATCGTAGTTTATATCATTTAAAAATAGGTATTAATTAAATAAATGTATCTTTTACAAATTGCAAGTAATTTTTTATTTTTGAATAAAATAAAGAAATTGTATTAAAATAAAAATACAATTTACAGTACCTATACAGTTTAAGAATATTAATATATTTATTTATTTATTTAAAATAACTAATGTTTTAATCATATACTCTACGACACTGGTCAGTCATTTCCACTCAAAATACCTACAAAATCGGATTAAAAGTTTTATAGGTGTATTGTATTTCTTCAGATACAAGGTGGTTTAGTCGAAAACATCTTAAACTGCCAGTTTTAGGTTGGTTTTTGTTATTATATCATATTACCTGTCCTCTCTGTATTGTAATGTATCGGTCAGTTATTATTAAATTCTCCTTTATTAAAATATATGTAACATTTTAACATACTGTATATTGTTTTGAATTGAGAACCGAGACATCATATCTCTTAGAATAAATAGTTAATGTCCTCTTCGATTTATTCAAAACAACCTTTGTAGTCAATTGTAAATTCATTGGAAACTTTGTTATCACAGTAATTTTCTTTGTTATAAAGGACATTAGTTATTCACCTATTTACATTAAATTTGGGAATATTTCTAATCACTGTTGTCATCACCCTTATTTATCAATTGTTATAAATACGACGATTTTACATTTTTGTAAGCATTCCAATATTTAATTCTGCATAACATACTCAACTTTATATACTAAATTGTAAATCTGATGTTTAGTTAGTGTTAATATACAAAGACAAAAACTTCTCTTGATTATTATTGATTCCTGAAAGTTGTCAGCCAGTTGACATTACAAGAAAATTGGTGTCAGAAGTGGGATTTCCGAGAGGATTTCATAGAAGTTTTGTCAACGAAAAGTGATATAGAATTGTCTGGAATTTCTGGAAGGAAACTCTAGTAGTTGAATTTCTCCAGCCAAATCACCGACAACATTGTTCCTTTACTGCTTGAAGTTTGGTATTCGCTAGTCCAACCTTGGAAGTTCCATAGCAGCCACTCCTTCTTCCCGAAGAAATCACAGAGAACTGCGAACTGCCAGGACCTAAAGAGTTGGAAGACAAGACTGTGAATAATCCCGAATCATCGACGGTAGGAATAACCAGGAAGAATAATCATAGAAGATTATGAACTTTGGTACATACGTCATCATTTTGTAAGTTTTTATAATTTTTGTTTCTATTTGAGTATCTTTTATTTTGTTATGCCTTTATATCCAACACTCGATAAAGTTGAAACTAAAGAGGAAACAGAATCAATCACAATGTCAGTCTCTCTCGAAATTGTTAAAGACATGTTAATTAAATTCGACGGAAACAAATCAAAACTTTACGAATTTATAGATAATTGCGATAAAGCCAATAGCATAATAAAACCAGAATTAAAATCAATTTTATTCTCTATCATTGAAACCAAGTTGACAGATAATGCCAGAGCTTTAGTAAGAAATAGATCTTTTCTAAATTGGAGTGAATTAAGAAAATTTTTGTTAGATGCTTATGCAGAAAAACGTACCAGTAGCCAATGGCAATTAGAACTCAATTCGTGTAGGCAAAATCCGAATGATTCTGTTTTGTCTTATGCAAACAAAATTGAAAATTGTTATTTAAAATTAATAAACACACTAGATCCTAAATTAAATGAAGTTCAACGATCGGCTTGTGTAGACTTACTCAAAGAACAAGCTTTAAATGTTTTCATAACCGGTTTAAAAAATGAATTAGCAATTTTAGTCAAATCACAAAGACCAGACTCTTTGGAAACTGCTATTGCCGTAGCACAGGCTGAAGAACAAGAAATAAAATCCAAATCAGAAATTTTCAAATACCAAAATGTTAATAATTCATACACGAAACATTGTTCATTTTGCAACAAACCGGGTCATTCAAATTTTAATTGCAGATACAATAATAAATCTACACAAGGCTTTCGAAACATTAGACACATCTCAAATAATAATCAATATAACAATAACAATTACTCTAATACAAATCCACGATTCTCAGACTCTAAACCTAATTCGCAAAACTTTTCAAAATATAATTCCAAATTTTGCAATTATTGCAAGAATAAAGGTCACGTATTGAACGAATGTCGAAAAAGGAAATATAATAATGAAAAACGTCAACATAACTCAAATCCAAATAACAATCGCACAGAACCAAGCACACCTCAATCATCTTCACCTTCTACTTCCTCAAATCTTCCAAACCAACTTCAAACAATGTCTTTAAACGAACAAATTCCTCACGGTTCGGCGACGTCGAGGAATGCTCGTCACATTCAAGCCGAATTTCACTAATGTCAGTTACTACTTTCGTAAATCTTAACATAGACCAACTTTTGCAAGATACTAACTCATTTCTCCTAGATACAGGCGCTGACATATCTTTAATTAAATTAAACAAACTCCATGGCGACACTCCTTGTTTTGAGGATCAAAAAATATCTTTAAAAGGTATCGATTTCAATGGAACAAATCCAGTTCTTACCCTTTGCTACTGTTACCTAGATATTAAATTTAAGGATTACACTGTAAACCATTGTTTCCATGTTGTCCAAGATAATTTCCCCATACCATGCGATGGATTATTAGGTAATGACTTTATTCGTAAATTCCAATGCCACCTTAATTATGAACAAAATCTTTTACAATCTTCTAGTTTCGAAACTAGTTTACATCATATAGAAAACAATTTTACAACCAATTCAATTCCTAAGGCAATTCCAATTAATCAAGAAACAGATATTTTCCTAAATCCTAGATCAGAAACGATTGTTAAAATTAAAATTCTAAATCCGCACATCGAAGAAGGTATATGTCCAAATACCGAAATTTTAGAAAATGTTTTCCTTTGCCCCAGCATTGTTAAAGTAAAAAATAAAGAATATGGATTAACGTCTATACTAAATGCTTCCGAACAATTTGTAAGAATTAGTAAAACTGAAAGTGCTCGAGACCCTTTAATAAATTTTAACCAAACCTTTAATGTTAATCAAATACGTTCAAATAATAATAACGAAAATTACTCTACGGATAGATTAGAAAAGATTTCAGCCTTTTACGAACTGATCATCTAAACGAAGAAGAAAAACAATCCTTAATAAAAATTTGTCACGAATATAATAAAATCTTTCACCTGGAGGGCGATTCCTTATCACATACAAATGCTGTGAAACACGAAATTCATACGAAACCTTCACCACCCATAAATACTAAATCTTATAGGTATCCCGAAATTCACAAAAATGAAGTTAATAAACAAATAACCAAAATGTTGGAGCAAGATATAATAGAAAATTCTGTTTCACCTTGGAATTCACCTGTATGGGTAGTACCTAAAAAGCTAGACGCTTCTGGAGAAAGGAAATGGCGAGTTGTTATCGACTACCGAAAATTAAATGAAATAACAATAGGCGATTCTTTTCCGTTACCTAATATTGACGAAATCTTAGATCAGTTAGGCCACTCTAAGTACTTTTCAATCATAGATTTAACTTCTGGTTTTCACCAAATTCCTATGTCTCCATCAGATTCACCAAAAACAGCCTTCTCAACACCATCCGGGCATTATCAATTTAAAAGAATGCCTTTTGGATTAAAAAATGCACCCGCTACATTCCAACGACTTATGAATAACGTTCTTATGGGTATTCAAAATATCAGATGCTTTGTGTTCCTTGACGATATCGTTGTTTTCGCTGATAATTTAGAGAATCATAATAAACGTCTCATAGAAGTTTTCGATCGATTGTCCCAATTCAATTTAAAAATTCAACCTGATAAATGCGAATTCATGAGACATGAAGTCATGTATTTAGGTCACTTAATTACAGAAAATGGAGTTAAACCTGACCCAAATAAAGTTAAAACTGTTTCCAATTATCCGGTACCAAGAACTCCTAAAGATATTAAAGCATTCTTAGGACTTGCAGGATATTATAGGAAATTTATAAAAAACTTCAGTTCAATTTCTAAACCCCTTACTAATCTTTTAAAAAAGGACACTGTTTTCGAATGGACATCCTTACAACAACAAGCTTTCGAATCTATTAAAAATCATTTATGTACCGAACCAATATTACAATACCCTGATTTTTCCCAACCTTTCTACCTTTCAACTGATGCAAGTAACTTCGCAATAGGTAGTGTACTTTCACAAGGGAAACCGCCAAACGATCTTCCGATAGCATATGCTAGTCGTACCTTGAATAAAGCAGAAATGAATTATTCAACAACAGAACGCGAATTATTAGCAATCGTATGGAGCGTAAAACACTTTCGTTGCTATCTCTATGGAAGGAAATTCATTATTCAAACGGATCATAAACCTCTAACTTGGCTTTTTAACAATAAAGATCCTGGATCAAGACTTATTCGATGGCGACTAATCCTAGAAGAATACGATTACGAAATACAATACAAACCAGGGAAAATTAACAATAATGCTGATGCATTAAGCAGAATTCCTAACCCTATTAGTGAACAAAATACCCAAACCAACCAAGTACCCCTTCAAGTAAATCTTTTAAATTCAACAGATAGTGTAAGCTATTCAGATTTTTTAAAACAATCTAAAACCAACGTGATAATAAATAACGACGTAGAAGAAATTAACGAGAGTCTTAACTCCAATTCTCATACTCAAGTACACTTCTTTTCAAAGGATTTAGAACCTATATCAAAGACACAAAAGGAACTGGAAAATTTATATAAAATTTCAAGCAAAATTCAAGCTGAAAACATTGAAGTAGGCGAACTAAAACTAATAAAGGAAAACCATCCCATCATTCTAATATTCTACAAAGATCATTATTGGGAATCAACTAACTATGAAACTATTTATAACTTACTCAATAAATTAAAACAAACCCTAATTAAAGAAAAAATAACACAAGTAAGACTACCAATAATAGGTACAAAATTCGACAATCTAAAATGGTACAAAATTAGAATGATATTACGATTTATTTTTAGAGGAAGTAATATAAAAATTTCGATTTGTCATGACACATTAGTAGAACCAACATCCGAGGAAATTCAAGAAATATTAAAAGAAAATCACATAAATCCTATAGCAGGTCATACTGGATATCACAGGACGTATAATAGAATAAAACAATTCTATAAATGGCCAAAAATGCAGTCTGATATAAAGAAATTCATCAAGACATGTGAATCATGTCAAAAGAATAAATTGGTACGAAAGAAACATAAAAAACCGATGGAAATAACCACAACTAGTTTCTTACCTTTTGAAAAAATCTTCATGGATATAGTAGGACCGCTTCCTTTAACAGAAAAAGGAAATAGATTTATACTAACAATTCAAGATGATTTAACGAAATTTTCTAAAGCTTTCCCTATTCCTAATCACGAAGCAGAAACTGTAGCGAAAAATTTAGTTTCAAATTTCATCTGCAACTTTGGCATACCACAACAATTAGTCACAGACCAAGGGCGTGAATTCACTTCTGATCTTCTTAAACAAGTTTCTAAACTGTTTAAAATCAAACAGATTAATTGCTCAGCTTACCACCCGCAAAGTAATGGAGCCTTAGAAAGGAGTCATGCTACATTGTCAGATTACCTAAAACACTACATCAATGATAAACAAACAGATTGGGATGAATGGATTGAATTTGCTATGTTCAGCTATAATACTACTGTTCACACCTCTACAAAATTTTCACCGTTCGAACTCGTATTTGGAAATAAAGCTAATTTACCAACTAGTATTATTAAAACACCGGAATTTAAATATACATATGAAGATTATCTGGATGACTTAACACTTAAATTACGAAAATCTCAAGAACTAGCAAGAAATCATTTAATAAAATCTAAAGAAACAAATAAGAACTATTACGACAAAAGTGTAAATGATATTAGTTTTAAGAAAGGTGATAAAGTATATCTACTCAATGAACAGAGCACTCTTGGCAAATCAAAGAAATTATCCCCTAACTATACAGGCCCTTACGAAGTCATAGAGGAAAATTCCCCAGTGAATTACACCATCCAAATAAAAAATAAAAAAACAAAAGTGCATGCAAATAGACTTAAACGAGCTTTTGTTGCAGATACTTAGTATGGTGCCTCATCCGATGCTGCCATGCTTCAGAACCATATTATGTAACAAATATAAACGTATCTTCAGGTATATATTATGAAGTTATTCAAGACACCAAATTTTATGAAACCCATTGGAATATTTTAACTTATTTAGAATTGGATACATTTGAGCAAAAGTTAACCTTTCTCGAAAATACATTTGAAAAAACTAAACAAATCTGCCAACATGCCAAAATTTCAAATCTCACTTTCTGTCAAGCTAATATCAAAATATTAGATCAGCTAGTACCTTCCATATATCAGCAGGAAGAAACACTTAAAACACTAATTCACCATAAAAGAGAAAAACGAGCTCTTCTTAACATAGTAGGATCAGTTCTTAAATCTGTTTTCGGAACCCTGGACGAACAGGATGCTGAGTTTTATAACTTAGCTATAAATAAATGTAAAGAAGATGAAAAGCAAGTACTTAATCTTTTAAAACAACAAATACAAGTGGTTAAAACCACTATCACAAATTTTAATAATACCATCGTAACTTTAAATAATAATAAGATAGTTTTCGATAATAATTTTTCAAAATTTTCTAAATACGTTGAAGACCTGAATCAAAGATATTTCCACATTGAATTATCTCAAACCTTAGATGAACAATTCTCACTTTTGAACTTAATGCTTAATGAACTCCAGAACGAATATAACACCATTATTAACTCTATTCTTTTCGCCAAATCAAATATTCTCCATCCTATCGTTATGACACCTAATCAACTGATGAATGAATTAAGAAGGACCTTACAATATATTTCTAGTAGTACATCTTATGCTTTACCTTTAGAAGACAGTTATGCACATCAACTAATCAATTTAGTTAAAATAAAAATCCATTTTCACTCTAATAAAATAATGTATGTTATCTCTAATCCTTTAGTCAACAATGTCAAATATACCCTATACCATTTACTTCCTTTGCCTATTCTCAAACATCCAAACATTTTGTTTATTCTTCCCTCAGTAGATTATTTAGCTTTATCAGAAGATAAACACACATATACTACTTTAAAATCTCATACCAACTGTAATGACCTCAACAACATGTTAATTTGTCCAACCAAAAATCCATTCTTTAATACTTATAATAGACCAATATGCGAAACTAAATTACTCTTTCAAAATGAGCGAATTCCTTTCGAATGCGACACACGAATGTTAACTTCAAATATTGAAATATGGCATAAACTAGAAACTGGTAACCATTGGTTATACGTACTTCCTAAACCTACAGATGTCACTCTCAGTTGTACTCATCTTCCCATACATAATTTAGTTTTAAATTCTACTGGTTTAATCACTATAAACACAAATTGCAAATTATATACAAGTTCTACAACTCTTATTTCTGATAATACAAACTTCAAAAGCACCTTTAAAGCCATAGTTCCAAATTTTGATATCCCATTAGAAAATTGCTGCGAAAATAAAAAGGAACCTACTACTAATTTAACTGTCATTCCCTTAAAAGCCGTGAATCTAGACAAGGAATCCTTGACAATTGCCAGCAGTAAATTGGATCAATTAGAAAATCTTACTGATAAATTATCAGACTCTGAAACAAGTATTCCTATTCTTAATAATTCCTATTTTGTTTATTTCTTATGTACCATAGGTAAAATTCTACTTGTCTATATTATTTATCGAATTTACAAACGTTACCTTAAACCCAGATGTCAAAGTAACCACTGTGGTCGAATTACAAATATGTTAACTCTTAACATCAACAAAAGATCCGATAAAACCGATGTTTCTATAGAATTAGAGAGTCCCTCTTCAGAATCAGATCCTAGTGAAAGGTCGAGTCTGAGAAGAAGTGTAAGATTGGCAAAATTAAAAGATACTGTTTAACTGTTATACAACTTTGTTATATTATATTATTTTATAATTGTATTTTTTTTTATATACTCACACATTATATACTTTATTCTCATTATTTTTATTTTATTACAATTTATTGTTAATATTAAATGAATTTGATTTTCTTCACTGTATATGCATATTAAGTTGTAACTCATCATCTTATTGTAATCATTTTAATTAAAACACAAAATTAGTTTGTCTTTTAATTTCATTAAGGGGGGAGATGTAATGTATCGGTCAGTTATTATTAAATTCTCCTTTATTAAAATATATGTAACATTTTAACATACTGTATATTGTTTTGAATTGAGAACCGAGACATCATATCTCTTAGAATAAATAGTTAATGTCCTCTTCGATTTATTCAAAACAACCTTTGTAGTCAATTGTAAATTCATTGGAAACTTTGTTATCACAGTAATTTTCTTTGTTATAAAGGACATTAGTTATTTACCTATTTACATTAAATTTGGGAATATTTCTAATCACTGTTGTCATCACCCTTATTTATCAATTGTAATAAATACGACGATTTTACATTTTTGTAAGCATTCCAATATTTAATTCTGCATAACATACTCAACTTTATATACTAAATTGTAAATCTGATGTTTAGTTAGTGTTAATATACAAAGACAAAAACTTCTCTTGATTATTATTGATTCCTGAAAGTTGTCAGCCAGTTGACATTACATGTTTATAAATAATATTGGCTATACATTGGAAGAGCTGCAAGAAGTATCCTACAGCGGCGGAAAGGCAGACAGTGAACCTAATACACCCGTGATCAACACCCACAAAGTAGTAGATGATGTTTTTTCTGTAGCTCATGAACAGATGAAGAAGTCAGAAGCTAGCCTGATTCAAGAGCTATTAAGGTAGAATTTGTTTCGCAAGAAGTTAAAAAGAGTGTTTTGCGCAATTGCAAAAAATTAAAAGGCACAAAAATTACTATTGCTAACGATCTAACGAAAGAACAGCGAGAGACTAATAAACTTCTTCGGCAACATTTAACAATAGCTAGAAAGACCAAAACAAATTGCTTCATTAAAGGAGAAAAACTGGTTATAAATAATATTGGCTATACATTGGAAGAGCTGCAAGAAGTATCCTACAGCGGCGGAAAGGCAGACAGTGAACCTAATACACCCGTGATCAACACCCACAAAGTAGTAGATGATGTTTTTTCTGTAGCTCATGAACAGATGAAGAAGTCAGAAGCTAGCAACTCCGGAAACATTTTGAGTACTCCTAAAATTGGAAATTTTGAAAATAATAAAAGAGTAGAAGAAATAACCAGAAAAGAGGAAAAAAAACCTAGGAAGGACGAAATAAAGAAAAAAACCAAAACTAGTACCCATGTGGGTTATAAAACTCGTTTAAACTCACAAACCAAATACACTTTGTAAATTTATCATCTAGTTTTAGTATTTTTTTTTTAATTGTATCTCATTATTATTATTATTATTTGTATCTGGATATTGTATAAAATATGGATTCTTTCATCCGTAATGTCAACTATACTGAATTTTACACTAAAGTTTTGCAAACTGCTAATGAATATAATGATATTGTTAAAAATAAGGAATCAGGTTTTAGTATCTTTCATCAAAATATAAGGAGCATTGCCTGTAATATGAATCAATTTGAGGTTAATTTAAATATGTTTACTCAACATTTTGATATTATAATCTTAACAGAAACTTGGAATGTTTTAGACTTAAGCATGTATGCCTTGGAGGGGTATGATATTATTCATAGTGGGGGTAATTATAATAGAGCAGATGGCACAGTGGTTTATGTGAGGCAGCCCATCAATTATGAATACGAAATTAAACAAATTCACCACAGCACAGTTATTATTATCAGGTTGAACATCAATAATCTAAAAATTTCCTTAACATGTATTTATAGATCTCCATCTACCAGTGATGAGGATTTTGTTTTTGATCTTCATAGACACCTTACTGTGGCTAATGAAAACGCTGATTTAAATATTATAATAGGAAACATAAACATCAATCTTTTTTCACAGGATCAAGTAACAATGGATTACCTTAATATATTAGGTGAATTTGGTTTCGTGTCTGTAATCAATAAGTATACCAGATTGCCCTCAAAAACCTGTCTTGACCACGCTTTTGTTAAGGTTAGGGACAGGATTCTTAATAATTTTTGTAGCTCATATGTTTTGGACACCCACATCAACGATCATTTCGGCGAAATTTTATTTTTTTCTCAGCCAATCACTACTACAAGTTTAGGAGAGGTTTGGTTTAAAAACATTATCAATTGCAATAAATTAAAACGAAATTTAAAAGACCTGACCTGGAACGATTTATATAATATAACTGATGTGCAACATGCGTGGAACCATTTTTTAGACCTACTACTAGCACTTGTAGATGGTAGTAGTAGAAAGACTAAAATCACAAAAAAAAACTTTAAAAGAAAGGAATGGATTACTAATGGCATAATGAAGTCTATTCGTTATAGAGATAAGCTTTATAAAATCTATAAACTAAAACAAGATAATGCATCTAAACAAACATTTCTTACATATAGAAATACTCTAAACATGATAATAAGAAGAGCAAAGACAGATTTCTATTCGGAAAAAATTAAAAATAATGTGTGTAGTCCTGCTGATATTTGGAAAACTATAAACAAAATCACAGGCACTGCTCAAACTAAAAAAGATATTAAGGAAATTTGTACTGGCACCGATGAAACAACTAATAACAGTAGAGAAATTGCAGAAGTATTTGTTGATTACTTTACAAATATTGGTCCGAATTTGGCTAATCAGATTGTTGCGCCGGATATAAATTCTCCTACCAAGCGCTTTATTAGCAATGAAACAATGTACCTTCAACCTACAGATGAACATGAAATTAAACAAGTCATAAAATCCCTAAAACTTAAAAAGGCACCAGGCTATGATGGGTTGACCGCAGAAACGATTAAAGAAATTGCCTCAGAAATAGCATCTCCACTGACTTAGTTAATTAATTTATCTATAGAAAAAGCTTCATTTCCTACACAACTTAAACTTGCAATCATTAAACCTCTATATAAAAACGGTGATAAATCCCTTCCATCAAACTATAGACCGATTTCCTTAACAACTAATTTTACAAAAATATTTGAACGTATAATTAAAACACGACTAGAATCATTTTTCGCTAAAAATAATATAATTTCTAAGAAGCAATTTGGATTTCAAAAACATAAGTCAGCGGAGGATGCAATCGCTGAACTTACTAAAAAAATGTATACAGCTATGGATAAAAGTAAACCATCAATGGCCGTGTTCCTGGATCTTGCAAAGGCCTTCGACACTGTTGATCACCAACAGTTGTTAGCGAATTTGCGGGATCTTGGAATACGGGGTAACGTAAATAAACTCTTTAAAAACTATCTATCAGAAAGAGATCAATGCGTTAGTATTAGTGACTGTCTCAGTGGCAAGAAAAAAGTAAAATGTGGTGTTCCTCAGGGCACAGTTTTGGGTCCTGTTCTTTTTAATATTTATATTAATGACTTATTAGCATTGGAAAGTCAGGGGCAAGTGTTGAGCTTTGCAGATGATACCTACTGTTGTTTTTTATTCAGCCGACACCTGGGAGGAATTGAAGAGTTTGGTAGAGTTGGATTTGAAGAATATATTAAATTGGCTTAGCAAAAAATTATTAACAATTAATTACGCAAAAACAGTGTGTCTGCCACTAACTAGCTATAAAAATAATTTACCAACTTACAATACATTAAATATATGGGATAAGAATAAAAATATTGTCATCAACTGTTCATTCAAAGCGAAATACTTGGAAATAACTATAGACAGTCATCTGCGATGGGATGAACACATTAACAACGTTGTGAACACCTTAAGAAGTTTTTTGTATAAATTTAGATATTTGGCTAAAATCTTTGATCTAACCCATCTCAAAATGCTCTATTATGCGTTAGTAGAGTCCCGAATTTCTTACGGAATTTTGGGATGGGGTGGTGCTCCTAATGTTTACCTAGATAGAATTGAGATTATCCAAAAATGGTTTTTAAGAATTATTTTTAAAAAAGGTCGCTTATATGCCTCTGATTTACTCTACGAGAATTCAAGGGTGCTGGATCCCAAACAAATTTTTTTCCTAAAGATTGCTAACCATTATTTCAAGACCCCTGGTCTGCTAAAAAATGTTAATCACAGTTATGCAACTAGATCCATAACAAATAACAAATTTGAAGGTGCATATGCTCGTAAAAGAATAGGTCAGAACTCGCATTACTTTATAGCACCTAAAGTAATGAATAATTTACCTAGTGAAATAAAAAATTCTAAATCTTTAATACAATTTAAAGCTAGGGTTAAAAAAATTTTACAACTATCAGAAAGGTCATTGGTCAAAAATTTGTTTGACATTAACGTGTTTAACAATTAAATGTTGGATTAGTTTTGTGCCTTTTTGACAATCTGCGGGATATGTATATATTGTAAAGTTACGTTGATTGGACTGACATGGGTCACTTTTCCATCTGCTCTCATACTTTGTTATATATATCATCTTGAATCCATTAATAGTTATTACTATTTTATTTTTGATTTTACTTTTGTTGTTTGTTTTAAGTTAAAATGAATATAATATATGTATTTTACTTACCTCACATTAGGCCTTAAACCACAGACAGTCTTTGACTTTGTGGTAAATGGCTTATGTTTGTTTGCATAATAACTTTGTTTTGTATGTTTATTTTATGTATGCTATTTTCTAATCCTTGCAAATAAATATTATTATTATTATTATTATTATTATTATATTGTAATTTTCATGTACCTAGATATAGTCATTTTTGTAGTTTAATAAGTATTAATAAACGTTATTACTGGTAATTGATTATTTCAATAAATATTATGACCTCTGATTAAAGGAAGTACTTACTAAACCAAATTGTTCAAGAAACTTGACAACCTTGCATCAACTATTCATTTATAACTGACCATCGGATACACGAAAGCCCTTATCTACTAAGGATGCAATTTCGCTGCAACCTTTTTCGGTTCAGGTAACAATACCTTTTTCGGGATGCAATTTCGAATGGGCCTAAAAAAATACTGTTTATATTAGATTACCAATAAAGTAATATAAAATTGACTGTGCTAATAAATTTTACTTGTAATCTTTATTTTCCATTTACCTATTTTCGATTTGTGCTTCTTAGTGTTGCGTTTAAAAGTAGCGATCCATCGTTACTAATATAAAATTGACTGTGCTAATAAATTTTACTTGTAATCTTTATTTTTCATTTACCTATTTTCGATTTGTGCTTCTTAGTGTTGCGTTTAAAAGTAGCGATCCATCGTTACTGAGTCTGCTAAAATCCATGACAATTTTGAATTGATTTGATCTGATTTTTTTATTTCTCCACATCCTAATATTGCCCTGTTTATCGCAAATTTGCGACATATCCAGACAGATTCTTATATTGGAATGAATAGCATTGGTGAATCGCATTATTTTAAGAGAAGTTATTTGCGCCAAAATGCAGATTAACTATCAACTCTTAATTTTTCGCTAAAAAAATTGCTACTACTCATGGTTTTTACCAGTTTTTTTTAATTACACTAAATTTGTTAAGTATACGAAGTAATGCTGAATTGTTTAATAAATTATGACTATTTTTTTACAGAAAATAACTCTTTCGATGATCCTGATGACTCGCTTTGTGACCCTGTTTATTCTTATATTCAGTATTGTTTAGCAAAAATCAGGATGTTGTTTCCGTATCTTCAACCAATGATAATATGCACGGAAATTTTACCGCAAACGTTTGCAAAGAGAATAAAGAAGACAATAGCGAAAATACTTCGGTTTGCCATATTATGCCAAACGCTGACATAAGCATACGCATATGTAACGTTGATCAAAATGTATTACTTATAGATAAATCGAGGGGAAAGTAAGGTGGCAAAAAGGAAAACTTCTGTTTCTACTGCCATACCAAACAACAAAAAATTGCACGGCACCTTGAATTGAAACATGGAAGTGAAAAAGATGTGAGGTCCTTTTTAGATTTACCTCCAGGACATCCTATGAGAAGGCAACTTATAGGAAACATACGAAAAAGAGGAAATTTTATATACAATACAAAACAGGAATACAACGATGGAAAACTCATTGTATCTAGGCGACCGAAGCAAAGAAAAACGGCACCAGAGTACAAACCTTTTGCCAACTGTCAAGCATTTTTTTCAATAAAAACACTATCTGCGCATTATAAACTTTGCAGCAAAGGGGACACTTCAAATCGGCAGCAAGGTATTCTGTTTCTTAGCAAACAGATTCATGGTAGAGTGCATAGTAAAGCGTCGGAAGCCGTAAAAAAGTACATTATACCGAAAATGAGGGAAGACCATATCGTTGACATTATTCGTTACGATTCACTCATTACTATTGTTGCTAACAAAAATTGTGAAAAATATAGGCATCTCCGGCACTATGAAATGATCAGACAGCGAATGAGGTTGTTAGGACGATTTTTGGTTCAACTTAGAAAATATAATAATGACATTTCTGATTTTGCGTCAATATATGATCCTAAATTTGTAGATGATGTCATAAATTCGACGGCAAGATTTAACCCTAAAACCAGCAACTACACTAGCGTTTAACTTGGGTACATATATTAAGCAAAGTGCCAATAAAATGAAGAAAAACGCAAAAAACTTTTTAAAAAATTTTACGCAGGAAATAAACATTAATATTAACAGAACAGTGTCGGAATCACAACTTCAAATTAAACGGGCTAAGCAAATTGAACTTCCCAGTATGGAAGATATTAAAAAATTAAGAAATTATTTAGTTCAACTTCGAAATAAATCGTTGCGTGAATGCATTTGCGACGTAAATTTAAAAAATTGGATCAGTTTAGGGGAAGCTTCTTTAACAACATTACAATTATTAAACCGCCGAAGACCAGGTGAGGTGGAAAGAATCCTTATAGATGATTTTAAAAGCTATCAGAGAATGGATGAGACATGTAACTCTGATTTATACATGTCATTATCTAGCATTAATAAAAAGATTGCAAATAAATATGTTCGATTCGAAATACGAGGAAAACTAAATCGAAATGTGCCTGTTATTTTAGACGACAATACATAACAATGTATAAAAACAATTTTAAAACATAGAAAACATCTAGGAGTCATAAATAGCAATCCTTATGTGTTTGGAATTCCTGGAGGTCAACACCGGCATTTAAGAGCTTGCAACCTATTACGTAAGTTTTCTGTTGAATGTGAAGCATTAAACCCTGAACGTCTTCGAGCTACCCACCTCCGAAAACATATTGCAACGACCTGCATAACATTAAATTTGCAAGAAGATCAAGTTGCGGACTTGGCAAACTTTATAAATCATGCTGAAAAAATACACCGAAATATTTATCGGCAACCCATTATTAGTAGAGACGTTCTTGGTGTAAGTCAGTTACTAGAGGCGGCACAAGGTGGAGAATCGGACGATGATAATGACAGTGATACTGACAGTACCAAAACTTGGAATTGCGAAAACAGCTCCCATTTTGAAAGTGATAACAATGACGAAAATTTCACACAAAAGGAGAGAACCCTGTATTAAAAAGAGAAATAGTAAGTAAAGCAATTGAAACTTAATTCTTTAAACTTTATTTTATTTAAGATTTAAGATCCAATAAAGAAATGTTAGATTGTTATTTAATTGGTTCCAATAAAAAATTCTTTTACATTAATATAACAATAATTGTAAAATTTAAAATTTTGATTAAAAAACTAATTTACTGCTTTTGAATTAGTTGATAATATTTATTTTGTTTTTCTAATTTTGAGTCTTTTTTAGCAGGATCATTCGGTAGTGTAAAAAGGACGAAATGGACATCGGACGAAAAACAGATAGTAACCAGTGTTTTTAAAGAAAATTTTGAAAAACTAACTCTTCCATCACTCAAGCATATACAGGATGCCATTCAGAAATACCCTGGTTTGGGTAACCGAACTCCTCCTCAGATTAAAACATGGATTAATAACCAGCATAAAAAAAGGGAAGAAAAATATCATTTAATATTTAAGTAGTATTTATGTTAACTTAATAAAAATAATTTGTTACTAATTTAAAAGTGTGTTAATTTCAATAATTGAATGTAATTATTAAACGTCAAGAGTATACTTAGTACATAAATATCTGGTGTATTTATAGTTATTTTTTTGTGGCTATTATTAAATAGTGTTTTGTGCCATAGAATCTAATTAACCTTAACCGATAGTAGCCTGTTTAAGTTATATTTTTTCTATAATTTTACTACAAAATTTTTCATATTAACTAAAGTAATTTACCAATAAAAATAAACAAGGAGAAATCAACCCAATTAACATAATGCAATAAAAATAACAGGATTTTTTTGATTATATTTGGAACCAAGTTTAAACCATATAGTGTGGTAAACAGTTGTAATAGCTTACACAAAAGCCAGTTTAGTTAATTTTTATTTTTAAAAATAACAGTTAATAATTTTACCCACGACTCATAAGTAAATTGCCTATTTTTTAACCTATAACTCTGTCAGTACCTAAGTGTCAAATTATTGAGGAGTTGTGTTATAGTTTCATTTACTAAACTAGTGGAGTAAGTAAATAGAAACCTGTATTATTATGTTGGTTACCTACAGTTTTCATTAAATTAAACTAACATTTGACATTTCTTAGACAGAAGTGTCTGCGAAATCGAATACTTTGACAGCTTATGCCAAAATTTAAATTTTATAATTGTTATTTTGTTTTATACAAAACCATTTGGTAAGTCGTGGGTAAAGCATAGTACTTCACTCGAGGAACAAATTGCATATTTAGCTCGTTTCTTTAGCCCCTTCGCTCGCAAGCTTGCTCATGGGCCAAACACACTCGCTGTATAATGCAATTTACTCCACTCGTAAAGTAATATACTATAATATTAATCAAAGTTCAGACGTAAAGGAACAAAGCAATATTTAAAGTTCAATGGTAAAAAAAATTTCAGTCACAAAATAGTAGTTTACGTAACAAGTCCGAAAGTGGTCTTTTACTGGACGAGTAGGCAAATTGCAGGGCGAGCCATAGGCGAGTAAAAGCACTTTTGGGACGTATTACGTACAATATTCTTTTTAAAACGGGCATTTTTTTACCATAAACTTAATATTATTCAGTTTACATTTTTATAACAAGAACTCTTTATTAACTAATTTTAATTTTTTTTAACAAACCTTGCTTGGGTGATCGCTTTAACAATTTCATCTGGTATAATTTCATCTTCCATTAATTAACAATCAAATGCATTATTTTAAATATCCATTTTATAATTAATTTTACGTTTTCAACTAAACGTCAAAATATGTCAAGTTATTTTATAGTTTTAAATATATACAAAACTTGGTTACCATAGAATTGACCGCTATCTTAAACTAACTATTTTATTGTAAATAAGTCCGGTAAAAGCTTTTACCGGACTCATTTTTATTTTCTGGCCTTGTTTGACAAAATGCGATTTTCTGACCTAAAAATAAACCGGAAATTATTAATTTCGGAACGGTTTAAAAAAAATAGATTATTGATATTTTTCTAGTTGTCAAATTGATAGCTTCAAATATCTAAGTTTATTATCGCAGTTTTAATATTTATATTAAAAGCCATTAATAATTATGTATAGTTCTGCTATTTTTATAATTAGTTTGCATTCGTTTTTCTGTGCTAATTACCACTAACGCAGCCAGCTTTCAAATTTTCACTATTACAAATTATTCATTGGGATATTTTATAAAAGGTAATACCACGAGTCCTTAAAATTTTATCGATAGATTTTTAGTTTCCACGAAAACTTTTTTATTTGGCAAAAATACGAAAACAAACTGAAATGTGATAAAATCACGAGTCCGTAGGACGAGTGATTTTATCATATTCAGTTTGTTTGAGTCTGAAAAATAAAAATTTATGTAGTAAAATATTACAGGACGAGTGGTATTTAAGAAGATTATTTTTTGAACCATTCTGTACAAAAACTACTTTGTTTAAAAAACTTCCTAGAACAACTTATATTTCATAATTAACACAAACGAAATGCCGTTACTCCCCCTATAAACTTATTCTGTACACTAGATAGTATTGACAGTTGTCAGTTGTCGTGAGCGTCGTGAAACCAGGGTTATAATTTAAATAAATATTTATTTTTATACCTATTTATACAATTATATTATTAAAGAGAAAATTACCAAAATAAAAATTATTAGGTAAGTATATCTATTTAAAGTTTACCTACAAGACCACATTTGCCTGTAGGCATATAAAAGTTTTAAATGCATGCAGAACCAGGAAGCAGGTTAGTTTTAAAGTACCTACATATTTGAGTTTTCATTATCGTTTAGATGAATTGAATTGTGATAATAATAATAACAAAATATATTTCAGAATATTTAGATAATATAAATGAATGTTGATTTATAGTAAGGTACTTATAAACAAGAAAATTGATTGTTCAATATTGTTATTGAATTTTTGACAGTTCTATAATTTTATCAATACTAGTAAAACCACTAGTGGTTTTATTAATATAAACCGGAATGATTGGGTAGATTTAGCATAAGACATTAAAGATTTAGCGTTTTCATTGGACGAAATCACAAAGCTGTGATATTTTGACAGGAAAATCGAAATATGTGCCATGTTTTGCACTTACATTGAATCTGGTTTGTGAAAATGCTATCAAAAGTACTAAAAATCTACAACCATTCGTTGAAAAAGTTAGTAACATTGTTGTTTGGTTCAAACGGAGTGTGTATGCCAGCGATGAGCTTCGAACAGCTCAAAAAGATAAGGGGGTTCTAGAAGGGACTATTTTAAAAACAATTTTAGACGTTAGAACTCGCTGGAACTTAACGAATTAAATAATTCCTTAGGCTTGCACCTATTATAGGAAATATTGTATAAGTATTTTATATTGTAACGTAAATGTAAATGTAACTGCTCCAAAGATTGTTAATTCTACCTAACTTGAAGAGTTGAAACAAGTATGTCAACCACTGTTTTCACTAGAACAAACAACAAAAGAAACGATAGGACAGAAATATATTACTTTAAGTAAAGTAAAACCAATGATAATGTGTTTGATAACACAATTTAAAATTTTTAAAGTAAGCCCAGGCATCACTAAATGCAAAAATATGCAATTTTAAAAGAATTAAATAAAAGGTTTGAAACAGTAAAAAAGTGTTTTTTGGTCCTCCGTCCAGAAACAATACTATTAATTACTTCAAAATCGTCCGGAAAATGGCATTTTCCGGCCTAGGCCGGCAAAGTAGCTTTTAGATTATCTAAAGAGATGGCGCTATGAGTTTAAATTTTAAGTCACCAAAAATACATAATAAATATAACTTTTAATTAAATTTAATTAAAAACAACGTACAATATACTAAACTTACCTATAAATTTTTCTAAATGTAAGCAGGATTCTAATTTACATTTAATTTCTCTCACAACTTGTATTATAAAATTTGACATTTATGTCAATTTACAACTACTTATCATTCGATTATGGATATAGTTCATTGTCTCTGCTATTTTTATATAAAATTATTAGATATTGATTTTAATATTTTCAATATAACAATTTTCCCTGTGCTGCTTATTAGCCAGAGATAATAGAATTAATTAATTAATTTGTCTATGTTATTAGCACAGTATTTGTATGTATAAAAATTAATTACCAGCTGACATTTTGTCGGCTATCTTCTAGTCAGTGGTCTTAGTTCAGTTAGCACAAGCAGTCAAGTCTTGAACATAACAGAACTTTTGAAAATATTAAAAATTAGTCGAACCAAAAAATAGTGTGTGTTACACGTCCGGAAAATATTTTGCAAGTGCTCGTATTGTTTCGCCTCGGTGCTACGCACCTCGGCTACACAACTTTACTCGCTCTTGCAAAATGTCATTTTCCGTACTTGTGTCACAAATAACTATTTTGTTGGCTGCGTCTACAATTTTAAACCTCCGTTTCAAAAACATTCATTTTAAAGATGCTATTGGGTTATCAAATATTCTACGCCACATAAGATATAAAATCGTCGGCTTCGTCAAAACTTTCGAAAAAAGTAAAAGAAGAAGAACAAACTTTTGATTTATGGGCACCACATAAAAATTTTTGCCCACAAAAACTCAAAGGAAAAGGTAAAAAATTGGATAAACTAAACCAGTTCCTGTAAGAAACTTTGGAAATGTGAGATGAGATGAAATTAGTTTATCCTAATCTTTATAGAATAGCCCAAAAAGGCATCTTAGCCACCTCTGTTCCTAGTGAAAGGATTAAACTTAATTTAGAAAAAATTCATTTGAAAAATATATATAATCCATTTGAGTTGGAAGATTATGAGTTTAAAAATCGTTTTCGCTTGTCCAAGTTATTAGCGAAAGACTTAATAAAGGAACTTTTACCCTGGATGAGAAATAGTAACAGAGTTAAAGATCTAACACCTCAGTTACGTGTTTTCGTGGCATTTTTGGTTACTGATAGTTATCAAAGAGTTTTGGGTACACGCCACAATCCAGCTGTAGGTCAGCAATCTGTGTCCAAGAGTATAAAGAAAGTAGTATCTATTATTACGGATAATTTAGCTCATAATTATAAAGTTTTCAAGGACCAACGAAAAGAAGCAAGTTGGGTTTCCACCAAAAACTTAATTTTCCTGGTGTCGCTGCAATTAAACATTTTAACTCAAGCCTAGGAAAAGCATAATTATTTAAACAGGAAAGGATTTTATTCTATAAATATGCAAATGGTAACTATGCGAAAGATATTCTGCTCTATACGTAAACTATAGTGAATTCTGTAAATTGTGGATTTGTGATACAAATTTGGTTATCCTTGTTATAAATCCTCAACATGCTGGAGCAACTCACAAACCTTTTGTATGGAATAACTGACAATTTATCGAGAAATGGAAAGAAATTACAGGAATGGGGATAATAGTTCTTGGCTTCTGGGAGATTCGGGATACCCATTGCAACCTTGGTTGATGACTTTAGTTTTAAATGCAGTTCCTCACACTCCCAAAAGCCGCTATACTTCTGGCCATAGTACAACAAGAAATATAATTAAGAGATGTTTTGCAGTACTAAAACAAAGATTTCGGTGATTACTAGCTGAAAATACAATAAGGTATAAACCAGAAATGGCTGCAAAAATTGTAACACCTTGCTCAGTTTTACAAAATAAATGCTACACACTGCTACACACTGCTACACTCTGCTGCACACTGCTACGCACTGGTCTAATGCTATGTTGCCCACTGCTACGCACTGCTCTGATGTCTTACGACATGTTAACGACTGTTTTACTACTAGTTAACGACTGTCTGACGACTACCTTACGACTAGTTAATGACAGGCTTACGACTGCGCTACGAAGGCGTCCTGATTGATAACGGTTATCATTTGATATAGATGGCAATCGTTTTAGGGTTTAGACATCGTTGTAACGTTGGGGTAGTCATATCATTGTAACTTGAAAGGTTTTTGCAAGTTGTATAATTAGGTAGGTATGACTTACAAAATTCTCTCTTAATTAAGTATTTTTCCGTACATTAGGTTTAAGTTTTTACAACATAATAAACAGATGAATGTATTGAGCATGAAAAATATTTATAATTTCTGGTAACTTAAGGACTAAACTTTTATGATATGAATACAATAATAACTTGGTAAGTATTATGGAGTAGGGGGCTGGGGTATAAAACCAAAGTAGGGTTGACAATTATTTTAATTGAAGTTGGAGCTTCAGTGCTAAAAGGTTATAGTGACAGTTTCAAATTTCTTTTTAAAAAAGTTTTCAAAATCGTAATGTCGAATTGTAAACGAGGCGGAATCAAATTTATTCATGAAGGCTTTGCCTATGTATTTGACAAAGCTAGTAAAGCAGATACTACGTTGAAATTCTACCGCTGCGAACAGAAAGACCGATGTAAGGCACGAATTCATGTTCAGAACAACGCTGTAACAAAGTTCTTAAATGATCATTCGCATGAGCCCACTTCTGCCAAAATTGAAGATGATGCTGCTAAGAAGAGAATTAAGCAGGTTTCTGAAAGTAGCCGAGAGCCAACTGTTCAAGTCATAAATCAATGTATTAATAACTTATCGCAAGCAGCTCAAGCATCAATGCCAGACCAGAGTGCTATAAGAAAAATCATGAGAAGAAAACGTCATGAAGTTCTTGCTCCGCCGCCAGCACCAACGTCAACGATTGATCTTGTTCTACCAGAACCAAAGCGTTACACCACCATTGATACCCATGGGGAGGTTGAACAATTCTTGCTCACCGACAATGGTCCCAGAGAGGACAGAATTTTGGTTTTTGAACGTCGTAGCAATCTAAGGTACTTGCAACAAGCCGAGAACGTGTACATGGATGAAACATTCAAATCTTCCCCGCCGCTTTTCGCTCAGGTAAATATTTGTTTTTATAATATTTAGTTAATTTATACGTAAAATTTTATAAAAATTAGTTTATTCGTTTTTTTTATCATTTTTTTGAATTTTTAAACCCCTTAGAAACCCCACCCAATGCAAAATGAGTTTATTATTTTATGTAAATATTTTTATTAATTTTTGGTTCAATCAGGTATTTCCTCCTTTTTTTTTAAATCTTTTAAATTTTTTAAAATCTCCTTCCCATGTTCCGATTTCTCTCTCAAACAAAGGTCCTTCCAGTTTACTTATAAGTATATAAAATTTTATTCTAATCAGTTTATTGGTTTATTTTTTTATTTTTTTACGTATGCTTATGATTTTAATATTTTGTAAAATAAACTGTGTTTTTAAAAATCAAGGACGAAAATTTTTGCCACACTAGAGAGACCTTTTTAATCACACATAATAAAAAACTCATTGGCCTACGTTAAGGGGGTCTTTCGGAGATTTGTAAATGTAAATTAAAAAAATGTTTTAAAAATTTCATAAAAACCTAAAAAAATTCATAAAAAGGGAAGAGTTACTTCATACACTTGTTACAGAAATAACTGTTGTATAATATATTTATAACATATGTATTTGTTTTAGGTATATCTTATACTGGCAAATGTTTACGGCGGCGTCATCCCAATTTTGTATGGTTTGCTCCCTAATAAAAGACGGCAGACTTATAATGAATTCTTTCGGATGATAAAAGATGTAGCTCCAGATTTTAAACCCAAGAGAATATTCTGCGACTTCGAGATTGCCGCTATCATAGCTATAAAAGAGCAGTTTGCAGAAAGTGCCATATCTGGATGTTTCTTTCATCTCTCACAAAATCTCCAAAAGCACATGGCCCAGTTGGGGTTAAGAACACAATACAATAACCAAGCCGACTTTGCCGTTCATATAAAAATGATTTTAAGTTTGGCATTCGTTCTAGTCGACAGAATTGACGATGCACTAGATCAACTTTATCGTACACTTCCTCTTAAAATTCAGGAGCTCTTAAATTATTTTGAAGACAATTATATTGGAAGACCCAATAGGAGAGGAGGTGGAAGGCGTCCAGCATTGTTTCCACCAGAAATGTGGAACCTTTATCAAAGAGTTCGAGATGGTGTTGATCGAACCAATAATCATGCCGAGGCTGCCAACAGGAGATTACAACATGAATTGGGAATGGATCATCCAACAATATGGAAATTTATTGATGCCCTTAAGAAAATCCAAGCCAGACAGGATGTTTTTCTTGAACGATTGGTTGCTGAAAACCATCCTCCCAGCAAACTGAGAAAATATGTTCAGAAAGACGAGTGGATCGAAAGTCTCGTACTAGATTTCGTAAAAAAAAACTTGCTCGATTTTTTAAGGGGAATCGCATATAATTTTGAAATGCAACAGAACTAAGTAGTATAAATTTGTACATATTTGTATATATATTTTTTTGATATAAAATTAAGGTAGTTCTTTGCTGGAACTGGTTAGGAAATCTACAATAAAATGGGTAATGTCTTAGATAAAACTTATATAAAAACTGGTTCTACTTTCAACTATGTGAGGTTAAACCAATTAATGTTGTATATATTATTTAAAGTAATGATGTCTATCAAGTTTTCTTATAACGGGGAAAATTATTGATCCTTGAGGGCTTCCATTGCGTGCGCTGCGAAAACGGTTCAAGATACCAAAAATATATGTATAAAAGAATCATTTCTCCTGAAATGATCTAAAAAATGTCCGCGACAGTATATGTCTATCTTTTAAGATTAACTCACTAGAACCGTTTTTATGGTAATCAAATTTGGTCGAAATTAATGCATTATTTCTTAAGAGTTGTATCAACGTAATAATATTAATCTATATCCAAATAAATGTGTTGTTGATTAAGAGTATTTAATTGTGAACAAAATTGTATTTGATATCGCTTAATTTCAATGAACATCTTAGAAGTTATTACAATTTAAAAAAAAAACTATGACGCCACCGTTAGGTGGCGGAGTTATCATCTCATATATTTAAATGAGATTTTTTTACTAAATTAAGTACTATAAAGCCACCGTACGGTAGTGCAGTAAATATCTTATATAAAATATCTAATATATAAAAAATCCTTGAAAACTAAAAAAAAGCAAAATGGTAAAAATTTGAAAAAATGAAAAATGGAAAAAAGACACGACAGTGTTATGCGGTACAAAGTCCGTCGGAACAGCTGGTATAGAATAAAGAGTATCAATAAATTTGTTTTTTGCTTATATTTATTGTTTTAAACCCAAAAAGCAGGAAAAAATAATAATAACATTGAATATATTTTTCTAGTTTGGTATTGATATAAATCCGAATCCTAGTAGGAGCCGAATCAGCCGGCGCCAAATCGGCCGGAGCCGAAACGGACGGCGCCGAACCGACCGGCGCCGAATCGGCCGCGCCGAATGGGCTGCGCCGAATAGTACTAGACTCATATAAATATATATTTGTATTTTAGTAATAGTGAAATAAAATAAGTTTTAAAAAGTGCATTTTTCTATTACAACACCTGACATAAATTTGGTGTCAGAAGTGGGATACCATTAGCAATAGAAGAAATCGTTTTTTTTTTGGTATCGAATAATATCCAGTTGTGCAAAAAATCTTCGATTCTTTAGAGACGAAGAAACACAGTAGTTGCGAAAAACCTTGCGATTTCTTCAAGTTTCAGTACACGTAGCTTCAAGGTATAGCCAACTATACTCAGCACTGTTAGAAATACCCGTAAATTTACATAAGGTGATTTTAAATACCGGTACTTTAATTATTTTTCCAAGTACTTATGTAGTTTAAATTTACTGTAGCCACTATTTAAATGTCATTTATATCACATTCGTACAATAACTTTGCAAGACACTTTTAAAATTTAGAATAGAATACACGTAATTTTAAAGTGTAGAATTAGCGGGTTCGCACACCTGAGCAATAAGCAACTAGCAACATGCAATAAGCAATATTATCGCCAATGTGTTTTTACATTCTATTTTTGTTGACTGTGCACACCGACGCAATACGATATCGCTATCGCCTTTCTAGAGCACGTGCCGGTTGAAAAGCAACTATATTGCCCACGATTTGGCAATATTTCATTCATCAAGCAGTAGTGAACGAAAAAACCGAACCGATTTTTTACAAAATGTTAGACGATCCAGCACTTAATATCAAGTTTGTGGAACTTGTTGAGAAATATGAATGTATTTATGATTATCGACGACAGGATCATAGCAAAAGAGATGTTGTGGAGGAAGCATGGGGTGCAATTGCAAGTGAATTAAAACTATCTGGTAAGTATTTTGCAAGCATTTATTTTTTTTTAAACAATATTGATTATACAGTATAGTTATCTTGCCATGGTAAGGCGTTTTCTGGTTTCAAAGAATATGATTTCAAGTAATCACGTAATTGATAAGGAGATTTTGTATTTGTTGATAAATTATGAGCACGTAGATTTCTATATAAGCAGTTTTTTTTTGCAATCTGTGAAACTGAAAACGTGCCCTCTCTGAGTTTTATAAAGTTATAGAGAACACAGACAGGCACTTTTAATTATTGACTCTTCTTGACATAATATTGGCCTTTGAAAAATTTCAAATTTGGAAGTTAACATTCCGAATGCACATTCTATACTTTTTCGTCCCCTTGATAGTCTACAATTAAATATTCGTTTTTCATTATCAAGAACCCTTTGTGGGTATGGTCGCATTAGGTTTCTTTTTAAAGGGAATGCCTCATCTTCCACAAAGTAAAATGGAAAATCGAGCTTGTCATTTGGCAATGGTGTTGCCACCGGAATAAAGAGTTTTTCCTTGTCTAGCAATCTTTCAAGAGTAAAAGAGTCGAAAACGGCACCGTCACTCATTCTACCTGCTTCCCCGACATCAATTGTTATAAATATCCCATCAGCATTGGCGCAGGCCATCAGAACCACCAAAAATAACTCTTGTAATTATAATAATGCGATCCAGTCTTGGAAAATTTATTAATCGGACAATGCTTCCCATCGATTGAGCCTATGCAGTTTGGAAGGTCCCATAATTCATAGTATCGTTGAGCTGTTGATTTCCAAATTGCTTCTGTTGGAACAGGCATATATAGTGGTTGAAGAACATTCCATATAGCCTTTGTACATTCTTTTACTAACAATCCTTTAGTAGTGTCTCCTCTTATAAATATATGCGTGAGCGCTTTGAAACTGCATCCTGTAGCCAAATACCTGCAAAAATTTTCTGTAATTAGATTTCTTTTTCAGTTTCTCAATGCAAAGAAAAATGGAAAAATCTTCGGACGGCATTTTCGAGAAGTATAAAAAAAACACCATCAGGAAGCGGAGCCAGAAGAATTAAAGATTATTATTTAAAAGACGTAATGCAGTTCCTTACGCCTTTAATGAAAGCCAAAGCGCAACAAAGCAATTTATTTACAGACACAGAGCCAATTTTACAAGAAAGCAGTGACTCAGATGCAGAATCCACCAATGAAGATCATCCTGAAAGAGAAATTATCGCATCTGCTACAAACAGCCAAGAGAAAGAAACATATATTATAACTACAGCAAAAAAGTCAGAGGAGAAAAATGAATCCACTCACGCCCAGTGTTCGGATAATGCAGGCATTCAACCAATGAAACGACGAAAATTTTTACCAGATACCCTTCATGAAGTTGACAAGTGTTTTATAGAATATTTGAAGTCAAAAACAGGTTCTACAGTAGACAAGAACAATCCAGATTTGGAATTTTTAAAAAGTTTACTCCCTGATATTGCAAAATTAAACGATTATCAAAAGAGGCAGTTTAAAAAGAGAACCCTTGAGACACTAGATGAACTGTTGTGTGATAATCCATTGCAAAACAATTTATTCGTAGAAATACCAACCCCTAGCCCTGCTTATTCCAACTACTCAACTAAATCAAATGCTTCTAATTACACAACTCATTCGCATTCAACAACAGAATATGGAGAAGGACGGGTTTCATCTGCAGCAACATTTATTCAGAATTTTTCATCCAACATGTCAGTTGAGGACAATAGGAATTTGTCTTAAAGAGAACTATAATATATTTTTTTATATTTTTTAGTTTTTTCAATAAAATACTGTTGTTATGTATGTTTTATTTAATTTATCTTACCTTAATGTGATTAAAAGTTGTTCCTGTGGGCTGATCGCATATCTGTAATTGATGTCTTGTTTAGTAATATGAGGTGCTATCAGCTGAACTAACTTTTCAAAAGTACTCGGACTTATTCGGTAACAGTTTTGAAACTGTGTGGGATGCTTCTTTAATTCTTAAGCACATATATTGGCTCCATGTTTACTCAGCGCTTCAAATGCTGGATGAATGCAATATCGTCTCCTTTTTCTTTTCTTTCTTTTTAACAAGTGCCCAACATTATCACTTCGTCTTCATCAGACGACATTTTTAACAAGTGATTTCTTATTGCTTTGGTGTCCGAAGTACAACAAAATATGTTGCCTGTTGCTTATTGCTTGTTGCTAGCTGCTAGTTGCATATTGCTCCGGTGTGCGAGCCCGCTATACTAATTTTCGAAAGATTTCATACATAAATTTTAATGCAAGCGGCCCACGGACCGTACGTTACTCATCCCTGGCATAGTTTATTGCCATACTCAAATGGGCCTGCGGCTAATGCTAGAAATTTTTATTATACATTTGTATGAATATTTGTTGTAAACTAGAATTTCCAAATGTTGGTTTTCAGTATTGGTATGTTTTAAACTTTATCAGTCTATTACAGTGATGCTAAGAAAAATGCCGACAGAGCATGTTTTAAAAGTGACACTACGAACCTTTTTCTTAGAGTACAAATTAAAACAAATTATCCTTTTTTTACCCAAATTTATAGGTATTTATCAGTTTTAAAAATCAGATTTTATACCTATTTGTATTGAATTGCACTATTGTATTACTAACAAAATATTATATAAAGTTCATTTCACAATATTTCGTTGACTTGGTACCTGCTCTTAACTGCTCTTAAGGGATTACTAATAAAAGGTGGTTAATATTTCTTCGAACTTTGGCCGTAAACCGGTGAACTATTTACAGAAAGGTATTATTTATTTTTGTCCAGGAAGATATATTTTGGATTTTTTATTTTTCAGGTAAAATTTTAAATTATTATTACTGACCATCAATAGTAAATCATTAGTAAATGATTTTTGATTTTCCTAATTATCTTGGAAGAGAAAGTGGGAGTTTCGGGGTAATTTGTTTTTAAAATTCTCTCCTAGAATTTTAGTTTGTACTAAACATTATACTCTGAAAGTAATCTTGTGTTTATAACTAAGTATGTGGCGTCCTTGGGCAAAAAAAGTGCATTTATCGCCGGATGCGAAACAAATTGTGAAAAATGTGTTTGAAACATTGAATAATCGAGGTTATAGTGTAACCGATGCAGCAGAAGAAACATGTAAGTTAACCAAAACCCCAATATCCACAGTAAAAGATATTATCAATAAGCCAATAAGTAAACGAAAAAAACGAAGTGACGTTAATAATACCAAATGTGTTGATGAAATACAAAAAGATATAATCCGACGAACGATATATGTCCTATACCAAGAACAAATGATACCAACCTGTCTTTAATTAAATTATTTTGGGAATACCTAAATAGCCCAGGTAAACAATAGTTTTTCGGATTAGTATTTGTTTATCTAACTATCGGTTTGGTTTTTTCTAAATTATTTATATAATAATATAAAATTTAAAACTGCAAATCATTAAATTTTAATCCAAAATGGAAGATGGAATTTTTGTATTTTTAATTTAAAACTAAACATTCAATGACGGAAAAAGTTCCGCAGAAAAAAGTTCTGCGGGAAAGCGAAGTTTCGGTTTTTTGTCCATGTTACTTTCAATAAGTACCATATACCATACGGTACAAATACAAAATAATAGGGTTCGGTTCAGTTAGTAGAATTACTAATTATTATAATCTCATTTAAATCATTTAATCTCTTCAAATTACTTTGTACACTTTCTCTAAGAATTTTAAGGATGGCAATATTTAGAATAGATTAAATTAATGGATATCAGTTGAGCCTTAATCAATTATAAATATTGCTATCGTTAAAATTTGTTTAAGTGTAATTATAATAATTTCTAATTATACTAACTATTATCTCGCATAAAAGCCCAGCAAATTTGCATTTGCATTTGTACCGTGTGGTGAATGTTCCTTCTGTGTTGAAATTATGGAGCTTATTAAAGTAACATAAACAAAAAACCAAAACACTGCTTCGCTGGATCTATGACAGAACTGGTACTAGTCATGTGAGCTGGCGTTGTAACAAACGTAAATCATTTAAGGTAAGACATTAGTAATAATTAACAGATTTGTGTTTGTTGCATTTTATACAATTTTTTTCGTCTGTTATAGTGTAAAGGAACACTTATTTCATCTTCAGAGAACGACAACCCAGGTGCTAACAATCCATATAATCATCCAGCCGACGAGGACTCCGTCTGCGCAGAGAAAAGGGTTCAGGTGATGAAGAAACGAATAAAGGACACTTTGGCGAAGCCTTTACAAATATTCGCTGAAGAAGTGCACAAGTTGAAGGATTCTGTTAGGAATAGGATAACGCCAGAAGAACACGTGAAACGCACTCTTCGGAATCATAAGGCAATCGGGAATCCCAAAAACCCTGCTTCGCTGCAGGAGTTATCAATTGAAGGTAATAATAATAAATGTGGTATCTGCTAGCTGCGTCTAGGAAAGACTTAATTTATATAATGTACATGATATTTCTGTAAGAGGTTGCTTTTATCACCTCAGTCAGAGCACATATAGAAAAGTGCAACAGCTGGGTATGCAGAATCAATACCTTTAAGATCAGGACTTCAGCATATTTGTAGGGATGATAGATGGACTAGCCTTTCTGCCGCTTGATAGGGTCGCCGAAGGAATGGATTTCTTTAGGAATCATCCTGGTGGAGACGTATATGGAGAACTCCTCGAGTATTTCGACCAGACATATGTTACTGGCACATACAGGAAAGTAGGTAACCAGGATGAATGTGTCCGTTTTCGAAGAATCCCGCCCCCATTTCCACCAAAACCATGGAACGGCCACGAGGCTGTTATGGCAAGGGAGGATAAGACCAACAACAGCACTGAAGGTTTGTCTTTTTAAATTTTAATTTATATTCTTTTAAAAAATATTAGTCTTATCCAAATCCATGTCCAAGAATTCGTCCAGCATACTCTAGACTGCAAGAAACATTGCGAACCCTCTGCATCGAATTCCAAGACAATGTTAGGGATATTGAGCAGTTCTTAAGGGCTGTTAGCCTCAATATTAGAATGCCCCAAACTGATTTTGTTTGAATTATACCTATACTATATTAACCACTTATTTCTAAATATAGTCTGTAGCCTTTTTTTAATGAATAAAACATTATGTATGAAACCGAACTTTTTGCACTCGGCACTTTTCCGCGGAAGATTTACTGGCGGAACTTTTTCCCGTGGCACTTTTTCCGCGAAACATTTTCCGGCGGAACTTTTTACTGCGGAACTTTTTCCTGGATTCCTAAACATTGATGATTTTATGATGAACCCGACTTTTTAAATAAAAAAAGGCTATAAATATTTTCAATAGTTTTTTTTTTAATTTTTTTATGAAATTACACAAAAACCAACAAGAATTTCATTGAAAAACTATTATATTAATTATATAAAGTTATTTAATTTTAATTAAATTAATTTAACATTTCTGTTATAGGTTTCTCAATCATGTTTATTTGTCGATTTTGCATTTGTAGTGTCCCCTGTTCCCCTTTTTGATTATGTTTGTGTTATAATTAATATTAGTAAATAAACTATATGATCGTAGACAAGATTCCAACCAAATATTTAATTTAAGATTGATAATTTTTATTCCCAAGATTGCCGATTTGTAAATAAAGATAATAAACATAATTAGAAATAATTAGGAAGAATCAACCTTTGTCTCCGATAGTAAGAATTTCATTGAAAAACTATTATATTAATTATATAAAGTTATTTAATTTTAATTAAATTAATTTAACATTTCTGTTATAGGTTTCTCAATCATGTTTATTTGTCGATTTTGCATTTGTAGTGTCCCCTGTTCCCCTTTTTGATTATGTTTGTGTTATAATTAATATTAGTAAATAAACTATATGATCGTAGACAAGATTCCAACCAAATATTTAATTTAAGATTGATAATTTTTATTCCCAAGATTGCCGATTTGTAAATAAAGATAATAAACATAATTAGAAATAATTAGGAAGAATCAACCTTTGTCTCCGATAGTATTATACAGGGTGCGGCAGCATAACTGCCTTTTTTAAAATGCGCGCCATTCAGTTAGTTGATGTAATAGCGGAGTGCTAGTGGACTCGTTCAAGAGGGCTACTGTAAAGTTTTGTCCCGACACGGTTCAGTCGCCATCATACGTTGAAATAGTGAGGAGCCTGCCTTTGCCGTTGAGGACTACTTTTCAAGCGGATGTTCGGTTATTGCAACACAGCGTGCATTTCGGAATCGCTTTAATTTAGCCCCGTTGGCTCCCGTCCCAGATCGCAAATCAATTGTTACATGGGTCTCTACATTAAGACAAACTGCAAGTGCGAAAAAACGAAGAACTGGAGTCCCTCAACCCGTTAGATCACCTGAGAACATTGAAGCAGAGAGAGCGTCAATGTTGCGATCACCACGGCGTTTTGCGCCCAAACACGCATCTGCCCTTGGACTATCCGATCGTTCTGTAAGAAGAACTCTTCGTGATGAACTTCATTTTCATCCCTATAAGATGGCGATAGTGCAGGAACTTTCAAAACGTGACTTTAATTTTCGGATGAACGCGTGTGAGCTTCTTCTTGATGTCGTTCCCGAGGATGCTATTACTTTTTTTTAGCGATAAAGCCCATTTTCATTTGTGTAGGTCGGTTAACAAACAAAACATGTGCTACTGGGCTAACACCAACCCTCAAGAATTGCATCAAAAGCCTTTGCATTCACCGAAAGTCAAAGCGTGGTGTGCAATTTCCTTAGCTAAAATTATTGGTCCCTGGTTTTTTAAGCAAAATAAGGTTACAGTGAGAGTGAATTCGGACCGGTATGTAAACATGCTAAAGAATTTTTTTTTTCTCACGGCTAGAAGAGTTGCATTTGAGGGACACTTGGTTCCAACAAGACGGTGCAACAACACACACTTCGAGAGCATCGATGGCTGTTTTGAGGAAAAACTTTCCAGGGTGCCTTATCTCAATTAGAGGCGATTTGGAATGGCCGGCACACTCTCCCGATCTGTCACCTTGTGATTTTTTTCTATGGGGCTTTTTATAATCCCGTGTTTATGTGAACCGTCCAAGAACCCTACAAGTTTTGAAGACCAACATACAAGAAGAAATTGCCAACAGCACACCTGCTACGCTAACAAGAGTCATGACAAACGCCAGAAATTGGCTTACGCAATGTATGGAGAATGGGGGACGTCATCTAACAGATTTGATCTTTAAAACAATGTAAATAAAAACTTTAGACACGTACCTACATTATAAAAAATAAATAAATATTTTCTGATGCATACCATAGTTTTTATTGAGTTTTGAAAAGGTATGTTATGCTGCTGCACCCTGTAAATAGCGAGAATCCCTTTAGATAATAATTATTATTATAAAATCATTCATCATAAAAACAACTTATTGTAAATCATAGTAAAATTAAAAGTTAAGTGCATCAGTTTGTGTTTTCTTGTGTCTCCACTACAAAATTGGTGCCAAAAGTGAAGGGATTTTGTTGATTCCCAAAAAGAATTAGGTATAGCACATTGAAAAGCTGTGAAATAAAAGCTGTGTTGAAAACAATTCTGAATAAAAAATCAACTCCAGATTTATGCTTATCTATTAAAGCGTATCGGCATTTACTCCAGGAAACCTGCAAGGAACTTAACTGATTGTCACTTACTTCACCAAATCCAAGATTACAAGCCAGTTCACTAAACCAAGACTGATCTTTATATGACTTCTTCATTATACTCTAATTTAAACAAATTAAACGACATTGAAAATTAAACCAATATGTCTATCTCAATTGAAGTAGCCGAAAAAATGCTAACAAAATTTGATGGTAATAAAAATAAATTGGTTGAATTTATTAGAAATTGTGACATGACTACAAAATTAATTAAATCTGAATACGAAGACATTTTATTTGCAATAATCCAAACTAAATTAACCAACAATGCCGGTACCACAATGAATATTCGAGATTTTTTGAACTGGATAGAACTCAAAACTTATCTAAACGAAATTTATTTCGGAAAAAGAACATTGTCTTAATGGCAATTAGAACTAAATTCATGCAGACAGTCTCACAATAAGACAGTAGCTCTATTTGCAAATCGGATAGAAGATCTTTATGTTAAAATCATTAATTCATTGGACTTTCAATACACTAAAGAAGCTAAACAAGCTGTCATTCAAGTGATGAGAATTCAAGCTCTTCACGTATTTGTAACAGGTATTGATAAAGACTTATCAATCCTTGTAAAAAGTCAGATACCAAATTCCTTAGAATGTGCAATTTCAATAGCTCTTACAGAGGAGCAAGAGCACAGTTTAAAAATAGATGTTTCTAAATTCTAGAATATTCAATTTACTTAAAAATATTGCAGAAATTGCAACAAAACAAATCATAATACAGTTAATTGCCGATTTAATAAAACTATAAAATCCCGACAAAATCAAATTAGAACTATTCAGAATAATAATAGACAAATTTATCACAAGAACCCTAATAGACATCATAACCAAAGCATTTCTAATTATAATCCAAATTACAATAAAAGTTCCGATAAGTTCCAAAACTCGTATTCCTCCAACAATAATTTTTCTAAATTTTGTAATTAATGTAAAAAGGAAGGGCATTTAATAAATGAAGGCAGAAAAAAAATATAACGACAATAAATACCTAAATCCACTAAACTCAAATAAAAATCACAATTTTAATAACAATAATAATAATCGTTCTAGTGTTAATCACATTTCATCCGAACATGAAAATTCTTTAAACTCCCAGGGCTCTCAACAACCAGCGGATACGATGAAAAACACCCGTTTCATTCGAGCCGCATTTCATTAATTAATTTTTGTGTAACAACTTTTATGAAATTAGATTGTCAACAATTTATAAAAAATCAAACATTATTTTTACTAGATACTGGTGCAGATATTTCACTTATAAAAATAAAAGAACTCAAAGATAACACCAAATGTGGCGAAGATAATCAAATTTCATTAAGAGGAAATAGATAATAGCGCATCTCCTATCATGACTATCTGTTAACGAAATCATCCAACATTGCTTCCCTGTCGTTCCGGACAATTTTCCAATTCCATTTGATGGATTGTTAGGCAATGATTTTATAAAAAAGTATAAATGTAATATAGATTATGAAAATAATTTCATAGGAATCAAATCCAATCGAATTTCTTTATTCCATTTAAGTAAGCCAATTTACTTAAATGATGATTCAAATGATAAATCAAACTCAAAAATTCTAAATCCTTTTTGAAATTTATGAAATTTAGAAATTATACAAACAAGAAATTATTAAAATGACATTAAGGAGAAATTGAAAAAATGACACATCCAGTTGGACTCGAACCCACCATCACTGCCTTATACGCAGGCATGCTTTAACCTCTTAAGCTATTGAATGCTCAAGTGGTTAGGAAGCGAAACTAGGGGTAACTCAGTAATTCTAACGGACGTGACGTCATTCTAATGTAACGGAAACAAAACCTAATACAAAATACCTAACACGATTTCACCTACTATATTAAATAAATAATATACATATTTTGCTATTTTCGTTTTATAGACTTAAAGAGCTAAAAAGAAAAAGAAATTGTGAACGTCAAAGGGCATATTATCAGCGCCAGAAAAATTTGAAGAAAAATTAAAATGAGTGAGTAATCTATATACATACATTTTATTTTTGTTTTATAGACTTAAACAGCTAAAAAGAAAAAGGAAATTGTGAACGTCAAAGGGCATATTATCAGCGCCAGAAAAATTTAAAGAAAAATGAAAATGAGTGAGTAATCTAAATACATACATTCTATTTTTGCTGTGTAATTACACTATTAATACCTAATTATTTATACCTACCTATTATTTATACCTAGCTATTCTCGTTTTATAGACTTAAAGAGGTAAAAAGAAAAAGAAAATGTGCACTTCAAAGGGCATATTATCAGCGCCAGAAAGATTTGAAGGCAAATGCTGAACGTCAAAGAAAATTTCGTCAACGTAATGAAGAAAAATCTTACGTGGATAGGTAATTTCATTTAATGATATTTAAAAACAAATTGTAATATATGCCTGAATATTATTTAACTTTACGATTTCCTCATTTTTTTTCACAGGAAAACACGAAAATTGGACAGTAATGAAGAGAATGTCGTGCAATGTAGGGCTGTTGATAATATAGAAATTGTAACGCTACAAGAAAATCAATTCCACAGCCAACAACTTCAAATTTATGAACAGCGTAATGAATTCATTACTCCCGAAGTTATTCTACACAGGAACACAGCAATTCCTGGCGGTGTGGATTCTGAGTAGACCTGTGACGTCAACCGGCGCAGTACACAAATTTGTGTTTGAAAATTGTTGCAGCCCTTACTGATTCATTCTGGTCAGTCCGCCGTATACGTCGTATTGTCTCTTTAAATAGCGCAGTAAATTTTGCTTATTTTTAAATTATATTATTTAGTTTAGTGTATTTTAATTATAGCAGTTATTTAGATTAAGTAAAGACTTTAATAAACAAATTTGTGACAATATTTTGTTTAGTGAATTATTTTAATTGACAATAGGGTACGTATTTTAGAACATTTTAAATTAAGGTTTGTTATTATTATTATTATTATTTAGTTTAGTTTAGCAACGGGAAACATGAGTAGTTCCAAAAAAGGTAATAAAATTATCCACAGTCAAGCCCGACAAATTATATACAATGTATATCAATTTATGAAGAAGGAAGAAGAAGAGAAGTCCCTAAATATCCCTCTAAGTAATCTACAAGAAAGAGTAGCAAAAGCTTGTGATGTTCCTTCAACTTCGGTAAAACGTATTGTTGCTAAAGGCAATATGAAATCTCCTGGGGAACGTTTTAAATCACCTCGAAAAAATGTTAGCAAACCCTCAACTTCCAAAGGATACGTCGATGAGTTTGAGGAAGAAATAATTCGAAGAATTATTTATTCTTATGCTGCAATTCACAATAGAAGGCCTACTATGAAAAGAATTTTTAAAGAGGTAAAAAATGAAGAGGGTGTAAACTTCACTGGCAAAATTGACACATTTAGAAAGTTGGTCAAGAAAATTGGATTCAGGTGGAAAAAAACTCAAGACAACAGAAAACTGTTAATGAAGAAGTACGATATAAAGGCAAAAATAATGGAATATTTAAGAAAATTAAAACAGTATCGAGAAGAGGGACGACCAATTATATATTGTGATGAAACCTATATCCATAGTTCACATACCGTACCAAAAGCATGGGATGATGGTAAAAATATGTGTTTAAAATCGCCAGTAGCTAAAGGACAACGCCTTATTATTGTACACGCTGGAGGTGAAGCAGGATTCGTACCTGAGGCATTAAATATTTTTAAGTCTGGAACTAAAACCGGGGACTATCATGATGATATGAATAATAAAAATTTTGTTAAATGGTTACGAGAAAAATTCATTCCCAATGCTCCGAAAAAAAGCGTATTGGTATTAGACAATGCTTCTTATCACAATGCACTTTTAAAACCGATTCCAAATTTTTCTTGGAAAAAAGAAGCAATGATGAAGTGGCTCGCTGAAAGAAAAATTTTTTATATGGAAAAATCGACTAAAACCGAACTATTCACGTTAATAAAAACTCACAAGCCACTATGTAAAACTTACATAATAGATAAAGTTCTGGCTGAACATGATATTGTAACGTTGCGTCTACCACCCTATCACCCGGAATTAAACCCCATTGAAAAAATATGGGCATTGGTAGAACAAAGTAGCTCCTTGCAACGTTACTTTTAAATTAGATGACGTCAAAATATTAACAGAAAAAACATTTAGCGAGGTTACTGTTGACAACTGGAAAAATATTTGCGCTAATGTGTTAAAAGTGGAAAATGAATACCTAGAAAAGGTACACATTATGGATAAAGTAGCGGATTTGGTAATAAACTTAGGAGAAGACAGCGACAGTGAAAGTGAATTTTCAATTGATGAAGACGATGACGACTTAGGTTGCGAGCCACTACAATAAATGGTTCAGCTTTGGCGATCGTAGTATCAACATTGTTAGCGGCGATTGCTTCGAAAATTAGACCCAGTTTTTGTTGATTGCCATTATCGTTATCAGTTAAAAACAAAACAACAGATAAATATACAATTTTTATCATTAAATTGTGTGGAATTTTAAATAGAAAAATGGTATATGTTTAATTGAACAACTTCCACGAGATGCAAGGAACCAGTGACGGCCCGTCCGCAAAGGATCCACATAATTTTCAAGGTAACAATAATGTAAATTATTTTATACCACAATATCCATACAACATTCCGCTCCAAAATCAATGGCAGGGTCAAAGCCAGCTACAATCACACCAACCACAAGCTTTATTTTTTCAACAACATTACCCACAAATTGCATATGGTCAATCCCAAGCACAGACAACAAATATGTTGGTTGATCAAATGGCAACTGCTGCAAATTACACACAACCACCCATACAGTTAGCATACCAACAACCCACTACAGGTAATTACGTCCCTCAACAGATGTTTTTTCCATCAACATCGAGATATCCGGATTTACCAACGCAAAACACTTCCATCAATAAAGCATGCGATGTTCCTAAGCGAAATAATGAAACCAAACTGTCTGAGGAATCAAAAGAAAATGAACCAGATGTAGAAGAGCTCTACGAACCAAATCAATTCCAAACAATAAAATCACGGAGTAAACGCAAACGAAGCGGAGACAGCCCACAGAACAACTTGAAATCAGCAAAAACTATGACCATAAGTAACAAAGTTGAACTGAGCAATCGTTTTGATATACTGCAAGATACTGAGGGAGATCAAAACGAAACCACAAAAGACAACAAAAGTACCACAAAGAAAGTAAGCATTCCACCATTTATACTATACGGGGTGAATAAAAATGCCCCAAACCTGCTAAAGTTAATTGAAACAGTAACAACTGATTTTACATATCGCTTACTTTACGATAATAAAATGAAAATACAAGCCAATAGTGTTGAAAATTATAAAAAAATTAAAACACTACTGGATGAAAATAAGATTGTAAGACATACATACAAATTACCAGAAGAAAAACTTTTTCGAGTAGTTTTGAGAAACCTCCACCACAGTACAGACACCAATGAAATAATAACAGCGCTAAAAGAAAAAGGTCACATGGTCCATCAAATATTGAATGTCAGAGACAAACGAACCAAGGAGCCAAAAAACTTATTCTTTATAGACCTCCAACGAAATGAAAAAAATAAAGAAATCTATGACATCAAAATATTACTGCATGCAGTGGTTAGATTTGAAATGCCATATAAAAAGCAAAAAATAGTCCAGTGCAAGAGATGTCAGAATTATGGACACACTAGAAATCAATGTACACAGCAATTTCGATGTGTTAAATGTGCAAGACTACACGATTATAGACAGTGCACAAAGAAAAAAGAGGATGGTAAGCCACCCAAATGTTCTCTTTGCGGAGGAGCGCATCCCTCAAACTACAAAGGGTGCCAGGTATATCTTGATATCATAAATCGTAGATCTCCACAAAACAGAAGTGCACCTGCCAAAATAAACACACCCCAACCAGCCAGAATAACAAAACATAGTAACACAAATGAAGAAAGGCCAATAGCTATGACATATGCAGAAGCTGCGGCAGAACATGTAGTGTTACCAACAAATACAAACGCCCAACTAAATTCCTCAGCAAATGATTTTCAAGTAATAGCATTTCTACAACACCAAAACAATTACCTCCAGCAACAAAACAGACAACTGCAGCTAACTATTGAAAAACAACAAGCTTTAATCAACGACTTAATACTAGAGGTTAAAAACCTAAGATTGGAGGTAAAACAAGACAGGGAAACTAGAGTATAGATGGCACAGTTATTCAAAATTGCTCTCTGGAATGCTAATGGTGTATTGAACCATAAAAATGAATTGCAGCTATTTTTAGAGTCTCATAAAATAGATATAATGCTAATTTCAGAATCCCACCTAACTTCTAACATTAGTTTCAAGATACATGGATATACCAGTTATAATGCAGCGCATCCCGATGCCGCTAGACTAGCAAGAGCAGGAGCCATGGTCCTAATAAAGGATGGCATTAAACACCATTTGGATAACAAAGTAGAAGAAACATACCTTCAAGCAGTCAGCTTAGTCATAGAGGATTGGATAGGGCCAATAGCGGTTTTAGCTGCCTACTGCCCTCCTAATTATCCACCTAACAACGAAGCATTCACCAACTTCTTCAAAAGTCTTGGCAATAGATTCCTAGCAGGGGGTGACTACAATGCTAAACATACCAGCTGGGGATCTCGGCTTACAGCACCCGGTAGAGGCAGAATACTCCATCAAGTTAAACAGGAATTAAAACTAGACCATCTATCTACATATCGACCAACCTACTGGCCAACAGTTTATCGAAAAATACCTGACTGCCTAGATTTCTTCATTACAAAAGGTTTTGCACAAGGATACCTAGACACAGTCAAATTTTAATATTGCCTCTGATCATACACCAGTAATTGCTACAATTAACTCTTCAATAGTATTAAAAGAAAAACCAATCACCTTATGCAATAACAAAACAAATTGGGATCTATTCCGGGATAAAATTGAAGAAAAGCTAAACCTAGCTATATCCTTAAAGAATGCAAAAGAACTCGAAGATGCGGTGGAGTACTTCACAACACTGGTCCAAGGGGCTGCATGGGAATCAACCCCTACCACAACACCAAAGAAAAAACAAGTAAACTGCCCCTTAAATGTCAGAGAGATGATTAACGAAAAGAGAAGACTAAGAAACACCTGGCAAAGAACAAGGCACCCAGATGATAGACGAAGATACAATCAAGCTGCAAGGCAGCTAAAAGAAACACTTAGAAGACTTAACAACAAATCATTCACAGAATATCTACAAAATTTATCACCCTCAGCCGATACTAACTATAGTCTCTGGAAAGCCACAAAACACCTAAAACAGCCACAAGATCAAATCCCACCAATTAGAAAATCTGATGGTACCTGGGCCAAAACAGATGGAGAAAAGGTAAAAGTTTTCGGTAGATATTTGGAGGAAGTATTTCAACCGTTACCACCTGCAAACGGAATTAATGACGATGAAATATATGCATTTCTTGAGGAAACCGAGCAACAAATGGAGCCTATTAAAAACTTCACAATACAAGAAACTTACGACGTTATAAAAAATCACTTAGACCCCAAGAAGGCACCTGGCTATGACCTGGTTACCGGCCAAATATTAAAAGAACTTCCTAGAAAAGCGGTCGTTATGTTGACGCACCTCTTTAACGCAGTTCTAAGACTGAAGTACTTCCCTGCACTATGGAAGGTGGCAGAAATCATATTAATTCATAAACAAGGAAAACAGCCAAATGAACCTAGCTCCTATCGACCAATCAGTTTACTACCAGTACTGTCAAAAATAATGGAAAAGTTACTGATGAAGAGACTGATGGAAACTGTCGCAGCAAAAAGCTCAATCCCAGACTATCAATTTGGGTTTCGTCAGAAACACTCGACAGTAGAACAAGTGCATCGTGTTGTTAACACAATCATCAAAGCATTCGAAGATAAAAGTTACTGTGAATCAGCTTTTTTGGATGTGAGCAAAGCCTTTGACAAGGTGTGGCATGAGGGACTCCTTTACAAATTAAAAACACAGCTACCAACAACAATATATTTGATTCTAAAATCCTACTTAGAAAAACGATACTTCAGAGTCAGATATGAAAATGAAGTAACTAAACTACGCATCATCAAATCAGGAGTCCCACAAGGGAGTGTCTTAGGCCCAGTCTTATACCTACTCTTCACGGCTGATCTGCCATGTACTGATGACACAGTCACCTCTACGTTTGCTGATGACACAGCTATATTAGCAGTAAACATAAATCCTGAAGTAGCAGCGACAACACTACAAACCAGTCTCAACAATATAGCAACGTGGGCAAGGAAATGGCGAATTACAATAAATGAAAGTAAATCTGCACACATAACATTCACAAAATGCCATGATGAAACGCCAAGCATCACATTTAACAATGAACGAATACCTAAAACAGACAGCGTAAAATATTTGGGGATACACCTGGACAAACATCTAACCTGGCGTACCCACATATGGAAAAAAAGAAAGCAGCTGGATACTAAATGGAAAAAGCTGTACTGGCTCTTTGGCAGAAAATCACAATTATTATTGCGGAATAAACTACTAGCTTACAATACCGTTCTCAAACCAGTATGGACCTATGGAATCCAGTTATGGGGAACAGCATCTAAATCGAACATTGCTATCATCGAGAGATTCCAGTCAAAAGCCCTGCGTAGTATAGTAGATGCTCCTTGGTTCGTAACAAACCGAGACACTTATAATGATCTAGAGATGCCAACGGTTACTGCAGTGACTAAACAGATTAGCACAAACTACCTAAGACGCTTAGAGCAACATCCAAACACACTGGCAATCAATCTGCTTGACAACAGTGAAGAAACCCGAAGGCTGAAAATAAGAACACCCTTGGATCTACCATTCTAACAGCAATAATTGTACATATGAAATTAATTTTAAATTGTGATAGTTTTATTTTACTTTTTAATATCAATGTAATAATGTAAAGTTATAAATTTTTATTGTTTTTAACATAAATGTAAGAATGTAAAAGTGCATACAGAGAGTGGATCATTGGACAAACTCTCTTTCACGACATTGTACCAATCAACATGTATGCTTATTGTTATTATATGATGTAACAGATTGCAAAATAAACATTAAACAAAAAAAAACTACAATAAATTTGTATATATTTTTAATTTTAATAAATTAATGTTTTTATTTATTAAAATGTGTTTTTCATACTTTTCTTAAAAGCAGAAGGTAAAATATGGTATTATTTATTTAAGCTTCGGGGCTTCCAAAGGGTATTTAACTCTTTTTTTTGTATTAGTTATAAGCTGTCTAGGGCTAATGTTATAGTATAATAGTATGTCATTAAAATATCGTTTAAAAATGTATATCATGTTGGTAAAGACGATTTGATGGGCGCCCTTAAACTGCAAAAATACATTCTATCTAAACTACCTGGAGCAGGTAACCACAATTCCAAATTACCCAAAGTCATTATTTACTCAGGTATAGGTAAATTTATAAAAATATTCTCCAATTATTTAACATAGAACATAGAATAACCATTTACGGTGCCGGTAAACTGCAGTCTAAATTTTCAAAAATGCCGAATTGCAGTCTGAAGTTTTGGGTTATCGGCCAGGTAGAAAAAAATACTAATTGCAGTCTAAATAAATGTAGAATTTTAAACATCCATAGGCGTATCTAATTTTTAAAATATATTTCTTGATATATTTTCTGAGTTGATATAAACATTGATATAAAATCTGAACTTAGGGAATTCGGCAATGAAAACTAATACCTGAGTTCAGGTCATTGACAAATATTCGCAGAAAGGTACTTATTCCTCAAATCTAACAGGTATTATATGGAAAATTGCAGGTAGTTGAGATAATTAAAAGGGATTGGGCTTAAAATTAAGACATTAAGAATTCTTAGAAAATCATCCAGTGAGGAATTTTATGTTTCTCGAATTTACATATAAAGACGAAAATATAGATAATTTATAATCAGTAATTTGTTCGCCAGTAAAGATTATTGAAGTTTATAGTTGTCTTGAGTTTTTAAGTTATGGAGATTGCGGAAAGTATTAGTGAAAGGGGCCGAAAACTATTGATAGTCGAACATCATAAGTTCTATTTGTATAAAGTGCTCAAAAAAACTGAAGAGGAATGTTGGAGCTGCACAAAACGGGGTTGCAATGTAAAATTATATGTATTAGGAGGAGCATTTTCAAGGCTTACTGGAATACATAATCATGATAGTGTCAATCCTCAATTATTGAATAGACAGAAAGTAAATAATAAAGTTAAAGAAGCTGCTACAGATAACCTGTCGACTAAACCAAGGAAACTGATTCACCAAGAAATACAAAAAGATCCCGATGTTCTGAAAACATTAAGTGCATATGATCTTATTCTGATTGGAAAAAATGCAAACAACGCCCGAGTAAATATGATGCCGAAGCTCTCTACAACAAGGCGGACCTTACAAGAATCATTAAACCAAATGGAAGTGAAAACGGCTGTTGGTGAGAATTTTTTATTAGTCAATGATATGCTTCAAGAAATTGTGATTTTTTCGTGCATAAAAAACCTGTCGTTTTTATGTGAACATCAGGAATATGTTTATATGGATGGAACATTCGAAAACTCTGCCAAACATTTCTTACAACTGTTTACCATACATTGTTATGTGAGTGGAAACTATGTACCTGTTCTATTCAGTTTACTAAAAAACAAAACCATAGTATCTTATACAAATTTATTTATGCTAGTCAACAATTAATGTTTAGAATTAGGTTTTCACTTGAAACCAAAATATATAGGTAGTAGTCAATTTCGAACCAGCTATTCATAATAGTGTTAGCGACGTTTTCTCGGATAGCAATATAATAGGTTGTCGGTTTCATTTAACACAGAGTTGGTGGAGAAAAATTCAATCTCTAGGTTTATCAAATGAGTATAGCAACAATGACTCCGAAATTGGAAAATGGATTCACTATATTTTCGGTTTACTTTATTTGCCTCCTGAAGAAGTTGGGGATGCTTTTGTGGAGGATTTAATGTCGATAATGCCCGTAGACTCAAAATTAACTGATTTGACTGATTACTTGGTCAATACATACATATATGGGGATGCAACATTTCCACCTCAAATTTGGGCTGCATTAACATCTGCAACTTGCCGAACTACAAATAATTGTGAAGCATTTCACTCTGTGTTTAAAAAGTATTGCGAAACACCTCATCCAAATATTCACAAATTTCTGGAATGTTTGATTGGGATGCAAACAGATACTTATGCCAAAATGAACAGCTGCCTTAGGTTAGAAAAACATGTGATCCGAGCAAAAACATCCATCAAGCAAAGGTTCATTCAGCAAAAAATTGACCAGTACTTACAAAGACAGATTTGTAGATTAGATTTCCTAAAGTGTGTTTCTTATAGTTATATTAACCATTAGGAATCAAACTGTTCAGTTTAAATTCCAAAATAAATTTTAATATTATATTTCATGACAAGGTTTTTGGTAATCGAATAATGTTATTGTAAGTACATTAAAAAATAGGTGAAACTTATAATTCATATTATTTTAAATGTTTCTTTTACTTACGAATATTATTTTTCACATGTGTATTTAAAGTTTCGAAATAAAAGATATAAATTACCAATATTATATAGTATAACGTGTTTTAATAAATGTGCATCCACATTTTTTTAACATTACACTGATTTCAAATAATTATACAAATCTTTTCAGTACGACCTAATACTCGACCTAATATTGTTTAAAATATCGACCATTGCAATTTTATTAAAATAACGATATTAATAAAAAACTCTCCACTGGACGCTACTGATTATATGAAGCGAGTTTATTCATCTAGGTACCTGCAACTGAAATGTTTAGACTGCAATTCGGCATTTTTTTTATACCTGAAATCGACCTTTTATTTGGACTGCAGTTAGTATGTAACCCCTGCATTAAATTCGGTGTTATCGAAATGCCTCCCGTTTTTTCAGGTACCTATTTTCATAGATGAAATGCCTCCCGGGTACAATCGAAATGCCTCCGGGTCCTTAATCATTTATGGTAATATTTTGTGTGCTTAATCTTTGTATAATGACACAATGTTGCCAAATTATAATTTGAATAGGTAAATATATATCTATTTTTATTTTTCTAATTCTTATGCACTGTACATAAAATCTGTTAACAAAATATTTCAGAGTACGACATTTTTGTTTAGAAAATAAAATTGTTTACAATTAAAAACAAAGCCGAAGTACACTTAGTATTCCAATTGTTTTGATCTAACACGATTCTAATCTCTAATCTATTCCATGAATAGGGTAGTTTGCACCTACTAAATCTGGTAATTAGTTGTTTATAATAAATATCCTTTCTATAATGATGTGATTACTTAATCAGTGTACATTTTTGTTTAGAAAATAAAATTGTTTACCATTAAAAATAAAGCCGATGTACCTACACTAAGTATTCTAATTGTTTTGATCTAACACGATTCTAATCTCTAATCTATTCCATGAATAGGGTAGTTTGCACCTACTAAATCTGGTAATTAGTTGTTTATAATAAATATTCTTTCTATAATTATGTGATCACTGAATTTTTGTATAAATACTTCAAGTTTATTAGTTCTTGTCTCAGTTTTGTCGATTTAAAGCTTGTATCAGTTTGTCAATTTTAAGTTCAAATTGTGTTTAAGTGGATTAAGTTATAATATTCGAAATAATGGAATCAACGATGTGTTCGAGTCAAAAGGGCAAACCTTTAATATCAATTGATGGTTTCACATTCGGTTTTCAAAAAATGTTGGCCAAAGATACGGTAAAGCGATGGACATGTACTAAGAAAACCTGCAAAGCATTTGTGAAAACGCAGGGATGTGACAATTCGATAATTGAGTCGATATTAGATCACAATCACGAGAAGTTGTCTGCCGAAGTGTCCAATAGGAAAGCCGTAAGCAATTCGATAAAAAGAGCAGCCGTGGAAGATATCAACGAAAAACCAATGAAGCTCATATGTAAAGAACTTAAGAAGACGAATATAGAGACATTTACTACCAACGATATCTATAGGGTGAGACAGAATTTATATTACGCTAGAACAACTAATTCTTTAATTAAAGTTCCTAAAAGTATATCTGAATTTCATATTGCTATCGATTCAACTTCGATTATTACAAATAGGAACGAAAATTTTATAATTAAAAATGACAAAGATAATCACATTGTTATATTATCCTGTTCTTCAAATCTTTCTTTTCTTTCGACTGTTTCCAATTGGTATGTCGACGGAACTTTTGAGTACTGTCCTCGCTTTTTCACCCAATTGTTCACTATACATGGCTTAAAAAATGGACATTATATTCCTCTCGTCTTCTGTTTACTTGAAGATAAAAAGTCATCTTCTTATTATCTCGTGTTTAAATATATCATAGAAGAATGTATTAAACTCAATTGCCCTGTATCCCCTAAAGTAATAACTTCAGACTTTGAAATTTCTATACATAATGGTATCCGTAAGGCATTCCCTGAAGCAGATCTTCGTGGATGTCGTTTTCATTTGGGTCAGGCTTGGTATAGAAAGCTTCAAGCACTGGGCTTAGCTCCAGAATACCAGAAAAAAGGTGCTGACTCAAGTGAAATTACCCATTTTCTGTCATATATTTTTGGCCTATCATTCTTAGATCCTGAAGAAGTTGGCGATTTTTTTGCAATAGATTTGTCCGAAATTAAACCAGTCGATGAAAGGGTCACTCAGTTTTGTGATTATCTTGTGGATAATTATATATCGGAAAATTCGAAATTTCCGCCACATCTCTGGGCTGAGCACTCTTCATCTTTAGAAAGAACCACAAACCCATGTGAAAGTTTCCATTCCAAGTATAACTCGTCTTTCTACTGCCCTCATCCAAATATAAATAATTTTATTGAGATTATTTTACAATTTCAAATAAATACCTATATTAAAATAAATTCTGTCTCGGTACCAAAAAGAATTGTTGAGGAAAGTACAGCAAAAATCAATTTTGTAAATGAAAAAATATTACAATTAAGAGAAGGTACAATAAATAAATTAGAATTTGTGAAACTAGTGTCATACAAATTTAGGAAAAATAATTTGTAAGTTTGTAAATTTCTTCTGATGATTTGTATATAAAATTGAATAGTTCAGTCTGCAGACTGAATTTTATTGTTTGAGTCGTAATTTTCTTAAAAATTGGTGTTTTTAAATTTTCTGCGATGATAATATTATGTAATTTTGTAAGTTTCTGCTGATGATTTGTTTTAATAAATGTATAAAATACTTATCATGTCTTTATGTTTTTGATCAAAATAATCAAAATATTAAAACCAAAAAATAATGGTTAATATTGAGTTATTAACGAAATTCTATAAAAGGACGAAAGTTTGGCAACGTCTCACCTTCGTACAAAGATTAGAAGCTGGTAATTTATTTAGAGCTTAGGAGGCAATTCGTATGTGACCCTTTTAGCGACAGGTAAGAAACCCTTTTTCGGGAGGCATTTCGTATCCGGCCATTAAATTACCTTCATATTAATCCTTTAATCCCCTCTAGAAATTTTTTGGTGCAACTGAGCTATCGCAAATTTTCTACCTGCTATCTTTTGGTACAACTGAGTAACCCCGTACTCAGGTATAGGTAAATTTATAAAAATATTCCCCAATTATTTAACATAGAACATAGAATAATTATTTAATATATTTTTAAGTCATTTCGGTAAGTGTATAACATTTTAATTATATTCTGCAATAAAATAATCATGTTGTTATTTTGAACGTACTTTGCCTGTACTATATCAATAGCTTTAACGGAACCAGCAAACGAGCCCGACTTTTTCGGTTTTCATTTCAAGGATCTAATGCACCGCTGCCATTCAGTTGTGCGCAACTATTTACGACGTCACGGGTCTACTCAGAATCCACGGACTTTGTAAATGGATTATACAAGGTCGACGGTGCAATCATGCCCTAAGATTAACAGGCTTAGTAAACCATCGGGGCAATCGTGCCACACCGTTTAAATACACAAGATTTAGAATTAATTGACGTAAATATCAAAACTGAAAGTTCTTATATTAAATACGAGTATGAATTGGAAGAGGATTTTAATGTCAATAATTTTGGATTCAATAATGATAATTATCAACCTATTAAACAGGAATTTGATGTAATGTACCGCTACAATTTACTGAATTTTTGTTATAATATTACATTATTATTTTCTTGATTTTAACATCATGTATATTATTTTGTTAAGTAGCCGAACATTGAACCTTTACATAAATAATAGATGTCTCGTTAGAGTAAATAGTTAATAGTCAAATAAACAGATAACTATGGAAATCTTTAATTTCTATTTTATTGTGTATTCAAAACAAAGTATATTTCTTAAGTCCAAATTTGTTGTCCCGAGATAATAAACATCTATTATTTACCCTCATATTCTTAGTATCCTCGTGATAAACTAATTAACTGATTAGAGTAGTATATAAGAATAACCATTTTTAACTAAAAGGCAGTCTTAATATTTTTGTTAAATTGTAATCAATGTAATTAGTGCAATATAAACCTTTGGTCCTGGTAGTACGAGTTTTTATTCGAGTTACATCACATTGAAATTATCGATTTTGAAGTAAAGAAAGAATTATTGCATAGTGAATGCGATTTACCTACACTGAAAAGTGAAGAAAAAATAATTTTAAATGTTTAAAAGTGTGTTTACAAAAAGTTACATTTACAGTTGAAAATAATTTGGAAAAACACAATACAAAAAAAGTATATAAATCTAAAATCTGTTTAAAAATTTTTGATTTTAAATGTCGATTTAACCAACCTATGACAATACATACCAATAAAAAGCCATTTAAGTGTAAATTTTGTTTAGACATGTGTCGAGACAAATCAAATTTAAATAAACATATGTTAATACATGTTTTTTTTAAAAATCGCCATATATGGATTGTTTTTTTGTTTTTTTTTTTGAAAATTCGAAAAGTTTCGGAATGAGTAAACGTTTTGAGGTCTGTGGAGCCTTCCCTGACTATTTTTACGAGGGTGTCTGTATGTATGTGTGGATATGTGTGTGGATGTATGTAAACCTCTCCTTATAACTTTTGAGCGGCTTAACCTATCGGAATAAACTAAAGTCGTTTCAAAGAGTTCCTTTTAACTTAGATTCCCTTTAAGTTCTAACCGATTCGGACTAATAGATTTCCAGAAATTTCGAAAAAATCAAATTTTTTTTTTTTTAAATGATGTTTTTTGGGCATATTTGTTGACTATTTTATCGATTAATTTTATACCTTATCAGGTCTCAAGCGTAAAAACACACGTCGAATACCGTTTTGCAAATTAAAATCGGTTGATTCGTTAGTGAGATACCGTTGTCGAAAAATTTCACAAAATTGTTTTTTTTTGAAATTTTTGACTAATCGATTTTACACTGCGCATAACATTTTTAGGTCTCCAAAAACTGCGTCAAATGCCTTCTTGAACATCAAATAATGTGTTATGCTTTTTTAAAAATTTCAAAAATGCTCAAAAACGTCAAAATACGCCATTTTACTATAGCTTTGTGGTTAAAATTAGCGGAAAAGTGCAAGGTTGAAAATTCTATAAATAAAACCTCATGTGGCTGAACAAAAGCCACAAAATTGGTAACTAATGTAATAGGAGCTTATGGAAATATAAGTATTGTCAGCATTTTAAACTCAAAACAATTTTCATTTAGCTATTTATATAACTAGTTGCAAAAATCACGATGTTTTGCATCGTATTTATATGCAAAATTTTTTCAATGCAGTTTCATTTTTATTTTGAATTTATTTTACTTGGTTATTATTTAACGTCGACCTATTTCTGCTAGATAGTATTAAAGCCATCCTTGTTTGTTTCTATTGAGATAACGATTACAACAAAAGTTCAAATGTCATAACATATCTGTCACAATAATCGCCTTTATTAATTTGTTTTGTTGTTAAAAATGAGCGAATCTGAGTCTGAATCCCTACCTTCAGACGTTGAAAAAGCTGCAAAAACCGTTGTAGCCAAGTAAATTAAAAGCAGCGTATGAAACAACTTATTCTAACTTCCAAAGTGGTGCGGAGTAAAGAAGATAAATACTGAAAAAACGATATCAGAAAAGGTTCTTCTTGCTTATTTTTCAAACAAAGCAAAAGTATTCCAACCGTCGACGATGTGGAGTCAATATTCTATGTTACGAACAACAATCTATGTCAATAAAAATGTGGATATCAGTAAGTTTACAAATTTGATTGCTTTTTTAAAAAGGAATGCTGAAGGATATTGGCCAAAAAAATCAAAAACTTTTATTATTGAATGTTTTAGAAAGATTTTTAATAGAAGCTGATGATCATATTTATTTAGGCTTAAAAGTAATTTTTATAATTGGGATAGCAGGAGGTTGCCAAAGAAATGAATTACTAAATATGTGCCCCGAGGATGTTAGTGGCTGCGGTTCTTTTATTAAAATAAGCATTCCAGTTACAAAGACAAAGATTGAGAGAATGTTTACAATAACCGAAGGTGATGTTGCTGGAATTAATCTGATTGTAATAGTCCGAAAATACATTTAAATGCGTCCAAATCATGTAAAAAAACAATCGATTTTTTATAGAAACGAAACATGCACCATTCAACCTGTTGGCATCAACACATTTTCTGACATCCCAAAAAAAAATAGTGACATTACTTGGCTTGCATAATCCTGAATTATACACTAGCCATGCATTGCGCAGATCGTCAGCAACGTTACTGTCAGATGCTGGTGCTGATATACAAACGTTGAAAAGACATGGTGGGAAGTCCAACGCTGTTGCTGAAAATTATATTAATGAATCTATCAATAATAAACGAAAAACAGCTGTGAAGATACTTGGACCAAATACATCGGCAAATATCGGCAATATCACACTTCTCAAACAAAGTACATCGACAAGCATAACAATGGATTCAAACGTGGCTCAGTTTGTAAACTATTAAAATTGTACAAAGTTTGGAAAATCCATGTACCATAAAAAGTGAAAAGTTTGTTTAATATGTTCTGGTGACAAGAAAATCATTGTATTCTCGTGTGAGAGAAATTTGCGCGCTTTATGTGAATGGGAAAAGATCTATGTAGATGGAACTTTCGGATACTGTCTTAATTATTTTGGACAATTATTCACACTGCATATTTTGGCAAATGGACACTACTTTCCACTGGCATTTTGTGTGTTACCAAATAAATTAATGATAACGTACAGAGACGCATTTGTGCTGATTAAAGAAAAATGGATTTTGAGAAAGCAATACATACTGCAATTAAGCTAGGAAAAGGTCGCAGACTAATATTCGCACACATTGGCAGTGAACATGGTTTTGTAGAAAATGGGTTATTAGACTTTGTATCAAAGTCAAGCAAAGATTACCACGAGGAAATGAACTCTGATGTTTTTAAAGATTATTTTTCCCAGCTATTGGACTTTTTGCCAAGTGCTGCAGTGGTTGTTTTAGATATCGCCAGTTTTCATTCAAAACTGGTAGAAAAGTTACCAACGACGTCATGGAAAAAAGAAGATATTAAAGAGTGGCACCAAAGCAAGAATATTTCTTTCGACGACACCATGCTGAAAACGGAATTACTGCAAATTGCCACAAATTACAATTTAAAAGATATGTAATTGACGAAATGGCGAATGAAAAAGGAATAACTGTATTACGTTTGCCACCTTATCACTGTCAATTAAACCCTATAGAATTAATATGGGCACAGGTAAAAGGTGAGGTGGCAAGAAACCCAGTGCGACATTTTTTCAATTTCTCCTTAATGTCATTTTAATAATTTCTTGTTTGTATAATTTCTAAATTTTAAAAATTTCACAAAATCCGTTTAGAGTTATCTCAAAAATAATAGTTTACTAACTATGACTACGTTTCAATAGAAATGTATACTACTTTTAGTTATTTTTCATAAACCACCCTTGCTTGGGCTTTGAAGGATTTGCATTTTTAATAAATTCACTGTGCTGCTAACTGCAAACAAATAAACTTTTAGAAGATTTCATCCAACCACTTTAATCCTTAGGTATAAAACCTGATTTAGATACAAAGCTGTCCCCTCGTACAAACCGATGTCTCAGCAGATAAATTACATAGCAACAGTTTAAAGAATCCTTTATCCTTCAAAAGTAAAGAGTTTTATTGTTTATAACTGCTTTAAATATATGCAAACCACTTTTTGCAACAGTTTTTTTACTCTAAAGTTCATTTCTTAAAATCAAAATTCTGAAAGGATTTCTGAGATGATAAACATCGCTATCCATTGTTTATTTAATGTAAAACAATAAAAAAGTTATTAGGCTATTACTTAGGAGCAAACAAACAATACAACATTAACCTAATGTTCCAATTGATTGTTGTGTAAGAGCTGGCATTTTTATAATAAAAAATGATGAGACGTTGTAAGTTGTGGTTTCTTCATGTAAATGACTTTTAGCAACCAAGTAACTGAATATCATTTAACGTTAACCGATGGTTGGTTACGTCATCTACAGTTAAACCACAGAAATAAGTGGAAGTGGTTTTTCAGCGAAAAATATTCGGTTAATTTTAAAACACATAAACAGTGAATTGTTGCTTAGTGCCCTAGTTCACACAAGCCTTTTTTAAACTTCTATCGAATTGTGCGAAGTTTATCTGGAAGACTTTTTTTATACATAAGTTTATGTAAAATCTAATATATTACAGTCGTCGATGTGTTGCAAAACGCTTATATCTCACGTTTTGTCGCCTTCTTTTATTATTTTGACTACCTACAGCATTATATGTTTTGGAATGCCAACCAAGATTTATTGCTGACGAACTAACGAAAACGACAAAATTCTGCAAACAAATGTTTATAGAAAATGTTTCAATACCAAAAAGAGAACGATGCGATTTTATGTATATTTGTCCAGTAAGACCTTTGAGAAAAAAGACATGCCTTTTTTATATAATCATCGGTTAACTATGTTGTTAAATACTTAGCTGCTGCTGATTTCAGAATAAACAAGGCAAATTATCCAAATATTTGTAAAGACTCAAAAGGCAAATATCTTACAATCTATTAGATTGCTGCTGCTAATTCAAAGGCAACCAAGGTGAATTTTAGGAACATTAAAGTTCAGCAGCACCCTCTAATAGTGATTTGTAAAGAGTTAAGAGGCAACCATCGAACATTTTTAAAGGTTGGAAAATTCGATGTTACACTCACCAGTAGTGCCATCTAGTGGTGATGTGTAAACACTCAAACGGCATCCATTGTAATTGGAAAATAGTATGTTAGATACGAGAACACAATTAAATTTTCTGCTGCTGATTCCAGGATAAACAAGGCAAATTTTAAGAATAATGTGATAACACAATTCCATAACTTCATCTAACGGTGATTTGTAAAGACTCGAGAGGTAGCTGTCGTTCAAGTTATTAGGTTGGCATATTGTATGTTACATACTAGAACACAATTTGAATTGCTGCTGCTGATTTCAATATAAACGAATAAGTACTGTGATATCATAATCCAGCAGCTCCACCCAATGGTGATTTGTAAAGACTCAAGAGGGCTACCATCGTACAATTTATTAGGTTGGGAAACACTAAAATTTTTGCTGCTAATTCCAGGATAAACAAGGAGAATTTTACGAAGCGTTCTATAATGGTAATTTGTAAGGATTTAAGAGGCATCCTTCGTACAAGTTCTTATGTGAAAAAATTGTATGCTACATACGAGAACACAATTGCTGCTGCTGATTCAGGACAAACAAGGCTAATTATTTAACGAATATTCAATCCAGAAGCACCCTTTAAGGGTGATTTATAAAGATACGAGAACCCAATTAAAATTGCTGCTGCTAATTCAAGGTTTAACAAGAAAAATTTAACGAATATTGTGATAACATAATTCAGGAGCACCATCAAGTGATCGTTAGTAAAAACTCAAGATGAAACTGTCGTACAAGTTATTAGGTTGAAGAATTGAATGTAAGATACACATTTTACATTTGTTAGCTTTTAAATCAAATAATAATTTGTATAGGTTTTACTTATAAGTAAACTAACAAAAATTGTATTATATAAATAAATACAACGCCTTAAAGCAGTTAGTTAAATATAAGGTATTTATAAATAAAAAAACAATAATTGTTACAATCTTCTTCTGTTCTTCTGCTCTATCCAAGCAATAGGATATAAATGGTTTCTTTTACCTTCAACTGGTTTTTCTTTAGTAGGCAAATCGGAAAAGAAATAAAACAAATAATAAATGAAAACCTGTTTTTTTATAAAAACAAATAATATGCAATTATTCAGATTACAAATAAACAAAAATGAATTTAAAACGTTTATCAAAACTATGAGCAAATGCTACTTACCGCTACTATTTATTCCTATGAGCTGCAACAAACTGTATGACAAACCATGTAAGTTTGTGTTACAAATAATATGTTCGTTTATGTGCCTACTCACATATTATGCATTTTCCACTGTCCACTTTGCTCATTTTAGTACATCAGTGAAAAATGGCTTGTAAGTTCAGTTTTTTGAAGATTTCAGAGTAATTAAATGAAGCGCATTTAAGGCCGTATTAATCTTTTTTTTTGCAATTACTTTTTTTTATAATGCGACATTTAAAAGGGTCACAGAACGATTCAGGTCTGAATGTCAGCTTCCAGCTTCTCAGCAATCTCGTTACCGGAAATCTTTTTATGCCCTCTTACCCACAGCACATTTACTTTGTTGTGTTTACTCAGTTTCTTAAGAAGAGTGGATATCGGAGACAATAAACATTCTGGATAAATTAAGAAGTTTATTGATGTTGCTCCGCTATGAAGATCGTAGGAGTGCTTCTTTGAGCCCTTAACTTTTATTCTCAGTTCGTCTGGTGTTTTAGACCAATCTGTATAATAAGTAAAGGCTCCCTTGGAAAGTTGAGACATTTAGTTTTGTGATAACTTATTGATACTAACACTGAGTTCAAAATCTTGTTTTGGAGACAATGTTTGTAGGCATCTTCATGGGTTGCTCCAACCATTATACTTCAAGATTTCCTGAAGATTGCTGCCAGGTTTCTGAAATATAGTCTTGTTAATCTATAAGCACTTAAGAGAAGGCCTAGAATTACCTAAAAGACGATAAGGAAAAAAATGAATTATTATAATTTTACACTTATTTGAATATAATCGGAATTCATTTCGGGTAAAACCCATTTAAATAGTTTTTTTTTCTGAAATTGTCCACAAAAGATCGTAGCATTGCAGTTTGTTGAATTATTAAATATTTTATTGACTTATTGTTGTTCTTGTTTTCTTAAATAAGAAAAATATTTGTTTTTCTGTTTTTCTTAATTCAAATACAGTGTAAAATCAGCTGAATATACAGGGTGTCCCAGAATTAACTACGGAAACTTCGTATACGTATTCCTTGATGACAAATAAGTAGGGTCTTTCCTATAAAAAAATTTTTTTTAGAGACTCCTGTCAGAGTTATAACCCTTTAAAGAGGGGTGGTAAAATACGGTTTTAATTTAATATCTTCTGATTGGTCCAAGATAAAAAATTAAAAATTTGGGTGAACATCATTTTTATAAAGACGCATTTCTCCTGCCACTTTTCACCTGCCCTACCCCATTCTAAGGGTGCAAATCAAGGAACCCCTCTTAATATTTTTGTTGTAACTTTCTTAGCAATTAATATTTGCAATAACAAAAAATTATTTTAGGAAGTTTTGATTATTTAGAAACTTTTTTGTTCCTTGTCGTTTTTTGCGAAATCGTTTCGGTTTGGAGTAAAAAAATAAAAATAATAATTGCTAAGAAAGTTACAAAAAAAATATTGAGAGGAGTTCCTTGATTTGCACCCTTAGAATGAGGTAGGGCAGGTGAAAAGTGGCAGGAGAAATGCGTCTTTATAAAAATGATTTTTCACCCAAATTTTTAATTTTTTATCTTGGACCAATCAGAAGATATTAAATTAAAACCGTATTTTACCACCCCTCTTTAAAGGGAGTCTCTAAAAAAATTTTTTTTATAGGAAAGACCCTACTTATTAGTCATCAAGGAATACGTATACGAAGTTTCCGTAGTTAATTCTGGGACACCCTGTATAGGATATATAATAACAAAGTGATGTATTGTGTATTTAATTTTTATTTTCAAAATTACCAAAAACAGTAAAAAAATTTAAAAAAACATTCGTTTAAAAAGGGTACAAAATCGTAAAAACTAAAAAGTAGTTAGTTATGAAAAAAGCGTTAAAATTTTTATAATTGTATAAGTAAAAATTGTATAAAATATTTAAAAATTAAATAAAAAATGACAAAAGTGGATCAAAATTGTAAATTGATGAAAAATGGTAACAAAAATATTATTAATCGTAAAAATAGTTTAGAGAGTTTTCTGAAATATTTTATATAAAAAATAGTAAAAAATTGTATAATAGTGAAAATAGTTGAACAATGCATAAACATAGATAAAAGTGAAAAATGTAAAACATTAAGTTATATAAAAATTAATCCAGAGTCTGTAAAATGATTAATACTGTTACAAAAAATATAATAAAGGAATAAAAATGGTTAGTTAAGATCTCAAAATAAAATTACATCGATTTTTGCCGATGACAGAAATCATACTCGAAGTAAATTTAGAGTTACATCTCTCTCAGATACAGGCAAGTTAGAAATTTAAATGAGGACGTTTGTTTTTTAATACAACACTTACGTAACTGCATCTTGTTTCACCGGTAGATAAAAAGTATTCAATACGGAAGTCTTGACTTAAATCACATTCCCAGTAACCGTCATGGACGGCTCGTTGTTGAAGGGTTGAATTTAATAATTGAAGACATAAATGGATAAAGGTGTCTTGTCACATTTTTTCTATAATCGACTTTTTTAACCTTTTGAACTTCCCTGGTATACATTTATTTTTCAGTGAACCCTTAATCCATTTTTTTGTATATTTAAAGATTTATTTTATTGATAAAGGTGTTAATCACACAAACATGTAGCATGTTCTGGTAGATGAAGGTTACAATTTTGTTACATGACACCTTTATTAGGCAATCCAAACCACGTGATATTTTAGTTGTTTGACCCCCACCGCCATATTGAATTTATTTTGACACATCGTTGGATTGCCACGAAAGTCAAACATTGGATTCAGTAGCTATTCATCTTCAGAAAGCTGAGGAGTGTTATAGTTATAAAACGATTTGCTTTTTATTTTGTGGTGTTTAAAGGTGTTTTTTAGTGTTTAAAAAGGACAATTTTAGTTGTTTGACCCCCGCCGCTATATTGAATTTATATTTTGACACATCGTTGGTTAAGTGTCATGTCTCACATTTGAGGTTATGTTATCGCTTTTACAAAAAGTAGTGAAAATTGGCAAGAAATTGGCAATAATGTCTAGTTTTAGAGGTAAATTTTTTTTTAAATTGCTGCAACAAAGTGATTATGATCAAGGTAAGCTAATTTTTTACTTACGTTTTGATATTAATGCTGAAGAAGGGCTAAAATGTATATATGATCGGTTTTTTGATGTAATGGTTTACTATATCTAAATATATTTATAGAGGTAGTATCCTGCAGTAATATTAAAAGTAAAGATGTAATAGAAGTTGAGCTGGATGAAAAACCTAAAGATATGATGGAACAACCAAATACAAGTAGGACACCAAGGCATATTTCTTAACGTAAGTAATATATATCTTAGACAATAAATCAGCCAAGAGGTAATTATTTATTTACAACCTAAATTCGAACATAACATTATACGTTTTGTTTTAGGTTTCATGGAAAGTAGCGATGAGGAGAGCATTACATCAGGTAGTGAATATTGTTCTTTTAGCTATAATGACGATTCAGATCATTTAGAGCCTGAGCCAGACACTGAACAGCAAGAAATATGTTAAGCCTACAACGCACAACGTATTATGAAGGTTAAACGTAAATTCTTCTTTGATAATCCTATCCAACAAATAAATAGCACAGAAGATAATGATAACCAACTAGAGGGTAGTAAAAAAAAGAAAGCCTACAAGATGATAACGGGTCAGAAAAGTGGAAGAGTAATGAAAATGGCATAAATGTTCATGTCACAGCAGATGGCACCCAACCAAGCATTAATAAAGAAAAACATTTCGAATTATTACCTAAGATATCAAAGAAAAGAGTGCGCAATCCTGACACTTGGAAACGATAAAAGGCAGCAGTATTGAGACAAAAGGGCGAAGAATATGTTTCACAGAACGGAAAAGTTTTTTTTTTTAATAAACACCCGTGAAGGTATTTAGTGTATTACAATCTGGTCAACAGTGACCAATGAGCAATTTAATTCTAACGTAATCTAATAGGGTTTGAAACTTAAAACTAAGGTATACTCATCAGCGTTCCTTAGGTTCTGTAGGACGGATCGCACTAAAATTTAACGTGCACACACAAGCTCTGCTTTTGCACTAAAAACACTAAACTAACTCAAACGGCTTGATCCTTTTAAGTCTTCTTTCTAACGCGGTGTTGTCAAGGAGCTGGATAGCTTCGACATTGTCATGTTGATGGAGTCGTTCTTCATGACTCCTGGCTAATTTCTTGATAGTCTGGTCAACAGTGTCCATTTCCAGGTCCTTATGGAGGTCACTATTGCGTATTTTGCTGTGTTCGAGTTTGGTATAAGGTTATTATTTATTCTGACTGGAATATGTGCTATCCTTTTGTTTGTAAAGTTAATATGAACTGATTTAGTTTCATTAAGTTTAATTTTCCATCTCTTCGTCCAGTCATAGATACTGTTGATAGCTGTTTGTAGCTTGTTGGTTGCTTCTTCATTGCTTTTTCCTACTGCTAGAATGGCAGTGTCGTCGGCGAAAGTGGCTATGGTATTGTTTTCTAACTCTGGAATATCACATGTGTACAGTAAATATAGGACAGGTCCTAAAACACTTCCTTGTGGTACTCCAGGAGGATATCTGAATATTGTTTTGGAAGGAAAAGCTTGAGCTTATGTATTAAGCCTTCATGCCAAACCTTATCAAATGCTTGTGCTACATCAAGAAAGATAGTAGCACAAATGTTTTTCTCTTCTAGCGATTTCTCTATAATGTTGGTTATTCTATGGACTTGGTCGATCGTCGAATGCTTAATTCTAAATCCAAACTGGTGATTAGGAATAATTTTTCTTTCTTCTATGAGTGGTTTAAGTCTTTTAAGCAAGAGTTTCTCAAACAGTTTCGACATAACAGGCAGTAATGAGATCGGTCTGTATGACGATGCTTCATGTGGTGGTTTCCCTGGCTTGGGTACCATGATAACCTCCGCAACTTTCCAAAGGCTGGGTACATACTTCATTCTGAAAGCGGCATTTATTAGGTTGGTTAATTTAACTATTGCTTTTTTAGGTAATTGTTTTAATATTTCTCCGGTAATTAGGTCAAAACCTGGAGCCTTTTTGGGGTTGATATTTTCTTTTATTGCTGTAATTATTTCTTTGGGAGAGGTTAACTCTATTTCTTGATCAATCTGTTGATGTTCCTCCAGATTGGGTACTTCATCTCCATCTTCATGTGGTTGAAAGATTTTTTGTAGGTGATTTGCGAATCTTGTTGCTTTTTGCGCATTGCTTCTAGCCCATTTACCATCTTCCAATCTGACAGGTGGGATTTGGCTTATTATGGGTCTTTTCAACCTCTTAGTTGCTTTCCACAGTGAGTATCAGTACTGCTGTCGTCTGTTAATTCTCTTAGGTAGATATTAATCGATTCTTCTTTAATTTGTTGTATTTCTCTTTTAAGTCTTTGGCTAGCATTATTGAGAACATTTTTATCTTGAGGGGATCTAGTTTGTTGCCATTTTCTTCTAAGTTTTCTTTTTTCAGAGATTAGTTCCCTTATTTCTCTGGGGTAGTTGTTTCCAGACGTCCTTTTATTAATAGTAGGTGTAGATTTCGAAGCTGCTTGTTGGATGTTATCATTAAGCAATTTCACTTCGTTATCTAGTTGTTCTTTATTTCTTAAAGAGACACATAAATTAATTTTCCCTTCAAGGATGATTTTGAAGCTTTCCCAATCTGTTAATTTGTTAGTCAGTGTAGGGTGATTTTCCTTTTTAATAATATTTTCGCTAAGCATTAAGGTGATAGGGGAATAATCAGAATTCATGTCCCATCCTTCTTCTATTTGTAAAAAGTTGGTAGATATGTTTTTGATTATAAAGAAATCGATAAGGTCTGGAATCTTGTTAGGATCGGTTGGCCAATAGGTAGGTTTTCCAGTAGATATAGCTTCACATTTATATTCTTTTATTGCTGCTAGCAGTTCTTCACCTTTAGTGGTTGTTAATCTAGATCCCCAATGGATATTTTTTGGCATTAAAGTCACCTCCAATAATTTCTCTGATTAGACAGGAAATCCATATATTGGTGTTTCTTCAGCGAATATCTTGGTGGGCACAACGTATTATGAAGGTTTAACGTAAATTCTTCTTTGATAATCCTATCCAACAAATAAATAGCACAGAAGATAATGATAACCAACTAGAGAGTAGTAAAAAATAAGAAAGCCTACAAGATGATAACGGGTCAGAAAAGTGGAAGAGTAATGAAAATGGCATAAATGTTCATGTCACAGCAGATGGCACCCAACCAAGCATTAATAAAGAAAAAAATTTCGAATTATTACCTAAGATATCAAAGAAAAGAGTGCGCAATCCTGACACTTGGAAACGATAAAAGGCAGCAGTATTGAGACAAAAGGGCGAAGAATATGTTTCACAGAACGGAAAAGTTATGAAAAAAAAAAGTAATAAAGGGAGGGGTACCCGGCAAAGATAACTGCCGCATGAAATGCAGTGAAAAATTTAGTTCTGAAGATAGAGAAGTAATTTAAAAAAAAAATTGTGGATTGGATGTGAATGCTACAAATACGTTAATATTCAAAAGCCTTAAAATCTTACCAGTTTATCGTCATCGACCGACCAGAAAATCATCAAAAAAATACACCTTCAAATATTCAGTGACATATAACAAACAACTTATTCAGGTGTGCAGGGACTCATTTTGCAGCTTCTATGGAATTGGCAGAAAAAAAGTAGTATTTCTAGTAAATTTCAGTAAATTTTGTGTTATTACACAAAATTTACTGAAAAATGGTTATTCGGCCCCATCACCAGATAAGCGAGGTCGTCATACAAATCGTCCCAGAAAGATAAATGATGATGTAGTAGAAAATATTGTGAGTCATATTAACCAGTTTCCTGCAGAAAAATCCCATTACTCTAGGAATAAAAACCATAACAGAAAATACCTCTCTCCTTTACTTAATATCACCCGACTACACCAGCTTTATATTAAACAATGTAAAGAAAAAAAAGTGGATGAAAAATATATGGTCAAGGTTTCTTTCTATAGACACATTTTTGAAACAAAATTTAATTTGTTTTTTGGCCTTCCAAAAAGCGACACTCGTAGTGTCTGTGATGCTGGGGAAAAATCGCTAGAGCACAAAGAAAATTATAAATATGCTTTCAAGTCACAAAAATCAGACCGAACAATTCCTGCCAGTGACAAAATCGTGCTATATAACTATAGATCTTCAACAAACAATGCCGTTGCCAAAGTTATCTACATCAAAAGCGTTTTATTTGCGGCAAATGTGGCTTTATAATTTTGGCATCCATTGCATTACCTATTCTGGACATAAGTCTAATTTTTTTAATTGGACTGAAGACTCTGCAAACAGGGGAAGTAATAAAAGTGGTAGTTGTTTGCTGCGATATTGTAAGATGCTAAAAGAAGAACATCCAAAAATTAAGCACTTAATAATCTGGTCTGATTCATATGCGGTGGCCGGAACAAAAATTTTTTTATATTGTGCCTGTACCAGTACCTAATACACAATTTTTTCAAGGTGATAGATCATAAATTCCCCGAAGTGGGTCACAGATATTTGGATTCTGATCGTGATTTTGAAAGGATTGAAAAGGTACTGAGGAAACATCAGACAATTTTAATTCCGGACCAATATCGAGAAATAATTAAATCTGCGAGTACAAAAAACAGTTCAATATGAAAAACTTTTTTTATAAATTGGAAGAGCTTCCGGCTAAACTTCGTTTGTATAAAAAATTAAACAATACTCTTAACCAGAAAGTAAATCTACGAGATAGTGTCAAATGGATCAGAGTAGAACAATGTAGATTTTATTATTACAAAACAAACTTAGATCCCTTTTCCCCATTTCTGCAAGTTGACTTGCACAAAAAAGGGACAAAATATGTCCTGTCTGATGAAATAGAGTTAAGTAAGTTACCAAAATGTGGAGGTTTAACTATTGAAAAAATGAATAATTTGAGAGAGCAGCTGAAGTTTATTGACAAAGACTATCTATGGTTTTATGAAGAAATTCTGAATGAAAATGTTGAAAATTCGAAGAAAAAAAGAAAAACCTACGAGTTTTTTGTCTATTATTATGTTTTCAATGCTCATTAACTAGATTTAGATTTTATACCTTATTTTGTAAGAGTTTCCGCATTTTATGACTTTAAAAAATTATTCTAAAGGAACATGACTTCTTTATTCAGGATAAATCGAACAGCATTTTTCATTGAAAGTTGGTTGATAAAAGTGTTATGTACACAAAATCTAAATTTTCTAAGATATCTTACAATTTTGTTAATTAGCGTATTCGTCCAAGAAATTAACTTATTTTTAACAAATTTATGAGATATTACTAAACAATATTAAAAAGTAATAAAAAAAGTTCTAGTTCAAAACGCTTTTTATTAAATATCTCGAAAGTTTAAAAATGTGACATGACACCTTTATCCACTTATGTCTTTAATTATTAATGTCATATTTTTGTAGATGTCAAACCACACTGATAGTTTCAGAAACTTACGACCTAATTTAGAAAAAAAAAACTCTCCGCCATTGGTTAATCTTATTTCAGTGGTTTCTAATATCAAATCGGCCAAAAACGATGAAATGGACCATAGATAATTGTAAAGAAGAGTTAAAACTTTTAAAAATATGGGACAATATATATACATAAAAATTAGGCGTGTCTTCCCCCTCGATATACATAGTTTGAAATTTTTAAAAATTTCACGATAATATAGAAAAATTGTCAATACATTTTTTTTGTATTTGAGAATAGGTAACTATCTTCTATATGTAAAATGAAAATTTTATATTTGAAGGAACATTTTGTTAGGCGTTTTATTCAGAAAAGGTTTGGTACCTATTTTGATGGAAGATAGAATTAATATAGTAATGTCAAGATTATTTTAAAAATGCAAATTTATAAGAACTTGGAATAAATAAAAGCAAAATAAAGTAGAATTAAAAACATTCAAATTAGAACCCACAGACCCAGAAGCCGGAGACGATACAATCAATAACAACTTTGGCGCATGAGGCTCGAAAAAAATTTGCACGACAAGGAGAACATTAACAAAAGGTGAAGACTAAAAAAATTGAATTTTAAAAAATAAAAATAATTGGAGGTAACATTTTTAAATTACATATACAGAAAGTTTTTTTTTTAAATTGGCGGGGAGATACATATATTTTCCATTAAAACATAGTTATATATAAAAGGTTACTACTATTAAAATTGTAAAAAGGTTTTTAGATTTATCATTGTTTTTTTTATAAGTAAATTGATAATTAAAAAAATACATTTTAAGCCGAACCTGTATACCTACAGTACAGTTTGTCTTATTAAAATATGTAATAGAAGAAATTAGTCTTTAAATTTATATTTATTCGATTATTTACGAAATAAATTAAAAAACAATTTTAAAAATATAAAATGTGTACATACCATAACAATAATTACTCAATGCACAAGAACTAAAAAAACCTTACCAAAAATAATGCTAAAACTTAGAAAAACTTTACACAAACAATTCTACGTGTAAACACCATTTTTAACTATTTACCACTGGAAAAGACCACTGATCACAGTTTAATATTCTGTTCTATAATGACAATGATCAAAAGAATTTCGACTATTTAAAAATAATTTGTTGTTGAGAGATATTGTACCCAGATATTGAAAGAGAAAGTTTATTGTTTTGTTAATTTAGAATTAATGATAATGTAAACAAATAATTGTTTTTATTTCTCAGTAAAATTCCTCTATTAAAAATTTGCCAATAAAGAGTCATGCTTGGAATTGTTAATTATTATTATTATGTATTGTATGCATAAATTTATAAATAATATTAAAGAAATAATTTACGGCAAAATTAACTTTGTTCACAATAATTTTAAAGCAAAAATAACGTTAAAATATGTTATAAATATTAAAAAATATTATAAATAAAATTTTATCAAAACATTAGTAAATAGTAATTAAAAATTTAAAAAAAAGTAGAAAAAAACTGATTAAACACTTGTTGTTAAAAATTTGGGTAGTACCGAATTCCTAACTATGGTCAGATCATTACGATCGACCCCCAGCTGAGCTACCGGTCTCAGACCCTCTCCGTTAATCCTATGTCCGAATTCCTAACTGCAATATTGTACCAATATTATTTCATTCTGAATTTAATAAATCTAAAGTAGTCTTCAAAATTTTAAAAATGAAATGTGTTTTGGGAAATTTTACGATTAGATTTGAGTCGTAAAAGTATCGCGCGTTAAAATCTTGAAGTGAACGTTTTTAGTGAAGATAAATTGTAAAGTAGAACATAAACTGTTTGAAGTATTTTTTTTTCTAATTTTGTGTGATTAATAAAATTAAAAAAAGTTCAAAATTGCAATTATATATTTATTTTTGTAATTTTTTCTAACTTTGTGTAATTAATAAAATTAAAGAAATTTCAAAATTGCAAATATATATTTATTTTCATTAATTTGATAAAATATGTACATACATACATGTCAAAATATATAAAAAAATAGTTAAAATAAATATATACATAAATACAATCCGATTAAGAAATCTAAAGTAGTCGCCAAGATCAGGTAGAAGATGTTGAGTTAGGAATTCGGACTTAGGATTACCGAATTACTTACTAATCCCCAAATTTTATGACAGCGGTTAGGAATTCGTATATCCCGAAAAATTTAGTTTCAAATATAAAACAGATAAAATTAAATTGTAAGAAATATTTAAATATTGTTGAAAATTCTAAAAGATGTCAAAATACTTTTGATTAAATTCAATATGAATAAACTTTGTTAAAAATGGTAAAAAATAAATAATAAGAAAGTTGCAAAAATTGTAACAAATCTTTAATTATAATATATAATAAGTAAAAATTATATAAAATCATTTTTCATTTTTATATAAAAAAAATTAGTTTTAACCCTCTTCTGAGGCATTGTATTACGGAAACAAGAAAATGGACAGTAAAAATTTTGTGTATATTCGAGTGAAGGTATTGTGACTCTTTTATAGAACATAAATAACATAATTACTTGTGAATTTTTTTGTTACAAAAAATAATGTAGACAATTTAGTATCCTTTTTCTGGAATAGTTGTGCAACATTTGTAAGTATAAAAAATCAGTTTTTTCTTCTTTTTTTGCTTAAAAAAAAGAATTTTGGTTATAAGAAAAGAAATTGTTTGTAAAATTTTCTACAACATAGGATTGGTTAGATGATCTCAAACTTATTACCCTTTAGTACACGATTTCTCTCATTGGATTTTTTAAAATTTTATAGAAAGTATACAAACAAGAATATATTAAATGACATTAAGGAGAAATTGAAAAAATGTCGCACCCAGCGAGACTCGAACTCGAAACCTTATTAATCTTGATGGATATGTCATTTGTCAAGAGTTTTTTTTAACTGAAAATGCCTAATAGAAATGAAAATATATTTTTGATTCTTAGCTTTCGACAACCAGATAGGTTGTCGTTTTCAAAAATGATAAAAAAATCTAATGTATACTCCTTAATGCAAGTTTGGGTTTCAAAAATTGCAATAATTTTTCAACCCTTTAGAATGCAACTGATATGATATAACAACAAATAGATTTCACATCCATCTAACGCCGTCGGCGTAATTTAAATCGATTAATTTTGACAGCCTTTTTTAAATTAGAATAACTCCGCAAATATTAATTCTGCACATTACGGAAAAGTAGTAAGAACGAAGCTTGTTTATAGTTTTGTCTTCAAAGACATTTACAAGAAAACTATAAGCAATATGAGGGTAATTCTTGAATGAGAACCATTGTTTTTTAGAGATCTCTCTTGGTATAATCTTTAATGCCTATAGAATACCGATAACATATATAAAATCAAAAAATTTAATTGTCCTAGCACGTGAAATTTTTTTTTTTAGATTTTTAAATATTGTATATTTTTATTTAAAACTACGTAAGGCAAAAAATAATAAACGCAATCTTGTGACAATTTATAGATAATAACCAAACTATAACGATATGCAATTATTTAGTATAAAAATGAGTAAAAAAATATAATAAAAGCTGCTTACCTCCAATATTAATTACCATAAACCACTTTACAGAAACTTTACTTACCACTGAAAACAAATCACTCACTATAACTTTAACGTTCTATTAAATAATGAAAATTATTAAATGAGTTTCGGCTATTTAAATGTTACTGATTCATATTACCCAGACAAGGGAAGAGAAAGCTAATTGTTTTGTTGATCCAGTCTTTATGTTAATTCGAAAGTACCTAATTAGGATGGATTCCCGGTAAATTCCATTTAGTTCTATTGTATTATAATACAAATTTTTACCTGCTATTGTCAATAAAGTTCTTCTTTTTGATTTTGAAGTTATAATTTAGATGTAAACAAATTTATAAAAATTAAAACTAAACAATTTTCTTTTAAACTGAATTGAATTTTTGAAACCAAAAAAAAAGAGATAAATTGTATTTTTTAAATACTAAGTTTCACTCAAATATTTTTTTATAATTCTCGTTCACAAAGTTTCTATTTCGACACTAAAAACAGTATCGAAATAGATGCATTGTAACACTGTTTTTGGTAACTTTTTGTTTTACGCAATTGGTTGCACTGCACTGATTTTCAACGAAAGAGTTCAGGTAGTAAATCAAGAAGTATGTTGTAGTAAATTATTAACTACATTATCAGCGTTATTGCTAAATTCGGAATATTTTATAAAAATTTGACAAACATTCAAATTTAAAATCATTAAAACTGACAAGTGTCAAAACTGCCAACATAAATAAATATTTCGAAAAACTCTCATTTTATTTATTTTTTATACTTTTAAAAGTTTATTATAAAAAATAGTATGTAACACTCGAATTCGCGGTTCGTTTCACAAACTGAACTCGTACTACGAAACCTGTCATTGTAACACTTGTATTACAATATACTATATTTTAACCACTTAATTTATTTTTGTGAATTTGATTTGATTGATAATAATATATTACAACAGAAATTTTTTATTACAGTATGCATTTTAAAGTAACTTAAGTAAAAAAGAGTACAAGTACTTTCTTTATACATCCTTTAGGTGTTGCTGTAAAAAATCTATAAATGAAATTTACAAATTTTTTCTGTGAAATTATCTAAGGCAAGATGATGGACTTACTGTAATGTATGTGCCGTTACATTACATAAAAAGGATAAAATTATGCTCTAACAATTTACAAACACACATACACAACACATCTGTGCACAACACACGTATTTTAAAAATAATGTAGTTGCGTTTTTAAAACCAACCTCTCTACGTATACTCTAGTCAACATCTTCAAAAACGTAAAAAATTAAAATAAAGGTCCCAAAAATATAAGCGATAGCTCATTGGATTTGGAATCACCTCTAGAAAAAAGTTTTTAAAGGAAAAGTGTGCAGGCAAAAAATTGCAATTGTTATTAACAAAATAAGATGAACAAAAAAAGATATTTATGTTTTTGTTAATAACTCGAAAAATGTTAATATTTAAGCAATTTTGAAAAAAGCTCGTTAAAGAGGAGAAAATTTTCGAAAAAAAGTCCCTGCTCCCGGAACTCTATCTTTATTATTTATAATTTTAATTTGACGTTGAAAATAGGGGTCCGCCCGGCTTTTACGGCATGCGCGCGCCACCGCTAAACGGGGTTTATCAGATAAAATATTTTTTTTGACATAAAATGTTATTTTAAAAACTTTAAAAAATTCCAGTATTTTCCTAACACTTGAAAGAATCTAAATCAGTTAGAAAAAACAATTTATTACTGTTTTTCAAAAAGTTATTCAATTGTTAACTAACAAATTTTTTCCTAATCTCTGTTGACATAAACAATGGGATAAAAGGTATAAATAATTGGCCTAAAAAATTAAAACTTTCATACGTATACTTTACAAGATCCTGTGATAAATGTTCATAAAAGTTTATTAATTTGTTAATAATACTTTCTAATATCATACGTCACGTTAACTGTAGCGCCTACTTAACATGCCAATTAAAAAAATGATATATCTTTCAAACTATTGGAGATATGATAAAGGACATTATAGAAAATAAATTTCTCTTTCAAATAATTCTAAGATTAAGTTCGTATTTATTGTTTATTAGATACTACATGCATTTGTGTATAAAAATTCTTGATTTTTTTTTTACTTTTTCGCAATATTTTGCAAAAGTTTTGAAAAATCATAATTAACAAATTAATAAACTTTATGAACATCTATCACAGGATCTTGTAAAGTATACATATGAAAAGGGCTCCACAAAGTTTTAAAGTTTTAGGCCAATTATTTATACCTTTTATTCCATTGTTTATGTCAACAGAGATTAGGAAAAAATTTGTTAGTTAACAATTAAATAACTTTTTGAAAAACAGTAATAAAATGTTTTTTCCAACTGATTTAGATTCTTTTAAGTGTTTGGAGAATACTGGAATTTTTTCAAATTTTTAAAATAACATTTTATATCATAAAAAAAATATTTTATCTGATAAACCCCGTTTAGCGGTGGCGCGCGCATGCCGTAAAAGCCGTGCAGAGCCCTATTTTCAACGTCAAATTAAAATTATAAATAATAAAGATAGAGTTCCGGGAGCCGGGACTTTTTTTTCGGAAATTTTCTCCTCTTTAACGAGCTTTTTTCAAAATTGCTTAAATATTAATATTTTTCGAGTTATTAACAAAAACATAAATATCTTTGCAATTTTTTGCCTGCACACTCCTTTAAAAATTTTTTCTAGAGGTGATTCCGAATCCAATAAGCTATCGCTCATATTTTTAGGACCTTTATTTTAATTTTTTACGTTTTTGAAGATGTTGACTAGAGTAGTAGGCGTAGTCACATTTAACCAAGGACCAAGGACTTAAAAGAACAATTTATATATGTAACTAAAGCTCTACTACTAGCTAATTAGTAAAGTTTTAAATACAATATCTTAAATGGAAAACATAAATATTTTTTGGGTTGTCGTATTCTCAGGGGCGTATGAATTCTCGACGCAAAAAAACAGGTAAATTTTTGGGACAGGTACTTTTGACACACGGTTAGAAATATTATGTTTTTATTACAGGAATTTTCGACGCAAGAATTTAGGTACTTACAGACAGCTAAGTAGGTAATAAAACAAAATTATCTTCGAAAACTGATTTGATTTAATTTCAAATATTATTAATAAACTAATTATTACTATTACTATAACATGAATGATAAGACACTAATTTTACAAAAGCAAGTCTTGTTATTTGATTTAAATTTAGACTTTCAATCATTCGATCTAGAAACGCAATTTTATTTTTTACATTTTTGTCTTTAATTTTGGCTGTTTTGCTAAGACTATTTATTTTTTTGTAAGTATCTAGTTAAAAATCTATCAAGTTTTGAATAAATATATATAAAGACGGGTGAGCCGCATAAAATGATAAATTAAATCTGAATGGAACGACTCACATGCATTTGTCTTTCTCATCACCGATGCATTTTTATCGGCCCAAATTGTTAGCGGAAATTCAGAATCTTCTGCTATATAGACTTCCAGAAGATAATCAGCATATTTATCTAATTTTTCATTATTAAGTTTGTACGACATAAGATCGAACACATAGCAATCCTCGACTTCTTCTGGTGCTAAGAACGTTAAACCAAAAGTATGTCGCATCCATTTGCCATTTGTCTTGGTTGTTAAATTCTCGAACCAATCCAAGTGACTGGATTTTTTTAAACCAGTTTTGGTGTAAATGAAATCGACAACCATTAATTTTAATTTTGGGAGAACTATTAGATAAAGCAATATGAATTGTTTTTTCAAAGGTTAATTGCATTTTTGCTAAAACCTACAAAGTGTAATATGGCTAGTAGTATTGTATGACTTACCCTGTCAAAGGCTTTGGTAAAGTCAACCAAAATTAGAGCTGTTGTTTTACCATTATCAGCGGCATGTATAATATCATCTGTTATGTGCAATAAAGCTGTAGCACAGTTATAACCCGCTTTAAAACCAGATTGATTATCAGATAAAATGTTATAATTATTTAAGTGCTGTTTAATTTAATTCTCCAATACTTTTGACAGGACAGGTAATATACTTATTGGACGAAGCTCGTTAATAGTATTGTAACGGGATAACCGTAAAGGAAGGGACCTTAATTTGAAAAATTGTTATTAACAGTTGATTTTTAAAAGTTTCTAAAAATCAACTGACCATTTTAAATAATGTTTCTAGAAAATTCTAGAAACTTCTAAACACACTGACTAGATTAAATAATGTTTCTAGAAAATTCTAGAAAGATATAAACACACTAACTAGATTTGTAGCATGTCCAAAAAACTCTATGCAAAAAATTTTTATTTTTTATAATTTCTTCTTACTTAAGCCGACCCTGATCATTTTACCTTCCAGAAGTTTCTCCGCTGTAACAAACTTTAACCGTCAAACTATTGATTTTTTTAGACTAACCAATCAAATCTCGTGAATAAGGTCACGCTGCGTAAGTGGGGTAGTTTAAAGCGACGCGGGTTACTTTTTTACCGGGATTTACAATTTAGTCTAGCTTGGGTTTCTGTGCTGGCAAGTCATTATGTACAACCCCTAGATTCAAGTACCGGCAAATTTCCTTTAGATTTTCAAAGAATTACTTGCTATTTAGTGTTTCTAATTAAGTTAAAGTCAGTGAATGAGTGTGGAACCTCTCTGATGAAAAAACTGTCATTTATTACCGAAGAGTCACTAGATTCTACTGTACCGTATAAATTGGGTGTGGCCCCATTTAATTCTCCTATCTAGGAATCAAACTGTAAGTTTTTTAATATCATTACTATTGCTTAACTACCAGAAAAAGAAGGGATACCATTTATTTCTTTGGCACAAAAACTTAATTGTAATCCGCATGAATAATATCCAAGTGTGGGTAATTAACGTAAGAAGTGCTCATAAAATCCATAGTGCGACCGGTTTTTATAAAAAACCCGGTACCTTATCTACAGACTCCAAAAGTGTGAAAATTTCGAAACAGTTCGTCGCATACATGTTTCAGTGAAAGCGTTGCGCACAGCCTGATTAAATATTTTTGCAACACATTTATGGTAAATTTTTGGTTTCTTAATGTTTATCTCAATTTAATTGTTTTAACTTAAACTAGTATATGGTACCCCCATCTTTTACTCGAGTAAAAAATCTTTTAAGCTAAAAGTGATTTACTATTTTTTATTAAATTTTGATACTTTTCAATTTCTTTTTCACATCACATTCTGCTTAAATGGGTACACAGAAATAACAATATAAAAATACTTAGCTGTTATTGAATGTGTAATATTGTTTCTATATGTGATTAAACACTAATGTGTTTTACTGTATTTTACCTTATTTCATTTGTTGATATTTTATATGTCTATTGTTTCGTTCATCTGTTTGACTTATTACTACACACAGTAATAAATATTGTTTATTGTTTATTTATATGTTTTATTTTCTGACCTGGTGTAAGTTATTCTGATCTAATCTCATCAACAACACGAATAAGACGTATTTAACTCATAAATCTTAGCTTTTGAACTCATTAATATATATGGAGCTGTTGTAATAAGTAAGAACAAAAAGTAAGTATAACTTTCTCTTTCTAGCTTTGCTAATAAAAGTGTTTAATTTAAAATTTTAACCAGACATCTACCGGTTTACTCAATTTTACCGCATCTTATCTTATGTCCCTTATATCTTTCTTATTTTAACTTTATCTACAACATCTGATAAATCATTTTATCCAACATATATCTTTATTTTTTTTCCATCTGGGTTTCTTATATTTCCCCATCCTTATGATAAAAAAATAAGTGGCGCCCATTTACCTTCCCCTTTTTCCATCATTTCTCTCATTTTCTCTTTAGTCCCTTTTAAATTCTTATATCTTTTCTTTTCCTAGTAAATATATCCCCTTAAATCTGTCTAGTAAGATTTCATCGAGCTCGTTCGAATCCACGCTCGCTCTCCTCCTACCCCCTGAGTGCCGTTCGCATATGTTAACCTCGATAAAACGAGCCTTTTAACATCTTGAGAAAAAAGAGGTTACACATCAATTTGACGCCCACAACGTGGGGCCCGATGACAAAATCCCTATTTTTCCGACAATAAAATTACACACTTTTAAGATCAAAATTTTCGTTACTTTTTTCTTATCACAATGGCCAATTTTGAGGTAACTTTTCTAACAGCAGATAAAATTAATTACGAGTTAAAGATCAGAGGAACAGCCACCAACAGAAAAATAGAGGATAAAAGGAAAGTCCTCAAAAGATTGTTAACCAAAGAAACAAACGGTACGTTCACTTTAGAAAACATCAACTTAGAAGACGAAAAAGTAGCAATTAAAAAAATTAAAAATTCTATCGACTGCGTTTCTAATTTAATCGAAGAATTTGAAGGTTCCGCTTCAGATTCATGTTTTCGTAGAGTAAAATCTAGGATCGCTCACTTGTTAGGCAGAATACAACGTTTACCTCTACCTGAAAATCCTTCCGAGGATGATGTAAATTTCCGCGATGAATCTAAAACCACTTGTCTTCTTCTCGAACAAGAAATGATAGATAAAACCATTCCCTTTAATAATTCACCTTTTTCTAGTTCAGTTCCGAATATAGATGGCACAGTACCTATAATTAACGTCTCTACTCCCAAAATTAGATATTTAGATCGTTTCCCTTTATCGAAATGGAATATTAAATTTAACGGTGATCCTAAAAGCGTTTTTGAATTTCTAGAAAAATTTCGGCCATGATCAATTATCCCCGTCCGACAACTTTCACAGAGGTCAAAAGATTTATCGGCATGTGTTCCTGGTCCCGTCGTTTCATCAAAGACTTTTCTTCCCTTGTCTCTCCTATTAATGATCTATTGAAAGGTAAAAAGAAAAAACAATCTATTCAATGGACTAGCCAAGCGGAGTTCTCTTTCACCCAAATAAAAGAAGCCCTTATTTCTGCCCCTGTGTTAACACAGCCAGATTTCTCTAAACCTTTCATTATCCAATGTGATGCTAGTGATACTGGCCTTGGTGGTGTCCTCACACAGTCATTTGATGGTTCAGATGTCGTAATAGCTTATGCTAGCAGAACCTTATCCCGAGCAGAGCGTAACTACTCTGTCACAGAACGAGAATGTCTAGCTGTCATCTTCAGTATTGAAAAATTCCGTCCCTATATAGAAGGTACCAAATTCCAAGTAATTACTGACCACCACTCCTTACTTTGGTTGAAAAATATCAACAATCCCTCTGGAAAACTTGCTCGATGGGCTATGTGCCTTCGTCAACATAATTTCGACCTTATCCACCGTAAGGGATCTTCCCATCTCGTTCCTGATGCCTTGAGTCGTGCCTTCCCTGAACAACCCCAAATCTCGTATCTTGAGGTAGACACTAATCGAATAGACGTATGGTTTGATGAGTTCCGTACTAAAATTCTCCAACACCCTGAGCTTTATCCTCAATGGAAAGTAGAAAATGACTTGGTCTATAAATTAATCCCTTCCAAATTGCCTTTCGCCACTAATGAAATTGAGTGGAAAGTTTTCGTACCAAAACCCCAGAGACATGACATTATGTCATCTTGTCATGATCCCCCTACCTGTGCCCATTTCGGATTTTTCAAAACACTGAACCGAATCCAAGAACGATATTATTGGCCTAAAATGAGAAACGATGTCCTTCGTTTTGTTAGATCTTGTAAAGTGTGTGGAGCCCAAAAAATGCCTACCTCCACTAAAATAGGTTTAATGGGAAAAGAGAAATCTCCCGAATTCCCTTGGCAAATTATCGCACTTGATCTTGTTGGTCCTCTCCCTCGTTCCAAAAAAGGATATACCTGGCTCCTAGTTGTTACCGATTGGTTTTCTAAATTTACTTTATTACAACCCTTACGAAAAGCCACCACCAAAAATATCGTTAATTTCATAGAAAATGAAGTATTTCTCATGTTTGGTGTTCCTCAATTCCTTATCTGCGATAACGCTAGAAACCTTAACAATCCCATGATGAAACATCTCTGTGATCAATACAAAGTCCAAAAAATATGGTTTAATGCCGTCTATTCACCACAGTGTAATTTTGTGGAAAGAACGAATAAAACCATTGGAACCGCTATTAGGTGTTATATCGATGAACACTCTAACTGGGATAATGAGCTTTCTAAAATCCGACAGGCTATTAACACCGCTAGACACGAAGTCACCAAATATTCTCCATCATTTTTAAATTTCGCGAGACATGTACCGATATCTGGAAATTACTATTCCGCTAATGACGTTGATCGTCCTATGTCCCTTAATACTCCTGAACAATACGATAAATACGTTTCAGATATACAAGGGTTAAAGAATATTTTTTTTGAAATACAACACAATCTTCACCATGCCTATTAAAGAAATTCCAAAACCTATAACCTTCGTCGTCGAAATATTCAATTCAACGTTGGTGATAAGGTGTGGAGAAGAAATAAAGTCCTCTCCAAAGCTGCCGATAAGTTTATGTCCAAATTAGCTCCTAAATATCTCTTATGTACGGTTGTCCGTAAACTATCTCCACTAGTATATACATTACAAAATCCCGATGGATCAAAAGCAGGAAACTGGCATATAAAAGACCTTAAGCCTTATGTCTCTGATTCCGATGATTCTTCTGAAGATGAACTCTCCGAATAGGAACTAATGTTTCTCTGTTTTCTCAGAATTATCCGTATAAGCATTCCTTTTCCATTTTTCTTTGACTTCTCCATTTCTCAACCTCTCGCTATGACTCAACACTAAATATTTTTCTCTATGCCTTACTTTTATATTTGCCGTTTAAGTGTATTCAGACTTATACTTATCGTTTATCTATCGTTTAAGTGTATTACCACTTGAACATTTCATCTCGAAAGGGAAAATACTTTTCTCTTACCTACCGTTTACCTACTTAATAAGTACCTTAACACTTATGTATATCGTCTCGAAAGTAGAATTTACTTTCCCTCATTTACCGTCCATTTACCTAATAAGTGTATTAACACTTGTTGTTATCGTACCGAAGGAGAAAATATGTTTCTCGTAACTACCGTTTACCTACCTTATGAGTGTTTTCACACTTGTATTTTTTTTGAAGAAAAAAATAGTTTTTCCTTTATCTACCGTTAACCTACCGTATGAGTGCGTCAGCACTTGTGAATTTATTATCGTATCGTTCAGTAATATCTATTACTGTTTTATGTTTAGAAAACATTTTTTTGTTACCTTATTTCTCGTTTATCATCCATAAATTACTTTTTATCTTTGATATGGATATAAGACGGTTATCGTACCTTAGTGGAAGACACATGAAAATTTTTTTGAAAATTTTTTTTGAAAATTTTTTTTTGAATTTTTTTAAAAATTTTTTTTCGTTCTTTCATACAATTTTATACCTTTACATATCGTGGTTTAAAGAACTTTGATCCGTAACATGACTACTATTGGAATCACTTTACTTTTTTTGACTCACAAAATTCAATCTTAACTACTTCTTCTGGAATTTTATTTTGACCTTGCAATTTGTCACGAGAGATAAGCCTAGGAAAGCCGTAGGGAATTCTTTCCGGTAGTGGGTCTGTTGAGATTCTAAGGAAGACAGATAAAATTCCTTTCTCCTCTCTTTCTTTTCCTCTATTTTTTTTTCCTAGCTAGGATTGAAGACTGTTAGGATAATTTGTTTTTAAGATTTGTTAGATTCCTGTTAATGTCTTAGTGTGATCGATAACCTTAAGTTTTTTTATTAAATGTTCTCAATGAGAACTATATTTTAAGTAATTACTGTTTTCTTCTCTTCCTTACTGCATATTTGGTGATATCCTTAATATCAACCAAGCAGGACGGAACTCTTCCAAACATCTTTTCAGATGTTAACGTATCACGTACTTACCTTGACTGTCGGATCTAATGGGGCCGGTAGGCTTATTAGATTCCTAATTATAACTATCGTCCGTGTTTCTTTCTTCCTTTTCAAAATTAATATTAACAGTTTGGTTTAAATTCAGCTTTTTTCTTTATAGGAGTTCCTAAAAAGGGAAATACGCGTTGTGCCTCCTATGGGAAATTTTACTTATGGGAACATAGCATTCTTTACTTTCTTCCTTGTGTGTGTGAATGCAGCGTGTGTCCTGACATCTTATGTCAAGGGCAATATAAATACTTTTTTTGTCGATTTGCATTAAAGATACCACTTAGTGCTGCCCGTCTAGGCCGAGCTGCACACTTTTTTGTTTCCGTGCAGAAACTTCGGAGTAGACCTGTTCCCGATCACTTTGTGATCTTCCGGTTGGCCGGTACCGTTTATAAAAATCTGGTCACATAGTATCGAAGATCTAGTGATCTGACACATTTTACCTACCTTGTGGTTCTTCAAACTCTCGCGTAGTTTCACTTGTATATTAACGCACTAATGAATAGTGCGAATATTATATCGCATTTAATAACTAACACTAATACCCCAGTTTTACCTAGATAGGTGTCGTTCCCGTTAAGATCGCTTTTCTACATCTTGATGTTCACTACCTTTATCAGCTTCAGTTTTTTAAACACACTACTGTTGTTCCAACCATGGTTTATCTTTAAAAAAAAAAACTGTTTTCTACCCAGTTTTTTCTCTTCGGAAGGGGCTGTGTAGCATTTCCAAAATACTCTATGCAAAAAATTTTAATTTTTTATAATTTCTTCTTACTTAAGCCGACCCTGATCATTTTACCTTTCAGAAGTTTCTCCGCTGTAACGAACTTTAACCGTCAAACTATTGATTTTTTTAGACTAACCAATCAAATCTCGTGAATAAGGTCACGCTGCGTAAGTGGGGTAGTTTGAAGCGACGCGGGTTACTTTTTTACCGGGATTTACAATTTAGTCTAGCTTGGGTTTCTGTGCTGGCAAGTCATTATGTACAACCCCTAGATTCAAGTACCGGCAAATTTCCTTTAGATTTTTAAAGAATTACTTGCTATTTAGTGTTTCAAATTAAGTTAAAGTCAGTGAATGAGTGTGGAACCTCTCTGATGAAAAAACTGTTATTTATTACCGAAGAATCACTAGATTCTACTGTACCGTATAAATTGGGTGTGGCCCCATTTGATTCTCCTATCTAGGAATCAAACTGTAAGTTTTTTAATATCATTACTATTGCTTAACTACCAGAAAAAGAAGGGATACCATTTATTTCTTTGGCACAAAAACTTAATTGTAATCCGCATGACTAATATCCAAGTGTGGGTAATTAACGTAAGAAGTGCTCATAAAATCCATAGTGCAACCGGTTTTTATAAAAAACCCGGTACCTTATCTACAGACGCCAAAAGTGTGAAAATTTCGAAACAGTTCGTCGCATACATGTTTCAGTGAAAGCGTTGCGCACAGCCTGATTAAATATTTTTGTAACACATTTATGGTAAATTTTTGGTTTCTTAATGTTTATCTCAATTTAATTGTTTTAACTTAAACTAGTATATGGTACCCCCATCTTTTACTCGAGTAAAAAATCTTTTAAGCTAAAAGTGATTTACTATTTTTTATTAAATTTTGATACTTTTCAATTTCTTTTTCACATCACATTCTGCTTAAATGGGTACACAGAAATAACAATATAAAAATACTTAGCTGTTATTGAATGTGTAATATTGTTTCTATATGTGATTAAACACTAATGTGTTTTACTGTATTTTACCTTATTTCATTTGTTGATATTTTATATGTCTATTGTTTCGTTCATCTGTTTGACTTATTACTACACACAGTAATAAATATTGTTTATTGTTTATTTATATGTTTTATTTTCTGACCTGGTGTAAGTTATTCTGATCTAATCTCATCAACAACACGAATGAGACGTATTTAACTCATAAATCTTAGCTTTTGAACTCATTAATATATATGGAGCTGTTGTGATAAGTAAGAACAAAAAGTAAGTATTACTTTCTCTTTCTAGCTTTGCTAATAAAAGTGTTTAATTTAAAATTTTAACCAGACATCTACCGGTTTACTCAATTTTACCGCATCTTATCTTATGTCCCTTATATCTTTCTTATTTTAACTTTATCTACAACATCTGATAAATCATTTTATCCAACATATATCTTTATTTTTTTTCCATCTGGGTTTCTTATATTTCCCCATCCTTATGATAAAAAAATAAGTGGCGCCCATTTACCTTCCCCTTTTTCCATTATTTCTCTCATTTTCTCTTTAGTCCCTTTTAAATTCTTATATCTTTTTTTTTCCTAGTAAATATATCCCCTTAAATCTGTCTAGTAAGATTTCATCGAGCTCGTTCGAATCCACGCTCGCTCTCCTCCTACCCCCTGAGTGCCGTTCGCATTTGTTAACCTCGATAAAACGAGCCTTTTAACATCTTGAGAAAAAAGAGGTTACAGATTAAATAAAGTTGTATATAAGGGGATGCATGGGCAGTTCAGGTTAGTTCAAGTTCAAATATTCACAAGAGTTCATTGTATTGTCAAGCAGTTTAGACGTTATCTAGCAGAGTTCTGTGTAACTTAACATTTTTTAAATAAATTGTGTAAAAGTCCCCATAAGTCCCCAAATTGGTGTCAGGTGTGGGGTGAAGTTACAAGAATGCCTGGAAAAAAGATAAATGAACTATTGGTGGCTGAGCTCAGAAGAGAGCTCGAAGAAGTAGAGTTGGAAACTACTGGGAGCAAATCCGTATTGTTGAGAAGGCTCCGTGAATACTACGTAAATAATAATTTGGACCCTGACGCTGTGGAGTTCGAAGACCCGGTTCAAAAAGCAATTTCACGACTACAAGAAGAACAAACTCAACAACTTTCCCGACTACAAGAAGAACAAACTCAACAACTTTCCCGGCTGCACGAGGAGCTATCAGAAGGAATGACGAGCCAACAAGAAGATCAAACTCAACAACTCTCCCGGCTGCAAGAGGAGATATCAGGACGAATGACGAGCCAGCAAGAGGCGCTATCCAGTCAAATGAAGAGCCAGCAAGAGGAGCTTTCCAGTCAGATGAAGAGCCAGCGCGAAGATATGTCCCAGCTATCACAACGGATATCTACCCTACAAGAAGAGTTATCCAGTTCCTTCTCCCAGCAAATATCGCATTTTTACGTCGTACGAACGACGATGAAACCCCCGACCTTCGACGGGAAGACTTCCTGGCCAAATTACCTGAAACAATTCGACGCAGCGGCCAGAGCTAATGGATGGTCATCCCAGGAGAAGGCATTGTCCCTAACCGTAACTCTGCGAGGCGAAGCTTTACACGTCTTGCAATCATTGACACCGGATGAATCTGACAACTTCGAGTTATTGGTGAATCGTCTAGAGATGCGTTATGGTCAAACTCATCTACAACCGGTGTACCGAATGCAGTTAAAGAGCCGGAAGCAGAAAAATGGAGAGACTATCCAGGAATTTGAGGCGGAAGTAACAAGAATGATACGACTTGCGTATTCAAATGCAGCGGAGGATTTCCTGGAGTGCCTGCCAGTCCAAACCTTCACCGATGGTCTTCGAGACGTCGAGTTGCAGCGGGCTGTATGGTTGGCGAGGCCGAAGTCTCTTGTGGACGCCTTGACCATTGCCCTGGAGTTTGAGGCGGCGACGGAGGCCTCACGTGGAGTTGCTCAACTAAGGGAAGCCACCGGTAACTACGACCATGCCGTTCATTCCGTCGAAACGGTAGTGGAGAGGTTAATGAAGTTATCTCCAAAAAGAAGGCGCCCAGTAAGATGCTGGAACTGCGGAGAACTAGGACATATAAGAAATACTTGCCCCCAAAAAGAAAAATCTCCTGCTGAAGTACCTCAGCAGCAGGAAAACTAGAACGGGTCGACTCCTGGAGGGCGAAATCGACCCCAAACATTCCCGAAGCCCCTCACACCATTAAATTGGCAACTCTGCGACATCGCGTGGACAGCTTATATGTGGATGGCCTCATTGATGGGAACAACTTTAGCATGCTGGTAGACACTAAAGCTACGAAAACTATCGTTCGACCATCCATCATTATGCAAAAGAAGATGTGGCCTACCAGTTGGAGACTGCCTACCGCTACCGGAGGTTCTGCTAGAGTCTACGGTGAGATACAGGTGACGCTACAGTTTGGTTCAACCTCTCTTGTTTACTCGGTGCTGGTGGCTGACGTTCTGGGCATGGATGTTATGCTCCACTGTGGTTTTCAGTTGGATCTTCGCCGACGTATCCTTCGTACTGGTAATGAAGAAATATTCCTGCACCGAAAACAAGTTGACAATGCCTCGATCAAGCTAATCGATACTATCGAACTTCCGGCGAGCTGCGAATGTGTCGTCACAGCGCGGTTGGATGGACTGAAGCCAGATGGTGCCCCAGCCACGATGGAGCCGAAGAATCATGACCGTGAGTTGGGAAAAGGACTCCTTGTGGGTAAGACTCTTGTTAGATCCGCCAAAGAGGTACCCATCCGAGTTATCAACTTGAACGATCATCCAGTTCTTCTCCGAAAGAACACGGAAATGGGAAGGTTAGAACCAGTAACGGCCATAATTCACAAGGTAAACATTACGGAAACAGATGAGACCAACGAAATTGAACAATTAATGACAAAATTAGATTCCTCTCTGTCAAAATTAGAAAAGAAACAGGTAAGAGATCTACTTTACCGTTATAAACCTGTATTTGGTTCTAAAAGTAAACTGGGAAGAACTGATGTTGTACAACATAGAATTGACACTGGTGATGCACGTCCGATTCGACACGTACCCCGAAGGATGCCTTAAGTTAAGAAGGAAGAAGCAGACAGAGCCCTTAAAGAAATGATCCAAAATGGCATAGTCGAACCATCCAGTAGTCCGTGGGCTTCTCCTGTGGTATTAGTGAGAAAGAAAGACGGATCAATGCGGTTTTGTGTCGACTATCGAAAGCTTAATGATGTCACTAAGAAGGACAGTTATCCTCTGCCAAGGATTGATGACGCCCTCGGCGCTTTGGCGGGTTCTACTTTGTTTTCTACCTTGGACCTTAAAAGCGGATACTGGCAAGTTAAAATGAATCCTGCAGACAAAGAAAAGACTGCCTTTACCAGTGGATCAGGGTTGTGGCAATTCACGGTCCTTCCGTTTGGCCTCTGTAATGCTCCTGCGACGTTTGAACGGCTAATGGAGAACATCCTGCGGGGTTTGTCATGGGAAACTTGTCTAGTTTATCTAGACAACATCATCATAATGGGCAAGACCTTTAAGGAACATTTATCTAACCTGGAAGAAGTCTTTAAAAGATTACGGAACGCTAATCTAACATTGAATGTTAAGAAATGCCACTTGTTCCAGAGACAGGTTAACTATTTAGGACATAACGTAAGCAAGGATGGCGTTGCTGTTGACCCTGCTAAGATACAAGCCGTTCAGGAATGGCCAATCCCCATCGACAAACATCAGCTCCGGAGTTTATTGGGTCTTTGTTTCTATTACCGACGATATGTCAAGAATTTTGGAGACATCGCCAAACCCTTGACACGTTTGACAGAACAAGATAAGTCCTTCTGTTGGGATCAGGAATGTCAAGAGGCGTTTGAAATATTAAAGAAACAGCTTACGTCAGCACCTGTTCTTGCTTATCCACTTCCTGATGGTAAGCTTATTCTGGACACCGACGCCAGCAATGTGGGAATTGGAGCCGTCTTGTCACAGCTACAAGATGGTAAGGAAAGAGTGGTTGGTTACTTCAGCAAAACTTTATCAAAAGCTGAAAAGAACTACTGTGTAACTCGGAGGGAGCAGTTAGCAGTTGTAAAATCCGTCGATCACTTTTATAAATATCTGTATGGCAGAAAATTCCTGATCAGAACAGACCATGCTAGTTTAAAGTGGTTACTTAGCTTCAAGAACCCAGAAGGACAGATAGCAAGATGGCTCGAAAAACTGCAGGAATATGATGTTGAAATCGAGCACAGACCTGGAACAAGACATCGTAATGCTGATGCACTTTCCAGAAGACCATGTCGACCTGATTGCCCCCATTGTACCCGTATGGAGCAGAACGAGGAAAAACTTGCCTTAGTTAAGGTTGTGCCAGAAGACGAGAGCTCTATGCTGGAGGAGCAACAAGAAAACGATCCCGTTTTGAGAAAGATTCAGGAGTGGAAGAGAATGGACCGTCGTCCGTTGTGGAGAGAGATATCCTCATCCTCTCCTGCTTTAAAAGCATACTGGTCCCAATGGAACTCTTTAGTTTTGGACGGTGGGCTCGTTAAAAAACTTGTAGAAAATTCCGAGGGCACAGAAACAAGGAAACAAATAGTGGTCCCAAGAAATGCTTTACCGGAAATTTTAAAACAGATGCATAATGATAGTTCTGGAGGACATCTGGGTATCACGAAAACGCTGCAAAAGATCCGAGATAGATTTTACTGGGTAAATTGCACTAATGATGTTAAGGATTGGTGTCGTAAATGCACTACATGTGCTGCCAGTAACGGTCCGCACCGAAAACCGAAGGCGGAAATGCAGCAATACCTGGTTGGAAATCCTTTTAAAAGAATCGCAGTAGATGTATTGGGGCCACTTCCACAGACCGATGTAGGAAACAAGGACATCTTTGTTGTAATGGACTACTTCACTAAATGGGTTGAAGCTTATGCAGTTCCTAATCAGGAAGCCACCACTTTAGCAGATATATTGGTTGAAGAATTCGTAAGCCGATTTGGGGTACCACTAGAATTACATTCAGACCAAGGAAGAAATTTTGAGAGCAAGCTGTTTTAAGAAGTTTGCCAAAGATTAGGCATCCACAAAACGAGAACCACAGCGATGCACTCTCAGTCTGATGGAATGGTGGAACGAATGAACCGGACTATAACCAACTATCTGTCAAAAGTGGTGTCAGATTGTCAGAGGGATTGGGATCGACATATTCCACTATTTCTAATGGCAATTCGATCGGCCATCAACGAATCAACTGGCCAAACACCTGCGAAGGTCCTGTTCGGTAGAGAAATGAGGCTACCATGTGACTTGGTGTTTGGTTGTAAACCTGGTGAAGAAATGGCAATAATGTTAACAAATTCTTGTATACATATGTATATTAATTATTGTGGGTAAGTTTACTGACTATCACTCTAAGTAGCCTGTAGGAAATTGACTTATTTATTTCACTCATCTAAATATTTTATGGAAATAATCGATCAAGATATAGTATTAGAAGAATTAGGACAACTTGAACAAGATCATCGTGGTGACCTTATAGAACCAGGCAAATTCAACTCGAAAGTATCATCATCAAAAAAATTCTTGAATATCATGCATTTCAATATAAGGAGTGCAAACAAATTGATGAATTCTTAGCATTAATTGAAACATATAACTTAGAAACGTGTGATATTTTTATCCTAAGCGAATGTTTTCAGTCAGCATCCTCTAATAATTTCAATATACCTGGATTCACAACTATTCATAATGGTGGTGATTTTAACAAAAATGATGGTGTCTTAGTTATGATTAAATCTGATTTAAATTATGATATCTGTGTTAAAAAATTAGTTATATGTGGTGTAACTTTGTGTGTCACAAACCTGATGTTTGATGATGTATCTTTTAGAATAACTGCATTGTATAGACCAATCCCAAGTAATTTAATTTCATTCATCGAGGAATTAGATACCTACGTATCTAGACCAAAATACTCAAAATAGTAAATATGAAATATTAATTGGTGATATTAATAGTAACCTTTTAGGAGAAAATGATATAAATGTAAACAAATATCTTTCCATGCTTGCGAAATACGGTTTTGTGCCATACATTTAGTATTACCCCTGAAACTGTCTCCTGTTTGGATCATATTTTCTTGAAAAAAGCATTCAGTAATAAAGAAAATTTTAATTATAGATCATATATACTTAATTGTCACATTACAGACCATTACCCAGTTAGTTTAAACATAAATAAACCAGATAATATAAAAAAAGTTATAAACCCCACTGAAAAATTCATATCAAAAATTAATTTTAATAAACTACAAATGTTCTTAAAAAATGAGAACTGGAATAATTGTTTGGCTAACGCGACAAACGCACTCGTGATGGAATCACCTGCTTTCCGCACTCGTTACGTTATGTACTATTTTTTTTTAATTTTTTCAAATAAGCCGTTAATTTTTATTAACAAATAACGTATCTCATCGAAATAAATACTTTTACTTCCCTAGTAGTTTTTTGAAAAATGCCTTCTTTTCTAATTATTTGCATTTTTTATTGACTAATTAGTGATATTTGTGATTTTTTTGTAGAAAACTATTAAATGAGTAACATTTATACAAAAAGCTTTATAATTTTTACACCTTTAACTACAATTAAAAATATTTAGACAAGGATATCTTATTGACAACGTGGACCCTATTATTTCGAATATGATACACCACTTGTTTGAACTTGCTTTGTTAACTCATTAATAGCATTTTTTTACTATCACAAATAAAAAAGAACTTTATCTAATCAACACTTGCAACTTTGCATTTTATGATTTTTTTATTTTCGACAATATCGACTTGTTCAAACGCTGATTTCCTCTACTTCGACACATTTTTATTACAATCCATACTTAAAAGTTAATAATTCACAATATAAAATGTTTTTTTTTGTCAGATAAAATTTTTATGTAATAATAAGAATCTTTTTTATACTTGCGAAAGCAACGAAAATCGGTTGCAATCTCAGAACAACTTTACCTATATAAATGTAGTAAAATGTGGAATAGTTAGTAATTGTAACCTAATATTTACTTATCTCCCATGTCCTTTGATCCAGCTCAGAGTGACCACGTTATTCTGGCTGGCCTCAGTTAGAGAGGCCCTGACCTTAACCCTTTACCACGGGTTTAAAATTTAAACCCGTGGTAAAGGGTTAAGGTCGGGGCCTCTCTAACTGAGGCCAGCCAGAAAAATAAAAAAAATAATTAGGATTATCTTGGTTAATTTTGGGTAGAGAAAAGGACTAAAAATAATCACAATTTATAAAAAGAACTTTTTATAGTAGAAAGTTTTTTTGGTGATTTATAATTCATTATTATTAAATTATTTTAAATTATTACTAAGTGCAACCTGTCCCTTGGCAAATAGCACTTTACCGAGATAGATTACGGCATAGTCCACAGTACAGTCTAAAAAACCTTCTAAAAATTTTCTAAATTAGTTTATTTTATTAACAGTTAAAATAATAATTACTGTTTTCACATGTAGAACAAAAGAAAACAGAAAAAAAACTTCTCTCTCGCATAATCGATCCCATTATGATAACATAACAGAACTGTCACCTGCACTCATATCCGACGCTTATTCAAATATGCTACGAACGACTTATTTAAAAACTTTCAAAATGATAATATCTATCTATAAAGAACTTATATCATATTTAATATCAATTCAGTATAAATTTCGAAATCTATGTATATGCCTGAACACACTTGAAACATGCATTGTCATCCAGTTCTTAGCTATAATGAAAATTTTAGAGCTCTAGGTAGTCGGCAAATAGGTTTAAATTCAATTACAAAATTCCACGGAATGATGAAGAGAAGGACAAAGAGACAAAGAACACGGCAGGAATATAAAAACTTTCCAATGAGTTTTCTCCTATAATGTTTAAAAATAAATAAATCAGAAAAAAGAGAGAATTTTAAATCTAAGTATTTAATCGAATTTAACTTGATTATTTTAACTCTAAATAAATAATGTAGGATAAATACATCACTTAGACTACCAGACAAAGAAATCATGTGTTTGTTTAAAAATAACTATTTTAATTATTTATAAAAAAATTAATCATGTCTTACCAACAACCAGGTAATAATGATTAAAAGAAATAAAATGTTATTTAAAATATACTACATTGCAGAAGAATTAATATCTTTTCAAATATATGCAAAAAATTTATCTATAGAGAATTTTATTAAGGCTGGCTAGCGGTCATATCTTAAAAACTACTGGACAGAAAAAGTTGAAAAAAAAAATTATAAAAACGACCATGAGAAAATCTTGAATGTTCTGAAATTCACCATGAGGGCAAGCAATCAAAAGTCAAATATTAAAATGTTCAGTTAGGTTCTCTTGTAAAGACATTTCCCAAATACTCAAATTGTGTTTCCTTTACTTTTGTAATTGTTATGTATTGCTACAGATCCAATTGCTTATTTGACCATTCCATATACTTCGTTTTTGCTTCATTTATGTATAATCCTTTGATCGCTGCCCTCTCTTCGAGCTCCATGACTGTTACCATTAGTTCTATTTTGCTTCTTGACAAGATTACCAAATCGTCCGCGAATGCTAAGGACTGATGTTTTGTGTGGTAGCTCAGACCTGTTTTATTAATATTAGCTTTCTGTATAACCTTTTCTTATATAATGCTATTGATGATAATGGATTACCCTGCCGCACTCGCTCTTAGACCTCAAAGCTTTCTGTTATAGTATTTCTGTACTATTGTTTATCTTGACTTTATACACTGTCTTTTGTAAAGATAATTTTATTATTCTAATAAGCTTTTGAGAAACATCATTATCTTCCAATGCTGTGTATAGATCAATGAAAAGTACTATTGTGTCTTTATTGTATTCTTAACTTTTAGCCTGTATTTCTCGTAGATGAAGACCTGATCTACAGTACTTCTGCCTTTTCTGAACCCACACTAATATTCTCCTATGCTTTTATCAAACTATACTGTTTATCTTTTACTCATATGCAAAGCTAATATTTCAAACGCTAGTTTGAGCAACACTATGCCTACATTTAATTAAACGGTAAAAAATTATTCCTTTCGCCATAACTCTAAAACGAAAAAAGCTATTGAATTGTGTTACATAAGTTTTTTGTTGCAAATTTACTTTACTTTTTACCTAGGATATCAAAAAAATACCGGATGATTTAAATTTTTGAAGCCAAATTAAAAAAACTATTATGAAAATTGCACCCTTTAGGAAAGTTATTGGAAAGATATAAAGATATAAAGGATTACGCATTTAATAGTTTCTCCCACTCTTATTAATATCGGTACACTAATCATGTAACCAAAATTATATTAACATGTTACTTTTCGGAGTAATTGAACATTTTAATATTTGACTTTTGATTGCACCATCTTGTGATGAATTAAGAAACTTAAAATAATTTCCAAGATTTTCTTATACTCACTTTTACAACAATAACTAGCGGCCGCCCGCGACTTCATCCGCGTGGACTTTATTTTTTTTGCCACCGAGTTTCATACAAATTTGCAAACCCTATTTTAAATCCTTTGGAGTGGAATTTAAAAAAGTCATTTCTTAGTACACCACTACGTAATAAAACAAATTTATTCTCGAATTTTCAAGACCCTACACGTTTATCGACAGTGTCATGTCGGCCAGCAGCAGCGTGTTACCGCCTCACCGGTCCACACACCCTGCATATTAATGCGGGAATGGTATTAGACTATTATTATTTTAAAACTATAAAAACTTGCATGCTATATGCATGCCAAATCTTAGCCCGATCGGTTTGAAATTGACAAAGTTTCATACAAACTTTCATCCCCTATTTTATCCCTTACGGGTGGAATTTATTAAAATTCTTTCTTAGGGGATGCCGACGCAATAGTAGCTATATGCATGCAAAATCTCAGCCCGATCGGTTAAAAATTGACAAAGTTTTATACAAACTTTCATCCCCTATTTTATCCCCTTAGGGGTGGAATTCATCAAAATCCTTTTTTAGTGGATGCCTACGTCATAGTGGCTATATGCATGCAAAATCTCAGCCTGATCGGTTTGAAATTGACAAAGTTTCATACAAATTTTCATCTCCTTTTTATCCCCTTAGGGGTGGAATTTTTAAAATCCTTTCTTAAGGGAGGCGTAAGTCATAATAGCTATATGCATGCAAAATCTCAGCCCGATCGGTTTAAAATTGACAAAGTTTTATACAAACTTTCATCCCCTATTTTATCCTTCTAGGTGTGGAATTAATTAAAATCCTTTCTTAGGGGTTCCCTACGTCTTAGTAGCTATATGCTTGCAAAATCTCAACCTGATCGGTTTAAAATTGACAAAGTTTCATACAAACTTTCATCCCCTATTTTATCCCTTTGGAGTGGAATTAATCAAAATCCTTTCTTAGTGGATGCCTACGTCATAACATCTACCTGCGTGCCAAATTTCAGCCCCATCCGTCCAGCGGTTTGAAGTCTGCGTTGATAGATCATACAAACTTTCATCCCCTATTTTATCCCGTTGGGGGTGGAATTAATCAAAATCCTTTCTTAGCGGATGCCTACGTTATAACATCTACCTTGATACCAAATTTCAGCCCCATCCGTCCAGCGGTTGGGGCTCTGCGTTGATGGATCACTATATCAGTCAGTCAGTCAGTCACCTTTGAGTTTTATATACCTATTATAGATTTGTTTTCAATTATCTATGCACAGTTGTTTCTGATATAAATATGGCCGCTAGCCAGCCTTAATGAAAAACCCTGTATAATTCAATTCCGCAATAAAAGAACTATATATAACATGTTTTAAAAAAATTTAATCGTGATGGTATTTATTTGTGTGGTTTTGTTTTAATAGTATTTATTATATTTTTAATCAAGCTCAAATACTAACAATGGAAAAAAGGTAAACAAAGATTTTTTTGAATTAGATTTTTTACATAAATGAAAAATATTACGTCATCATAGCAACATTAAGTAAAATATTAAAAGTGTCACTGTAAAGTTTAATGTCAAAAAGTTTAACAAGTATTCCACAATATTATTACAAAAAGTTTATCCACCGAAATTGTGAATACTAACAAATGGAAGTTTCGAGCTATCATCAAGTACTGTATTTTAAAGAGGTAAGCAGATGTATGAATATTTGCTTAAAATACGCTAAGCCATCAATATCGGTCGGATACGAATGTAAAAAATTTGATTGCAAGCTTCAACAGAGGTAAAGAGACCGATTAGTATGACAGTCGCTACGAATCATGTAAGTAGAACTGTAAATAATAGCTCTAATAATAGGCTTATTCAAGCAGGAAGGTTGTCAATAAAACAGAGCTTCTTGTAAAACTAACTAGAAAGCCTATTTTGCAAACTTGATGCAGAATTTAAACAGGACTAAAAAGACTACAAGACCAAACCATAAGACCTGACCATAAGACTTGACCATAAGACTAGACCATAAGACTTGACCATAAGACCTGACCATAAGACCTGCCCATAAGACCTGCCCATAAGACCTGACCATAAGATCTGACCATAAGACCTGACCATAAGACCTGACCATAAGACCTGACCATAAGACCTGACCATAAGACCTGACCATAAGACCTGACCATAAGACCTGACCTGACCATAAGACCGGATCATAAGACCTGACCATAAGACCTGACTATAAGACCTGACTATAAGATCTGACTATAAGACCTGACCATAAGACCTGATGATATGTACTGAACATAAGACCTGACCATACGGACAAAACCTAGCAAAAAGACACATAATAAACCTAAAAATTGCTCTTAAACAATTTCAAGAAGCAGTAATAGCGGTGTATCAAGACAAATGTCCTGAGATTGCAAGATATATCAAAAGGAAAGTACCATTGCGGAATAATAACCAAGCGATATAAGGTGCTAACGTAAGGTTATGATTTAGTTTCACAAAAAGATCAGGCAAATGAAGAGAAGATAGCAAAAATCTAATTAAATTTAAAAAATTACTAAAGAAGGTTAAGAGAGACGTGAAGAAGGCGCTACAAGGAGATGCAAAGACTACATGATATGTGAAGGTGTCAAAAGGATCTAAAATATCTTTTAAGAACCTCTTTTACAGTTATATAGCTCCTGGGCCAGAAACAGAATTCCTTTTGTGGCTCTATGGTTAGTTAGCAGTTTACAAAAACAGTGGTAGAACAAAATCAAGCTGAACAGGTGACAAATTTGTTCAAACCATGTAAATTATATTTGCAAAAGGGCACAAAACTGCTGCACAAGAAAGTTAAATTGTTCTACTACTAAGAGCAAAATTTAGACTTTGATATTAACCAACAATATGGAAAACAGTTAGTATAATATTTACACGTAAACCTAAAAAATTTTACAAGATAAAACCTATAGATTTGAAGTTGTTTGTATCAAAGGTCTTAAAAATTTGCTTGAATATTAAGAATATTAAGAAATTAATTCTAATCACCTAGACGAATTGATTTATCAAGCAGGTCAGAAACACCTTATACAAAGGGTGAAATGTGTTTTGGAAAATAAAAAGTTGATATTTGGTGCCTTTCTAGATGTAGAGAGAGCAGTTCTTTACGATGATCAAAAGTGCAATTCGTCTAAAGGGCATAGACGAAACAAGTTGCAAGTGGATAGATTTTAAGCTAAAAAAGATGTGTAATATTTTTAACATTTTTAACAAACTGTCGCCAAAGGTAGTCCAGAGAAAAATGTATCATCCTTGTTATAAAATACAAAAAGTGATATCTGGTGCCTTTCTAGACGTAGAGAGAGCATTTGAGATCACTTTCTTCACGATGATCAGAAGTGCGATTCGTCCAAAGGGCATAGGTAAATCAAGTTGTAAGTGGATAGATTTTAAGCTAAAAAAGATGTGTATTATTTTTAACATTTTTAACAAACTGTCGCCATAGGTATTCAAGAGAAAAATTTATCACTTTTGTCATAAAATCTGGTCAGGGATTAGGTGTTAGTGATACTTCATTAAAGGTCATTATACTGTAGATTAAGTAAGTAACGTGGTTACCTTAGCTCATGCAAATTTATTACTAGATATACAATGCAACAGATTCAACATAAGATCGTATAAATCTAAGGTTTTTATACTAACAAAAAGAAAGAAGTTAGAACCATAGGACAACATGAAAACTTATGTGCTGTAAGGATTTTAGATACTTTGAGGTAAGATAGACTCAAAGATTACTTGAACTCACTATCTTAACCAAATACATTAAGCATTAAGTTAAGCAAGATTCAAACAACACTTGTTTGCCTTGGCATAACTTGAGTTCTGAGAAGCACTTTTACATCAGCAAAATTCTGTTTGTCCATCCTGCTCTATAAATTACGTAAAGGGGCATGGCACGGATATAGACTGTCAGAAAATCTAACCAACACTTTTAGGAAAAAGTTTGAAGTGTTAATACTGAGAATGTTTGCAGTTCGGTAATGGAATTTTGGGTGAATTAATCGGGTATGAAACAATGTTAAATTTAAAAAATTTGAACCTAGATTCTCTATGAAATAAATACTTAAAAATGAGCTGTTATACAGTAAACAAACAGTCATAATAACATTTTTTTTCTTTTTTTCAGGTATTTATTTGTTATAGTTTTTGCATTTATCGTAATTGCTCTTAATATTGTTGCATCTGGTATTACGAAGGATTCTACTAATTCTGGTAAGTGTGTTAAAAGCCTGTTATTAAATTTTTTTGGTATTGATGTTGACTAACTATACAATTATTTACTTGTCAATCATTCAAAAACTCTTTCTCCACCCTGGTAAGAAACCATAGTAGTGAGCTATAGGATGGATCAAAGCGTTAAAAACTGCACACATATTTCGATTTGTTTTCGTGTTCAGAAATTGAGGCTCTAACGTTTTAAATTTTTAAATTCTTGAAACAACATGACAACAGACATCGTTATTCGTTAAAACTATGTATCTTTTTTGTATATAAAATATATTATTTGAAACTCAGGAGAGTTTTTTAATATTATGTTTGTTACGGTTCTACATCTTTGGATCACTCTGTTGATAATGTTAATTATGTTTAGCTACAGGACAGCAGAAACACTGAGTACACGATTATTTTTGTAAAGGAGACGTAAGGTGTGTGTTCTACATTAAATATTAATATACAGTAGATTATTTCAGATCTAGGTAACAAAAACTTTGAATCACAACCTCTCTTTAAGATTAACTGCTCTGACAAAAGTTCTTGGATTTATCAATAAGAGCTAAAGTGGCAAGTGAACCTTACCTACTGTAAGTGGCATGGGGTGGCAGCGGAGAGAATATCTGGAGCCTGGATTCGTAGACAACACAACCAACACTAGAGAGTTTTAAGTCATTAAAGGATTCCTTAAGGACAATGCACCGGTTGGTTAAGATATACATGCAATCATGCAAACCATAGAGCTATTTAACGAAGATACAAGTTGCAGATTATGCGCCAGAGAACCTCAAACAGTTAAACCCATAATGTGCTTCTGTGCGGCACTGAATCGAAAGAGACAGTCAATTTTGAAGACTTCTTAGTGCCTCTGCAAACAGATATGCCCATTCTTTATACCTATACAACTTGTTACAAAATTTCAAGATTCTCGTATGACTGCCATGAAACAATGGAAAAAATACAATAAATCTAATTAGATTGCAATACGACCGGTTACTATATGTCTTGACGGATATTATCTTTAAAAAATAATATTGTACAAGAGCATGGAGAGCAAGATAGTCAAAGCGTATCTAAAGCATTAAAATTATACAGAAAATTATATGAAGAACAATTATTAGAAGAACTCCACAAACTCATTAATGTCTTATGGAAAAATTAAAAAATACCACCCAGTTGGTCCGAAAGCGTAGTAATACTGCTACACAAGATTCTATTAACTACAAAGGGATAAGTCTTATTACTATATGGTATAAAGTCGTAACCAATATTCTCCTTGACAGACTTACTCCTTTTACTGAAGACTTCATAAGGGATTACCAAATCTTTACAATCCGCTAATTGATAGGAAAATCTTGGGAATTTAATAAGGAACTGCACCAGCTATTGATTTTAAACAGGCATACGACAGCGTGCTAAGGACCCAAATATGGAACACAATGGACGAACTAGAAATACCTAACCAATTTATCAATTTAACAAAAGCATGTGTATTCAGATCTAGCAGCAAAGTTAAAATAGTACAGCTGCTCTCTACCTCTTTCGTGGTTAACTATGGTTTGAGCCAAGGGGATGTTATATCACCGGTACTATTTAATGTTGCTTTGGAAAAGGCCATAATTGGAGCAAAACTAAAAAGCATACTGTCCAGCAACCAGAGCCCACAACTCCTTCTGGCGTACTCAGACGACATAGACCTAATAGGAAAAACTGCAACCAATGTAAAAGAAGAAAAAGAAAATAAAAAAATCGGTTTAAAAATTAATAAAGATAAAACAAAATATATGTACAATATAAAAAGAAAAGTAAGAAATAGAATAGGCCAGATAAATATAACTTTGAATGAGTAAAATAATGTGTATATCTCGGACGCAAGGTGACAATGAAGAAATGAAAGAAATCTTTTACGAAGAATATATGCTTCACTAAAAGATAAGATAACACTACAATACAAAATAAAATTATATTTTTCAAGAAATAAAAGCAATGGCAGTCAGATGGGCAGGGCATGTAAGAAGACAGGATGACGATAGACTTTTAAATTAGTGCTCGAGAAAATACCAACAGTAAGGAGACCTATCGAAAGACCACGACTTAGATAAAAAGATAACATAAACGAAGATTTAAGAGCACTGGGCAAAACGAATCCGCTAACTTTCATGCAAGATCGAAAGGAGTGAAGGCGTATTGTTTGGTCAGTCAGGACCCACCAAGGGTTGTAGAGCTACGAAGAAGTAATAGCAAGACATTCCAGTATGCTTTAAGGTGCAGAAGGATGGGCAAAGCATACTATTTCCACAATGCCAGCCTTAAACTCCTGGATTGGTTTATTAGTTTTTTTAAACCAAGATTGGTATTTTTGCTGAAGTTAATTGTAATTTTTAATAATTGCTTCTCGAAGTTGTTAGCAAGAATGGTTTGCATCCAAGACTTCTCTACGTAGAGCTACAGTAAGGACTACGGCCTTATCTCTAGAAGTCTATTTGTTACCACTAGACACTGCATTAAACTGCTTAAAGTCGAGTGGGTCTAGCTATGAAAAGTAGCTAGCTAAACACTTGTTTTTACATCTTTTGGACTTTCAGACTTTAAACGCACTTTATCTCTGGTGACTTGAGGTGAAATATGATCTGTTACCATCTGCAGCCGGATTTACAGAGCTGTCGAATTTCTCACTAGTCTTATTGGATAGATGCTGCGCAATTTGTTCTGATAATTTTCTTTGTCTGGACACTTCACAGGCTAAGGTTGCTATCTCGGTAGACTAATTACAAAAATACTCATCAATCTGACCGGATATCTGGAGATATTTTATTTATTTATTTTATTTATTTATTTTATTTATTTATTTATTTTATTTATTTATTTTATTTATTTATTTTATTTATTTATTTTATTTAACATCACAAATATAATTAGATACAAGTGTTTACAAGTTACAAGCTTGTATGTGCAGAATAATTATTACATGTCATAAATAAATTCCTGAAATAAGAGTAATATTTTGATATCAGAAACATGGATAGCTAATTTTACTACAATTATAAAATATTTTTTTGTTTTTTGTTGTTAAATAGTGTAAATTCCCAAAGTTACAAACTGTGAAGTAATTTTACAATACTTGGGCTACTTATTTACTAGTTAATACAATTTAAACTTAAGAAAATAATAATAATAATAATAATAAAATCTAATAGTTACAATAAATTGAAATATTTAAACTGATGTTTGCCTATATTATCCTTTGACCTTTTTTGAAATGTCTTTAGTGCAGTTATTTGTTTTATGTTATTTGGTAAGGAGTTAAAGATTTTTGGACCAACTGGTGTTGCAAATCTTTGACTGGCATCTCTTTGACAAAAAGGGGTGATTAATAAATTATTCGATTTCGCTCGTATTACATGATCATGATTAGTTGTTTTTCTTAAAGATGGGTGCTTGAAAATAAATGTAGAGCATACATGAAAATATAAAGCTCTAATACTTAAAAATTTCTCTAATAATAAAACTGTAGGAAATAATCTTGTTTTACGTAAAATTATTTTAATAATATAGTTCTGAAAGACTGAAAGGGGCTGGAACGCGTTGTTGTACAAACCACCCCATACAATGATGCCATATCTAAGGATCGACTCAATTAATGATTTATACAAAGTGATTAGGACTTTCCTATCTAGAAATTTCCTAAGTTGATAAAATTTATTAATAAACCTTTGTAACGAAACGAGTTAATTTCTTCTGTACACCTTAAATTTTTATCTATAATAATACCCAAACATTTTATTTTGTCGACACCTGTTATTTCCATGCCTTCGTTTGTTATTTGTATTTTTTCAAACTCTGGTCTGTTAATATCAGTTAATAAAAAGGCAACATAAGAAGTTTTACTAATGTTTGGAGAGAGTTTGCTGTAGTCCAGAGTCCAGCCAGTTTTTAACAGTTTCCATTCCATTTTGTACTTTTTCTTTTACTTGCTGCCAAGTATGCCCCTCGAAAAGAATGACAGTCTCATCAGCGTACGATATAATAGTTCGATCAGAGGTTACGTTTAATAAACTGTTTAAATAAACAATAAACAGAAGTGGACCCAAGACTGTTTCCTGAGGTACACCCTTCGTCGCTCAGAGTGTTCCGAATTTTGGTCATTTGTTTTCTTTGATTCAGATAACTTGTAAATAAATCTAGAACAATGCCCCCTTCTCAAGTGCATTTAAAAGCGACTTGTGGGGTACTGCATCAAATGCTTTGGCTAAATCAAGGAATACAGCAATACATCTTTTACCATTATTTTTTAAATGAGAAATCACTTCAAACATGGCTTCATTTGTACTGATATTTGGACAAAAATCAAATTCTTTAGGACTTAATAATTTATTGTTAACTAGAAAATCGTACAGCCGTATATATTTTTGCTTTTACCTGCGCAGACAGTATTAACATCTTAGTGAAAAGAGTAATCATGTTTTTATTCATTTAATTGAACATCTCGATGTAAAAGGTGGTTTTTTCTTATCTAATAGCACATTAGTAGACTTTTTCAGATTTATGGCCTTGATCTCTTTATATTGCAATCGTTACAATTAATAATGCTTCAAAAAGTGTTTAACAATATGATTTAGAAAAACTTTAATTTTTTTTAGTCCAAGTTGAAGTTGGCACTACCATTTACGAAACATGCAATGAAATTAATACAACGGTACCAGAAACTTCTGTCCAATTAGAATCAGAATCAACTATTGGTAACGACACAAAAAGACTTTATACAGAGATATTAGGAGTTCCCAGTATGTCAGAAACCACTTTGTCAAATTTGACCACCAATCTAAAACGTTTAAAACGAGCCAATAGTAACAATGTGACAGGTAAATTTGGTTAAAAAGTTATGCAAAAAATGCTATAATCTTTCTATCAATCAATCAATCAAATAAGCTTTATTGTCAAAAAATTTACAAAAAATTTGTGTAGACAAAGCCAACAACAGATTAATATAAGATAGAACTAGGAACCAGTTCTACCATATATACATAATACATATACACATAAAAATATAAATATTTAGAAAAAACATCGTTAGTTGACAAAACAATCCATAACAAACAAAAATTGTTTCACCAACCAATTTAAAAAACTTAAATATTACTTTATGAAAATCTCTTTTACGTTTATTCTTTAAATTGGATTTCTTGCGATCTACTTTTTTTCTATATGTTTTAGCATTATAATATTTAATAACTTTTCATGTATTTCTTTTACATTGATCTTTTTTTGCTATCTTGTCTTTTTTTATTGCCATTACACTCCAATCAGGGTCATATCTCCGGTGTGAGTGACTTTGTCCACTGAGCCACATCTTCCGTCCCATTCCGCTCCGCTTGCCACATCTCAATAGATATGGCTCTCTCTTTACGCCTTCCATTTTCTCCGAAGACCATCTTGCTATATCGACGGTACATTCTTGCTCGTTTTTCCGCCAGGATGTGTGTCCGAATGCAGCCCGTCAAGACTCACTGTGCGATAACCACACGACACCCTTAGCAGACTTGCCTTGGCGACCCTGGTGAGGAGCCGCCTATGAAGAAGAACCCCAGCCGTTTCGTGCCACACGGGAGCTGCATACAAAATCATAGCCTGTATGCAGAAGTGGAGAGCCCTCCTCCTTTCGGGCTTGGGTCCACCAATCCTTGGCATAATGCCCCGAGGACCTTTGATAGTTTATAGGCTTTCAAGGTTATCTTTTTCAGGTGCTCTATTCTCATACAGAGTCATGCCCAGATACTTAATGCATCGTTTGGGTGTGATCTGCACCAAATCTACATCTTTCTAGGGCCTCTGAGGACCAATGCATCGGTCTTGTCTACCGGCAGACTCAGACCGTTCTCTCTTATCCAGTTTACAATAAGACCACATGCATTACATGCCCGATACATAAGCCCGTACTTGTCATCTGCTTCCACTAGGACCGCGAGGACATCGACAAAGGCGATCAGGGTTATCTTTCCCAAGCTCCAACTGCATGATCCTGTCATATGCCAGATGGTCTGCCACAATATTCCTCCCTGGAGGAATAAGCTTACACCGCATTCTATTAGGAATTCGTAGAACTAAAAAATAAATAATAAATGAAAAATTAGTAAAATTAATCTAAACAGTTCATAGATATAAACCATTCCCTAATTCATTTTAACACATGCAAAAAATTTCAAAATTTCATAAAAATCGGTCCAGCTGTTTAGGAGTGGTTCAGTGACGTACAGACCCACAGAGAAATTGTCCGCGTGGACTTTAGTTTTTTGCCACCGAGTTTCATACACACTTGCAACCCCTATTTTAAACCCTTAGGGGTGGAATTTAAAAAAAATATTTCTTAGTACACCACTACGTAATAAAACAAATAAATCCTCCAATTTTCAAGACTCTACGCGTCTATCGACAGTGTCATGCCAGCCAACAGCAGCGTGCTAGCGTCTCACCGCTCCACACACCCCGCACATTAATGCGCAAGTGGTATTAGACCATTATTATTTTAAAACTATAAAAGCTTCTTACATATTTGTTGAAAAAAAATACTGTAAAGGGTTATTTTGTTAAGAAAGAAGTGATAAATAACTTAATTATTTGGATAAGGATTAAGAAGAAAATTAAGAAGTATTAAGTATTATTAATTAGGTATAGTTTTTGCGGCTTTACTTTCGTTTAGCGTGTGTAAAAAATTTGGGCCTACAAAACTTCTTTGTACACAATACTCTTAACTAATCGAGGCGCTTAAACTATCAGCTACTGGTTGAACTTACTTGTGAGCAAGCAACTGTCCATGAGAGAAGCAATGTTCTCTCAAGTCAATACCCGCAAATTTGAGAGTTTGCTTCTAAGACTTGTTTATTGTCATGATGTCATGGTAAACCAGACTTTTAAGGGAAAGTGTAATCGTTTAAATTCGAACGGGATATCATTCGGTATCTAACCTATACTTAAGCCAAATGAAAACAAAACAAATGCCAAATACAAAGCAGAGTCTATAACCAAAACTACTAATCCGAATGGGGTTGAATTTATCAAAATTCTATTTAAGCGGACGTCTTTATCATAGTAGCTTCAATGTTTCAGTTTAATCAGTCGAAAATCTAAAAAGATGTATACAAACTTTCATCCCCTATTTTATCCCCTTAGGGGTAGAATTTATCAAAATTCTTTCTTTCTTTCTACGTCATAGTAGCTATATGCATGCAAAATCTCAGCTGGATCGGTTTAAAATTGACAAAGTTTTATATAAACTTTTATCACCCATTTTATCCCCTTGGGGGTAGAAATTGTCAAAATTCTTTCTTAGCGGATGCCTACGTCATAACATCTAGGTACCTGTATGCCCAATTTCAGCCCAACCCGTCCAGTGGTGTGGGCTGTGCGTTGATAGATCACTATGTCAGTCAGTCACCTATGAGGTTTATAATATATATAAAGATGAAAAATGATACAATCGTATCTTGCGTAATACTGTCAATCTCCAGGTACATAACCTAGATTTGTGTATGGTTAAAATAATATTGTATTATATTCTTTATCATATGTATTTCACTATTTCCTTTATATACAATGCTTTTGTGACAAATAAACTCTTTTTCAAATTGTTTTTATTATTGAATAATATTTTTTTATATTCAGATTTAACATTTTTATGTTCCCCTATAACTGTTTTCAGGGTGATTTACGTTTTATAATCATTATAAATTGTTGGTTTATCATAAATTGTTTTAATATCTTCAAATTTTTTCATTGACGTATTTATATATACTTCCTCATCTTATCTTTATATTTATCTTATAATCATATTGCTCGTTTATTTCCTTCCTCATTTCCTTTTTTATTTACGTATTTTGCTGCTTTATGTGCAATTAATTTAAATTATTTTGCTTTCTTATTTCGTTTTTTATTTATTTAATTTTTTTATTTAATGAATCAATATTTTTATTAATTTGCTTTTTTATTTGTTCTTCATTGCTTTTAAAATTTCCATAATCAGCTCTTCTGTTTACCTATCTCATTATTTATTTCTATCCCCAACTTGACTTTTTATTTCTTTCCTTGCTTTGACAGTATATCTTCCCTTTTTTAATTTCACCTACTTTTTTGGAATTGTTAGATTTATAAAATTAACATTTTTTTTATTAAGGATTTCCTCGTAGGTATAGACCTAAATACAAATGTACCGAGAACATTTATTGGGACATTTTTTAATATAGCTCTATATACCAATCTATCACTTATAAATCAGACATCTATCATAATATTTATTTAAATTTTCAGCTTAACATCTAAAAAACAAACCAATCCACATGTTGAGCGCCAATTGATATAGAATTCTTCTGCGGGAACACCTTCCAACAATTGTGGATTTCGGCACATTTTAAATTAATTACTGTTACAATAATATAAAAATAAATCGTTTCTAGTTTTATTTTTTTCTTTCTGCTCCTCTCTATACTTGTTGGCTAATTCTTTCTGTTACTTTCACTTTCTTCTAGTTGTCTCTGGCCCGGAACCATTCGGCGGGGTTGCTGATACGTTCAGAAAGGCAGCCATTGATAAATCGAGGCTGGAGAAGACCCAGGAGTGGTGGGAACAATCACCGGTCAAGCGACAACCCAAAGTATTTATAAAAAAACACTCTGCGAAATTTACTGCAGGGCTGTTATCACAAAAGTGAAACGATGTCAGAATGATTATTATCAGTCTCTTGACAGGACATTTTCACATGAGTCTGCTGAACTTGGAAGATGAAGACATCTGTCGATACTGCTAAGAAGAGGAGAAAACCAAAATTCATGTTCTATGCAAATGTGAAGGCCTTGTATGGACGCAGTATCTAGTATTTGAAGAGAAGAAATCGGCTACTCCAAGTTACGTGGATATGCCACTGTCAAGTCTATTATGAGGGTAAGGCTAGATAGAGTGCTCGAATCATATTTTAGGGATAAAGGGTGCTCACAATTGATCTGAAAAGGTTCGCAGTGCTACAGGCTAACAATGAATATCGATCTATCTATCTATTTGGTCTGCTCTGGTTTCTTTTTCAAATATTTTTTTATATGTTTTTTGTTTACTCTTTACTCTTCATATTATCAATATTGTATTTTTACATTATATTTTTGTTTTCACTTTTAACATTTTAGTCAAATAAATTATATTTTACTGTTTTGAATCTTTTATTGACTTTTTTAAAAATTACCATTCCGACAATCTAGTCAGTATTAATTTTTCCATATTAAGCAAACATTATGCACAACAAAAACTTAAAACGTTAAACCTAATCTAGCAACCAAAAACTAAAGGCCGGAACACATTCCCAGCAATCTACTGAGAGAACGTGTCTCCGGAGATTGTTGTTTTTGCTCTTTAGTAATTTTTCTTACATTACTAGAAAATATCTTATTTAGTAAATTTTTTTTGAATGTACTCATAAATTTGCTTAATGTTATTAAAAATTTTTGTTTTAGTTAAGCGTAATCCATATTTAGTTTCAAGTGAGAAGTGTAAAATCCCGAACTTGTCTCCTTTCAATAAAGACTCCAGACGTTTTTATCGTAAATACAAATATGCAACATGCAGCGCTAGGAAACTTCTCACATATGTGGAAACAATAAACAATACAGCAACTGTTTACATTGACCAAAAAGTGGTTAAGTCCTACTCAAAAGATGGAGTGAGCTGTTGTTATGCAAATATTACCTCTAAAAGTGATAATAGAATAGGGTAATTATACTATATATTTACGTTTTATGGAGGTTGGTTTTATTTTAATTAAGGTTTGTATATACCAGTCTCCGTAGTTTTTTAGTATTAAATTTGTTTTTAACCAGTAAACATTACAATATATAAAAAATAGTATAAAATAATAAAAGAAACCGTGGAAGATATTATCTTTAGTTGTCACAATTTAACTTTGCCTATCAATATCGTTGGCAAAAAATAAATCTTTTACCTACCATTGTCGAGTCCAAGTTGTAGTATGGTATTGGTATTTCCACTGGTCTCAATGTTCAGTTAACGACGTCAGAAGTTGCTAGAGTGATCTTGTGAAAATTTACTGGTGGTGCTAGTAGTCTTTAGCGTTTAGTGGATGGTTCTCTTGGAATGAATGCATGTATGTGCGTAATCAGGGGTGACAGATACACCTGCGACCTATAAGATCTATTGTCTCCCCCCTTTCCTGTTCTAATTTTACACTTATAGCAGCTCTTCTTATCCTATCCTTCTTAGAAAGTTTAGGATATCGTTGGGCTTCAAGTTAGATAAATCTTTCTCTGACCCTAGAATAACGTAACCCAATGCATTCTAAAAGTATATATATTAAGGTTTCGTTCTCTCCCTCAGAAAATCTGCACTTGCTTCATCTACCATTGTAGTTTCTTCACGTGTCATTTTAATCGGCAGTGTGCGGTTAACACTGCATTTTTAATAAGGATGTTGTTTTTATTAAGCTGAACGATCTATTCTGATTATAATTTCCCAGGTGCGTCTTCTGTTGTCCTTCGAGATCAGTAGGTACATTACTTGGATTTTTCTACTTTTTTCTTCAGTTTTTCTAAGACTGTAATACTGCTGATTTCACAAAATGGTTCTGGTTCCAAATATGAAGTTTCAGCCCTTTTTTGCCAGCTATTTCATTTCCTTCTATTCCTATGTGTCCTGTAATCCATAGGAGGGTAACACATTATTTGTGAGTTCAATGCTTTAATGGCTGCTTGACGATCAGACTTTTTTTTTACGATATTAAATTCTACAAATCATTTATTGGTGCGGATTTCCATTTAAAAAATTTAGCCAGGCTTTCTGAATATTAGGCCACAAATACCTGCTCCAGCCGTCCGTATACCGTATTTTGGCTAACCTCAATATGGTGTCTTTGTCACATTCAGATGTACTACCCAATTTTACAGTAAATTTTCTCACAAAGTTTGGAATGTTATCTCGGGGTATTTCCCAAGTTTGATAAAAATTAAAGTAATCAAGGTTTTTCCTTGATTGCTCCCTCTTTGACAACTCTATATATTGCCTTCTTTCTTACACTTTCTACTTGAAATTGTAGTGACGTGAAATTTAAGATTACGTTCAGTGCAGCAGTTCTCATTGCTCCAGTGATGCATGCACAGTCTAGTCTCGGAATCTTCGAGAGTTTTGTTCTCGTAGTAGTCATATTAGCTCTCGTGCCAAAAGCTACTGCTCCATAAGTAACTATTGCTGTGTACATTCATTGCAATGTATTTTAGTCCACCGCGCACAACACTTTTTTCGAAATGATTAATACATTCTTAAAACTTTGTGTATAGCTTCCTATTGTAGAGTCCAAAAAAGGTTGAAATTATCTAAATTTAAAACTGCTGCTTTTTCGAGCTAGAAATAAACGAAATTTTTAAACTGTCGGACAGCAAAAACGCAGCAAAAAATTTGTCGGACAATGTGAGCATTTGATTTAATACTTAATTATAAACAAATTGTGTAAAAATGAATTACATATATATATTATATATTTTAAAAAACGTAACCGTAAATTTCGCATTTTCGAGGTTACTTTTTTTAATATATATAATATATATTTAATTCATTTTTACACAATTTGTTTATAATTAAGTATTTAATCAAATGCTCACATTGTCCGACAAATTTCTTGCTGCGTTTTTGCTGTCCGACAGCTTAAAAATTTCGTTTATTTCTAGCTCGAAAAAGCAGCAGTTTTAAATTTAGATAATTTCAGCCTTTGTTGGGCTCTACAATAGGAAGCTATACACAAAGTTTTAAGAATGTATTAATCATTTCGAAAAAAGTGTTGTGCGCGGTGGACTATTTAGTTTACAACCCAAATTTTTCCTGCAATGGTTCTGTACACCATAAGGGCCTTTGTAGCTTCGTGTATTATTTCGTTTTCGTGTTTGTTCTAAAGTAACCTGTTTAGCCCTAGATATTTAACCTCGGTTTCCACTTTTTTTTTCCTTGTAAAAGCTATTAAAGTGGTCTTGGTGGGTTTGATATTAAGTCTCACCGAATTACATCATCGCTTTGCTTTGTTCAGTCCTCTCTGTACTTTGAAGCAGAGGACATTTTTAAACTTTTCTCTTGCGAGGATAACCACATCATTAGAATACTCTTGGCAAGGTATACCTCGTTTGTCAATTGCCATAGTAAGCTGTCTACTGTAGGACGGACTCCCCTGTGGCAACCTCTTGTCTTATTAATCGGGATGGTGTCTTGGCCTAACTTTATTTCTGGGATTTTTGTAGACAGCAATTGCGACAACCAAGTGGAAGTCGTTCTTTCTACTTCTCTATCATTTTACAGCTTTATGTGGAGTATGTTTAAAGATTCCTGCTATATGTATGAAGGCACATAACACGGTTTCTTTTTTCTTTAGAGTGTCTTGGATTTCATCAGTTAATTGTATAAGGGCGGCCTCCGTGCATTAGCTCGCTGGATACCATTATTTCTGCACTGCATTAAGTTTCTGAGTTTTTTGGCTTTTTTCCAATTTCTCTTTTACTATGTTCCATCTCCATACTTCGAGATTTACCATAACCTTTTGACTTCTTTTCATTTTTCTTTCTCATCCTTTGCAAAATTTCTTATTTGTGTTTGTTTTTCTGGCTCTTGCTTTGTTAGTTTATTTATAATTATGTATATTTTTACTCCTAGTTTTTTCATTTCTATTTTTTTTGGCATAATCTCTTGTTTTTATTCTTCGTTTCTAAGTTCTATTGCACTTACTTTTTTACCTATTTCTGTAGCTGTTTTAAGAGTAATATTAATTTGCAGGTGGTTACTGAAAAACTCTTATTTGTTTTTTTAGAGCCGCAGTTTTAATAGTCTTTTGTTTGTTCGGTTCTGATGGTCTTTTATTTCTATTATTTCAGATTTTATTTCTTTCTGTTCTTGTTTCATATTTTTTTGTGTTTGATTCATTTCTTTCATCATTATTAATAACTGATTTAGTTTTCCTGTTTCCGATTTGGTTGGCGTTCTAGATGTTCTTTTGCTTGTTCTCAATGTCTCATGCTCCAAATCTTTTTCTTTTCTTTTGTTCCCATCGTCCGCGCTATAGTAGTCGTTATACATTTTGGGATATGTATTTAATGCTTATCTATAGTCTGGCCGTCGAAAAGATGGAATGATCACGAGACAAATGTACTCCTTATTTCAGCCCACAGTTTATATCATCTTTGGTATGAGTACAGTCTAAACTGTCCTTCGTTTACTGCAGTTTAGAAGGCGTTACATCGTAAGATTAAGCCGTTCAGATGCCCGTATTCACCGATCAAGAATCTTTGAATTCCATCTTTTCAGCGGCCGGGGTATAGTTATTTGCTGCACCGCAAAAAAAGTATCTCTTACCAGTCAACCAGTCGAATCTTCAACCCCTATCGCTGTTACAGTATTTTTTCCTTAGTTCTGTTTGTTTTCTGTGTAACAAATTTAAATTTTTTTCATTTATAGTCTTATTCCTATTTTATTTGTGTTCCAATAAAATCTGGCAACGTCCCAGACAGGATTGGCACAGATTATTTCCTTAATGCAGTTTATTGACTACTTGATAAGGATAATTAGGTTCTTATACTTAAATTTTTCATTGATAATTTACCTTATTTATGCACTAATTGTTTATGTTATACTTGATACACTTTTACCAAACTATTGTTCGTTATAAACCCCGTTTTCCGAGTTAATTAGAGCCGAAAAATATAAGATTGTTCTAGGTGTCGTTGTTCGTCGAAAGAAGTTACAGCTCTGGTGAAAAAGCAGAGAATTTGAAGCTCAAACCATAAATACTTTTTTTAAATTAAACTAACCTTAATAATTTACAATTTATTGTACATTCTAATCAGGAACAGATATACGATTGTTTTTGTTTTAGGATCACATTGTGTCCATTTTTTAAAGATAAGATCAGAATACACCATTCTGCAGTGTATATAAAGTGTTTGAAGAAAAACACTAGAAAAGAAGTTTATGCAAACGTTCATCCTACAACTTTAATTAACAAAAAAATACAGAAAAAACTTAATAAGTTTGATAATACTTCAAATCCTCTTAGCGTTCTTATTATCGGTTTAGATAGTATCTCACGATTAAACTTTCGACGTACTTTACCCGAAACCTATAAATTTGTGGAAAAAGATGGATGGATACCACTAAACGGTTATAATAAAATAAACGATAATACATATCCAAATCTAATGGCTATCCTAACAGGATATAATGTAAAGCAAATGGTTGCTTATTGTAAAACGACCCAAAAGGTATTAGATAACTGTCCATTGTTGTGGTATGATTATCAAAAACTAGGATACATAACTGCTTACGGAGAAGATGCTGTTAAGTATAGTGAGTTGAAATTTACTTTTTCTTATGTAGGTAAAATTGTTTTTTTATAGTTTTGGCATTTGTTTTAAAATTTTAAATACATTTTAAATATTAGTGATTTTACGTAAAAAAATACTAACAATTCTATTAATAAAAAAGATGTGTAAAAGGTAAGTGATTAAGAATGTTGCAGAACCTTTTATTAGATTTGGTGTTTAGCATTGTTATTCCTGTTGTTAATGTTGGATTTTTCCTAATGCACTTACATAATAACACAAAACTCAAGCTCTCATCATATTTGATTTGACAGAAGTTTCTGGAATAATTTTGATAAATAAATAAAGCAAAGAAAATCTGCAAAATAAGTTTCTTACTACTTAAGTCCAGAAGCGTTTTTCTCAATCTAAGAAGTGAACTGCCCGTTCGGCAAAAGATATACGAAGCTTTTAATGATAGCATTTTTATGATCTGACAACCAAATTTATAATCCTTATGTATGTATGTATGTATGTATGTATGTATGTATGTATGTATGTATGTATGTATGTATGTATGTATGTATGTATGGTGTTAGGGGTGACAGATACACCTGCGACCTATAAGATCTATTGTGTCCCCCTTTTCTTGCTATATTTCTAATGATTTCTCAGACTTATAGCAGCTCTTCTACTCCTATCTTCCTTAGAAAGTTTAGGATATCATTGGGTTTTAAATTAGGTAGTTGTTCCCTTTCTATTTCGTATGACCCTAGGTATTTGACCCTAGAATTACTTAATGCCATGCATTCTGAAAGTATGTGTATTAAGGTTTCATCCTCTACCTCACAGAATCTGCAGTTTGCTTCATCTACTAATCCTAGTTTCTTCATGTGTCCTCTTAATTGACAGTGACCGGTTAGTATTCCTGTTATAATTCGGAGGTTTTTCTTACTCAGGTTAAGACAGCTGTGAGATCTCTTCTGGTTATAGTTTTCCAGGAGCGTCTTCGATTGTCTTAGTCCTTCTAGATCATTCCAGTACTTGGATTTTTCGCTATCCATTTTTTTCTTTAGTTTTTCTAAGATTGTACTACTGCTGATCCCACAGGATGGTTCTGGTCCCAGGTATGGGGTTTCAGCTCCTTTTTTTGCGAGCTTGTCTGCTGTTTCATTTCCTTCTATTCCTACGTGTCCTGGAACCCATAGGAGGGTAACAGTGTTATTCTGTCCTAGTTCATTTAATTTGCCTAGGCATTCCCAGACCATCTTTGAATTGATTGTATCTGAGTTCAGAGCTGTGTTGGCTGCTTGACTATCTGACATGATTACAATCTTCTGTCTACGGTAGTTCCTGTCAATTAATTATAATCCTTAAGATAACTTTATGTTATCAGAGAGTTGACTTATAAACCATTCTTCTTTCTTCTTTAAGTGCCGTGCAGTCGTTACTGCGTAGGCGTCCTCCAAATTTTATATATATCTGTTAATTGCAGCGTCTCTGAGTGAACCAAAGTCGTGAATTCCAGTCCATTGCCGGATGTTGCGTAGCCAAGATAATCTCTTACGGCCAATGCCTCTTTTACCTTCAATTTTTCCCTCCAATATTAGACGTTGAAATTCATAACGGTCACCTCTCATGATGTGTCCAAAATACGAAATCTTTCTCTTTTTGATGATATCGAGCAGTTCTCTATCTTTTAGTTTTGATCTTCTAATGACTTCTTCGTTTCTTACTTTCTCGACCCATGATATTTTAAGCATACGACGAAGGGTCCACATTTCGAATGCTTCGAGTCTGTTCATCGAAGCAGCCTTCAGAGTCCACGTTTCCGTACCATATAGAAGAACAGACCACACATAACATTTTATCATCCTGAATCTTAGTTTAATATCTAGTCTGTGGTCAACTAAAAACGTACGTAGGGATGTAAATACGGCTCTCGCCTGTTCTATGCGGCATTTGATCTCTACCTCCGGGTCCCATTTCTCATTCAGGTAGCAACCTAGATATTTAAATTTCTGTACTTGTTCTATGTGCATGCCATCGATGGTTATTTTGCACTTTGGCAGGATGTTTTTAGAAATTGTCATAATCTTGGTTTTAGCGGCATTTATTTTCAAACCCAAAGCACAGCTTGCATCATTTACGGCTTTCAATAGTGCTTGTAAATCATCCTCTGAATCAGCTAAGATTACAGTATCATCAGCGTATCTGATGTTGTTGATAGGAATGCCGTTTCCTTTAATTCCTAAGCTGCTCTCCGCAAGTGCTTCCTGAAACGCTCTTTCCACGTACAGATTAAAAAGCATTGGTGACAATATACAACCCTGTCTTACTCCTTTTTTTATTGGAAATTCTTCAGATACATTGGCATCTTGAAGCCGTATTTCGGCGGTTTGGTTCCAGTATAGGTTGCGAATGATTCTAACATCTTTGTCGTCCAGACCTAAATCATCCAAATACTGCAATAATAAATTATGCCTGACATGATCAAATGCTTTCTCGTAATCTATAAAGCATATATATACATCTTTACGTTGATCTAGGCAGTTCTGGATAAGCATTTGAAGGCTGAAAATAGCCTCCCTGGTACCAAATCCGCTTTTAAACCCAAATTGACTATCCCCGCTAACTTCTTCACATCTTCTATATAGTCTTGTATGTAGAACGCGTAGGAACAATTTCAAAAAGTGGCTCATAAGGCTTATGAGACGGTATTCCTTACAAAGTTGTGCGTTTTGCTTTTTTGGTAACGGTATAAAAGTTGAGCGCAGCCAGTCATTGGGTATCACCCCAGTGTCATATATGTTATTGAACAGATTGACAACTACATCCAGACTCTCTTCATTTAAAAGTTTTATAGTCTCGGAATACATTTCATCTGGACCCGGAGCTTTTCCCTTTTTCATCATTCCGATGGCGTGAACTACTTCCGATTTCAGAATGCTCGGTCCTACCGGATTATCTCCTATTTCTGGTGGCGTTGGAGATCTGTTATCTTTAAATAAGTCGGCACTATATGACTCCCATATTTTTAGAAGATCTTCTTGGTTTGTTACTAATTCTCCTCTGTTGTTCTTTATGGTCATAATGGTTTTTTGTTTGTACACTCCTGCAATTTCTTTGATTTTCTTATGGAGGTGGAAACCGTCTCCAAGGTGGGAGAATCGTTCCGCTTCAGCACAAAGTTCAGACATCCACTTTTCTTTGGCTGCTCTGATTTCCTGGCGGATTTTTCTTTGCCAAGCCCGGTAACTATTATTATCTCCTCGAACCTTGCATTTCCTTCGTTCTTCCATCATTTCTAGGATTGCGCTTGTCATCCACTGTTGTTTGGGTGTTATTCTGGGTTTCGGTAGGTGAGTGTCGTTGACTGTCAAGAAGGCACTTTTTATTTTGAACCAATCTTTTTCTACGTCTTCATCCATTGAAATATTTTTGACAATGTTATTAATGTGTTCTTGGTATTCTAGATTGACTTCTGGATCTTCGAGTGCTTTAATGTTTGGTACGGTTTTGTTGGACTTCTTTTTAATGCTCGCCAATTTTAGTCGTATTGTTGAACACACCGGGTTATGGTCTGATTCCACATCTGCTCCAGGTAGGGTGGTAACCTTTATGATGTTATTTCTGAAACGTTTGTTGATCATTATGTAATCAATTTGATTGCGTATAATATGCTGGTTGTTATCTTGGGGTGATCGCCAGGTGTAAAGGCGCCGCGGAGGTAGTTTGTACCATGTGTTCGTTATTACGAATTCTTTCTCTTGACAGTACTCGACTAGTCTGTCCCCTCTGTCATTTCTCTCACCCAACCCGAATGTCCCGACTATATTTTCTACGGAACCTCTTCCGACCTTGGCGTTGAGATCACCCATAAAGATGTTGATCTCATTGGACTTTGTCACTTTCAGAGCCTCGTCCACGTGTTGGTAGAATAGATCCAGGTCTACGTCTGGCTTTTCGGCAGTAGGTGCGTAAACCTGTATTACATTAATGTCGATAGGCTGGCCATGCAGTTGAACAAGAATAACACGATCGGAAATTGGGACAACAGATTTAATTGATGGTTGTAGCTTCTCATCCAGTAAAATTCCCACTCCACCTATATGGTTCGGGTTCGTGTTACATGAATAGTAAAAGATTTTGCCGTTTGATTGAATCATTCCTGTACCAGTCCATCGCACTTCACTGACTCCAAGAACATCTATTTTTAACCTGTTCATCTCTTGGATAAGGTTTTGTAATTTTCCTGCTGCGTATAAAGTTTTTACATTCCAAGTGGCAATTTTCTTTAAAATTCTATCATATCGAAGCCGGGAGATTCTTCGCACCCCCTGACCACTTAAGGTCTGCCCGGGACTGGGGGCCATTTGTTTTTGTTCCTTCAACATGACAGATATATAGTTCAGGAGGATGTCCTGGGGATATCATAACGATCTTTAATACCGTGGTTTCCCGTTGCCTTCGGTATCCTTATGCCGTTGATTACTGTAGTAATTCCTCCGCCTTTGAGGCTGATTTCTCAGCCTCAGGACAAAAGAGTGCCCTTTCCTCCACTTGTTCATCCGCCCGTAACCGTTGACAAGCTGGAGGTGGATCGCTTATTCCGGCGATCGTTCGGTCATCTTCAAGTTTACTCATTGTAATTATGTATTGACTAGTTCTACATTTGTTTAATTGTTTTCGTGTTGATCACGTTTCTGCTCCCTCCACACCCAATGCAGGGCTCTGTTCATTTGATACACCATCCATGGAAATATCCCTACACCATTTACCACTTTACTACACAGGAACTTTATATAATCATATATTGTCCAAGGTGGATGTCCTCCGTTTATGTACAATACGTACATAAATCCATCTTTGCATTTTCCTTTGATAGAATAGTAATAAGGTAGAAAGAAGTGTAATCTAAATTTTTTCTGCTCGTAAAACATTATAGCAGCTGAATTCGTTGTCAACACATGCAAAAATACTGCTTTGACTTTTCGTCTTTCGGGGGTTACAAGGTGGTTAAGAAACGAGTCGAGCAGTAAAGAGGCGATACCGTTTCTTCGGTACTCTTTGAGAACTCCGAGAGATAGAATGTATGCAACGTCACAATCCGACAGAGATTTTGCTAAGATTCCTTTGTCCTCTTCATTTAGTTTGGCGTATGGTTTGATTTTAGCCACAATCAGACCGATAATTTGATGTTTGTATACGGCAGCCAATGAGTAAAATTTTCCATTAGTTGATGTAATTTGTTCATACCAATAAAAAGGGTAGTCAATTGGAAACCATTCTTGGCACAAAGCTCTGACTTCATCTAAATCGTCGGGACATAAAAATCTCAACTGAACATCAGCCAAGGAATATAATGAAATAGTTTTTTCGCTCTTAGCAGACGAACCATCACATTTTCCATTGGGCTGGTACCAGTTTATATCTGCCATTTGTGACACTTTTTAATACATCTATCGGACAAAATAAAATTTTTCCTTCATTATTAAACAGAAAAATTTGGATGATTGATAATATTTTGTCATAATAATTATTTTGATCTTGAGCAGCCTATAATTCCGACAGTAATATAAACCATTAGAGGGTCTCTTTTAGAGCTTATCGAGTAGATATCCAAAAAAGATATCATAAAGTTATGTTAGAAATATAATGGTTTATTATAATAAGAATTGTTTTTAAAGATAATTTTTATCTATTAAATTAGAGAACACGGCTCCTAGCAATATTTTTTGCAATACAAACTAATATTAATAATATTACATAGTACTGTGACAGGTAGCTCTTTTAGACTCAGGCCAGACTCAGTAAAACTCAGTTTTATTAAAAACACAGATTTATTTTAAGAAAAACTATATACAAATAAAATAAAATAAAACATAATTCGATAACAAACCAAAATAAACAACTCTGCGGTTCTCGGATCCCTCTGGTCCCCTGGGTGAAACTTCCTAAATAAAGTTAAGCCATGGTTAGTGTAAGTTATAAAGGGTAGATCTGGAGATCCGTAACTAATTAACTAGGTTACGGGGTAAAACAACCACTGATAAATACCAAAAGATTACGACGGTGCAACCGATCAGCACTCTGCCGCAAGGCAGGGTAGGACGGTGGGTGCTGGTCAGTACCAAGATCCCAGGTTGAAGTTCTACCAAGGTTAGAACTCCTCTCTAAACTTGCCTTCAACAAACACACGCAATGCGCCCTGGGATAATGTGCAAGGGAGAGGTGGCATGAAAGGGACATTTTTAGGGTAAATCTGTATATAAGCAATATCACCAAATTTTACATTTATTGAACCTGATATTATTAATGGTACAACATTTGAAAAAGGATTTTGAGTATAAAAAACTTAAAAAAATTAGTTGTTATTAAAAAAATTAAAAAAATATGAATCACTGTATTTGTCCCTTTCAACACATTTTACTGAATTGAAAGGGACACATTTGGGGCTGAAAGGGACACATAAAAAAAACATTTAAAGTAGGTGTGATAAATCAATATTAAATGAAAAAAAAGCTTTCACTCTTGCAGTCCCGGCATTATCAAGAGGTGGAGGTAGTTTGAGTACTATATCCCCTTTTTTGACATCAGCCACGTCATCAATCTCAGGAAAAACAAAGTGGTAGGAACTGGCACTAACTTTTTTTAAAAACTTAACTCTGACTTCGCCATCTTCCATGACTTCATTTATTTGCCCTATAAAATGTTTAATTATTTTCTTTTTTACAAATTTAACGACGACAAAATCATCCACGTTAAAAGAATAATTTTCGGCGAACCTCGTTTCTTCCTCAACCTCCCAATCCATAGAATTGTCACTTTTGGCATAGACAACATCCTCTTCGTTGCTACTTTCACTGCTACTACTTTGGAACACTTTTTATTGCTTTTTTTATCATCTGTGTTGATTTTGTTTAGGTTAATTTTTTTTTAATGCACAGGCTTCCTCTATTTCATTTTTCTCTGGAGTGGCAGTGAATATGCGACTAGTTCCCTTTTTTCTTCCTCTTCGATTAAGTTGTCTCGGAGGTGCCTTTGGAAATGGTTTTACAGAAGCAGGTGATATAATTATAGATGGGTCATTGGAGCAGGACGGACTCGGTTCAGCAGAGGGTACACCTTCTAGATTGGGCCTTTCTGGTTCAACTTGTTTATTTGGATCTTCGTGGTCTGTTACAGATGCGTATAGAAAATCTTGTTCCACAAATATATTTTTATCAAACGGATAAATACCAGCCTTTGAAAATCCGGAGCAAATATTCTTGGGCGTAAAAGCACTGATGAAAGCAGAGTTAGCTTATTTTGGTAAATGATAGATTGATATGGTTTTACCCGGATTTGATACCATCCAATCATTTTGGGCAACTTTAAAATAATTTTTAAATGGCCCGAATACCGAGATGTCTAAGGGCTGCAGCCTATGACTGCAGTGTGGCGGAAATGTTAATATGATGACGCCCTTTTCAGGGGCATGATAAATGACATCAATATTAATGTGACTCTCATGATTGTCAATTAGTAGTAACACCGGGTTTTTTTAGATGGACGTACTTTTTCCACAAAATGTTTAAATGCCAAATAAAAGTTATCAGAAGTAATCCATCCACTTTTGTGACATAAGCCTAGGCTTCCGGTAGGACAATCTTCCAACATAAAGTCCTTAAACCGAACCCTAGGAAATATGAATACCGGAGGAACGTGGTTACCTGAAGCGGAAACAAATGCCAACATTGTTACAAGCTGTCCCCGTTCAGCAGAGGTAACCTGACCGACTTGCTTCAGCGATGATTGAAGGAAGCTCAGTAACAGTGGTTAAGCCTGTTTCGTCGGCATTATAAATTTTATCTCCTGTAAATGAGTACTCTTTTAACACTTTCTCCAAGTTTTCGAAAAATGTCTTCACTGTTGTTGGATTAAAAGCAGTAGCCCGCGACAAGCTCGTTTTCTCCGGACGGCGCAGAGACAGCTCGGGATGTCTCTTCATAAACAGTTTCATCCAATCTACTCCTGCTTTTTTGTCAGATCTCCAATTTTTTGGCATCTCCTTATTTAATTTCTCAGCGTATTGGTATGCAAGTTCTCGAGTTTGTAAATAAGTGAGACCATGTGCCATTTTTGAGAACATTTTTAAATATTGGCTTAAGCTTATCTCTTCTTCAAGTGAAAATACTCTTCTGTTCCCAATTTGTGGCTTATAAACAAATTTATTTTCAGGAGTACACGCTTTTGCCTGTGCCACTAGTCGAGCTAGCATTGATTTAGCTATATCAAATTCAGATGCTGCTGATCTAATAGACATTCTACCATCTAACACCATGTCTATAGCCTCCTGTATAGTTTCTTTGGTTTTTCTTATCCTCTTTTTGGGTTTAACATCCATATTACACAATATTTGAATTCTGTAATTAAATAAAGCTACTTCAGTTAGCCGAAAAACAATATAAATAAAGACATAGTATTAAAAGGACATGTCCCTTTCAATGCCTTATTGTATGTCCCTTTTAACACAACGGAACAAAGATAAGAAATTTAGAAATTTATGAAAAACTTACCAAGCCTTTAGCGAAATAGCATATAATACAATAATCCACAAGGTATCTACTTCAACTCAACGCACTTTCACTAGTTTTAACGCTCAAATAACTATGAATTAACATTAATGACTGAACACAGCTTTTTGATAATTTGACAGCTCCAAACGCACAACAGGTATCAGCTTGTGAACAGTACTCACTGACGCCATGAGGTTTCGTGGTAAAATTGTGTGCCACAAGAGACATCTATTGGTTAGTAGCATAAGTTTATATTATTAGTTGATTAAAAGTTTAAGCAACTGTCCCTTTCAACACTTGTCCCTTTCATGCCACTTCTCCCCCATATCATCCTGACAACAATTTTTGTTGACTGAAGGGCATGCTGATCTCCTCATTCCATCATCCTACTTCGGTTTCCCTGCCTTGGTTTTGGGGTTTTGGTTTGTGTTCTTCGATTTGTCTAAAAAAGTGCTCTGCATTATATTTCTTTAGTCTGTTTTTATGTGTCTTCTTGTTTATGTGTGCGGGTGTTAGCCTTTTGTTTGTCCTCTTGTGCTTTCTATTACTTGTAATTAACTTATTTTCTCTCTGTTATTCCTGCATTTGCATTTTTGGTTTTTTATGCTGACTTGTCGTATCTTGGTCGTGCCCCTGAATAGATGGTGAGATAGCTGGCAAATACAAACCATGACGCTGGTTTACGGCGTTATCGTTCCAGTACAAGATTTAAATTAATAATATTATATATAACAATTATTATTATTATCGCTATAATAATTATTGAAGTTATACTTCTATTCATGCACTTGGTGGAAAAGATTTGTATACAGTTAAATGGGAAAAATCATTACATATGTAATGGTGTGAGTAAGAGAGAGACAGACACACTTATAAGGTATATTGGTAGGTAAAAACAAAGATGAAATATTTACCACATGTTATTAGTCACAACTATAAGTCCTTTGAATACCGTTTCAAGATTCAGTACATTGAAAAGGGATAGGTATACAAAAAACAGTCTGAACTAATGTATAAATATTAAAGTGACGGACCATATGATTATTTGACAGATTATTTTATAATTCTGTCACGTAAATTAACATTTTAAGTTTAGTAGGTATTTTATATTAATAATCTTAATAATAATATTCAACAATGAGTATTGTAGTCTAAAATACCGTTACATGGTTGCAGTATATCCTGCACTATGCTTTTAAGGTTGTTGGCTACATAAACAGAGTTTTTACGAATAGTCGAGGAAATAAAGCACCAAAACCTCCGAATTTTGTAACGTTAGATGAATCGGAATGCGTTTTTTGCATTGAATTCGTTAAAGTATCAGGAAATTTGTCGCTATATTTTATAATGTAAAAATGGAAATTGCATTTCTGCATTCGAAAAGTACATTCCGAACAGACAATAGAGATAAAACTTACAACTCGGTAAGTATTGCTGAAAATGGGTTCAATTTATATACTCGGGGTTTTTGGAGTCGCTGAACACGAATATCACGATTCCCAAAGTCTCCGCGATACTTGGTGTCTAGGGTATTTACCTCTTTTCCTGCGATTTATGTAAATTCTGTACGAAATCAGTGCACACTTGGTACTCGGTGGTTTTTTGAGTCGCTAAATACGATTATAATAATGGCGATGGTCTTCGAAACACCTGGTGCATAAGACGGACCTCGTCTCCAGGAATTTTATGCAAATTCGATACAAAAAGAGTGTGCACACGGTACTAGGCGGTTTTTGGGGTCGCTTACCACGAATATCATATAATAAGTTTGCTAAATCATTCGCATACAAATTTATGAATCCGTGCGCGTGCATAGAAGTATAACTTCTGCCGGCAGTCCCACTGACTGCCACAATAGTTTTTTTTTATTTTCTATCGATAATTTATTAAAATAAATAGATAATATCAGTTTTTTATTCATTATTGTTTTTTAAGCCGGTCGCTTGCATAGTGTAACCATGATTTACATATAACATATTATATTATCCACATGATGATAGAAACCATACAGTCCAATTAATAGACAAAAAAAAAGGTTATATCTATATATATAAAAAAGGATGTGTTTTTATGTACGAAATCGATGAACTCAGAAACTACTGGACCGATTATTATAAAAATTGGTACATATATATATATGTATTTTTTCACGGATAAGGTTTATATGATATGCTCATTGATGTCACTCGCCACCAGGTGGCGCTGCAAAGTAGCAACTTCTGCCCCATTTGACGGATTGTCATGAAAATTGGTATGTATATGTATTTTTTCACGGAGAAAACGAATATGCTATGCCAATTGATGCCACTCGCCACCAGGTGGCGCTGCAAAGTAGCATCTTCTGCCCCGTTTAATTGATTGTCATGAAAATTGGTATGTATATGTATTTTTTTACGAAGAAAACAAATATGCTATGCACATTGATGTAATTCGCTACCAGGTGGCGCTGCAAAGTAGCAACTTCTGTCCCGTTCAACCGATTGTCATGAAAATTGGTATGCATATGTATTTTTTCCCGGAGAAGCTTTATACACTATGCCCATTGATGTAACTCGCTACCAAGCGGCGCTACAGAGTAGCAACTGCTGCCCCGTTCAACCGATTGTCATGAAAATCAGTATGATGATGTATTTTTAATAGCTAAGATGAATATGATATTCGTATTAATGGAAGTTACCACCAGGTGGCGCTTCCATTAAACGAGAGCAACCACTACTTATTTGATTACTTTATATCACGCCACCGTAAGGTGGCGCAGTTAATATCACATATATTTAAACGAGCAATCCTTACTTAAGTATTGTGACGCCATCGGAAGGTGGCGCAGTTAATATCACTTATATTTAAACGAAAAATTCTTATTAAGTATTGTTATGCATCTAATATATTTTATCGATAAACTACAAAATATAACGAAAAAAAAAAATAGTATAAACCTGATAACTAACGAAAAAATATGATGAAAACGATAAAATCAAAATAAATTGAAAAAACGAAAAATGGAAGAATGACATAAATGATTTTCGGTACGAAGTCCGCCGGGTCAGCTAGTTTGACAATAATTCAGGAATAAATCGGACCGGTGCAGTTGTTTTGAGGGCAATAGGTATTACATACATATTATAAGTTTATAAGCAGGGAGCTGCCAAAATTGGCAAAACCAGTTTTTTAATTTTATCGGCTAAAGTTTGCATTTTATGAAAAAAAGTTTTAAATAAAAGTTATAGGAAATAAAATAATCTACAGCTTAAGACTTTATAAAGTCAATTTAGTCCAATTGTTATTGCAAAAAAGTCAAAGAAACCCTCAAAATGGTCGCTTTTTAAATGCTCTTTATATTTTTTAAACGACTTTTTTATTACTTTAAATGAGATGTGATAAAAGTCTCATTTTCTTTTTAAAGGTTCAAATTTTCATATTATTTCAGAGGTATAGTCAAAACTTAATTTTCAACCCCTTAAATTTCGCTTTAAAAAAAAGGGTGTTTTTTATAAACAGTTAAAGCGCTCTCTGTAAATTTGACAAATTTTTAATCTTAAGATTCGAATATCTGACTTCAAAACAAAGAATTTAAAAAAAAATAAAACTTTTTTGAAACAATTAGAGCCACGTTAGGATTTTTTTTAAAATCATATTTCTTTCGTTTATAATAATTAAGAAACAAATCCAGCGACTTTTGTAAAGGTTTATATTTTTATATTCTGAAACAAAACTTTCCAAAAAAATGTGCTATAATATAAAAAACAAGTATATAAGGAAAGGCAAAATTCAATTATTACAAAGTAAAGCAAGAAATTATGCTTATAATAATTAATTGAATTAATCATAATAAATAAATTTTACTTACAGTGTATACAACTTTTCACTAAGAAACTTTGTTCAATTTAACTGACACAATTTTTTACTACATCTAATTGTTTATAATGTCCATTTCACCGTTTTTGGCCGATGACAGAAATCATACTCGAAGTAAATTTAAAGTTACATCTCTCTCAGATACAGGCAAGTTAGAAATTTAAATGAGGACGTTTGTTTTTTAATACAACACTTACGTAACTGCATCTTGTTTCACCGGTAGATAAAAAGTATTCAATACGAAAGTCTTGACTTAATTCACATTCCAAGTAACCTTCATGTACGGCTCGTTGTTGAAGGGTTGAATTTAATAATTATTAATGTCATATTTTTGTAGATGTCAAACCACACTGATAGTTTCAGAAACTTACGACCTTATTTAGACAAAAAAAACTCTCCGCCATTGGTAACTTGGAGGACAGTTTAATCTTATTTCAGTGGTTTCTAATATCAAATCGGCCAAAAACGGTGAAATGGACTATACCTTTAATACGTTATAAATAACGTAGAACAAGTAAAAATATTAAAAAGAAATATTTTTATGAAATTATAACGAGGAAGATACTCAATATTGCTTGTGAAGGCCACGTCTGAATACGACCAAATTTATATCTAACCACGACTTGAATTTTTCCTTTCCTTATATATTTGTTTTTATATTTTACCACCTATTTTTAAGTTTTTATTTCACAATATAAAAATATAAACCTTTAACTAACTGTTTCTTACTGATTATAAACAAAAGAAATATGATTTAAAAAAAAATCTAATTTGGCTCCAATTGGTCCAAAAAGTTATTTTTTTTTAACTCTTTGTTGTGAACTGAGACGTCCGAATCTTAACAACAAAAATTTGTAAAACTTACAGAGAGCGCTGCAGCTTTAATTGTTTATGAAAAAAAAAACAACCCTTTTTTTAAAGCGAAATTTAAAGGGTTGAAAATTAAATTTTGACTATACCTCTTGTCACGGGCTAATTGTTCGTTAACGTTGAGATATCTTTTTGAAAACAAAATGTTGTTCTAACCTTACAATTCGTAATTATTGTAGGATTTATCGAGGCAAGTATCGGCTGATTTAAGTCCGATAATAGTTAATCGCCAACTGTTGTTTATTATTTTCGACCATAAATTATTTCTAGTTGTTGCTAACATGGGTTTTGTAAGTTAATTTATTATTCTTGTGTTATTGTTTTGAAATCATTGCAAGTAGTTCATCTGATTCATTCTCTTCCTGTCGTTGATAACTTGGATATAGCGGTTCTGTAGCCAGTGTACCGTCATATTTATAACTTTATTATTAAAATCGAAATTAAATGGGGAAATTAGGTAATGTTGGGATTTTTGTTGTCGTCTATATAAATAACAAGATTAGTCATATCAAATGACCTCTGTTTGTTCGTAAGTTGTTGGCTGAATAAGCTATGGTTATTGTCCCTATAGTAGTAGAGGCCATCTATTTCTTTCTGAAGTGTGTCAAATGGAGTGAAGGATCATATGCGGAGTAATTCTGTCTTTTTTTTTCACCTAAGAGCTTTCGACGTGAACACGTGTTAACCAGAAGATTTTTGAGGGTTTAATTTGTATCCCTGTTCATCGGGGACAACTTAGGTTGGATTTACGAAATTAAGCTTCATTAGTTTCTATCGAATATTGTGGAAGAGATTTTTCTGAATTTTGGTGAATTCGGTGGAAAATACGGCACTGTGTCCGGTTTTTAGTAAAATCTTCTGTTGACAGTAGGGAAGACTGGTATTTTAAAACCACTTAGACAGCAATCGTGGTCGAAATTTGCCCCATTATTGCAGTTAGCGACGAGGACATTGTTTTACCCGACTACCAGTTAAGGTGTCACGAGTTAACAAAGTAGAATAACCCTATTTTGATAGGGTCCTAGATACAGGCGTAAATCCTAGATACAGGGTTTAAGTCCTAGTTACTGGCTAAAAATTTGATGCTGACCTGATACTTAGCCGAGCTTAAGTTTTTTTTGAGATTGGTGTATGCTATTGGTTCTGGGAACAAGTTTGAATTGGACGCCGGCCTAAGTGTTGGAGCAGACAAGTACGACGAGGAACTGTATCTAGCATTTAACAGATAAGCTAAATTAGATTAAGTCGTTAGTTAAGAGTTATTTTTCTTATATTTTTTTTATATTGCGTGTGATCACACATATTTTGGGATAAATTCTCTATTAATATAATTCATATATTCTTTTTTTTTGTATTTATATAAATATCAATAGCGTTGTCAAGCACGAGGCTTGACAGTTTTGTAATTCTTTACTTTTATTAAAGAAGGGTCTAGTTGATATTTTGGTTTTATTTAGCTCACTTATCGTTGTTTTCTGTAATTGTGTAGTTCAGTTAGAACTGATAAATATTCAAAATTTATTTAATTATCTCCAGTGGGTAAAGTAGTGCCTGGAACAACAGGGGTTTCCGATTTTGACCGTCTAAATCGGTGGCGCGACTCACTAATATTTGTTTACTTACCTCTACGGCTGAGCTGGGCCCTAATTTGCCAGTAGAGAGACCACTATCGAACTCAGCTGGAGTTGTATTTCCTTTAATTAATTTATTTGCTTTCAAAATTCGATTTTGTTTTAAATTCATTGAAATACGTGGCACATAATATAAAAATTTGGAACTTTAAAAAGAAAATGAGACCTTGTGGAACTAAAAAGGACCAGCCAAAAGAAAGTTATAGCATTGAGTTGGGATAAACATTTTACAATATCTCAGCAAAAAATTATCCAAATGACTTTTACCACATCTCATTTTTTTTACTTACAAAGGCTCCATTTTAAGGCCATAAAATTTTTAAACGTCGTTTGATTAAAAATAAAGAGCATTGAAAAAAACGACCATTCTAAGTTTTTTTTTACTTTCCTGCAATAACAATTGGACCAAATTGACTTTATAAACTCTTAACTTGTAGATTATTTTATACCCTACAACTTTTATTTATAATTTTTTTCATAAAATGCATACTATACTCTATAGAATTAAAAAACTGGCAGCTCCCTGGTTATAAACAATAGCCTTTCAGAGGTTACTTTTTGTATAAAATATGTACCTATAGTTATTGCCCTCAACAAAACTGCACCGGTTCATTTCTGAATTATTGTCGCCTTTTTGTCTATTGATTGGACTAATATAATTCTCTTTGATTTTAAATTGAAAACATACTACAAATAAGACTGAAATAGAAACTTGCAATCGATTTGATCAGTTAAATGTTATGTGCTTTTTAAAATTTACATCAATAGAAATTATACAAAGTAATTAAAAGTATATTTATTATATAGAATGACATTTACTTATAATTAAGCTTTATAAATCTAAGATTTTTTACCATAATAGTACTTTTGGCGCCTGTCCATGTAATTCGGTATGCCATAACATCTGATATAGTTAAAAGTAAATCGTTTTTCTAACATCTACTTTAAAACTTGAACCTCTATTTTTGTTAAATCTTTAGCCATAAAACTTTAAAAAACAAATTACCTTCAGTAGTATACGACGTAATGTGAACCCAGGGGTAAAATTCAGAAAATCAATATTTATTTCTTATATACGAACAAAATAGAATAACCAATACAATAAAATTGTTTGAATATGAAATATGTCCTCTCTTCGATTTAATAATTTCTTGAAAACGTTTTGGTATTAAATCAACAAGTTTTTTACAGTTTTCTGTGATTTGCGGATCCCGAAATCATATATCTGGATTACCACCTCTATCAACTTTTTTTTTGTTGTGCAATCCATTTTGCGCAGTCTTTTACAATCACCCACAGATTTTAAATTGAATTGATATCTGGTGAGTTTCCTTGCCATCGGTGTAACTTTTTCATTGACAGTTTTTCTGAAGAAACGAGACCGTTGTCCGTGTACCAAGACAATGGCTTCCATCTGAGAACAACACTTTTCCTCAATGTTCAGCAGTCCAGCTTTTTCCCAATCATATCATTTTAGCAGTCATTAGCTGTTTCTTCTGAGGTCTTACTGCTTTTCTTTCACTTTCCAAAAGTCGTCCTCACACCGTAAAGTCATGAATAATGACTCCAGTGCGTGCTGAGTCTTTCTGAAGATCTTGACTTGTTTTTCTAGGGTTAAATTTACTCCCCCTTACTAAAAATGCTTTATCCCTTGCAGTTATCTTCATTTTCCTTTCACATTTTCCTTTTCTGTTCACCGCAATTGTCCCAGTTTTTCTTTATCGTCGATAAATTTTGTTAACCTTAGTGTGATCAATAACATCTACTTGTTTAATGACACGATAAATAGTGGTGTATGTGAAATTATTATTAATTCTGATATACGATTGCAATAATAATTTTCGGATTGTAAAGAATTATTTTAAGCACTATTTAAAATGATTCGTTGACTTTGAAATTGTAAATCTTTATGTTCAAATTTGGTAACTGTTCTTGTAAGCCAAATCAACGTTTTTTTATCGTTGCTTGTTAAAAAAAAATATCCAGTTGTCTCATAGGCATTCTTTGGACAAAAACGTACTTCTCCGTAAAAAACTTGTTGTCTTTAGTTATGACTGTTTTGTAAAAATAGTTCGGTCCTACCGATGTTGTTTATAATTCTGAGGCGTTAACTTAATTTTTTTGTTTTTATTTTGGATAAAGCTATGTTCTTTTCCTCTTTTAGAAGAACCAATATCATCACTGTCTGGAGTTGTTATCTTAAGCCTCGTGTGTGTTTCTTCTTCTCCTCGCTTCAACACTGCAAATCTTCTGCTTTAAATTCTTAGCTTATTTTAAGGGAATCAGTTTTGTCTTTCCTTAGCAGGATTCCTGCTGATTTTAACTTCGCGGTTTAAATTTATGTTAATCCTTTAAAAAGTTGAAAAGGGGGTTATTAACTCTAACAGAGAGGAATGTTGTGTATATTTCTGCGTGAGGACTGACCAATCTTAACAGCTACCGAAGCCGACAGTTTACAGCTCAGTGCCGTAATAGGATCTATATTATATCAGCAGATATCGACTGTTCTTTTTAATTATTTTACCGAACCGCGGCATTAAAAAACCACACCAATAAATACAATAACAATAAACACAAATTTTTCGAAAGCTTCGGTCGACAGCAATACTCTAAGAATACTATAATTTGTGAATCAATGACACTATTTAACTTAAACCTGTAAAGATCATAACCCGGTAATACAATACAATGAAAGCGACAACCAGCCGTCGTTAAACCGTCATTAAGATAAGAGAGGTGAGTGCGCATAATCTTGGAACGAATAGTACAAAAGATTTTCGCATATTTTTTTGATTTGAAATTATCTACATTTGTTCCAGAAACCCCTGTGTGTTTAAACATTTCTTTATATGTTGCATATATTGTACAACGGTTTTTTTTCTAGATAATCTGTCGCTTGTTTTATATTTTGTTGAAATTTTTAATCTTCGTGTACTACTTTCCTGAAAACGTTTATCTTAGTAAGAAATTCTGTTATGTTTACCACAACACATACTCCACTGTTATTTCTGTGATTTTTTCACATTAAATAATTGCTAAATAAATTACTTAACTAATAATTTATTCGTTAATCTATACTATGTTACAGAAAATATTTTTTGCCTAGGTACATTTCATGGAACTCTACGGGGCTTCTCTCGACCACCTACAGATTATTACTACCGACCCTACATGATAGGAACTGAACAGCTGCATTTTAAAAAAATATTTGACATGTATAATTATTGTACTGGACCAGAAACAACTCCAGAACGAATTCTTCATCTCGCCCAGGAGTTTTCAACAGTGTTTAAGGATTATCCAAACTTCGGTTTTTTCTGGGCGAATTTTGCTCATGAGAATGTAAATGCACCTTCAGGAATGGATCTAAAAATAAAAATTTTTTTAGAAAGTTTAAATAAAACTGGAGTGACAAACAATAGTATTATAATATTTTTAAGTGATCATGGTATGAGGTTTGGACCTATTAGGCGAACTAATACAGGTTGGCTGGAGGAACGTTTACCTTTTATATACTTTTTTTTTCCAGATTGGTTTAAAAAGAAATTTTCAGAGGAGTATAACAATTTTAAAAGCAATATTTTTAAGTTGACATCACCCTATGACCTTTATATGACACTTCAACATATTTTACATTTGGCAGGACATAAAAATTATACCATCCAACAAAGTCCCGCTTGTCCAACTTGTCAATCTCTTTTCACAAAAATTAAAAACAACAGAGAATGTACTGATGCGGGAATTCCAGTACACTGGTGTACTTGTTATTCTTACAAACCAATAGATTTAAACTATTATCTTCGAAGACGTATCGCATATATGGCATTACGAAAAATTCATAGCCTTTTAAACATACAGATAATTAAAGGAAAATGTAGAAGATATTATCTTCAAGAAGTAATCGGAACATGGAGTACATCAATAACTAAAAATAAAAAGTATATACGAATTCAATTTGAAACGAGCCCACCGACAGTTTTTGAAACAACCGTTTTATATAATGAAAAAGATGGCAATATTTTTGTTTCAGATGACTTCAATAGACTAACCATTTATAGAAATCATGTCAAATGTGTTAGTGGTCTACCGATTGAAAAATTATGTTACTGCAAATATTAATTATGTTATGTTAATAACTATTTAACTTTTGTTGCATTATTAGGAATAAATATGACAAAACAAATTAAGAAATCTTTAATTTATTTTGATCCAAATACATAATTATACATAATTACATAATCAAGTTTTATACGAGAGATTTTAAAATGAAAATTGTAACGTTTGTTACGTTCGTTTTCGAGCATACCATCCGGACTATAAATATTTTTATATTATCTATTGTTATCGCGCCGATACGAGAGGGGATTGCCAGTTGGTAGGAGAGAATATGTGTCTTCGAGAGTTTTTGATTCGTTTATTTTATTGGTGAATTTGATTAACTTCAGAGTTATGTCCGACTACCTTCGCCCTTCTGTCTGGGTTATTGCCAACTATTAAGGACCAGCTAAAAACATATCAGAAATTACGCAGTCAGTCGACAATCAGTTGAAGCCGATGCCATTTTGCAGTTCCGTTTCGCCATTAACGAAAATTCGACAGGAAGTCTCTTGAAGGGAAATTACAATCCAATTGCAGTTTCATTCCACACCAAAAGAAAATTTGACAGCAAATTCCCTGGAAGGAACTCCATCCATCTTACAGTTCCGTTCCATAAGTTATCGAAACTCGCCATCAAAAATCCCCAAAGATGAGAGAATTAATTAATTCCTTTTATTAATTCTTTTACTAATCATAATCACTACATAGTATAAAACAAAGTCGCTTTTTCTGTCCCTATTTCCCTTTGTATGATTAAATCTTTAAAACTACGCAACGGATTTTGATGCGTTTTTTTTTAATAGATAGAGTGATTCAAGAGGAAGGTTTATATGTATAATAACATCCATTGAATAGTGGAGAAATGCTGTTATTTTTGAAGTTTCTAATGTGATGTCGTTAATTATCAATTTTTTTCCGCTTACATTGCAAACGCAGGCTGAACCCTACGAGATTTATCAAAATAATGTACTAATTATTTGTACACATTGAAAAGGTCTACAGAAAACTACGCGATGGTACATCTTTATCTTTTATGAATATCCCACAATAAACATTTTTTGTAATTTACTTTTTACGACAAATAATGGCTAATTTTCGAAGCGATTTTAACCAATACAGCATTAATTCTTATCCAATTAAATAGCTTAAATAAATTGTTGATTTAATATAGATCTATATGGTCCCGTACAACACAAGATTCAAATGAATATTTTCGAAGATATTACAGATTTAAAATTGCGGGACATAGCGCTTGCGGTGGTACTGGCCGGCCGGCGGCAGCGTGCCTATAAATAGCGCGTCGGAGGCCGCGATTTTGCATATTGCACTTTGAATTTTGCAGCGAGCGGACACGTTTATTACTATGACGCCCCCGTTAGGTGGCGCAGTTAATATATAATATACCTAACCGACAAAGTACTATAAATAATCGTAAAAACTGGTAACTAACGAGAAAATATGATAAAAAATACAAAAAATTAATCGTAAAAATTAAAAAAAAAATTGGAAAAAACATTAGTGTTAGGCGGTGCGAAGTTCGCCGGGTCCGCTAGTTAAAATAATAAACCATTTTAAAACTGATTTTTTGAATTTTATTTGTGTGTCTGTACTTGGCGCCCTTTAATTAATGTTTGGAGGAAATTAAATAAAACTCAGAATGAAGCCACGACCTTCAGGAACTAGCCTAGGGTTATTTCAAGGTTACAAAGTTGGCGCCCAACGCTAATTTAACCTTTAAGGGTCTAATTAAGCTACAAAATGACTAATGGTGCGTTAGGGAAGTTATCTATTGAACGTTTTTTTGCTTTTGTTTATGTAAAATTTTAGATTAAATTTCCACTTGTTTATCATATATACAATCATTTTAATATTTACTTAATATTTATTGTTATTTACCTATTTCGTTGACAATTCTACTCTAAATAAAAGTTTTTGCCGCTGAACAGATACAACAGTAAAAGGACATAAATGTGAATTGGTATGTGTCACCGGACATGGTGCGCTGACTGGTGGTCACATTATAAACTAGCGCTAGGGTGACAGCTGGTAGTTAGCCATACATAAAAATAAGGCAAATTTGTATGCTGTGAAATTTTCTTTATTTATATTTCGTCTATTAATAATAAAAAAAGTGTACATTAGTGAAAATTAACATTTAACTATGGCCTCAGATTTATTAAATAATTGTAGAGCTAGATTTTCTCAAAAAAAAACAAAAGTAGAAAATACTGTTGTGTTTATGGATGATCAAGTAATGCAGCCCAAAATTCAGACGTTCGTTTTCATCATTTTCCAAAACCTAATCGGTTTTTTGTTAAAAGAAAAACAATAAAAAAGGTAAACTATATTCAGTGTCATCAAAATTTACACTTACCGAGTACAATATAATAACATCGCACTGATGTGTTTACATCTTTCACTAAGTCCAGCATAACATTTGGTGTTTTACCCTACTATTTCTAAGAAGTAAGATAAAATTCTCGAATTCTCGAGTCATAAAACCAGGTATAATTTAAGCTTAGCATGGACCCAAAATATTACAAGATGTTAAACGACAACCACAGTAATATAGTTGTAAAGTAGTTAGTTCTCTCTGATTGTTAAGAAATACTTCCAAAACTCTCTTTTTAAAATAAACGACAATCTTCCAATAATCAAATCTTAATTATTTAATTCCATAATTCCTACAATGATCAAATTTCAAGTAATATTTGTAATAATTTATTTGAACAGAGTAATGAAGATATTATGCCGAATAAAACATTAACCGAAAAACTTCGCGATTGGAATATAATATCAATATATTGACTTTGCCACGTATTTTAATGAATTTAAAACAAAATCAAATTTAGAAAAATAAAGAAATTTAACTAAAGGAAATACAACTGCAGCTGAGTTCGGTAGTGGTCTCTCTACCGGCAAATTAGTGCCCAGCTCAGCCGTAAAGGTAAGTAAACAAATACTAGTGAGTCGCGCCACCGATTTAGACGGTCAAAATCGGAAACCCCTGTTGTTCCAGGCACTACTTTACCCACTGGAGATAATTAAATAAATTTTGAATATTTAACGGTTCTAATTGAATTACACAATAACTGAAAATAACGATAAGTGAGCTAAATAAAACTAAAATATAAACTAGACTCTTCTTTAATAAACAATTTTCTAGAATACAGACTGTCAAGCCTCGTGCCTGACAACACAATTGATATTTATAAAAAAAAATTATGCGAACAATAAAAAAAAGTAAATTTATCAAAAGGTTTGATCACACGCAATACAAAAACAAGGAAAAATAGATTTTAACTAAAAACTAAAGACTAAAGCCCGACTTAAGACTAATATAGCTTATCTGTTAATCTGAATAAGTTTCCGCAGTCCTGGGCTTCTCCAATACTTAGACTGGTACCAAAATCAAGCCTGTTTTAGAACCAAAAGGCTTGCACCAATCGTAATAACTTGAACTCGTACTAAGTATAGGATCAGCAATCCAAATTCTGCTTAACTAAGACTTATGCCCGTAACTAGAAATGTAGCCGGTAACTAAAACCCTAAAATCGTAATTTAGCATTAACATTAGCTTAAACAGATTTAAATGACTCCTTGAATTAATTTGACTTAATAACTTTAATACAATTTGTACACATTAACTTAAATTTGTACTACAATGAAAGAATAAAAATGAATTTAAATAAATAATACAACATTTAGAAGTTGACTTCTCTGAATTTATAATTAATAAGCAAAACTAATGATTTAAATATACTTAACAAGCTTAAATTTGACTTGCTAGTCACAGCAAAATTATAACAATAAATTAAATCAAAATTTACATAAAATTAATTAATAATAGTAAAAAAAAATAAGCGAAAAGGAGTCTAGTTTCACATTAATAAAACCTACATACGACACAAAGAAATACATATGTAAAATCAAGATTTTCAAATTAAAATTTGCGGTTATATGGCGTTGTTAATCTAGTAAAATATAAATACGTGACTCACCTATTAAAATAGGGATATTCTTTTCTCGGTAAACTTGTGACACAATTACTTCGTTGCTAACTGCAATGATGGGGAATCCTGACCACAATTCGCTGTCTGAACAGTCTTAAACTACCAAATACCACAACTGTTTGTTCGTTGGACCACCTACACTCAAAGAAACGAGAGAAAGAAACCATGAGAATCGACGAACCACATGTATAAAGAAACGAGTACTCACCAACAGAAGATTTAATTAAATATCCGGACACAATGCCGTATTTTCCACCGAATTCACCAAAATTCAGAGAAATCTCTTCCACAATATTCGATGGAAATGAATGAGGTTAAATTTCGTAAATCCAAACTAAATTGTCTTCGATGATTGAAGATTACAAATTAAACTCAAGACAAATCTTCTTAACGATGCTTCCACCACAAAGATTCGTAAATGAAAAGAAAGACGATTTCTTACGTCACTTCGATCACAATAATTTGACACACGTCGAAATAAGATATGGCCTCTACTATAGGGACAAACCGTAGCTTATTCAGCCAACAACTTACGAACAAACAGGGGTCATTTGCTACGACCAATCTTAATATTTATATAGACGACAACAAAAATCCCAACATTACCTAATTTCCCCATTTATTTTCGATTTTATTAAGCAAGATATAAATATATCGAAACACTGACTGCAGAACACTATAGAATACGATAGAGCTATCGACAAAAAAAAAAGATGTACCAGGCCGGTGAAAGCGAAAGTGACAGAATATTTCTAATACTTACAAGTATTCCTGATCTAAATTTTAATAAATATACTTTCAAAACAATTACAGCGATATTAAGAATAATTTATGGTCGAAAATAATAAACAACAGTTGGCGATTGACTATAATCGAACCCAAATCAACCAACAATTTTGTTTACAAATTAAGATCTATCGCTAACGCGAAATTAGCCCGTGACAACATCCCCTCCCCTAAGAAAGGAGAAAATCTACCGAAGATTTTCGACGATAACTCAATAAGTACTAAACAAGCCAACAGTCACGATAAAAGGGACAACAAGCCCAAACAATAGCTAACGACAAATTGCTGTAGCAGCCAAACCAATAAAACGCCATATTCGCACTCTTAACTCAAAAAGAATACGACCCAACAACAACATCTAACAAAAAGGCAACCAGAAAAGAACAAACAAAAAAAACCCAAAAGGGTATCAACGATGGAGTTGATGAATTGGCTGGATTCAAGTAACATAGCAAAAGGTAAGGAGGGTAACGAACACATGTTTCCCACTAAGTCGACCGAAATTCCTCGACAAATCCCAAAAGGTGGTAGGAGAGATAAGGTAAGATGTTCGTAGGATTCTCTCCAGAGAATCTCCTTCGACTACCACTAAGGCTTTTCCCACCGGACACCCAAAACCAATGGTCCAGTCGGAAAAACAAAAAGGTTTGGCCTCCAAAATCCACCAAACGTGAAAAATTAGCACCACGGCCAAACAAAATAGAGACCCAAACCATGAGGGTAATTAAAGTCGACGAAGCAAGCACCAACAAAGGTAAGATAAAGGTAAGGGAAGTTAAGGCAAAAATAAGGAAATTACTTGAATCCAGAAGTGTTAAGGTTGAAGGACTCTACCTCCCCGCCTGGAATATCCTCGAGTGGTAAAATTCTTAGGCCTCCAGCCACAAGGCACAAAAGAGTCAACGATGGTTAAGTTGAACAAGGGTCTGAATCCAAGCAACGAAAAGTACCTATAGTTAACAATACCTAAGTTCCTACTAAATTAACAACGAAAAATTCCTCTACAAATCCCAACAAATGGTTTTTTCCACCGGACACTCAACAACCAATGGCCCGGTCGGAAAATAAAAGGTTTGGCCTCGAAATCCACACAAAACGTGAAATAGCACCACGGCCAAAAAAAAAAGGCCCAAACCATGAGGGTAATTCAAAGCCAACGGAGCAGGAAAACGATGTTACTAAATAAGATAAGGTAAAGATAAGTTTACTAAGGTAGAACGAAACTTGAACCCAGAAAGTGGTTAGGTTGGGGGACTCTTACCCACCCCGCCTGGAGTATCCTCGGGTGGTGAAATTCTTACGCCTCCAGCCACAAGGCGTGAAAAAAAAAACAAACATCAAAAAGATACAACAATAAAAGAGTAAAAGAACGTACAACAAAATTCAAAGACAAACAGGTTCTGAACTCGCAACGTGTGAGTTATGTCCCAGCAAAGATAACTATATAAAATATCACAGTTGAGATACGGTAAATTACGATAAGCTAATAGATACGATAAATCACAACAAACAAAATCCATCATAAAACTCACACAACGTAACGAATTAAACAATAAACGTATGAAAAAAAAAACTACTACAAAGCTTTTCACCTAATAGAGAGCAAACTTTCGGTTCAGCACAAATTAGCAACGATATATAGTAAATAAAAACCAACTTACTAAAAGTATTAAAATCCATACTAGATATAAATTATTTCGCGATTGCTGTGATCAAGAGTTAATATCGCCAATAATTAAATGATATCAAAAATACAGTTACTACTTAGCTCACTTTTCATATGTATAAATACCAAAAATTACAACTACCGGAATTTTAAATCCACCCAAAACAACATTGGCACAATTACAAAAATTAGCCACAATAACAACATGGCCCCAATTAACAAAATGGCCCCCAATCAACAAAATCGGCCCCAATTAACAAAATGGCCCCAATCAACAAAATCGGCCCCAATTAACAAAAGGCCCCAATAAACAAAATCTGCCCCACGTTGGGCGCCAAAAATTTGCCACGGATTTTAATGAATTTAAAACAAAATCAAACTTAGAAAAATAAAGAAATTTAACTAAAGGAAATACAACTCCAGCTGAGTTCGGTAGTGGTCTCTCTACTGGCAAATTAGTGCCCAGCTTAGCCGTAGAGGTAAGTAAACAAATACTAGTGAGTCGCGCCACCGATTTAGACGGTCAAAATCGGAAACCCCTGTTGTTCCAGGCACTACTTTACCCACTGGAGATAATTAAATAAATTTTGAATATTTAACGGTTCTAATTGAATTACACAATAACTGAAAATAACGATAAGTGAGCTAAATAAAACTAAAATATCAACTAGACTCTTCTTTAATAAACAATTTTCTAGAATACAGACTGTCAAGCCTCGTGCCTGACAACACAATTGATATTTATAAAAAAAAATTATGCGAACAATAAAAAAAAGTAAATTTATCAAAAGGTGTGATCACACGCAATACAAAAACAAGGAAAAATAGATTTTAACTAAAAACTAAAGACTAAAGCCCGACTTAAGACGAATATAGCTTATCTGTTCATCTGAATAAGTTTCCGCAGTCCTGGGCTTCTCCAATACTTAGACTGGTACCAAAATCAAGCCTGTTCTAGAACCAAAAGGCCTGCACCAATCGTAATAACTTGAACTCGTACTAAGTATAGGATCAGCAATCCAAATTCTGCTTAACTAAGACTTATGCCCGTAACTAGAAATGTAGCCGGTAACTAAAACCCTAAAATCGTAATTTAGCATTAACATTAGCTTAAACAGATTTAAATGACTCCTTGAATTAATTTGACTTAATAACTTTAATACAATTTGTACACATTAACTTAAATTTGTACTACAATGAAAGAATAAAAATGAATTTAAATGAATAATACAACATTTAGAAGTTGACTTCTCTGAATTTATAATTAATAAGCAAAACTAATGATTTAAATATACTCAACAAGCTTAAATTTGACTTGCTAGTCACAGCAAAATTATAACAATAAATTAAATCAAAATTTACATAAAATTAATTAATAATAGTAAAAAAAATAAGCGAAAAGGAGTCTAGTTTCACATTAATAAAACCTACATACGACACAAAGAAATACATATGTAAAATCAAGATTTTCAAATTAAAATTTGCGGTTATATGGCGTTATTAATCTAGTAAAATATAAATACGTGACTCACCTATCAAAATAGGGATATTCTTTTCTCGGTATACTTGTGACACAATTACTTCGTTGCTAACTGCAATGATGGGGAATCCTGACCACAATTCGCTGTCTGAACAGTCTTAAACTACCAAATACCACAACTGTTTGTTCGTTGGACCACCTACACTCAAAAAAACGAGAGAAAGAAACCATGAGAATCGACGAATCACATGTATAAAGAAACGAGTACTCACCAACAGAAGATTTAATTAAATATCCGGACACAATGCCGTATTTTCCACCGAATTCACCAAAATTCAGAGAAATCTCTTCCACAATATTCGATGGAAATGAACGAGGTTAAATTTCGTAAATCCAAACTAAATTGTCTTCGATGATTGAAGATTACAAATTAAACTCAAGACAAATCTTCTTAACGATGCTTCCACCACAAAGGTTCGTAAATGAAAAGAAAGACGATTTCTTACGTCACTTCGATCACAATAATTTGACACACGTCGAAATAAGATATGGCCTCTACTATAGGGACAAACCGTAGCTTATTCAGCCAACAACTTACGAACAAACAGGGGTCATTTGCTACGACCAATCTTAATATTTATATAGACGACAACAAAAATCCCAACATTACCTAATTTCCCCATTTATTTTCGATTTTATTAAGCAAGATATAAATATATCGAAACACTGACTGCAGAACACTATAGAATACGATAGAGCTATCGACAAAAAAAAAGAAGATGTACCAGGCCGGTGAAAGCGAAAGTGACAGAATATGTCTAATACTTACAAGTATTCCTGATCTAAATTTTAATAAATATACTTTCAAAACAATTACAGCGATATTAAGAATAATTTATGGTCGAAAATAATAAACAACAGTTGGCGATTGACTATAATCGAACCCAAATCAACCGGTTTTGCCTCGATAAATCCTACAATATTATAAGGTAAGCCAACAATTTTGTTTACAAATTAAGATCTATCGCTAACGCGAAATTAGCCCGTGACAACTTAAATGTGATAACATAATTATTAAAAATCCTACGAAATAAAGGACACGAGGATCTACCCAAGACATCTCAACAGTTATTAAATACTTGTCGGCCGATGACGTCAGTATTGAGCAAATGAGAAACAAATGGTAGTTATATCTACATTGGTATCAAAAATGTTCTCCAACAAATTGGGAATATTGACTTAAGTAAGTCGCTACCTATCAGGAGCTAAAGACAGAGATGGTGGACGAGCTGATCGACAAAAAGAAAATCACATTGCCATTAATAATAATTAAATCTTATCAAAACTTATAATAATTTCTTGCGTTCATGATTTATATTTACTTATTTGTAAGGTATTAACTATTAATAACTTAATAAAAGATCTCAGTAGTGTCCCATTTTTGTGTGAGTTTTTTTTTTAATTAAAACTTAACTATGTAACCAATATTTTAGAAAAGCTTTGTTAACCAAGCGTGGCCCAGTCGAGGCAAGTAGTTCTGGTCCAGTTATGGTAACTAACTTTGGCCCAGTCCTGGTAAGAAGCTCTGGCCCAGTCATGGCTACTACCCTTGGCCCAGTCATGTCACCCAAGCATGGCATAGCGTTATCATTCCAGAGTTCAACCAAGGCTGGGCCACGCTTGGTTTACATGCTTGGCCCAGAGTTTTACAGAGCTGGGCCAAGCTTGGGTCTATCTTGGGCCCGTTGTACTTTCCTCTATGGGAATATTCGAATTATTCGTCTAATCGAATACAAAAATTTCAGAAATTCCGAGCCCTAGTTTATTGTCGTACCAAAAAAATTTTTTAATCTTCCTTTATACTAGAAAAAAAAAAATTGTAATACTTGTGCGGGTCTAAAAAAAAACGAAACTTTCTAAGAAACTACAAACGATATAAAGAATTGTAGTATCATTTAAAGGTTTGTAGTTAGTACAAATATTGTGTTATAACGTTAAAATAAAAAAATTAGGGTCTAATTAATAAAAGTAATAAAAAATTGTAAAGCTTATAGCAATATATTGTTTGAATTTTATTGTAGTACCAAAATAAGTTTTTAATCTTCCTTTATAGAAGAAAAAAAAATAGATAAATTTTAAAACAAGTGCAGGTTTAAAAAAAAAGTAAGAGGTGTCAAGGAACACCCGGATGGAACGAAGTTCCTTTCGATTACTTAGTGAAGGAATTGTAATTTGTAAACATAACAGAGTGTTTATACATATATGAGCATTTATTATGGTCTGTATAAAATCTCTAATTACCTAACTCCATCAGCAATATCCGGTATTTTTGAAGAAACACTGTCAGGATACATTATTGTTATTATTTTATTATTTATTATCTACAAAAAACCTGTATAAACTTTTAACAAAGTCGCGACACTACACTTTTCAAAGCAAAATAGAAAATAGTAAATCCATTATTACCTAAATATTTTCAACAGTTCGTTTCTTTTAACAAAAGTGTCCATTCATACAATACCAGACGTTTAGATGACATACATATACCAAAAAATACTTTTTATTTTAATTTAATTTAAAACAGGAATTAACAATTTAATACAAAATTTTAAAATATTTGACAATAACTGACAGTTAAGGTAATTTGACGTACCTAACTAGTCAAGTTACGAACTATTTTTAAGACGTTTATGAATTTATTAATTTATAAAAACTATTATAGGTACCTACTTATTTTTTTTCTACAGTATTTTCTTTTTAATGTAAATTTTCTTTTAATTTAAATAGTGTCTTTTTAATTGTACTTTTATTAGTATTTATGTATATTAGGGTTTTCTATTTAAATAAAGATATATCTATCTATCAGAGACAGAGAGAGACAGACAGACAGAGAAACATGCGTGTGTCGTGTCGTGACATTTTTTTTTGGTCTGAATTTTTTTCGGCTAGTCTCAGTCGTAACACGCGAAAGTGAACTTCGTTCCAAAAACGAAACTTTCTAAGAAACTACAAACGATATAAAGAATTGTGGTCTGAAAACGTTTGTAGTTTGTATAAATATTGTGTACTAACATTAAAATAAAAAATTGGGGTCTAATTAATAAAAGTAATAAGAAATTGTAAAGCTTATAACAATATGTATAATGTTTGTAGTTTATTGTAGTACCAAAAAAGTTTTTAATCTTTTTTTGTACTAAAAAAAATAGATAAATTGTTAAACAAGTGCGGGGTTAATTGGGGAAGAAATGGCAGCGTGCATGAAAAGCACTCCAAACTCGTTACTTGGGGGAATTCGGGGATGACGAATTTAATTCTGGCATTGTAAACACCCGGAGGCGCTTGGGGGCAGCTCTGCGGGGGCATCCGGGGGGACCTTCTGGGGAAGAAATTGCATAGTCCATGAAAATCGCTCCAAACTCAACACTCGGGGGTTTGCGGGGATGACGAATTTAATTCTGGCATTGAAATTACCCGGGGGCGCTCGGGGGATGCTCTGTGGTAGTGCGCAGGGGTGAATTGGGGGAAAAATGGCAGCGTGCATGAAAAGCACTCCAAACTCGTTGTTTGGGGGTTTTCGGTGATGCCGATTTCAATTTCGGAATTGGAATTCCGCGGGGTTGGTGCTGTGGAAAATAGTAGAGGAGAAAGTGAAAAATCACAAATTATGAAAATAGTACTTTATTCAAATAACAAATAAAAGTTTTTATTAATGTTGAATTATTCATTATAAACTTAAACTTTTAACTTAGATACTAAAAATCTTATTCAAACTCTTAATCTTCTCTTCCTTCTTCATCTTCTTCCTCGTCACTATTCTCGACCCCGTTGGAAGTGCCTCTTTGGGTCAAGCAATTGCCATCGCAATGCTTGCATGCAAGTAATCACTCCAACCCACTTCGGTGGCACCCGCATCTCGTAGTGCCACAGTCAGAATTGAATTCGGCATTCCTGAAAACCCCTGGAGAACTAATTTGGAGTACTTTTCATGCACGCTGCCATTTCTTCCCCAATTAACACCCTGCGCACCCCCACAAAGCCACCCCTGTGCACCCCCGGGTAATTCTAATGCCAGAATCAAGTTTGGCATACCCTAAAACCCACGAGCAACGATTTAATAGCGATTTTTCCGAGTTTCCAGTCGTTCCTATAAAGGTGCAAGAAATAATGCATTTGGAAAATGCATTTTCCGGCCCAGAAGGCATTTTTCAAAAATGCGCCAAACCAGACGTTGTAGACTTTTTACCTGGGACCTTTCCGAACACAATGCAGAAAACCGCATCTCGATATCCGCTGGATGTCCAAATTTCCGCTATTTTTCCTAACTTCCCTGGACTAAAACGATATAAAGAATTGTAGTATTATTTAAACGTTTGTATAAATATTGTGTTATGACGTTAAAATAAAAAAATTGGGGTCTAATTAATAAAAGTAATAAAAAATTGTAAAGCTTATAGCAATATATTGTTTGTAGTTTATTGTAGTACCAAAAAAAGTTTTTAATCTACCTTTATACTATAAAAAAAAATGGATAAATTATCAAACAAGAATGGGTCTAATAAAACGTAAAATCTTAAATCGGTAAAGAACGACCTTTCTTCATAGATCACCGCACTATTGTTCGTTTTCAGGTCCTATGTAGATTAGCGATTAATGTGTTGAGACTTCGACTGCATTGTCACGTCAATAAAACGCGATTTCCATTATTAAATATGATAAAAGGCAAACGAAAATAGCTAAAACTGTAAATAGCTTTGAAAAGTTAGTAATAAAATAAAGGTTATGATAAATCTTACATTAAAGGTTTTTATTACCATGTTTCAATAATTTCTTAGTTTGCTCAATCATTTAATGTATATGTGGCTTTGTTTAGTAAGACTTCTAGGTCTCTGACACTGCTCCCCCGATACATACGCTTTTACTCGTTACATCTTTAATTCTTTTACTTTAATTTCAGCTTGTTTCCTTTAACGATAAAAAATACCACTTGTCTCCCTTTACAAACTTTTTCATTTTCCTTAAATTTCATGCTCCTTGATTCTCCAATTCCGCGCGTTTTTGTTCCTATAAATAATAATAAGCAACTCCGAGGTAACCGGCTCGCACACCGGAGCAATATGCAACCACCAACTAGCAACATGCAATAAGCAATATTATCGCCAATGCGTTTTTCCATTACATTTTTGTTGAACTCGCACACCGACGCAATACGATATCGCTATCGCCTTTCTAGAGCAACATATGTTGCTAGCAACACGACGTGCCGGTTGAAAAGCAACTATATCGCCCATAATTTGCCAATATTTCGTTTATCAAGCAGTGTTAGATCATTAAGGGTTTTTATTTTTCACCCAAATGTCAGTTGATGACGATAGGAATTCGTCTTTAACAGAACAATAATATAATTTTTTTATATTCTTTAGTTTTTTCAATAAAATACTTTTTTATGTATGTTTTATTTATTTATCTTACCTTAATGTGATTAAAAGTTGTTACTGTGGGCTAATCGCATATCTGTAATTGGTGTCTAGTTTAGTAATATAAGGTGCTATCAGCTGAACTAACGTTTTAAAAGTACTTGGACTCATTCGGTAACAGTTTTGAAACTGCGTCTTTAATTCTTGAGCATATACGGGCTCCATGTTTACTCAATGCTTCAAATGCTGGCAGAATCCAATATCGTCTCCTTTTTCTTTTCTTTCTCCTTAAAATTTTCCAAATTATCACTTCGTCTTCATCAGAAGACATTTTCAACAAGTGATTTTTTATTGCTTTGGTATGGGAAGTACAACAAAATATGTTGCCTGTTGCTTATTGCATGTTGCTAGCTGCTAGTTGCATATTGCTCCGGTGTGCGAGCCGCCTAAGCCACAAATGAAGATGTGAGGTCACTTTGCGAAGTGACTGATTTTGGAGCGTGTAATTGAGCATTGCATTGTTTTTTCCTAAATGTAGCACCACACACTTGTTGATATTAAGAAGAAAGTCACAACAATATTATTTTATAGAGTCTAAATCAGCCTGAATTAAGTCATGATGGGTTAAGCGTTTTCCATAGATTTTTGTGTCGTTAGCGTAGTACGATTTATACGATTTATGGCAAGATCTGTCACTTACGTATATGTTAAATAGAAAGGGACCCAATATTAAACCTTGGGGTACACCACTTATTACCTTTTTCTCAGATAAGAACGGTGTTCCAATCTTTACTTTAAAAGTTCTCTCACTTAATTTTTAATATCAAGCTTCTGCAACAAGCTTCTTTTTGGAACTCAGTCAAATGCTTTTGCAATATCTAAGTAGATTACGCCAATTGGTGTTTTTTTGGTCTGAAGCGTTGGACCAATCATTCACACAGAAAAGAAGATTTGTTAGCGAAGATTTCGTTCTAACAAAACCATGTTGCTCTGGAGGAATTATTTTAAAACTTGTAATAAAAGTGGAAATGGTTTCTGCAATGATACGTTCCATTATTTTTAAAGTGATGGAGATAAGGCTAATAGGTCAATAGTTAGCTGAATTTAATTTTTCACCTTTCTTAGAAATAGCTGTGATTGAGGACGACTTGGGAAATTGGGAAATTTTAAATGATCTTTGCATTATAATAAATAGGGGAACACATAGTTTGTTTGCACATCTTTTTAAGATAAATGCTTACCCCATCCATACCAGGAGAGAAAAGTGTTTTAAGTTCTAGAAGATGTTTTCTTACTATATTCGGAATAAAATCAATGTTTTCTAAAGACTGATTGATTCTAGTTGCTTTGATTTCTACAATTTGGTTAGTAATAGTTCTTCAGTATACACGGATGAGAAGAAGATTGATAGGACTTCGGCTGATTCTACATCAGTAGAGCATAGGGTTCCATCAAATTTTTGTAAATAAGGACAGTTTACCTTTATATTCAAATTAGACCGCATGTATTTAAAAAAATTCTTTGGATTTTTCGAAGTAGCTATAAATTCCTCATAATCGTTTCTGGCTTGTCTTATAGAATGAGTGACTAATCTGGAATATTGTTGGTATTCTAGAAAATGTTGATTATAGATTAAGAACGTTTGAATTTTCGCCAAACACGTTTTCTGCGAGGAATTAAGGAGATTATATCAGGAGTGATCCAAGGCTTCAAAGGGTTGACTTTTATAAGTTTTTTTATGAGAATTTAAAGAAACCATATCGGATAAGAAATTATGAAATACGGACCACTTGAGTCTGAGTTATGAGAAGTTAAAAAGAAGGAATCCCAATTAGTTTCAGATAGAGATGCTGCAACACCATCAAAGTCTGTTTATTTTTTTAAAAGTCGATTTATTTGTTAAAATGTTTAACTTCACTGATGCACAAAGCACACGAGATCTAAGGAAAATAAAGAAATTAATTTGACAAAATAATAACCGAGTTCTGTGGATAAATAGAAAAAAATTGCCGCTTCTTCCCCATCTTTCTCTATATTATTGTAGCATGTCCAAAAAACACTATGCAAAATTTTTATTTTTTTATTATATTTTCTTACTTAAGCCGACCCTGATCATATTACCTTCTAGAAAATTCTCGACGTTAGTGGACTTTAACCGTCAAAACTATCGATTTTTTTAGACTGACCAATCAAATCGGTTGAATAAGATCATGTGGCGCAAGAGGGGTGGTTTGAAGCGACGCGGCTTAATTTTTACCGGGATTTACAATTCAGTCTAGCGTGGGTCTTTGTGCTTGCAAGTCATTTTCGTATAACCCCTAGATTCAAATACCGGCAAATTTCCCTTAGATTTGCAAATAATTACTTGCTTTTTAGTGTTTCTAATTAAGTTAAAGTCAGTGAGTGAGTGTAGAACCTCCCTGATGAAAAAGCTGTCTAGTAGTATCGAAGAATCACCAGATTCTACTGTACCGTATAAATTGGGTGTGGCCCCATTTAATTCTCCTATCTAGGAAACAAACTGTAAGTCTTTTAATATAATTACTATCTCTTAACTACCAGAAAAGTTGGGTTACCATTTTTTTCTTTGGCACAAAAACTTAATTGTGACCCACCTGAATAATATCTAAGTGTGGGTACTTAACGTAAGAAGTGCTCATCGAATCCACAGTGAAACCGGTTTTTATAAAAAACCCGGTACCTTATCGACAGACTCCTAAAGTGTGCAAATTTCGAAACAGTTCGTCGCATACATACATGTTTCAGTTATCAGTGAAAGCGTTGCGCAGAGCCTGAGTAAATATTTTTGTAACACATTTATAGTAAATTTTTGGTTTCTTAATGTTTATCTAAATTTAATTGTTTTATTATAAATTATTATATGGTACCCCCAATCTTTTACTCGAGTAAAACATCTTTTAAGCTAAAAGTGATTTACAATTTTTTATTAACGTTTGATACTTTTCAATTTATTTTTAACATCACATTCTGCTTAAATGGGTACACAGAAATAACAATATAAAAATACTTAGCTGTTATTGAATGTGTAATATTGTTTCTATATGTGATTAAACACTAATGTGTTTTACTGTATTTTACCTTATTTCATTTGTTGATATTTTATATGTCTATTGTTTCGTTCATCTGTTTGACTTATTACTACACACAGTAATAAATATTGTTTATTGTTTATTGATATGTTTTATTTTCTGACCTGGTGTAAGTTATTCTGATCTAATCTCATTAACAACACGAATGAGACGTATTTCACTCATAAATCTTAGCTTTTGAACTGATTAAAATATATAGAGCTGTTGTGATAAGTAAGAACAAAAAGTAAGTATAACTTTCTCTTTCTAGTTTTTCTAATAAAAGTGTTTAATTTAAAAAACTTTAACCAGAACATCTACCGGTTTACTCAATTTTACCACATCTTATCTTATGTCCCTTATATCTTTCTTATTTTAACTTTATCTATAACATCTGATACATCATTTTATCCAACATCTATATTTAATATTTTTTCCATCTGGGTTTCTTATATTTCCCCATCCTTATGATAAAAAAATAAGTGGCGCCCATTTACCTTCCCCTTTTTCCATCATTTCTCTCATTTTCTCTTTAGTCCCTTTTAAATTCTTTTATCTTTTCTTTTTTCTAGTAAATATATTCCCGTATATCTTTCCAATACAATATCATCTAGCTCGTTCGAATCCACGCTCGCTCTCCTCCTACCCCCTGAGTGCCGTTCGCATTGGTTAACCTCTATAAAACGAGCATTTAACATCACTTGAGAAAAAAGAGGTTACATTATATTGTCTGCATATTAACTGAAAATGAATAAAGAAAGTGTAAAAATACTGATTCCTTTAAATAACTCGGTCTTGGGACAAATAGATACCAGCCAATTTTTTTTAAATTAGATGGGACATATGTCCTCACAGTAATGTGTATACCTGTATACCGGAATTGGGTGTGAAATTCGGTAACTGCCGTTGTTAGTATATTATAGGGTTTTTGGCCAAATAGACTATTATCCATTAATATACTATTTTAGAAAACAGTAAATAAATTTTATAAAACAAATAACTTTTAAACATTATTGAGGTTGCCTTCTCATATTTTATCAGAATTTTATTCAAAATGTATAAGCATCGGTGGTTCAGTGGTAGAATGCTCGCCTGCCACGCGGGCGGCCCGGGTTCGATTCCCGGCCGATGCATATCTTTTTATTTTACTCTTCAAATAAACTGATTTTCATTAGTTCAGGATATGACGGTTTTCTGCTACCAATACTTTTTAAATAACTAAAAAAAAAGTATTGGCTTTTCGAAAAAACTCTAAGGAACATTTTTGTCTGTAAATTCACTATTCTAGCGATTACCATGTTTTTTTTCATAAATATTTTCCACCCCGAGTTGGGGTGGTAACGGTAAACTGGTAACCACAAAAATTGCAAGGTTTCCTACTAATTAATTTTTTATAATTCACGTTCACAAAGTTTCTATTTCGACACTAAAAACAGTATCGAAATAGATTCATTGTAACACTGTTTTTGGTAACTTTTTGTTTTACACAATTGGTTGCACTGCACTGATTTTCAACGAAAGGGTTCAGGTAGTAAATCAAGAAGTATGTTGTAGTAAATTATTAACTACATTATCAGCGTTATTGCTAAATTCGGAATATTTTATACAAATTTGACAAACATTCTAATTTAAAATCATTAAAACTGACAAGTGTCAAAACTGTCAAGATTGCCAACATAAATAAATATTTCGAAAAACTCTCATTTTATTTATTTTTTATACTTTTAAAAGTTCATTATAAAAAATAGTATGTAACACTCGAATTACAATGACGGTTTGTAGTACTCGTTCTTTGCGAAACTCACCGCTTCGCGGTTCGTTTCACAAACTGAACTCGTACTACGAAACCTCTGTCATTGTAACACTTGTATTACAATATACTATTACCGACATATCTTGGAATACATATACATTATATACATGTACCTACTTATAATAAAACTCTAAACTAGACTGTTTGTTGTCCAGCTTTAACGCAAAAATTACCGTATGGATTTTTTCATATAGCTATTAGTTCTCTGCAACATACAGGTTATAAATTACAATTTTTTATATTTAAATGCAAAATATGTATTTATTATTTCTTTTCTAATAGATGGCGGTGTAAGTTTATGTATTGAAACAAGTCTGTAACTATGCAGAAATGCGTCAATCACAGGATCCTGAGCTATATTGTGACACAAAGACTTTTAAGTGACAGGCAATATGGTTTTTGCCACCAAAGGTCAACAGCCGATCTGCTAGCATATATGTAACTCATGTCTGGAGTGATGCATCCACCGTCATGGGAAGACTCATACTATCTGAGTCATCTAGACATCTCAAAAGCATTTGATCATGTGTGGCATGCATGCAGCTTTCTTCATAAACTGCATTCATACGAACTCTCGCCAAACCTTTACAGATGGGTATCCAACTTTCTCTTCAACAGGCACATCCCAGTTGCCGTAGATGGACATTCCTCCAACTCTGGAGCTCCCCAAGGATCGGTTTTAGCTCCTACTTTATTCCTATTACACATTGATGATCTACCTACTAGAAGCCACTAATAAGCCGACACACGGTTTTGCAGATTATGGCAACCTACACTGTAGCAAAGCGCCCAACCGTCCGGTTTCCCTAGATATTCTGGAAGAGGACGGAAGATCCTCAACGGCTTCTCTCAATTAAGATTTGAGAATTGTAAACGAGTGGGAAAGAAAAAATCTTGTTAATTTCAATGCTTCCAAGACAAAGACATGTTGCCTATCCAACAAGCAAATATACGACTCATACATCACAATGAACAATCAGATACTATTAGCAAGCGACTTCATTACGCTGATTGGTATAACGATATTTTAGGACTTACTGTGGAACGAACATATAGCATCCATAGCAACTGCAGCAGGAAAGAAGTTAGGCTTTCTTTTTATAGCACGGATATATTTCTCTCCAATCACTTTAGCTACTCTTTACAAAGCCCAAATAGGACCTAATCTTGAATACCGCTCGCATGTATGGGAATCGGCGGCACCGTGAAGGCTCATAGTTCTTGATGCAATACAAAAAAGAGCAATTCGACTAATAAACGACACAGGTAGCACCAAAATTTTAGCTCCATTGTCCCACCGAAGAGTAGTGTCTGATCTTTTCCTGTTGTACCGATATTTAAACGGATTTTGCTCAGAAGAACTCTGCTCTCTACTGCCTCCACTTGCCAGACAAGCCAGAGCAACGCGACATGCCAAATCCATGCACCCTTATACTGTTCAGTGACAGACATCGAGAACGGATCGTTCGACCTTTTCACGTCTTCTCTACACGTCCTAACGTGCAGTACTTGAAACCCCAAATTAATAAAAAAAATTGTCTTTTCTGTCCCAATAGATGTTCTCGGTACATTTGAATTTAGGTCTATACATACGAAGACATCTTTAAATAAAAAAATCTGTATTGCAGAGAAACTTGGTAGATGGCGTCATATTGCAATTTCTAAATAATACATTTACAAAGAATAGTCTTTATCAGGGCAGAATAATGAATATTAAAATATAATTTCGAAAAATTATTGATAGTCTTGAAAAACTGTTGAAATTCTTAAAAATGTTGAAAATCTATCAATTGTTGGAAAACTTGAAAAAAAATATTAAAACATGAAACTTGTTAATAATCTTAAAAAATGATGAAAATTCTAGATAAAATGTTATAAATCGTTAAAAATATTGTATAAAATTAAAAAAAAAACAACATGAAAATCGTGAGAAGTTGTTAAAGAGAGTAAAAATTAGTTGAAAATCGTAAAAAAAAATTAAAAATTGTTGAAAATGATGAAAAAATTTTGAAAATCATACACATTTTAAAAAACGTAAGAAATTTTTGCAAATTTAAAAAGATTGTTGAAAATCATGAAAAAAAAGTTGAAAAGTGAGAAGATTGTTGTTAATCCTAAAAAATTGTTGAAAATAATGAAAAATTTTTGAAAAATGTTAAAATCGTGAATTTTTTTTAAATCATTGTTAAAAATCGTTAAAAGTTTTATTAAAAATTTTAAAAAATCGTGAAAAGTAAAAAAACACTAAAAAATTGTAGAAATTTCTTGACAATCTTAAAAAACTATTAAAAATAATTTAAAAAATGTCGAAAATTATAAAAAAAAACGTTAAAAAATTGTTTAAAATCGTAAAAGATAATTTAATAAAAATAAAGTTAAAAATAGTAAAAAATTACTAAAAATTGTGGAAAAATTTGTAAAAATAAATGAAAATGTTGGTAAATCAAAAAATATATATATATATATATAAAAAAATAGGATAAAATCGAAACAAATTAAAATTACAGGAAAAACCAGAAAACGATAAACGACTAGCAAAATTCTAAAAAAAAAAGAAGAAAAATAGGTTATACAAAAAAAATAGCAGAAGAGAAGAAAAAAGGATGAATCGCAAGAAATAAAAAAAAAAAAATGTAGAAAACCAAATAGAGATAGATTAAAAAACTGGTAAGAAAATTAAAAAAAAAAAAAAAAGAAAAACAGAAATAACAAAATAGAAAATCGAGAAAATATTATTAAAATTGTAAATAAAGGAAAAATGTAGAAATTGAACCAACAAATGACAAAACCGAAAAAATTACTAAATTTATCGTAAAAAAGTTAAAATCTAAAAAGGGGCAAAAAATAATATAAAATCGATAAATATAGAAAGAAAACATGAAAATCAGTCAAAAAAACGAGAAATATCGTAAAAATATAATTAATTGTTAGTCAGCTGGTTTCTTTATAGGTCTATTATGCACCTAAAATTAAATAATGCAATCATTAAAACTTCGTTATATTTTTTTTTGTGAAATTGGTATTAATTTAAAATATGTTACTTTTGTTAAACGTTGCCAGCGATTAAGGCCACTATAGCCATCTATATGTCAATATCTCACATGTCGGCATTATCCATTAACGAAATCTTTTAGTAATTCTAGTTTGACCGTATATCTGTAATATCGTTTTAATTTATTACCACTAGATGCCGCCTATAGGACCTATTAGAAAATAAACCTAACACACCTGTACATTTTTTATTAACCGACTTCAAAAAAGAAGAAGGTTATTAATTCGACCATATTTTTTTTATTTTTTTTTATGGATGTTACCGAATATCTCCGGTTTTTATAATCCGATTTGAAAAATTCTTTTTGCATTCAAACGAGTAGAGTTTTCTATTGGTCCCTTAGAAATTTGGTTAAGGTCTGGTCATCAATGTGAAAGATATTCCAAGAAACAAGAAATACCACAAAAATCAACAGAATGAGCTAGGCAATTAAGTTATTATATAAATAACTAGCGGACCAGGCGAACTTCGCACCGCCTAACACTAATGTTTTTTCGTTTTTTTTTATTTTTACGATTAATTTTTGGTACTTTTTATCATATTTTCTCGTTAGTTACCAGTTTTTACTATTATTTATAGTACTTTGTAATTTATCGGTTAGGTATATTATGTATTAACTGCGCCACCTAACGGTGGCATCATAGTTCTTAGGTAAGTAAGTTTTGCTCTTTTAAATATATAAGATATCAATCGGGCCACCTTACGGTGGCGTCATAGTACTTAATTATGTAAGAATTACAGGTGTAAATTTATAACATCTCAACTGCGCCACCTTAGGGTAGCGTCATAGTGATTAATTTCGTAATAAACGCGTCCGATCGCTGCAAAATTATTATTATTATTAATTCCTTTATTTAGCTAATGCTAATATTACAATAAATACATACTTTAGTTTCATCAGTAAAATATAAAATACAATAAGTTAAAATATATAAATATATATAAATTCAAAGTGCTATAAGGAAAATCGCGGCCTCCGTTGCCGCCGCCCCTGCCGGCTAGTATCACCGCAAGCGCTACGTCCCGCAATTTTAAATCTGGAATATCTTCGAAAATATTCATTTAAATCTTGTGCTGGAAAGGACCATATAGATCTATATTAAATCAACAATGTGTTTAAGCCATTTAATTGGATAAGGATTAATGCTGTATTGGTTAAAATCGCTTTGAAAATTAGTCATTATTTGTGGTAAAAAGTAAATGACAAAAAAAATGTTAATGTGGGATATCCATAAGAGATAGACATATACCATCGCGGAGTTTTTTGTAGACCTTTTCAATGTGTACAAATAATTACTACATTATTTTGATAAATCTCGTAGGGTTCAGCCTGCGTTTGCAATGTAAGCGGAAAAAAATTGATAATTAACGACATCACATTAGAAACCTCAAAAATAACAGTATTTCTCCACTACTTAATGGATGTTACTATACATATAAACCTTCCTCTTGAATCACTCTATCTATTCAAAAAAACCGCATCAAAATCCGTTGCGTAGTTTTAAAGATTTAAGCATACAAAGGGAAATGGGGACAGAAAAAGCGACTTTGTTTTATACTATGTATTGATGATGTATAACATAAAAACATAATAATTGGCGCGTTACTGTCCCACTATAACCGATTTAAACAAGAGGGGGTTCTTAATTCGACCATAGTTTTTTTGAAGTAAAACTTCTTTAGGCGCGACTAGTGGTAACTCAGTAATTCTAGCGGACGTGACGTCATTCTAATGTACCGGAAACAAAACCTGATACAAAATACCTAACACGATTCTACCTAATATATTAAATAAAAGTTAAATCTGTAATTGTATGAATTGACAGCTTGTCAAATAAAATACATTGGTAGTGAATAATTTAAATTTGTGTATAAAGTGTTTGTTTTAAATATGAATAAACAAAGTGGATTTATTAATGAAGAAAGTGATGAAAAAATATTGAATGAAAATGAGTGAGTACTCTATATGCATACATTTTATTTTTGGTGTGTAATTACACTATTTATACCTTATTTATATCTATTATTTATACCTAGCTATTTTCGTTTTATAGACTTAAAGAGCTAAAAAAAAAAGAAATTGTGAACGTCAAAGAGCATATTATCAGCGCCAGAAAGATTTGAAGAAAAATGAAAATGAAAAAAAGACGGGACAGCGACATTCATTATGGTTTGATTAAGTAAGTTTATGTACATACATACATATTATGATCGTAAATAATTGTTTATAGGGAAGCTTTACGTTAAGTAAAGAAGCATGTTGCACGTTTTTGTTCATAAAATAATAATCGAAATGTATTAACACTTGCATATACTTATTTAAGGTTTGGTTAGGTAGCCATAAAGGCCATAAAACCACTAGTCAGGATGGCTGATCTTTTACCAGCAATAACAAATCCTTCGTAGAACTGAAGAAAACAAACTCAACTCAGGATTTTAAATTTTATGGAATATGCTATAAAATGCTACAAAATGAAATGGTTATCTAACTATCGAAGGCTCTTGTGTTGTGTTGTATTACAATAAGGTAGATACAGCTACAAAATCACACATTCTAAACGTAATGTGTGTATATTTTTAATATTGTTTACCTATTATTGGTAAAACTTCTTTAGGCGCGACTAGGGGTAACTCAGATTTATTTTCTAACGGAAGTAATTTTAACGGAACGTTACAATCCTGACGTCATATGTTCTAACGTTAAATTCTAACGGAAGATTCTGATGGAAGTAACGGTGTGATTTCAGCTATGGGAGGAGCTTAAATTTTCAAAATTTTAAAAATTTATTTATAAAATTATCAAAATTTTTAAACGGTTTCAAACACATGAATTGTATTTAGAGAGTAAAATCTATGTTTCACATTTTAGTTATCATAAACCTATTATTTCATATATAAAAAATAATGATAACTTTCAAATTCCTATTTCTAATGAATAATATAAATACATATAACATTATATCATTTTTTGTAAAGTATATAGACAATAAATATAATTGAATTGTAATTAAATATTTATTTTTTGATACGTAGGTACGTCAAAAAGTTTTACTTCAATCGCGCGTAAAGGTTACACGCACACTTTTTTTTCAAGTTTTTATATTCAGTATCGGTGGTTCATCAAATATGATTTTATTATAAAATATAATATTACTAAAGGTAAAACCTGTAAACGTGCTAACTCAGTGATATATCTTCTTCAAAAATCTTTTGCAAAGATCCCATTTCAATCGTCCATAAAGCTGTACAAAACGTATGTTCGACCGTTACTTGAATACGCGGGTGTTGTGTGGTGTCCAGTTCTCATTCGAGATCAAAACTTATTAGAAAATGTTCAACGCCGGGCTACAAGACTGTCCTTTGGTTTTGCGCCTCCAGATTATTCTGAGAGATTACAGATGGCTAACTTACCGAGCTTTGCTGACCACCGCTTACGCGGAGATCTAATTCTCACCTTCCGGATGACCAAGTTTAATTATGGAAACCTCAGAGATATTTTCCTCCTAAATACTGACTCCCGTCTCCGAGGACATGAACTAAAGTTAAAGAAGGAAAACTTTAAATGTGTACAAAGACAAACTTTTGTCACCAATCGAGTCTTTAACTTCTGGAACGATTTAAGTGATGAAACAGTTAGAGCATCCTCAGTGAACATATTTAAAAATAAAATTGACGAAAATTTATTTCACTCCTAATTTTGTATCATTTACTGATTACTTCATATGTATATTGTGATTGTATTTACTTATGTATTTTTTGTAAATAGGCTGTCATAGGCTTAGTCCTTAGCCTTCATTGATATGTAATAATAATAATAATAATAATAAAGGTTACTAAAATTGTACCAATCTTAAAAAATGGAGACCAAATGTATCTGGACAATTACCTCCCAATTTCCATAATTCCCATTCTGTGTAAAATGTTTGAAATAATCATCCATCAAGATTAGGTTGACTAATTTTCTCACTTTAAATAATATATTGAATGAATCTCAGTAGGAATTTAAAGGCAAAATGAGGTGGTCCAAGGCCGTGAGAAAGAGGAGAATGTTGGAGTTACATTAAGTGACCTCTCTAAGGCATTTGACTGTGTCTCTCACAACCTTCTTCTAACAATATGGATATTTATGGTATAAGAGGACCTCCTCTCGAGCTTTTTCGATCTTATTTAACTAATGGAATTTAGGCAGTCAATGTAAATGAGAACTATTCATCCTTTAAAAATATTTACCATGGGGTCCCACAGGGTTCCGTATTAGGACCTTTATTATTCATTCTATATGTCTATGATTTTAGCAGTTACATGGCTCCTAAAAATAGTGTGTTATTTGCCGATAATACAATATTAATTTCGTCTTATAAAAGCATTAATCATCTCAGCAATATTTGTGAAACGGCAAAAGATAAAGCCCTATGGTTCACAGTAGATAAACTCCAATTAAACGATAACAAAAGCAAGAACATTGTTTTCTCTACCAATTATAACAATATCATAGAAGAACCTTATGCAAAAATACTTGGATTACCTAACTCTGATTAAATCCTTATCTTGGAAAGAACACAGAAATGACCTGAAAAAGTAACTTTTTTTCGTTTTTTGTTGTTTTGCCTGCATTATTTAGAAATCAACGCTACAAGTGATTGACACTGTTTATAAGGTTCGACAAATAATTACAAGTACCTAAGTGCAATTGACTGCAATTGATTACAAGTTATTTTAAATGATAACTAGTAAATACAAGTGATTACATGTCATACCAAATAATAATTAAAACTAATTAATTTCAAGTGATCACAAGTGATTGTATTTGATTTAAAGTGAATGCAAGTGATCACAAGTAATTAAATGGTTTTTATAGGTATTTTTCGTCAAGTAGGTAATCTTCAGCATGTTAAGAAAACTATGCTTTCTTGTTTTGATCATTTCCGGATTCTCACATCTGGTTTTTTCCTATATTTTTACCTCAGATATGAAATAAATATGATACAATAAAAAAAATGTAGTCCGAATTTTTGGTTTAAAAACGTGTCAATAAATTGTTTCGGCATTGACAGCCTTGCTCAATTTGGAAATACTTTAGTAACATATAAAAATAAAACAAACGTTTCAAGTTTCTCCACTTTACGGTAAAACATGTGCCCATAGAGGTATCAATTTTCTGAAATTACACAATCCTAAAGATTCTTTGAATCAATTAAAACGTTGTTTTAGCAAATATCGCTTCGAATATCTCCGCGTACAACTTTATCTTTTAATTTATTGTACAGGATCTCGTTTAACAGAAAGACTTGGAATAATACGAATTTTTCAAGTTTTTTTCGTCGAGAAAGTAAGGAACTCCATAAATATAACGGGTTTTTAGCGCGGATTAATATAGTTGTTAACGAATTTATACAAAAATTTGAAACTAATTTTTTGGTTGCGATGTTTTATGTGTTTTTATTACGATAAGTGAAAATTTTTTAAATTTTTTATTATGTCTTAGTAAATTTATCTTGTATTCGTAAGTATGTAAGTTAAACACCGATAGATTTCCAGGCTGCTCTATCTTGTTTTATTATTAAAAAAATATATATTACAAAACTATTAAAGTCTATGATATTATTTGTAAAGATCTAAGTTAGGCTAAGCGTGTAATTGCTGATACCAAAGGAATCTCAGATGAACGATTAGTCCATATTTTACAAGGAGAATTACATATGAAAAAAAGTGAGAGGTGTCAAGGGACACCCGGATGGAACGAAGTTCCTTTCAATTAATTAGTAAAGGAATTGTAATTTGTAAACACAACAGAGAGTTTGTACATACATAAGCATTTATTATCGTCTGTATAAAATCTCTACTTACCTAACTCTATCAGCAATATCCGGAACTTGTGCAGAAACACTGTCAGGATACATTATTGTTTTTATTTTCTATTATTTTAATATTTATTATCTACAAAAAAACCTGTATAAACTTAACAAAGTCGCGACACTACTACACTGTTCAAAGCAAAATAGAAAAAAAAAATAGTTAATCCATTATTTTCAACAGTTCGTTTTTTTTAACAAAAGTGTCCATTTATACAATACCAGAGGATTAGAGGATATACATCTACCTAGAATTACTTTTTATTTCTATTTAATTTAAAACAGAAATTAACAGTTTAATACAAAATTTTAAAATTAAAATATTTGACAGTAACTGACAGTTAAGGTAATTTGACGTAGGTACCTAACTAGTTAAGTTAAGAACTGTTTTTGAAATGTTTATGAATTTATTGATTTATAAAAACAGGATAAAATAAAATATAATATACTTATTTTGTTTCTACAGTATTTTCTTTTAATTTAAATTAGTGTCTTTTTAATTGTACTTTTATTAGTATTTATTATATTAGGGTTTCCTATTTAAATAAAGATAGGTATATCTATCTATGAGAGAGAGAGAGAAAGACAACATGCGTATGTCGTGTCGTGTCGTGACAAATTTTGGTATGAATTTTTTTTGGCTAGCTCCTAGCGTCTGTCGTAACTGTTCGTAACGCCCGAAAGGGAACTTCGTTCCAAAAGCTGTTCGGAAAGTTAGTGACACATTCGTTAAAGCGTGATTTGGAGCATTTTGAGCAGAATAAAATTGATTTCGTCAGTTGTTTTAGAAGTATGGATGAGACTTGGATTTACCCTCATGATTCTAAACTAAAACAAATACGTTTACATTGGTTCTTCAGCTATAAAACAGAGGAGGTAAGAATGATCGGCAAAAAAGGTTATGGCATCAGTTTTTTGGGATGCAAAATAGGTTTGGTTCATTATCTTGAAAAACGCTAAATAATTAACTCAAAATATTATTGTAACGTTTTGGAGCTATTGGATAAAACAATTCGTAACAAAAGATCCGGTTTGCAGAAGAACACAATCATTTTTCATCAAAAGAATGTACATGAGCACTAGTTTGATAACGATGGCTACATTGAACGAATTCAAGTACAAATTGCTTAAACACTCTTAAACACACCAGATTTGGCACCCTCCGACAACTTCTTAGGCAACTTAAAACAATTCCTTTGTCAAAAGCGTTTTTCGTCGAATGAAGAAGCTATTCCAACCGTAGAGCAATATTTTGCAGAGCTTTCGGAAAAACGTTACCGCAATGTTATAAAATTACTGAAGGAACTTTGGACCATGTGTGTTCAAGCTGAGGGATATTATATTAAATAAAAAAACAACTTCATTTAAAAATACACATTGTTTCATTTTTGCTTTCAAAACTTTTTAACCAACCTGTTTTTATAGATATAACTTGGAGTAAAGCAGTTGCTTAACAGGAACAAAATCCGTCAATTTAGTAACACTAAAGTCAAAATGCCTGTTCTCAAATAAAACCAGTTTAATTATCATTAGAGTAAAATGTGAAATAGATTTCTTAGTAATTTATTGTTGTATATTTTACGCATTATTCATCAGAACTTAATTTGAATGAAAGAGATAAAGGGAAATTCCTTATATAAAAAAAACTGGTGTGGCCTCGGTTAATTGAGCTGTTTACGCTTTGATATTAAATTTACGATGTCGATTGCCCAAAAAACAAATATGATATAATTTATAATTAAGCTGCTGTTACACAAAACAGTGCCGTGTACACTTAATTTTAAAATATATATAACTGTTACTATATAGAAAAAATTCAATGTAAAGTTTATAGCAGTAAAATAACTTATTTTCTTTTTCAGATTTGAAACATTCTAATTTGTTTTTGAAAAACGGATAACTTTTCAAATATACAAATAACATAATATACACAAAATGGTTAAAGAGTCTTTGAAGTCACCTCTAACCTGGGTACAGCGGGTGGTCTCTAAATCAGACCCTTTTGTCGACCCTAACAGACCCTTACAGAATGTGCTTGTATGTACTCACGAATTCATAATCTTTTGTTTAATTAAAAAAAATATATGTCATTATTTTTTTTATAAATAAAATAAATAAATACCAGAAACATAAGACTTGACACCAACATATTATTCCTCATTACATTGAGATAAGAACAAACTCATAATAACATACAAAACCTGTAGCGCCTGCAAAGTTCAAAATTTTGCTTAAGTATTATATATACGAGCCCTGTCTCAGTGAAGTTGGCCCAACTATCTTTTTATGAAATTTGTCATATTAACGAAAACGTATTTAAAACTAAAATGTATTTCTGATAATATACGATATTTTTATTTAATATTAGGCAAAATTACTAAATATTTTAAATATTTTGTAACAGAGAAAAAATATTTTACAAAAACTCAAAAAACTGCCGATTAAAAATCAACGAAACCAAATAGCAGCAAATCACCACTGCGTTACATCGCCTTTTGAACTGATTACTGCTTTAATACGTCTTGACATAGTTTCAACTAATGTTTGGCAGTCATCTGGTGTAAAACTGTTCCAAATTTCTTGGAGACGGGTTCGCAATTCTGGAACAGTTCTTGCGGGATTCGATCTAATATTTTTCTTTATAAGATGCCTCAAGATTTCAATCGGCGATAGATCTGGACTACTGGACGACCATTTTAAAACTGGAATATTGTTTTCTAACATCCAATCTTTTACTTTCTTAGCCGGATGGCAAGCGGCATCATCTTGTTGGAAGATACATTCGATATTATTTAAACGCATTTGGTTAATTTGGGGTATTAAGTTATTTTAAAGCACATTAATGTACTTCTCAGCATTCATAATACCTTCCACAAAGTGGAAAGGTAACGCAAGCTTGACAGAAGTAGAGGACATGGATCCCCAAGTCATAACAGAAGCCGGAAACTTAACTTTTTTTTTAAGACAGTCATTATGAAACACTTCTTCTTTAGTTCTTATGACACGACTCCTTGTATCACCAACGCATACTTCAAATCTGGCCTCATCACTCCAAATAATGGAGTTTCATTGATTCGAAGACCATAATTTGTGTTCTTTGGCCCACGCTAATCTGTTTTTCTTCTGAATCTTTGTAAGGGTTTCTCTTTTGCCTAAAAATACTGAATTTAAAACGAATAACAACAACAACATTTTAAGTCTACCTTGTAAGTTTTAAATCCCATCTTTTGGGCAGCTCTGTGACAAGTTGCTCTTGAAAATTTTTTTGTGGTTGCCTGATTCCACAATATTTTCAATTCGTTATAATTAGCATGTCGATTTTCTTTGATAATCCGTTTTAAGGCTCTTAAGTTAGTGTTGGAATAACGCAGTCGACTTCCAATTCTGGATTTTTGAGCAACAGATCCCGTTTTTTTGTACAATGTAATAATATTTCGAACTGTATACCTCGATTTGTTAATACTGTCAGCGATTTGGGAAGCATTTTGACCTTGTAAATGCAAGTGAATAATAACTTTTCTTATTTCGTCAGAAACAGCTTTACCACGAACCATTTTTTATTGTTAACAACACTAATACATTAAAAATTGATTTAAACGTCAAAATCGGCTTCTTAGCAACGTAAAATGTTATCTTTTGTTTAACAAAGCCTACCTTTATTTTATGGAAGCGATTAAAAGACCATGCAACTTAAGTTGTCTCCATCACGTATATTGCAATACACAAATCATTTTTCGGAAAAGAAAATTTCAAAATAAAAATGCTTTAAAAATAGCTGCGTCGGTTTTGTTATCTTTCCATAAACATTTAAAGAAACCAAAAATATGACATTTTAAATAAAATTTTATTTAGCCCTTAAATAAAATCAGAAATATCCTGTTTTCTACCGTGGGCCAACTTCACTGAGACAGGGCTCGTAGTTGAAATCAGAAAAATATATCTTTACGTTTCTGGTATTTATTTTTTTTTATAAAAAATAAATCACATAAGTAAAAAAGAAATTGGATTCATAAAAAAACTTAGAATGGTCCTTCTATGGTTACACTTTTATACAAAAAAAAAACCTTTTAACTGTTAATTCATACATTCGTATACTAATCCGATGACAGTAACGATATTGTATATCATATTAATTTATAGTTAAAGGAAAATTACATAGTAAATAAATGTAGAGTGCGATTTTTTATTGATAATAAAATGCGTAATTTATGTCGACGATATTTGGGTAATAAAAAATTTTGCTGGTCCTTCCTGAGTATAATAAACCTATAATATATTGCTTTTTTTTTCATGCGTGTTTTATAAATTTTGTAACTGTAATAATTTAATATAAATTAAATTAGGGTTTCCAATTTTATTACTTGCAAAACTTAGCCACAATTGCTAATAATAAATAATATTTTCCAACACGTCACACTTTTGACAAAAGACAATATATTATTTATTAGTTTTAAGATGTTATTACTTGGTTGTCATCTATCAGTTGTCAGTTGTCACTTGACTTTTGTTAGTATTCTGTTGCCATATTTAGCAATTGTCAGTTTTTAGGTGGTTTTGCGGTTGTGTTTTGTTATTTAGTAGTTGTCATTTGTAACTTGTTATTTGTTAGTTATTTTTTGTTATTTCCCAGTTTTTTCTTTTCATTTGTCAGTTAGCAATATTCATGTGTCAATTGCAAATTGTCATATATTATTTGTTACATATGACATATTTGTCGGAAGACTTACATATATTAATTATCATCTTAAATGTTGTATGTCATTTGTCCTATGTCAAGTGTCATATATCATTTGTTATGTCAAATGTAATATGACAACAGTAATATGTCAAGTGTCATATATTAACTGTCATAAGTCATGCCCACTTAGGATCTCTTATTTAATTAACGTTATATTTTTTTATAAATCTACTAGCTGACCCGGCAAATCATTTACGTCATTCTTCCATTTATCGTTTTTTTAATTTATTTTGATTTTATCGTTTTCATCATATTTTCTCGTTAGTTATCACGTTTATACTTTTTTTTTCGTTATATTTTGTAGTTTATCGATAAAATATATTAGATGCATCACAAAACTTAATTAAGTAAGAATTTCTCGTTTAAATATAAGTGATATTAACTGCGCCACCTTCCGGTGGCGTCACAATACTTAATTAAGATTTGCTCGTTTAAATATATGTAATATCTGGTGGGAGTGGCATCAATGAGCATAGCATATAAACCTTCCCCGTGGAAAAATACATATACATAATAATTTTGATGACAATCGGTTGGACGGGACAGAAGTTGCTACTCTGCAGCGCCACCTGGTGGCAAGTGGCATCAATGAGCATATCATACAAACCTTCTCCGTGGAAAAATACACATATTATATATATATATATATATATATATATATATATATATATATATATATATATATATACATATTATAACATATATGATGAGTGTATGAATAATAATAATATGTTTTGATTATATCAATCACTATGTTATAAAATATTCCTTACCTTTAATTAACTTTGAATTTTAAATATAAATAGTGAATAGGTAAGAATTAACTCAATGTAATTATTTTCCAATATGATTAATTAAATATGCTACCGGCTATTCCCTTATATCAAGGTCAGAGTTCAAATATTCAACCAAACTAGATTCAAAATCAGTTAATACACAAATTTGCAATAAAATGACTGTAAAACCGCACTATCCTAGACCAATGATAATTTCTATGCATGAATTGTATATAAATTTTTAACCTTTCTAATTCAAAATGTGTCAAACTTCAAAGATACCGTTAATAAACCCAAATATTCATCAAATATATGAAATGAAGTATTCTGTCTTGAGTTACGAAACAATTTGGATTAAACTTATCAAAAAGTGAATAAAAATAATTTAGTTAAATACATAAAACAGTGAAATAAAAATGTTCATGAAAATTACAAAAATCAAACACATATAAAACTCTTTATTATAACGAGTGCAAAGTTGTTACCATTTGTGTGAGACTTCACTCCTCTTCTGGAATCAGGATTCAGTTCTCAGGACAATCTACTTTCTTCCTCCGGTACAGCAAAGATATCAGGAACTTTGGAAATTTTACTAATAAGATTTCTTCTAATCACTGCACAATCAGCTTTTACATCCAAAGGTAAGTACAATAATGCTATTCTTTCTTGTTATAAACTAGAGTATCTTTCTTTAAATCAATTCAGGAAGCATTTATAACGATTAACTACTCAGCAACAATTTTAACCATTTATTTTTCCATAAAATTAAACTTTACTTCTTACCAGCTTTTATCAATACCTTCCTGGACGTTTTGTTATCACTTTTAACTACTTTTAGACTTTCTTTTATCAGTATTTTAATAAAAAATCTCAATTTTAACGGAGCAATTTTTTAATACAACTTCTATCTCAACAAACAGGAAACAAGAGACATTCTCTCAAATCAACAAAAAAAAACAATTGAAAAATTCAACAAACTTAAATCTATACATCTTTTCCACCTAATCGCCTACTAATTTCTTATTTAAATAAAATTATTAACAAAATCTAATTCTTGATTCAGTATTACAATTTTAAAACAATGATCATTCTTTTTTATTCTTATAAAATTTACTAGCATTACAAACTAATAATTTTCTCTTTTTCAGAATATTTCATTTGGCATTTGAACTATTAATAAATTAGAATATGGTTGGTAAATTTGTATAATTTAAAAGTAAGTAGCAGTTTTAACATTTATTTTAACTATTTGTGATGTTTTTTTATAATTTAATTTTCTCATTTACTTACACCCCTAATTCATTTAAAATTAATGTTTGATTACTAACGTATTGGCAATTTTATAAACTTTTAATTATCTACTTTACCCATTTATCAATTACATAATTATCAAAACTTTATATAATGTAGATTAATCATTTTTGAATCTTTAAATAAAAAACCTTTGAAATGTATTTGTATTTTTTTTTTCTTATTCTATTTCCTTTTTTCCTTTTTTAGGAATTATGAAGAAGATGATGAGAATCAATCTCAATGTTACTAAATTTGCGCTCTGACCTGAAATAAGAAAATCTCCTTTCTCTATTTTCCATTAGATTTTCCTTCTACATTCTTATTTAATATAGCATAGTAACTGATATCATCTCAAAATATATATATATATATATATATATATATATATATATATATATATATATATATATATATATATTGATATGGATTTTTCTTCTTGGGACGGCTTCCTTCAGTGAATTGTTGGAACGTGGTCTGGTATTTTTAAATCGGTTGTCTAGATTAAGTAAAATTTTGATATTGTATTGTTTTTGTTTAGTTTAGAGATTGTTTTATTGATAGAGATGATTATGAAATGAATTTTGATAGAAATAACATATAATGTCAAATTTGATTGAAAAAAAAATATAAAACTATAGAAAAACCAAATATCGAGTTTTAAAATTTCATATATATACAATTAAAAATATTACAGAAATAAATAATTATTAAACAAGAAAGAAGTAAGAATATAACAGAAAAAAAAACATTCATTAGAAGATATTATAAGCCAGTGAAGTCCAGGGATAGCAGTACTATGAGGAGATGATTGGAACCTTAAGAAGCAGTTATTAAATATTATAGAAAGAAGATTACCAAGAAGAGATTTTTATAATTTTTTTAAATTGATTGTTAAGACAATCGATTTAAAAATCCAGGATCCACGACCTATAATTCATGAAGGAGGGTGTTCCCAGAGGGAGGATCCATATCAATATATATATATATATATATTTTGTAACGGGATAACCGTAAAGGGACCTTAATTTGAAAGATTGTTATTGACAGTTGATTTTTAGAAACTTCTAAAAACACTGACTAGATTAAATAAAGTTGTATATAAGGGGATGTATGGGCAGTTAACGTCAGTTCAAGTTCAAGTATTCAAGAGTTCATTGTATTGTCAAGTAGTTAGACGTTATCCAGCAGAGTTCTGTGTATCTTAACAATTTTGTAAAAGTCCCCATAAGTGTTTCAATATATATATTTACCAATTTTCATATTAATCGGTCCAGTAGTTTTTGAGTTCATTGATTTTAATTTTTAAGTTCTACTTGCATATTGAATCATACAAAATGGAAATGACAGCTAATAAGCCTTGTCAGGTTCAAAACGGTCTTAACATGCAACATATTCTTGCAAGGTATGCAACGATTAACAGGAGTGCAATGTTGGTAGGTTTTAGGACCCTTTTGCAAGAATTGTTGTCCTGTTTATGGATGGATGGTTGAGTAAGGGATGGTGTTTCAGAATCAGTTACCGGTGTCTTTTGCTCGATTTCTTCTTTTTTATTTCTGTTTCCTGAAACATGCTCAAACGGATATGAAATATTGGTTTTGTGCAAGTGTGTGTGGATGTTAAATCCGTTGTGGGTTTGGGATCTCCCATTTGGCAAGGACGAAGGGAATTACAGAAACCTTAGGCAAGGGCTCAGTTTTTTCCTTCTTATTTCTTTTTCTATCTGTAGGAAAAAGGAGTGTTTTCAAATAGGTTGTCGAGTTCTGTAGAAAGGTCCGTTCTGCTGTTTAAGGATTCTTTAGGAGGGAAGGGGAATCTTATTCTTTAGAATTCTTGACGTTCTCTGGAGTCCTCTATTCCAGTGGGTATGAAGGATCCTCTAGGCTGAAATGTTAATTCCCAGTAGAGTCCTACTGACGTATCCTTGCTGTAGCGTCTGATACCGAATTTTTTTTTCTATTTTTGTAGACAAGGCGGCTTGGGTAAAGGTGTAAGTATTTTGCTTTTCGGATAATGGCTCTCTTTGTGGCAAGAAGTAAATGTCGGAGTCTTTGAGGAAGGGCAAAGTATGGTAAGACCTTATAGTTGACAATAGGACGAATAAAAGTTTTTTAAGTCTACCACCAAGAGCACGTAGGAAAGACGATCGCCATCTTATTTTATTGCAAGTATGTTTCCCCCATAGTGAGAGTCTGATATTTTCGAAACTGAGATTTTCTCGTCGGCTGAGGTTTTTATGTCCGAAGATGATGGTTTTGGTTTTAGTAGGGTTGAAAGCTACTTTTTATTTGTTGCACCAGTTGAAGAACTGGTCCAGCAGTTTTTCTATGATTACTTTTAGTTAATGTTGCGAAGAACTATGGGGCCGTGTCGTTGGCGTATAGTTGGATATTTTGAAGATAAGAAATATCGCTAGATTGTGTTGCATAGAACAGGGACTAAGATGGACCTTTTTGGAACTCCTAAAAGGGGGTAAAAAGCTCTGAAATTGCATTTCCCAATTTGATACAAATTATTCTGTTGGAGAGGTAGGAGTAAACTAATTTAATGACTTGAATGGGTAATTGGATGTTATTAACCTTTCTGATAAGACCAGTGTGACAAACTTCAAAATGCAGATATCCAGAAATGTATAATTTTTAATACATTTGCACTGGGACAGTTCACTCATGACAATATTAATAATAATTATGTTAATAAAAAAGTGTACTTAAAAATAAAAATAATAAATAACTAGATATCCTATTTGGTTTAAAATAGAACTTAAGCAAAATATAATTAATAAGAAAAAAGTCCACAAAAAATTAAAAAATTAAATAGAACTTCTGACTATAATAAATTTAAAGAAGATAGATCAATTTGCAAACTCCAGACAGAAGAATGCTACAAGTCATAAATTAATAAAATGGAAAATTATACTCTTAATAATCTTAACAGGTTTTGAAAATATATATTAAAATTAAAACAAATAATAACTCACTTCCTTCTTTCAGGACTTATAAGGATGGCACATCCTCTTAGACTCATTTGCAACACATTTTTCATTAGTTATGTACCTTCTAGCCAATCAAAAATAACAACTTACTTAGCACTTAGAGATATTTCCTTGGGCTAGGCCTTTATTGTAAATTTTTAATAAGTTTCTGAAGATTAGCATCTTTCCTAAAAAGTGAAAAACTGGTTTTGTGACTGCATAATTTAAAAACAGTGTTGATAAAAACAATGTGAAAAACTATCATCCAATCACCTTATCATCCTCCTTTGCCAAAATTCTAGATTCACAGATCTTTACAAATGTTATAATTTCACAACAACATGGTTTTACAAGTGACCGATCTATCACCAGCAATTTAGTTTTATACGAGAAAATTAGATCGGATGCCCTGGAGAATGGTTGCGTAGTAGATTCAGTGTGCACAGACAATTGGGGACTACACGAAGGTTTTCTATTCATTTTAGATCGTTAAGGTAGTTCCAGCGCGGTATAATATAGTCAGAGCATCTAGTTGGCTGACAGACGTTCACAATACAGTTAAATATTTTTAGTTACGGTGATCTGTCAACGTTGCTTTGAGTAGATACAATCGTATTGTTTCGCTTTGTGATAATACGCCTCTCAGGCACCTCTAGTGGCGCCACCAAGCGGACTGCCGCGACATGCGGTTGGGTCAATCGGCTGTCATAAGTGTCATATGCTATGTAATTCCAGCGGAGTGTGTACTTTTTTAAATTTAAAATTTTAATCGATTGTCGTGAAATATCCGCGAAAAAAGTTAGTGGTCATACTTGTTGTGTTGTTGGGTGCAATTTCCGGGGTTATACTATCCCAGGAATAAGTTATTATAGATTTTCCTCGAAATCGTGGGAAGTAGCTCGTCGCAAGGATTGGATTGTCGCAGTCCGTCGAGTCGAGTATGTATCAATAATGTTTATCAAATAAAATGTTATGGAGTGACAAAGTCTTTTTATTTCTTGATCGTGATGTTCATTTTTACAATCGAGAATTAGCGGTTTTTCAACTATAGTTTTTAAATAACGCTTATTACAGAAGAGTGATTTTGCATGATAAACAATAGGCAATACACAGCACCTGACTCAAGCTAACGCGGCCTTGCGCCACGAGGTAGCGCTGGCGTCGCAAAATCGAGATGCCTGAGAAGCGTATTTTAATATTTTTTTAATTTTGAATATGCCTAAACAATTGCGGCACAAAGGCCAATTTATAAAAAAAGAAAATTTAACCAAGAAACTATATTTTGTTGTTAATATGAATAAGGCTAAAGCCAAAAGAAAATACCAGGCGAAACGAAAAACACTTTTTTTGACCTAGAAGGAAGGCGTATTGTGGAGTACTTAGAGCTTGGTAAAAATCTAAAATGCAGCAAATGTAAACAAATTTTAAGTTTACAAAATATTGTAAAAGAGCAGCTTTGCGGTCTTTTTTTAAAACTGTGGGTAAATTGTGAAAACTGTTCTTGTATCACTCAAGTCAGGACCGGGAAAACTCATGATGGAAAAAATAATTCTAATCTTGGTGATGTGAATTCAAAAACTGTTCTTGGTAAGTTAATATCAACCTATAAGTACTATATATAATAATTTAATATCTACTCATAAAATTAATAAACTTATAAAAAAATAATCAAAAATTTTCTTCTTAGCTGCACTACATGCAGGTGTTGGTCACACAGCTTTGAACAAAATTTTGGCTTGTCTCAACGTTCTGCAAATGTCTGACACTTTATTTAAACGGTATGAGAGAGAGGTTGGTCCAGCCATCGAGAAAGCAGCTGCGGAAAGCTGCAAAAGAGCAGCTCAAGAAGAACGTCAATTGATCTTAGAAAATATTGATAAATTGTCCGATGAATTGTAAGAATCACTTGACTCATTATTTCTAATCCATGATCAGAATTCATTGCAATTTATTTATTTCTAAAGCTAAACTTATCTCTCATATTTTTTATTCAATTATCTTTCATCAGTTTTAAATTTAGCTAGAAACAATAAATTACAATGTAATTCTTATTGTTGAATCTTGAATTTTTTTAGTATAAGTTGAATAAATTTTTATGATACAGAAACAATGAAAAAATTAGTATCCGTGTGTACACATCCTAATTAACATAATTTATAATTTTCAGACCTCCAGAAATAGTTGCAGAAATTTATCCTCACCTCACTATTCTTAGATCTGACAACTCTTCAGAGCAGAATGTGGCATCTAATAGTCCTAACAAGAAATCTCAATCTGAAGTTTTTGATTTGAATGTTGAAGAAATAAATAATATCGTTGTTTTTTACGACATGGGCTGGAGTAAGCGTGGTAATGGGCGAAGCTACGATAGCTTGAATGGATATGGATGTATCATAGGATTCCTTAGTGGCAAAATTTTGGATTATGCGACTCGCAATCGCAAATGTAAGCTATGCAACAACGGGCATCCTAAGACCGATCACGATTGTCGTGAAAACTTCCATGGTAGTGCAAAAGCTATGGAACCTGATGTTGGAGCTTCTTTAGTTAATAATAGTGCAATTTTGAAAGACGCAGGATTGAATGGGCGAGTTTTAGTTGATCATTTCTCACATTAAAGCCGCCTAGAATAGGAGTTTTCCAGAAGATATTAAATAATACGTCAAGGTCTTTTTTCCTAAATTCAGGGTGAGAAAGCCTAAAAACACTATTCTTGAGAGACCTAACTAAGTTTATTTTCATTTTAAGGGGGTGGTTGGAAAAAAAATGTATAAATCTATCCGATAAAATGGGTTACCTATACCATTGTGTTTTTAGACCAGAAGAAGTTCTATGGACCGTCATGTCAAAGAAAGAGATGCTGTTGTTTGTCTTGATTTCTACCGAGAAATATAGGTTTTTATTAAAACTATTAAAAATATCCAAAGGTTCACTACCTTGTGACAAAATTAATAAATTTGAAGAAAAACGGGGCACAATTAACATTTTGTCTGATCTCCAGGCTAAATAAACAGTGATTCTACAATCATCATATTAATTTTATCGTTTAAATATTTAATAAACTTTGTTATTAATTTTGTAATCTGTATAGTATTTTTTTTTTTTATAATTGTCTATACATTGTATCAATGGTTTTTGGGCTGTTGGGCCGGCGTCGATTGTCTGCGAACTACTGATTTCTGCGTGGACGGAGCCCGTATTTATACGTCGGGAAGGAAGTGGGCGGGGCCTCAGTTGCTTTCAATTCCAATCGGTTCTGGTCGGTGTTGTTCGTTAAGGATAGAGTTTTCGCACCCTTCGTCAAGTCAGCAAGACTATCGACGTTGGCCTAACAGCCCAAAAACCATTGATACATTAGACAATGGCCGCGAAAGCCTTTCACGGTTTGTTTGTCCATACATTATTTTTTATTATTAATTTTTCATAATGGTTAGTCGACTTGGCGCTATATAAAAAACAAATATTAACGCACGTAACAATATATATTTATGTGATAACCAGTAACATAAAGATAATTTTTTTCTGATTTTAACTATATATAATTCTTGCGCAGAATTTTAAAATTTACAAGCGCTCGAGGTATTTTATGATGTTGTTATGAGTTTCAATGTAATGTAGAATATTTTGATGTCTAAACTTGGAATGATGTACAACACGTGATTGTCTGTACTATGCCAACATGCCGATTCACTTTTCACTTTCAGATCGGTCTGGTTAAAGGATTAACAATGGAATTATTGCTTTCCAAATTAATATTGGGTTTTTAGATACTTAAATAGCATCGTTTATAAGTTTTAGCCATACTAAAATATTGTGAAACAATTTTTCTGTTTTTAATTATAATTAGCGTTTGGCACAGTATAAACAACAACAACAATGTCTGGAAATAATAGATTCATGTTGTAAAAAGGTCAATAAAGATAATAAAAAAAAACTTAAAAGTATTTAAAAAATTGTTTCTTTACCTGTACAGGTACGATGGGTGCTAATGAACGCAACCTATGCCGCCAACTAGATTGCCCGTTTGACGTTCGGCAGAGTGAGAGAGATAGTAAGTATATCTAAAAACTGGCATACCTGAAATTCTCTCTCGAAAACGTTGCTAGCACTTAGACTAACCATGGGTTACAGAAAAAAACTTGCGAGGTTTAAAATTTATGATTTTTTCCTGGCTATCAGATGGTAATTCTGGATTTCACCATGACCATATGACCATCATGGTTAGACGATGGTCAGGTCAATTTTTTTAAATGGAATTATGTATTTTTAACAAGGGGAATCAAAAGAGCGTGAAATTTTACGTCCAAATATGACCTTGGCCATTTTAAAATTTTTTACCATGACGGTCATGCTCAAGGTCAAATCCATCTTTACCATCTGATAGACAGGAAAAACCATAAACTTTAAGTCTTGGACGTTTTTCTCTGCAACTAATACAATTCAAGTTATTGTGATGGTCTAGGAATTTTTAGTTTGACCTTGACCATGACCATCATGGTAAAATTTTTAAATATTACAAAGGCTATATCTGGACGTAAAATTTCACGCTTTTTTGATTACCTTTGTCAAAAATACATGGTTCCATTTAAAAAAATTGACGTGGCCATCGCCTGACCATGATGGTCATGGTCATGGTCAAATCCATCTTAGCCATCTGATAGCCAGGGAAAAACCATTAATTTTATTTCTTGCAATTTTTTTTCTGTGACCCATGGTTTTTGAGTTACAACGAGGTTTCCATACTTTTTCCTAATCCGGTATAGGTTGGCCGAGAGATCAGGCAATATTCGCACTTTAATTTTGACGCGAAAAGGTAAAAGTTATATGTAAAGTAACAATGTAATAATTACTTTTATAACTTTTATAATCACAGTAAATTATCATTAAATTAATAATGGGATAATTTATTTTTAGTTAATGATGTAAATAAATAATTTAAACTGTCAATTAACCTCTAATTATATTCTTTACTATGCACATTTATGGCCTTTGTTGTATCTATTTAGCCACGAGCTGTCATTTGTAGTAAATTTGTCATAAAAGATAAATCTTCTTTTTGTTCATAAATATTAAAATAACGTTGTTTAAAGTGTTTAAATTAATTATAGAAAAATTTTAGAGTATTTTAATTATATTCACCGCCCAAGAAGTGCAGTGGAAAATTTAATACAAGCAGTTTTAGTCTGTTTAATGTAAATGATTTTTATTGAAAATTTTATCTAATTTTTCAGTATTTTTAAATTAGGTTTTCGATTCTTCTTGTTTTTGTATTTATTTTAAAAGTTTATGAAAAATGGATTAAAAGTTCATGTAACTAATTTCATACTGTCGATTTTTCGTTTGATTACATAATAAAAAAACTGTTTTAATTATACATCCATTATTAATTTTTATTGCACATCTTTATCATTTATTGTGTTTAACTTTGTACGTTTTTCATGCTTTAATAAATTATTAGACCAAGCTTCAAGTAATATCTACCAATAAAAAATTTATTTATTATAAATTAGGTACCGTCGGATCTTTTACGTTAGAAGCCGTTAATAAAATTAATTAAATGTTTTGAAAAATTGAGGAAGAGAAATTTAAATAGTAATTTGCAAAATATTTTTATCAATGCTTACATCTTTAAAACAAATGTATATGTCGAAAAACTGATTATATAGTTCAAAAAACCAAACTTTTTACTACAGGGTGTACTGTGGAGTATTTCGGATTATTAAATGAAATAACTTTTTTATCCGTAAACATCTTTTATTAAAAATAAATACAAATAAAACTTTATTTTATGGGAAATTATTTGTGAAACACATCATCCAAGTGAAGCCCCTCTGAGCTCTTCTAAACGAGCCCTACTTTTGATTAATCATGCATCCCAAGTATTTAAATTGAGTGACCTGTTCTCTCTAATATGCGGAGTATACTAATGACCATACATTTGGTTTTACCAATGTTAATTTTCAAACCTGATCTCTGGCTTTCTTCGATGTCCTTGTCCAGTAAAGTTTGGAGATCACTTGGAGATATCCGCTAATATCACGGTGTCATCCGCATACCGAGTTTTGTTGATGGGGATTACGTTTACTTTAATGCCTACAAGACTATTATCACGCCTAGGGGAGATTGAGGAATGTGCTATAATGTTATAGGGTGAGGAGTAGCTTACTAACGGCACTTTCCACCCAGGTCGTGGTTATCTACCCAACTGAAGGCAGAAAACTAACCAAGGGGAAGATGAGATAACAGGAAACAAACAACAAATATATTAACAACGAGACAAGCAATAACAGAAAATAATAAACAATATGAATATGAAATAACTTAATACAATAATCTTAACTAATCTTACCAAATAAAACTATATGGTGGCATGTCACACTTACTCACGAAAATACGTAAGAGTGACAACGGCCCAGACCCAAGGGTCTGTTTTAGGGACACCTCAAAGGGTGACCCTTACAGACAACCTCAGACTTTGAACTCCTCGAGTGCGACATCAGCGACGCTCTTTTATAGCCAATTCATACGCTACGTGAGAATAAGAATTAAACTATTTAAGGTTGCCTTGAAATCTAACGTACTGACTTTGACCTGGATGATTACAATAAAAAATAATACAAAATAATACAATGAAATATAAAACTATTAAACAACCCTATTATCCTATGTGAAACTGTCGGAGATTGACTCGGTAAATGCTCTCTCGACGTACAAGTTAAACAACATCGGAGACAAGATGCACTCCTGGAGAATGCCTTTTCTTAATTTCGAACTTTTACTTTTTGATTTTAATATAAATTACTTATGAGTTTTATATCCTCTCCATCCAGTCTCAAGTATCCAAGATATTATAATTAAAGGAGATCCTGTTTAGCTTTTTCAAATGCCTTTTCATATTTGATGAAGTATTAAAAGACATCTTTTCTTTGATCTTGGCAGTTTTGCACCAATGTTTGGAGACTGAATATGGCTTCTCTTGTTCTAAATCCGCTCTTAAATCTAAACTGACTAGTAACACTTAATTCTTTAGAAAGTGTTTTAGGAAATGACGCGTTAGACTCATGGGACGATAGTCTTTACATAAAATTGCGCTGTTTAACTGTTAAAGAAATGGACAATGATTATAAGTTTTTTTTCGCTAATTAAGTTAAACATTTCTAAATAAATAATGTCATCTTGGCTTTGCTTTGTTATTTTTCATTAATTATATTGTTTGTTTAATTTCACTCTTTAATATACTTAGGTCCTGATACTCCTGATAACGTTAGTATTTTAGCGTCGGAATTCTCTGTTCTATTATCTTGGAAACTAACAATCGTCCATTTTTTCCAGGTTAAAAGCAATAGGGATGTTGACTAATTTTCGGATCTGCTTTTATTTTATAGATAAACTCTTAATATCCGCGAAAAAAATATTTTAATAATAAAAATGGTTTTATTTTAAAGAAAAAATTGATAAATTAGAATGGATTTAAAATGTTCTGCTAAAACGCCCAAAACTGCCATGTGACTTTGATTACGTCACGAACCGATAAACAATGCTCGCGATCTGTCAAACTCTAAGGAACTTGGAAGTTTTCTTGAGAGCTAATTATTTTTAGTCTTTAATACTATTTAATAATAAATACAAAGTTTGTGTATGTAGATGTACATGTAAAAAATGAAGATTTTAAAATTCAAACAGCCCACAGTATTTCTTACCACAATGAAGTTATAAATATACCTGTTTTTAAAATTTTTAAAGTTAACGAACGACATAAGTTCTATTTATTTAATTTTAGTCAAAAATATGACGGATTAATTGGTATTGATTTATTAAAACAATTAAAAGCAACGGTAAATGTAGAGAAAAAACTCCTTAAACAGAAATACCAATAATATACGAATTAGAAGAATTAACACAACTAAAAAGAACCTTAACGTAAAAAATTATTCTTTTAATATTTCCGCTAGGACATCCCAAATTGTAAAATTACCCGTTGGCATAGAAAGCGGAAAAGGACTTGTAAGTTATATTAATTTTGGCAATCAAATATAATCACCCTGTGCAGTTATAAACGTTAATAAATTTTTTGCAACAAACACCATTACTAATACAAGAGAAGAACCAATAAAAGTTAATATTAATAAACCTTTTAAAATTTCCTTTAATGAATCCAGTCTCCATAGTGTAAACACAATTCGGTTTATGATAACAAGTGAGTTACAAATACTAATAACGAGTAATTAGCAAGAGAAATCAAAGAATTAACTCGTTCAAACAGTGACACCAAGCGACGCTAAGTTGTTTATCGGTTCATGACGTCATGCGCTGTGATTGGCGTTCACAGTCACGTGATAATGTGCATTAAATAAAGTTTTTTGAATTAATTTTAATTAATAAAATATTATTAATTACGTTTAATAAATATGATTTTAGCTATTTAAATATTACCATTAATCATTTAAATTTAATTTTACATGGATTTACAACTACTGTCAACATGCCTATTCTTCGGTATACAATATTATTTTATTGTTTTTTTTTCTTTAATGAGATTTTTGGGTACCCTATATTTCTTTGACTTTTTCTATGAAGATGAAGCTGTCTCCGAGTTTGTTTAGATTTTTTTTTTGATATTTTTATATTATTTCGGATTCTTCTTTAAAATTTCTTATAGTCTTTTTTTATTTCCTGACAACAATATAAATTTATAAAATCAATTAAAAGCATCTACCAAAAAATCAAAAAAGAAACCGGATATATTAGATTTTTAATATTTAAATTATATTTTTTATCTTTAGCAATTAGCGAAATATAAAATTAATAAGTTAGTTAAAGATCAAGTTAAATTTATACTTAATCCGTGGATCTTAAAAGAGTTTTTTTTATTTATACGTTTGTATTATTAATATTTAATTTTACACCTGTATGATCATTTTCTAAAGCTATACAATATACTGCTGTAATTAATTGATAGACAAAGCTTTTTGCCAAAATTTCTGTGAAACTCCTACAATTCTATTAAAAACTGAAAAAATCCTCGAGCGAAAGATATGTAAAAATAACAATGCTCGTCAAATCTACCAATAAAAAATTTAAGAATCCAATTGCCGTCGGATCTCTCAAGTTACGAGCCGTTAAAAAACGTCCTTCGGCATTGACCATCTTGCCAAACGATCTTCCGTCGTCACCTCGACAGTGGCTGAAGAACACTGAAGAGCGAGGCCATTACACATCGGCTACCACTTCTTTGATTTAACACTAAGCACACTCCACTCCGGACCAGTCATCTTCGATTCTTCAGTTAACATCAAGACATACACAACATCTGACCGTACCACGCGTCAGTGATTTTAGTCGCGACAGTATGTAAATAAGGAAAAGGAGACCTCATGTTCGGCACGCGACAGTTTTAATAAGACAAGTGCGTTTCAAGTGATATTTGAACCTTGTTAAAAATAATATGTGACGATTTTACCGATATGAGAAGCTTTTATTATTATAATATTTTAAAGTAGTTCATACTACTTACTAGTTGAAACAGTATGAAAATTCAAAAAAAATGTACCTGCATCATCCTTCAACAGAATCATCATCAGAAGGGTGCACGTCACCTAGAGTATCTACTCCTGATAGTCATTACGCTTTGACGGTTTCAAGTCCTTTATCCACAGCTTCAGATCCAGGTATGTCCTCGCAACCTTATACCCCAAACTATTACAGACAAGAGTGGAACTCACGAAGCTACTATGGAGAGAATAACAACATTTACAATAGGTACGACTATAAGTACAAATCTCAAGGTATGGATAGCTCTTCAAATATGGGCAGTTACAGCAGAGAGGACTACTATAATGACAGTAAGTACAAAAAAGATAATAGTAGAAGAAGTTCTAGCCAACAACCCCAATCGGGGATGGAGGTTATGAAAAAACGAAGACTGGCGGCTAATGCCAGAGAAAGGCGAAGAATGAATAGTTTAAATGATGCTTTTGATAGGTTAAGGGATGTAGTGCCTTCATTGGGAGACGATAGAAAATTGTCCAAGTTCGAAACGTTGCAAATGGCTCAAACCTATATTGCTGCGTTGCATGAACTTTTGCAGAGGGACTAGTGATATTTTGTTTTCATAGTGTTCTATTTCTACAATTTTTTTATGTACATTTCTGTATCGTACTTACACTCAAGTTTTAAGTTTTTTTATATCTAATTGGTATATGACCAACAAATTTAAATATTAGTACAAAATTTGATAAAAAAGTAAAAACGAAGTGGTTAAATTCAGAAATATTTTTGAGAAGTTACACGTTCATATATTTTCGATTAGTTAAATGTTAATTTGTGAAATTGATCTTCAATTAGGTTTTAAATTTTTAAATTGAAATATGTATAGTTACACTCAAGTTTTAATATATCAATCTAAACTAAATACCCAGAAATCTTCAGGCAAATTTCGATGTGTTTAATTCTAATTTAACTATTGACACCAAATTTCATAAATTTTTATATTCTAAATTGAATTTTTGTTAAAGTTATTCATGAGCCAAATCTTATTTTTAAAATATTGCATTTGTGAAAAATTGCAAAAAACAAATGAATTCGCTGTATGTTTTTATATTTTTTTCAGGAAGTGAATATATTTACATATCCTCGTATATTTTTGGATCTCGACGTGATTTTGGTTAACTTATCTTATAATTAACAAGAACAGATATTTTTATTAATAAAAACTAGAAATTAATAAAGGTAATTAATAAAAGCTATCAAAAAATCGTGGGAGAGACCGAATATGTCATTGAATATTTATGACAAACATTTATTCATCACCGCAAATATCTTTAGAACTAGACCAAAAGTCAAAAAACTGTTTACACGAATATAAATAAAGAACTTCATTTTAGTTATAAACTAAAAATTATTTAAAACAATTAAAGGCATCTAGCAAAAAATCGAGGGAGAGACCGTGTATCTCAGAAATTTGAATATTTATATCCAACATATTTAGCGCGTATACATATATTATGAACTAGACAAAATGTCAGAAAATTGATGATTTAAATTAATTTTTTTTTTTTTTTTTTATATTAAAACTAAAACTCGTAAAATCCATTAAAAATATATTTATGAAAAGTGAGGGAGAGGCGGTATATGCCAGATTTTAATAGTTAATATTTAGATCGCATCCTAAAGAATAAGCACAAGATGAGATATTAAAGAAATAATTAAATGAATGCACAGAATGAATTTAAAATTAATAAAATCAATTAATAATATCTTGGAGAAAACCGAGGGAGAACCTGGGTATATCAGAAATTTGAATATTTATAACAAAAATATTTAAAAGATAGCTTTAGGACTAAACGAAATATAGGTGAACCGATTTTGTGTTTGACAAGAACCAACTTTTTTCTAGTTATATACTAAAAGTTAGTAAAATTCATGGTAAATATCTACCGAAAAATTTAAGGAAAGACTGGGCATGTCAGAAATATAATTATTTGTACCACAAATATTTCCATCTGCTCGTATATCTCTAGAACTAAACGGTATATCCAAAAACTGATTACACGAATGGAAAGGAAAAATTTTTTCGGGTTAGAAACTAGAAAAAATAATGAAAAGTGTTTACGGAAATATTTATATCACCACGTACGTCTGAAGAACTAAACGGAATTTCGCATTTATCATTGTTATGTTGGAAAAACCAAAAAATGTTAAAATTATTTAAAAATATCTACCAAAAAATTGAGTTATGGTAGAAATTGGAGTAAAATGTTAGGAGTCATATTATAGTCAAAACTTGACAATTTGAAACGTCATGGGTAAAATTGTACTAAAAAACTGACTGATAAAACATCATATGTCAAATTTCATTGTTAAATCGACAAAAAAATTAATAGAATAAATTGTAAATATTTATCTTAAAATGAAATTCAGCAATTGGATAAATTGTATAGTTAAACGTTTTTTCATATATTTTCTAATTGTTAAATTTGCTTTTAATTTTTAAAATTGATATTCTAGATATCGGATTTATTTTACACATCTCATGCGTCATATAATAAAATTCTAAACTTCTGACAGTTAAAATGTCATATGTCATATTCTTAAGGTTAAATTAACTTGAAACCGCACAAGTATACAAATGTAAAAGTCATGTGATGTTTTTTAAAGTGTCACATCTACTGTAGGTTCTATATATATATATATATATATACAGTGTGTCCAATTAAGTCGGCATCATATGGGAAACTTTTTTATTCTTAGTTTTATGAAAAAAAGTTATTCTTCATAAAAAGTTGTGCATAGTCTAAAACTTAAAATACAACCATCAGATATCAATTTTTTGAAACCGTATACGAGGTGTGTCAACAAATATGAATTTTACTCAAGAGAAAATAGCGACAATTGATATTAAGAAAAGTTGATCGTAATTGAAAACTATTGTCAGATATCCAATATTATTTATTCGCCATGAGAAAACAGAATTTGTTATTTTTTAATCATGTCATGTTTTTTAATAAAATTGCTTACAAAATTTGCATAATTTATAATTTAAATCATCCAAGATCGTTTTTTATGGAGGATGGATAATATCGGATATCTGACAATAGTTTTTAATTATGGTCAACTTTTCTTAATAACAATTAACGCTATTTTCAAAAAAAAAGGTAGGTACTTTACTCCTGAGTAAAATTGAAATTTTTTGACACACCTCGTATACGGCTTAAAAACATTTATATCTAATGGTTGTATTTTACGTTTAAGACCATGCACAACTTTTTATAAAGAATAACTTTTTTTCATAAAACTAAGAATAAAAAAGCTTCCCGACTTAATTTTCTAACTAAAGTTCTACTCAAATGACAACGTCTTGTGTCAAATTATAGTAAAAAACTAAAATTTAAAATATGATATGTTATATTAAAACCTGATACTAAAAAATCATATTAAAAATTGACTCTGATTTGTCGGAAAAAATTGACACTAAATTCCCATTTAATATTTTAGTTCATAGTCAGTCTTAACGGTTTTTGCATTCTGGATTCATATCTCCCTAATGAGTGAGATGTCATTACCTTTTCTTTTTGATTAAAAAACTGTTTGTAACTGATAAAAAAAGCTTTTTTGTTTAAAAAAGTTTGTTTTTGTTAAAAATCCGGCTCGAAACACTCTACGTTAATAAATTGTAGTCAAAGAAGTAGCAGTTTTTATATTTATTGACATTTACAAATTTAAAGATCCCAAGAGTCAGAAAATCATTTTGTATATCTTTAGAGCTACATGGTATCCGAAAATTAATGTTATTAGAAAAAGCATACGTTTTTCAAATTATTCATTAAAAGATATTTAAATCAGTTAAGAATATTTAGCGAAAATTCAAAGCGTATGAGTATGTTAGAAATTTAAATATTCGTACTATAAATATAAATTTTTATTACATTATTATAGATTTTAAGTACTAGATATTAAAAAAAAACAATTTTATCGTAACAAGAAGCTAACTTTTTTTCTAGTATTAAAGTAGAAATAATCAAATTTAATTTATTATTCGTTCAAAGTTCGTGCGGATTAACAATTACAATTACCTAAGCCGAAACTTTAAAGCTTAGGGCCGTAATAGGATCTATATTATACCAGCGCGTACCGACTGTTCTTTTCAATTATTTTGCTGAACTGCGGAATAAAAGCAAAGCTCTTATTTTTTCGTAAACCCAATAAAATAATTTTAAATTTTTCAAGATTTTTAAATAAAAGGTTTCAATTCACTTTTTAATTTATTTATTAGGATAATATAAACTCATTACATTACACATTAAAAAAGAGTATTATATTTATATTCAAGAATCAATATTAGTATCGATCTCACTACTGTCTACATTTATAAAAAACTTATTTGCATCAGAAAGTACCTGTAAGTATTTTAGCTCTACTTGTTTAACATGATCAATGCAACTGGTTCAGTTTTGATTGGTTATTGCGCGATTTTACTTTCTATCAAATTTATCACAAATGCACTTAGTTTTGGAGTTTGATTTTTGCTGGCAATGTTTCTTTTCAGCTGATCCCAAAGTAACTCTATAGGATTTGGGACACAGTAATAAAGATGTAGCCTTAATAATTTACATTTTGCCAGTCAGTCAATAACATACTACTTTTTAATTGTTTTTGTATGTTACACTTTTTTTGTTTAGCACTCTGCAACGTACCTAAATGTCATTCTCTACCAAAAAAAATTAGCCTATCTTTCGTAGATCTCTTACCTCCACCCTTAAGTGACAGCCATTATCTATAATATAACAATAATGCTATTTTTCTTGAGTTTTGCAGTAAAGTTTCAGAAAAACGTTTCTCAAAAAGAGGGCTATCCATATCTTGATGGTAATCCAGAAAACATTTTTTATGTTTTAAGTGGAGAGAAGGAGTGATCCTTTAACCCAACCGTCAGAACTGCAACAATGTAGAATGCTTTTCTTCATTTTGAATTCAATTTGAAAGCTACGTAAAGTAGAATAATTTCTATTGACCCATATATTATATTTCATATCTCGTACTTGTACCAAATGATTGGATTTTATAACCTTTGAATAACAGCAATCAACAAGCGGTTTTCCCGGAAGATCCATTTTTTATTAATTTATATACTGTCGTTCGCGACACTTTTGTAAGTGTCTTATTTTGTAGCACCTATGCTACACATTTTGATTCTTAGTCCTTTATACACGTATAAAAAGCAATAAATTTCCATTCATTTCTTTCGACACTGTCATCAACTTCCACTATTAGATCACTCACATCCAAAAAATTATTGTCTTGATTTTGAGTTATTGGTGTAAGCCTCGGTTGCCACCTATTAATCGAAAATAATATAAAATAAAAGTAATTATCAAACAAAAAACATAAACTTATAAATAAAATAACAGTAACATATAAAGAAAAATAAATATAAACACTAAATAACAGAAATTTTTTGAAATCTTAGTTTGACAACAATACTAGAATTTGTAAATCTATGAAAATATGAAACTCAAACCTGTAAAGATCAAAACCAGATAATAAAAGCTATAATCAGTCGTCGTTAAACAATCGTAAAGATAAAATAAACACACGAACGAATAATATTAAAAAAAAAATGTGATGATGATCAATGTCCGAAACTAAACCATCTTTTAACTACTTTTTTATCAAAAGATATTTGTTGTTTACTACCTTTATGCGTATAAATACTTTTAGAATGTATTTATATGCATTTTCTTCCTTTATTGGGAACTTTTGCCACCGAAATCAAAATAATAAAAATACTAAATATAGAAAATGACCCTTTTAATTTTTTTTAATAAAATTAAAAAAAAAGACTAATGTTTTGTTCTAAGCTTTCGACAATCAGATCGGTTGTCGTTTTTAAATTTCTTTTTGAAATGCTTTTTTTTATTTGGTTTTTTTTGTTTCATAGAAAGATAAATAAGCAAGGATCCTTTTCAAAATATTGATTTAGTATTTTTATTATTTTAATTTTAGTGGCGAAAGTTTCCCAATAAAAGAAGAAAATAAATAAAGTTGATGTCACAAAGAAGTTATAGAGAATATTTAAATACTTGTTTAGAAAAATTTATAATTTATTTCTTCATTAAATATTTTAATTAACATATTGAGGATAACAGTATTTGAATTTTCGTGAACCAAACCGTTGTTTTTCTTTGTAAACTCTAAAAAATTAGCTACACGCATTAATTTGAAAACGGTTTATAATATTTATTGGTAGCTACATGTTTTACAAATTCATTTAAATGCTAATTTCAAAAATTTATTTAAAGAATAAATAACTAATTTTTTAAACATAAATATATGTTAAAAAAATGAAAAAATATTTATGCGGTTACTTTATTGAGAAAAAATGTTAGTTTTACTAAAAAAATTAGTAAAATTTATTTAAAAATGTAAGAGAATATTAAATTGGACTAATAAAAAAATAAAATATAATATTATTAATATTTTTAAATTTTTTATTGAATATTATTATTTTATTTTTTTAATTTACTACAATTTCTCTATATTAAAACGCAATTGTTTTTTTTTTTAACGGTTTTTGGGATAAAATCAATAATATAATCGAAATATTTAATCTTTTTCTTTAATTAAAAATTATTTGTAAAAGTATATTTTCCAAAACTAGATATCCTTCCAACTCTTAACCAATTAATATTTCTGTAAAAAATTTTTTAATGATTTACCTAAATTTCATTAAATTTACAAAATGGTGCAGTTAACTCGCATCTAAAATAAATTGGAAGCCAAAAACTAAATTTCATTTAAAAATAATTTAGAATATTTAGAATAAAATAATTTAAATCTATTGAAATTTTTAACTATTAATAATCTACACACCTACTCTCTATATCTAGGCATTACAATTACTTGAGACCATTTTTAATATTTAAAATATTACAAAAATAAATTTTCTAAAGGAAAAAAAGTTCAAACGCAACATTTTTTACTCTACTAATTGTTAAATTAAACTCGTAATATATTTTGATTTTTACACAAATATTCCATTAACTAATAATAAAAATATAGATCTAAGACTCACAAGTAGACATCGAAATCGAAACTTTTAAAAAGATTATACCAGAAAAAAAAAACGGCACATTTACCCCAGTTGAACCAAAGAGATTAAAAAAAATTGGACTGTTAACTGCCTTATTTTGTGGTAGCAGAGAACAAACTGGATAAACCTACACTTAATAAATCTATAAAAAAAAAATAAAAACCTTGTGTGGTTTTCTGAAATCACGGTAAAAGTGAAACTTTTTTTCACACTATAGACATTTAACTAAAAATTTTTCGAATAATATTCCATTAAGGGTATAAAAATCGCTTTATCAATCTTAATTTTATACTTGGAAAATTGGAATGGACCGAATATAAATAAAAAAATAATTAATTTAATATTCATACAAAATAAGTTAAATAATAAATTCAAGTACTCATAATTGAACTAAATCCATAAACAACAACATGCACCAGCAAAAAGTTCTAACAATTAAACACTGACAAAAATTAAACACAAATAATATAGCGTGGAGCACTGGCACAAATGAGTAATACTATACACTACACGGTCAGCTGCTGCAAACTATAGGCGCCGCCTACTTTATACTTTATACCTACTCGGCGGTCGACCGACATGCGACATGCGCTACACAGAGCAAAAAGTTTGGGACGATGTAATAAAAGTTTCACTTTAAAAATAAAAGTAACAGTTTTTATTGTGCTTTCGATACTTATTCAAAAAGAGAATTTGATAAAAAAGATGTATGGAGAAGTCTCAAATGTTTGCTTCTTGTTGTTGTTGTTAGCTAGGTTTATATCTGTTCGTATCGAATTAACTTTTACCTTGGTGCGGGTGCGAACAAGTAAGAAATTAAGCAAAAACGGTCTTTTCAATTCTGATAATTGGAAACACGTTAGAATTATTTTAGAGGCTATAAATTAAATACAATAATTAAACAAGTATACTTAAAATGTACCTTTTTGAACATAGGATACTTTTTATTCTGTTAGACCGCGTTACCGTGATGTCACTATAAAACATAGTGAAACAAAAACGCAAATGACTGCTAAAAAAATATTTAATAACATAAGTGTCATGACGTCACCGTAAGATGGCTCAGTTAATATATAATACATTAAAACGAGAAATTTTAACTTAATTAAGTACAATGACGCTACCGTAAGGTGGCGTACTTAATATCTTATATATTTACACGTCCTTATAAGGTGTCGCCACCGCAAGGTAGCGTTGTTATACATTTAAACGGTCAATCTTTATTATATTAAATACAACGATGCCACAGTAAGGTGACTTAAGTTGATATACCTAATATATTTATTTAAAAAATTTTAAAATACAACAAAAAAATAGTTAGAACGTGGAAACTAAGAAGAAAATATGGTAAAAACAAAAAAATAAAACATATTGAAAACACAAGAAAAAGAGACATATAGGTTCATATCTGTTAGAAATGATTTTTGCATGGTGCGGGTGCGAACAACACGTTAAGAAATAAATAAAGATAAAAACCAACGGTCATTTTAGTTTTTAGAAATAGGTAGGTACACGTAAGAATAATTTTATAGGCTTTGGCTTAAATAGAAATATACGTAAAATCTACGAAGTAAAAAATTATATAATAATCACCAATATATCTGACGTCATAGATCATTTTGTTATTTAAAACTTTTATATGCTAAAATTTAGTCCTGGAAAATAAACAAGCAGTTAATTCGTATTTAAATGAATTTAAGAGAAAAAAATTTTAAATATGCAAACGGATTTTTTTTTCATATAACCCCTAACTCAAAAAACTAAATTTAGAACCTTTGTACTTATGTGTCAGTATTTATTGTTTTTTTTTTTCCTTATTTTTGCTCAATTTTGTATAAGTACAAACTGACAACTGACAATTGACAACTGATAGATGACAACTAAAAATGATCACTTTAAACTTATAACTGATAAATAGTTTTCTGAGTAAAGGTTTAGATTTTGGAACTTTTAATTTGTATGCTTCTATTAAAACTTGAGTGAGACCTATGCTTCCAATAGAATGTTATAATCAATCCATGTTTCTACAAAAAGTATTAAATACTGAAAAATTATTTTCCATTCTTTGCATTTAACACCAGCGCTAATAACAATACTGTTGTAAAAATTTAGATTTAGTAGCGAGTAATATTAAAAGCTCTCTAAAAATGTGCGTTCTGTTGAGTATGTGAATTCTGTCATTGTCACATTTTTATTGGATAACAATTAAAACCAGAAAAGCGCATGGAAATATCTGAAACTCTCTTACATTGTTAGAATATTAAAAATATATTTTGATTATAATTTAAGTGCAAGAAAAATTATAGAACAATATCTACTAATTGCGGCCGAATATCACAATACTAAAGTAAAAATGTGTTCAGTTGATTACTGCGAGTAATATTTAGAGCGCTGTTAAAATGTGCGTTCTGTTGTATATTCTACACTTGTAATTGACGTTGTAACATTTTTACGTTAGTATTGAATAACATTTATTATGAGAGAGTGCCAATAGGGATGTGGACTGTACTCAAATAAGTATAAAATTTTACCACGAAAAGTTAGTTTCTATAATAAAAATAATTAAAAACACAATATTTTCTTCAATAAACAGGGGATTAATTTTTTATTTAATAAAATGTAATTAAATATTTCACTCTCCAGTCACGTGACAATGAACACCAAACAAAATGTGTAACGTCACTTGTTTCCAAACAAGAATTTTCGCTGTCAAAAAATATGGTGTTTGTTGATATTTCGATAATATTATTACTGTTTTTACTTTAAACTTTATGTTTATAAAATATAGAATCCATCTTATTAACACAAAACTATGAAATAACTTTCTATTACATACAACTTATTCGACAATGTTTAGGAGCAAGTGACGTCACAGCGGGCGTTTCACAGATATCCTCGTTTTGGCGCGAAATTTGAAATGGAATTTTAAATAACTTATTTTAAAGCTATTAGTTGTAGTAAAAAAATAATAACAAGTAGTTTAGGCTATATTTGGTACTTATGCATTGTTTTAAACACTTTCCCAAAAATAGTCCACATCCCTATTGTTGCCAAATATAGCAATACGAAAGTAGTCACTTAATTATTGGAAGTAATATTATGAAACCTATGAAAATATGCGTTTTGTTGAGCAAATTGTACCTGTCATTGACGTTGGCACATTTCCACTTTCGTATGTATTGTACTACATTTAAAACCAAAGAGCATTAATTCTAATATTTACAATTCGCGTAGATTTTTTAAATACTTTAAATATACTTTAATTATAATCTAGGTATATTAGAAATTAAAGAACCAACGGAAATTGTGGCTAAATATGACAATACTCACGTTGAAAGTAGGTTTAGCTAAATATTGATAGTGACACTGTGAAAATGTGCGTTCTGTTGTGTAAATTAAACCTGTCATTGATATAACATTTCCACGTCAGTATTGGATAATATTTAACAACAGAGGGCGCTAAAAATAAAATATGCAACTCTTCTTAAAATATTATTCTTATAATACTCTGAGTGTATAAGAAATTATAGAACTAGAACACTATTACTAAATTATTATTTATATTTTATTTAATTTATTTAATTTATATTATTTATTGGAAATTAACGTATTGTTATTCCTATCAGGTCGGGAAAAAAATACTGTGCAATATTAGTAGTTAAGGTGATTTTGTGCAATATTAAACTGTTGATATTTTTTTATTTTTAATATAATTTTTGTATAGAACTTTAATTATATAATAATTTGTTTCAATTTTGTACACGATTGATATTGATCAAATTATAATTCATTAGAATTATTTTATTGGTTTTATACTTGTATAGTAATAATGCCTAGAAGGGTCATATAAAATCGGTTTTGATTATTATTTAATATAAGTATGTTTTATGTCAAAATAAACACATTTAGAAAGTCTGAAATTTGGTTACGATTTCAGAATCCAGTTATTTTATTTAAATTTCAATTAAATATTTTAATAATTGATACTTTCGTGAAACTTGTTTATTTACTGGTAGAATTTTGTTATTTTTTTCTTACAGATATTAAATACTGTTAAATAATGTCAGAGTTCAGGTTATAACCTCAGATTATATTTCTATATTTGTTGACAAACAGAATTTTCGTAAATAATGACCTGGTAGTCATTTTTTTTTATTTTCTTTTTACTAATTGCTACAAATTAATATTTAAAATTAGAATTTAATCAAGGAATTTATGGCTCTTCTAGATTTTTTATTTTACACATTTTTTACTTTTCCAGGGCCTAAAATGTGATGTAAACGAAAAAATAATGGTGTAGATTTTGTTTACATAAAATTTTTAAAAGTTAATAATTTGAATCAAGTAATTGGTAATATTATTATTTTATATTTAAATATCCGCTAAAATCTTTCTTTTACTTATTATTTTTTATTATAATTAAATAAACAAAAATGATAAAAATACGAAAAAATATTTAAATATTCTCTGTAACTTCTTAATATTTTTTTCTATTAATTAAAGACCTTCTTGCCCCTTAAAAAAAATAATGACAACATTAATAAAAGTACCTGAATGACTGAGCGTTTCACGTGAAGCAATTAAATTATAAGATCTGTTTGCTTGTTTAATATTAATCAAGTTTAGCAAGGATCCTACTTTAATAGCACGCGTAGGACAAACGAAAACCTGATTATTTTCTTAAAAAAGCATTTTGACGGCAACTTTAAAGTATAAGGTATTTTTAAGATAAGTTACGACTTCGTAAAGTAAGATTGTTTTTAAGCGTTTTTTTTTAATATTTTTGATCTTTTTAATAAACGCTTGATTTAAAGATACACATTGTTCAATAACATACCAAGTAAACAATTAACTTGGTATGCCCTTAAACGCCATTTACTAAATAATCTTTATTGTTGCAGTGTCAGTAAAAAAATAGTAGTAAAACTACTCGACAATAAATATTAGAAATAGTTTTTAGTTTATTGTAGCCAGTTTTTCATTGCCTAAATACCCATATAAAAGAAGTTTTCTAAAAACAAGCTAAATCGCTTAATCGCCTTCGAAACCCTGCATACTAAATTTCATGAAATTTTTTGAGCTGTTTTCAAGATTCAAATTATATTTAGCAAGAATCCGCCCCAACGATTTGCATAAGATCTGATATTTGGAAGTGATAAAATGGTCCAGCTTGATTTAATTCTATCTGTTCTTTAAGGCAATAAATGAACTGTTACAATAACCTAAAAAATATGACTCGTCCTGACTGTTGGCGAGTAGTAATAATACTATTTTTTTTAACAGCAACACTAAAGCTACTTCGGTAAATGGCTTTTAAAAAAATGCCAAGAAATTTAGTTGTTTTTTTGTTTTAAAAATAAAATATATATTTTTGCCTAAACTTAAACTTAATTTTAATAAAATATATTTTTTAATTATATCCCTTTTTCTTTAAATGCAAAAATATAAATTAAAATAAATAATAAGGGATGGCAATATATAACAAATTTACAAAAAATCCATTTACCGTTATGTATAAAAAAATAAAAATATTGAAATATTAATTATTTTTTTAGGTGGCATTTGCAGTAAAGTATATTTTCATTAATTATTTCCTTAAAAAAAAATACTTTCTATCAAGCCGAAACATTACTTTTAATATTGTATCTACACAAATAACTTTTAATGACTTTTTAATATTCAACTACAATATTCTTAAGATATAAAAAATTAATTAAAAAAATAATAATATATTAAAATTAAAATTCAATTTTTTTATGAAAACTAATATAAATAAAACTTCCGATCTTTTCGTAATTTTTTTTTTATGACACGCTTAACACAATTTCATAAACGTAAATAATATAATTCTCTAATTTAATCGCAAGCACAGAATTTTAAATTTTAAATATACAATTTATCAATATTTATTAAAACTCTGTATATATCAATATATATAATTTTTATATATAATAATATTTTTAAACCATGTATGTATTTAAACATACTATCCTGAGCCATAGCTGTTTAATTCATGTTATTGTAGTTTAATTTGTTGTTTTTTTAATTATCTTTTATTTATATAATAAATTAAAAGTAATTTTTTAGACAGGATTTTTCTGTTATATGCTATTTTTTACATTAAATCTGATTTTCTTACTATATTAGAAAGTATAACTTATCTATTACTATGATAAAGTTTTTATTTTTATAGAAAAATCTACACCATGATTTATTAAATGTGCAATATTTAGTTTATAAGCTTTAAAATGATGTAATAGCGCAGTCAACGAACACAAAAAAATTAAAACCCCAGAAACATTACTAAAAGGATGAAAGTTTAAGGGAGACTTTATTGGAATATTTGTTTCCAAATTATTATCATCTAGTTATTATATAGCTATAGAATTGGTATATTACTAATTTTTGTCAAAAAAAAAATATTAAAAGATATTTACCGAAAATTGAAAGAAGGATTGAGCATCTCGGAAATTCTTTAGAAGCTCTAATTTTATTAGGTAATTAATTTTTTCTATGTTAATCTGTTACGAAATTTTACAATTTTACTAAAAAGATTTTTAATGGTTTAATTTTTTATTTTCCTTAATTTTTTTATATTATTTGCCACATCCATTTTTGCTTAATTTACTATTCTTTTATATTTTTGGTCGTTTTTTTCGATTTTTTGCTTTTTTAATTTTCCAGTTTTTTCACCCAATTTTTTTGGTTTATTTTTTGTTGTTTTTGTTTTGACTTTTTTTAATTTTTTAAATTGACAATTTTAAATGTTTTGCCTTTTTCCTGTCTCTTGTTAAATATTTTCTTATTTTAATGTTTGTTAATAGATAATCTGATTTTATCAAGTAATTAATGTTTCGTATTTTAATTTATTTTCAAAATATTTTTTAGAAATATTAAAACTGTGATAAATTTTTTTAATGATTTCATCTTTTTGATTTTTCTTATTTTTTAGTTTTTATTACAATTTTACAATTTTTTGACCGTTTTTTTTAATTTTTTTTTTGTTTTTTATTTTTTATATATAAGATTCTTTTTTAATTTGTTTGCCTTGTTCTTTTTTTTTATACATTTTATTTTATTTTAGTATCTGTTAATAGGTTTTCAGTAGCTCTGATTTTATCAAGTAATTAATTTTTTGTATTTGAATTTATTTCTGAGATATTTTTTTAACTATTTTGCTAAAGAAATTTTTAATAGTTTGATATTTTTTAATTTTTCCTAATTTTCGTAATTTCTTTTTATTTTTTCACTTTTAATTTTCTTAATTTACGATTCTGTTAAATTCTTTTTCAATTTTTTGTATAACCTATTTTATCTTATTTTATTTTTGGTTTCCAGTTGTTTTATTTACAGTTTTTACGTTTAATTTTTTTATTTTTTTATTTTTTGCCTTTATTCTATTTCTTTTTAAATATTTTTTTAGTCAATTTTCTTTTTGGCAATTTTTTCTGTTTTATATTAATTGGTTATGTTGTTTTTGGTTTTTACGTTTTAAATTGGATTTTTACAGATTTTATTTTTTTTTCAGGTTTTGCACGCGCGCGCACACACTCAAACGTAGATTAATTTTATTTATAAAAATAATTATTCAATTTCACGGATTTAATAATTAGTTGATTATTTTATGAGCGCGCGCATCTAAAAGGTGTACATATAATGTATTTACAAAATAGCATTTATTAAAAAAAAAATTAAAAAGATTTCTCTTAAATCCCCCTTTATAAACTTTGATCTTTTTAATTTTGTAAGTAAATTTGTTCTTTGATCGTGCTAATAAGTGACAGGATATGTGCAATTTTCTTTATTTTATAAGTGCATTTGTTGTCAGTATTAAAAATATGACAATTATTTTGTGGCTGTTATTAAAAGAAATATTTGATTAATTTGTTTAATTTAAAATTATATAAATTTCTTAAATCGTTGTTTGTTTGTGGTTAAATTTGACATTTCTGGTGTTTTCTTATAGATATTATGTTCCTTATGTACATTTTATTGAGCGAATCTCATTTGGTGCAATATTTTTTTAAATAAATCTGTTTATAAAATCTATTGTTTTTTTTCTTGAAATCGAATTTTAATTTATGTACTTTATATAAATCTAAAAGTAATAACTAAGTATTAAGGTATCTCAGGTTCAAAAGCAGTTTAAGGTTTTAATTAAATTTGGTTCTTGTTCGATTTTTTAATTTTTTAACTATTTTCTGTTATTTTAACGATTTTTACTTTTAATTTTTTTTTAGTATTTTAAATTTAAAATTTTTTGATTTATAACTTTCTGTTTTTTAAACGATTTTGTTAATGATTTTAAAAAGAGCTTTTGAAACTATTGACCGCAAAATATTACTGATCAAATTGGAGGGTATGGATTAAATGAAATAGTACTAAAATGGCTAAAAGAAAACAAAGAGTAAACATGAATAATGATTTTTCTTATGACCTAAATATTGATACAGGTGTGCCACAGGACAGTGTATTAGGTCCACTTCTCTTAATATTGTATTTAAATGACATAAATCTTTTTGTTGATTGAGATGTTATAAATTTATTTGCAGACGACACCTTATTAGCATCATTTAATATTAGTTTGGAGAAAGCCATAGAAAAAATGAATAGTTCACTAAAATCAGTTAGCAAATATTTTACAATAATAAATTAAATTTGAATGTGCTAAAAACTAAAGGAATGATAATTGCAACTGAAGATAAATACAGTTGTATTGATCTCAATGCAGTTAGTCTTAAAATTAGCAATAAAAAAATTTAAATTGTGGCAAGCACTAAATATTTAGACCTTCAACTTGATAATCTTCTTTTACATAATAACCACTTAAATAAAATATTAAAAACACTTTATTTCTTTCCAAAAATCTTCAAAAACTTATAAACTGATACAAAAATTATAGTTTACCAATCAATTATCCCGCCATACTTTGATTACTGTTCGTCAATTATATATCTACTCAACTTAAGTTAGACCGCCAAATTACAAAAGCTTAAAAATCGTGGTATGAGGACAATTTTAAAAGTCAATAGATATACATTTATAACAACTATGTTACAATGGTTATCAGTAAGCCAAAGATTGGTTTTTTAATGGTTCTAGTGTAGAAAATTTAATAGTAAATAATTTAGCTCTTGTCTATTTTTAAGAGTTTGTGGATTACAATCTAAATATTTACAACCACTCCACAAGGAATAATAAAAATCTATATAAATAAAGACAAACAAAAAAATTCAATGAATTCACAATTAGAATGATGATAGCAGGATTGAGGACAGGCAAAGAAAATTAAAAGCTTTTAATAAATTGCCGACGTTTCGACGTTTATTTTCGTCTTTTTCAAGGCTAAAATACAAAACCAATGAATTCACAATGTTTTGATAAAAGAAGTCTTTCTAGGGGTTCTGGTGGATGTAATATTACTAGTCTTGATGTAGAAATGCTTCTAAAAAATTGGCTAAGAATTGTGCTTTTTGAGATTTGTGTCATGGGAGCTTGTGATTCAAGACTGCTTTGTAATACCCTTGTAATACGGCGTATGAGTGCCGTAGACGTATTGCCTATTAAGAATATTTAAGCCTAATGAGTGTTAAGCACGGCTACCGTATCCATGTATAGTACGTGGTCCATCAAGGTGCGTAGAAGATCCCACCGTGGGTGGTGGAAGACCTTGGTATTAGTCTAGAGGATGGCGGTGCCTCTGCGGACACTAAATGATGCAGGGGAGTCATTGTGGTCAGGCAAAGAACCACCACAAAAATATTGACCGGAAAATCTGACCGAAGCTACTGAAGTCACTTAGGTAGAACTAGCGAAAAGTCGGCAAAAGAAGACGCAACGCTCAATTCACTGAGCAAATCCGGCAATTTTCTTCGGTAACTGGAGAGACGAAAGTCGAGTTCCTGTTGTCAAAAAACTGGCACCCACTTACAAAGGGGTGGAAAACCCCTACAGAAAACCCAACGGTGTAAACCAGCGTCAAAAATCCGAAATCTACTTACAGAACAGAGTAATTCAAACATAGTAATCGCAAATAACAACGAAGTGTTTACTTCTTAAATGGACCAGTAAAATAGATTGGACTATCTAACTAAATGAAAGTACTACAGTTAAACGCCAACAGATCAAGGGTAGCTCAATACCTTAAGTGATATACTATGGTGGGTACAACAAGACTATATCATAGCAGGGGACTTAGATTTTAATGGAATAGAATGAGGGTCCGTCTAAGAAGATGCTAGAGAACAAATCCTCCTTGAGTTTATAGCATTTTATGGCCTAACGATACTTAATAACGGAGACCCTACTTTTGTAAGAGGAACCTTAAGGTCACATGTAGATCTGACTCCATTACGCTGGTTGGTATAACGATCTCCCAGGACTTACTATGGAACGAACATATTGCATCCATAGCAACTGCAACAGGAAAGAAATTAGGCTTTCTGCTTAGAGCACGAAAATATTTTTCTCCATCCAACTTAGCTACTCGTTACAAAGCCCAAATACGACCTAATCTTGAATACTGCTCGCATGTATGGGGTTCGGCGGCTCCGTTAAGGCTGGGAGTTCTTGATGCAATACAGAGAGGAACAGTGTGACTAATAAACGACACCAGTATCACCAAAAACCTTGCTTCATTATCCCATCGAAGAGCAGTGGCTGATCTTTCCTTGTTTTACCGATATATAAACGGATTTTGCTCAGAAGAACTCCGCTTTATAATGCCTCTACTTGTCAGACCAGCCAGAGCAACGCGACGTGCTAACTACATGCAACCTTATACTGTTCAATGCCCGACATCGAGAATGGATCGATTCGACCGTTCCTTCATCCCTGGGGTCTCCAGATTGTGGAACTCCTTACCTTCCCACGTCTTCCCCACTCGTTCTGACCAGGCCTTTAAATCCCAAATTAATAAATTGTCTCTTCTGCCCCAATAGATGTTCTCGGTACATTTGTATTTAGGTTTATACCTACGAGGACATCCTTAATAAAAAAAAAAAAATATATTTTTGAATTTATCTTGCTTTATTTATTTCTGTATTTATATTACTTTTAATTTAAAATAAAACTAAATCATCTATGTATCTTTTTTATATTTTATACCGTTTTTTTACCATATGCTAATCTAAAATTATGTACTTATTAACAAATTCGTTATAGTTATTGAATAGTGACAGCTGAGTTTTCTTATAACAAGAATTACACATAAAAACAAATTATCAGTTAGAATTTCTACTATAAAAATAATTCAGATCAATGTTGACGCTGCACAACTGGCGTGCGATGATGTTTCTTCTATTAATCTAATTAGAGACCGGTCGATATTGGTTGTCTTTATCGAAAACCATTATTTAAAGTATCGATGCTTGACGTTAACAGTTTAAGCGCCAAGCTTGAGTTAAATTTCAATACTGCTTTTTCTTTCTATATTATACAAATCTTAACTTATTTATTAACAATTAATTAATTAAGAGCAGGAAGATAAAAAGTTAGACTAGTTGAGCTTATCAAATAATGTATGGTAAGCTAGCATATCCATTTCATAGGGCCCAATTGTTAACACAATCAAATTCTATTGCTAATTTATCGCTAATTTCTTAAACAAAAAAAATATTGCTCCAATCCTATCCTAGCCATAGTTGGATCTAGGGAAGCAAGAGGACTATGAGGTGCGTTTATTGCTAAATTTTTGGTCTCGAATGGTATATCGACGAATCCACAAAATCTAACTTAACATCTTCTAAAGAAAAAATAATGATTGTTATTTATTGTGACGGCCTACAAAACAAAATACTGCTTCAAACTTTTTTATTTCAACTGATCAGTCAAGCTAGCACAGCCATAACTGTATTTGGAAAAATAAAAGAACTGTGAAGTTCGTAAATGTGTTATATTTTATTGCTATTTTTTACTCTTAAATGGTATATCAAACAATCCTCAATCCTAGCATCCTCTAACGTAAATTTAATCCTCAAAAAGTACAAAAACAAAATAATCGATTAATAACTAAACAAGAAGCAAACCCAATTTAATTACTATTTTATTGCTGACGATCCATCGCATACATGCAGTTTGAACTCGTTTTTAGAATTTTTTAGGTCTTACTATATACATTTATTCACATACACGAAAAAAGTTTTGAAAATATAGCATAATATCCTTCTATATAGAGCATTGAGTTATGAGTTTTTCTATTGCATATTTTGACTTGAAAATTTCCATAAAACTTCTTCACTTTCTATATTTTAATGCTGCATTGGTTATTATTATAAGATCAAAAGTGCGCCACTCATCTTTTTCTAGTAAACATGAAACTAACGAACTCGGTCTACAAATTTTTTAAAAAATTATGACTTCTCATTTAATTTGTTTAAATATTTGGGACCGGTGCCATTTTTTTTAAATACTTTAAAGGATAATACGGTAAAAAATTTAAAAGGAAATATACAGCGTACCCACATATTTTGGATTTTGTAGGTGGCGTATCAGAAAGTTAAACAGAATAATTCCAGTCCATTTTTCGGATATCGTATTTTACTCTTACTTTCACCTTTCACCTGTAATTATTAAAAAAGGTCTGTCGTAGAGCATGTTTTTTAGCAAGGTTGCTATTTGGCTGCATGGTACCACGCTGAGAAACTTGTTAAAAAGGCCTTCTCTCCAGACAATGTCATAGGCCACCAAAATATCTACAAACAACACAGTACTTTTAAAGCGTTTCTGGAATCCAGCCTCGCAATGTGTGTTGTCAGACTGAGCACTTGATCAACACAGCTACGGTGGAGTCTACATACAGTTTGTTTGGCCAGGATATGTTCTAACATTAGTGGCCCCAGTCGGTTTAAACGGATTCTTTCCAGAAACTTGTTGAACGAACTTATAGGACTATCGGTCGATAGCTCTCCGGTCGGTTTTTATTCTTGTTTGGTTTCAGCACTGGGATGTTTTTAGTCCCACTAGAATGTGCTCCGTTAAAAGTATGTTGGTATAAAACGTACTGAGTCACGTTTTTGTATGCTTGCTACAGTTTTTTAGAAATTCTGGATGAATTTTATCAAATCCAGCAGCTTTTTCGTACTTGGTAAACTCGAGTGCTTTGTTCACGTCATCTACTAAAAAATGGTCCAGAGTATTTAGTATAAGATAGTATTGCTTGTCGTAGTCTTTTTGGACGCGTTGGAAAGTATTTTTTTGATATCCGCGGAGTATTAACTTTTTTGCTGTGGCTCTAACGGCTTTGATAAATCTGTCGTAGTTGCTGCTTTAATCCAATGATTGGGCGCCATTGGGTGTAGAACGAATTAGTGGTATCTGAACTACAATCTTAAGTACTATAGGTCGATGTTGCCTATGTGAAAAGTCCTTTAGAACTTTTCTACTGATTGGAACCAGATGGTTATGGGCGTCTTCTGATACAAAGCAGAGGTGGCACGTTTCTTGGCATCGAAAATCAGGCTAAGACTATGTAAATCGGCCTAGCGAGGTAGTCTTCATTCTCAACCGTGGTCCTATATTTCCTAGCAGTATGATGACTGTTAAAGTCACTTGCATATATTGTTATTGTAGGATGTGGATAGATATCTATTGTGTCGTCTGGCCAAGTAATGTTTGGTGGTTTGTATACGTTGGAGACAGTAATGTCAGCTATTTTAGTGACCATTTAGTGGACGTTGAAATCTGTCTTTGTATATAATATAATGGCATTGTCGATGTTGGTTGCAACACCATATGTAGCTCCAATCAGATCATACTTGTAAATTTAGCCTTTGTAGTGTTGCTGGTTTTTATTTTCTATGTGCGTTTTCTGGTTGATGGCCATGTTAATATTTTGGTTTAGCAGGAGCTTTGAGATATACTTACTTTTAGCTCTTCAGCATTTAATTTGGTGCGGATAATTTCTATGAGATTTTTTGTTGTTTGTTCCTGAGAAGCTCCATTTTTATCGAGTAAATGGCCAGGAGATCCGAAGAGATTATCTGGCTACCGAAGGACGCTCTAACTCATTTAGCGTTACTCGGGGTGCAGTCTTTGTACTGCCGATGCAAGCGAGTTCACACCCCCAATCTTTAACAATTTCTGACTTACATATTAAACCATTTTACAAAGTAAATAAAAAAATTGACACTGGAATCACCTGACGTAGAATCGCATAATAAATTAATAATATTTTTTACATTTTCATATTTTCTCCGTAATGTTTTATTTGCTAGTTAGTATTTTAATAAATGCATTGCCAAATATATTTTACCTAGGTGGTAAGTAGTCAAAGAAAATTTATGTAATCTATTAATTTTAGTCTGGTTATCCCATAAAAAATCATTATGTCATTAGTATATATTTGTATACATGATATATAACAAGTCTTTAGTTAATAAAACCTATTCAAAGTTAGTTACACTAAAAACTTACACATACAAAAGTTTTAAATACAAATATCAATTTAACAGCAGTCTTAGTACCTAACGGTTTACTTCAATGAATTTATTATAATATCTAATAGTACAAGAGCTAAGTTATTGTGAATAAATATTGTAATGGATAGTAAATACTAAAATAGTTTTAGACCAACTTCTACAAACAAGTAATAGTTAATGTACCACTGAAAAAACACCTCTATGTTTTATGTAGAGGTATATACAATAATAAATTACACAAAAGAAAAGAATATGAATCTAGGCAGATCAACATATTCATTAAGGAACTTTAAGTGATCTTCAGATTAGTACACAAGTGCCAAGATGTTTCGGTGAAACAAAACAGTGTTAAACTAGTTTGGGTGTCAGAACCTAAAGGAATACAAGACAGCAAGAAAGCTGTAACTTGTAATAAACAATATTCTACTGCTCAGAACCAGTTTTAAGGGTAACAAAAAGTTTACTCTGCAACTGGACGAAAGTCTGGATTCGTAGACCACACAACTATAACTGGAAACGGTCAAAACAGGATTACCTACAGGATTATTTTTTTAAATACTTCTGGCAAACAGATGATTGTTGACTATTTCACGTAGTACTAATGGCTCGATAGCCAATATTCAGTTATCCTAAAAAAATATTTGCTTCGTGCGCACACAACTTTTGATAAATGTGGCACATACTGAAAAACTTATATATGCAATCGATTGTTGGTAAGTTTCGGGTTTATATGTATATGTTACAGTTAAAGAGTAAATTTAGTTATTGTATGCACTAACTAGTAAATGTATACATTAACTAATTTAATAAGTAAAAGGATCCACATCCATTGTAATTTAAACTTTCACGAGTAAATGTATACAATCTCAAATTAAACATAGTAGAAGTGTTCACTAAAAGATAATGTATAAAAGAAATTATTTCTAATGTTTCTGATCATCCAGCTGAAACTGGATTGACCGTTCGAGGCAAAGTACCAGACGTAGATAAAGGTAGAGGAGAGGAATGTGGTCTGCAGCCAAGATCCCAATTTAGTATTTGTCCTGAGAAAGAAGAAGTAACAAATGAGCTACATCTCAGGACAGTGGCCAATCAACAATCTGTGGGAACTGGAAAAGGATTTTAAAAATGTAACTGTAAAACCAAATGCACTTTAAAGAAATGCAACTGTGTTAAAAATAAACTGTTAATGTAATTCAAAATATCACCACAGTTTGAATTGTTGCAATAAATAGGTGATAATTTAGCTTTGTAGGTGGATACTTGTTTGTTAATTTTTTTGTCATATTTTCTTAATTAGACTGTTTTTAGCTAAAATAAAATAGACTATTTTATTTCTTACTTTAATAAAATGTTTTGTTCATTAAGAATGTTTTTGTGGTATTATATTCTTAATTAGACTGTTTGTAATTACCTAAATTATGAGAATGAGAGAGCTAATTTCATGTTATATGTAGGACTTAACTTCGTTTTTTTTTCTTTATAAATCTTACTAAAATTTACATCTTTTTAATCGGTGTCTATAGGTGGGTACCTCCACCCTTCTTTCTGGTGAGTACTTTTTCGCCTTTGTTTTAATTTAATTAGTTAGAAATAATACAAATTGCGGTGAATATATTATTTTAAGTATTTTACTAACATTTAATTTTCGAATACAATTGCTATTGTAAAAAGGTCAATTTTTTGTGATGTTAAAATAAATAAACATGGATTGTAATTAATTTTTTCTTTAAAGTTGGAGAACTAGATAGCGATTGTATTCGATAGAAATTACTTAAAGGTCGGAGTTTTGATTTCAATTTTATTACTAGGATTAAATGCCAAATTTGTGAAGGGCCCGATTAAGGATCCAGATAATTTTTATTGTCGCTGTTTGCCGACGGCCATTTTAAAGCCGACCACCCATTCCCGGAATTATTCTTAAGGAAGTTCTCTTGAAGGAAGACCACTTTCACCCGCTTGGGCAGTGCTGATCCACCACTATCGAAACTCCGACAGGAAGACATCGAATAAAAGATAAGAGATTAAATTAATTAATTGATTAAAATTTTACCTAATACTTCTCTCTTGTTTTTTGGTTATTGAAAAGAAAAGACGTATTAAATTTTGTTCTGTTTTAAAAATTGAGTTTTAATTAAAAAAGCTAGAAATAATCGAGTACAATTGATATAAAAGTATAGCGAATATAAAGAAGAAGTAATTGAGCATATATGGTAAGCAGAAAATCTGATTTAGATAGAAAATAAAGTCCAGAAATATCAGAGTGGAGCTGTAGATTGTATGAGACACTTTATAAATAAATTTAGAAGAGAATTGTAGCAGATAATACGTTAAAGTAATATAATTCACTTACCTTTAGAGCAGTATATAGAGTTAGCGGATTATCTAGAGATTTTTGATGAATTTTTTAATGGTTATGGAGATAATCATATTTAAATCCAGGCTTGAATTCATCTAAATGTTTAAAAAGTTCTACGAGAAACTGGTATAAGTTCTTTCTTTATTAACAATAAAAAACAACTTTTGTGTTTTATTATAAATATTGTACGAACATTTTCACTATTTCACTAATCACTATTTCCTTAGTATATAAGTTTATTTCTGTTGTTTCAAGTTGTAATAATTATCAGATTTTTCATTTTCATTTTGTTTAATAAGCCAAGTGTTTAAACATTCGTTTAATTATCAATCGCTTGTTAAAAAAAGTAAGGTTATAAATTTTTTCTCTTTCTAAATTCTCAACAAAATCATGTCATTTGGTATATAAGAGTAATAAATTTTTATATTTATCCAATAGTATATAATTTATTTAAACTTGCATTGAATTCTGCCCATGAGAAAAGAGTCAGTGTCGGATAAATAAATAAATTAATATAATCTAAATTCATAAAAACTAATTTGCCTATATAAAAATTTTAAATAAAATTCAACGTTCAAAATTTATAAACTACAAGGCAAATTTTATTTATAGCATAATAACTTATATATTATAATTCTTAGCAAGTTATATGTGTTATAACCGAGAATTTCATTGAAAAAGGGTGTTCCGGAAGGAGGATCCATTTTAATATATATATATATATATATATATATATATATATATATATATATATCTATATATATATATATATATATATATATATATATATATATATATATATATATATAAAGCAGTAATTGTTTGGTAACGGCTGATTAATTATAGAATGGATCAAAAAAAAAATTTTTTGGGTTTACAGGGATGCAGCCAAAATTAGGTACTTTAGAAAGATTCTATTTTTACAAATACCAAGCTTTCGAATTTATTTCAAATTCTTTTTCAAGGCTATAAATAAAGAAATTGGTTATAAATTGCTTAAACTTAAAAATGTAAAGATGTACTTACAAGTAAAGTAACCAATCTCTTTATTTATAGCCTTGAAAAAGAATTTGAAATAAATTCGAAAGCTTGGTATTTGTAAAAATAGAATCTTTCTAAAGTACCTAATTTTGGCTGCATCCCTGTAAACCCAAAAAATTTTTTTTTTGATCCATTCTATATATATATATATATATATATATATATATATATATATATATATATATATATATATATATATATATATATATATATATATATATATATATATATATTGTTATGGTATTCAATAGTTGGTCTTTATATGTAATATAAGTGTAATTAAGACTAACTAGATATTAGAATTGAATAATCAATTTATGCAAATTATCAAGGAATCATAAATAAAAAAAAATTTGGGTTGCGAGGTTTCTAGGGGGATAAAAATAAAAAAAAAAAATTATTGATAGAATGTCATAGAATTTTGGAGAGTAAAGTCAGAGAAAAAGTTTAGGAAATTATATAGAATTTTAAAAATTTAAAAACCATTATAAAGTAAATATAATAATAATAGAAATTGAAAATGAAGATAAATATTGAATGTTAATGAATATAAATATAAAAATTATAAAAGAAGATTAATGTATGAATAGAATGTTATAATAACTATATGGTAGAGTTAAATATGGAATAAAATGGATATATATAGAGAAGATTAATTGGATATTTGCATAGATTGGATTTTCAAAATAAAATAAGCATAGTTTATAAAGATAAGTATTTCTGGTATGGTTTGTTATCAGCTGGTAATAGAGGTATATTAGAAATAGTTATTCGGGGATTTTAGGAAAAGAGGGCAAAATTTCATTTAAAATTAATTAGTGTTAAGTTTATGACAGGATAAATGATGAATGTTATATTTTTTTTAAAGTGTTGTAAAGAATTAATATATTTATATATTAAATGATGTTAAAATTGAGATGGACTTTTTAGTTTAATATTATCGAAGAACCCAACCTTGAAGAGTCACAAGAATACAATTATATGAGTATAGAGATCATAACAATTATGGCGAGCCAACGTGTGGCGTGAATAAAACAAGAATCCAGTTTAAAATAGAACAGTATATTGAAATTGAGAGGGTGATATAGACAATTGAAGTGATTAGAAAATTAGAACAGTGAAGAATTGAAATAAAACATAAATACATTATAATAGAAATAAGAGGATTAGGTGAGAGTTTTAAGTATATTTATATTTATATATAAAGACCATAAAATTTTGAAAATTTTAAAACTAAATACAAATCGAATAAATATAATAAAGTAATATAATAAGTTAACATTATAAATTAAATAAATATATAAAATAATTAAAAGATTTGAATAAAATGAATACAAGACAAAATAGAAGAAATAGAAGGAGAGAAGATGGAATACAGGAATCTAATGAAAATATGCATGAAACAGAAAGTAATGATGGATCGTCGGAAGGAGAAGAAAAAACAATGTTTCAAGTGGTACAAGCTGATGTGATAGGAGATGCGACTAGTTCAAAACCACATCAAGAAACAGAGATGGAGAAAATGTTTAAATTTTTGGAAAATAAATTTGATGAAAATAATAGAAAAATGGATTCTATGAAAAAAGAAATAAGAGAAGATATAAAAAAAGAAATAAAAGATATGAATAAGAATATGGAAACATTTAAAGATGAAATGAAAAATATTATTAAAGAAGAAAATATCAAAATACAAAAAGAAGTCGATCAATTGAAAGATGGAATTAAGGCGATGGAGGAAATGGGTAATATACACCAGGAGAAGATTAATAATATAGAAAAAATTGTGAAGGAGCAGAAAAATGAAAATAAGAAAGAAAATGAAAGAATACTACAAACTATGGAAAGGAATGTAATGGAAGTAGCAAAGAAATTTGAAGATGAAACAAAAAAATTACAAGAAATGCAAAATGAAAGAACTGAGGATGGTTCCTATATGATAATACATGGAGGAGAAGGAGCAGTAAAATTTACAGGGAATATCAGTATATTACATCCATGCACGTATATGAATATGATTAAAACTAAGACTAGGAACAAAAGAGATTGGAAAGAAATTATAAGAAGTTCTTTGAAAGATAATGCTGCATTATGGTATGCAACACAGGAAAATGAAATATTAACCTTTAATGATTTTGAAAGGGAATTTCTTAAATATTTCTGGGGTGAATCAAAACAAGGGGTGAGTAGGGAAAAATTATATTTCGGAAAATTCAATTATAGATTAGGGAATAATTTAACTAATTATGCGTTACAATTATATAATGTTGCACAATATTTGGAACCTCCTATGAGAGAAGAGGAAATAATTTTATATATTTCTAGACATTATGATATAACAGTTTCTGAAACAATAGTTATACAAAATATTAAAAAAAAAGAACAATTGATTGAGTATTTAAATCGAGTTGAAAGAAATTTAAAGATTAATGAAAATAGATCACAAAATTATGAAAATGATAGATTTAGAAATTATCAAAACAGAAATGGATATAATAGAGTAAGAGAAGAAATGCGTAATAGAAACAATGGAAATTATAATTATGGATATAATGGGAGAGAAAATGGAAATCGTATAAACGGAAATACATATAGAAATGGAAATAATATGGATAATAATAATAATATAAGAAATGGAAATAACAGAAATGAAAATGGTTTTCAAAATGTAAATAATGGAAGATATGAAAGATCAAGATATAGAAATATAAATGAAATTCATAATAATAATAATAATAATCGAGAAGATAGAAATGGAAACAATAATGTACCTAGAAGAATAAATCAAATTAATATGCAAAGTAGAGAAATAGAAGAAAATGTAGAAAATGTTAGGGTAGAACCAGAACAAGAAAATTTTTAAATAAGCACCTACAAAATTTTAATGTTAAATGTTGTTATATACATCCTAGTGAATTTATAAAATTAGAAGAAAATAATAATAAATTAGAAGATAAAATTGGATTAGTAGTTGTTGAAGGAAATTTAGAAAATAAGAAAATTAGAATTTTAATAGATACCGGATCAGAAGCAACATTGATAAATGAAAAAATTATTGAGGATAATAAATTAGAAGAAATGATTAAAATTCCAAGAATTAAGTTAATAGGTGCTAATGGAAAAAAATTAGGGGAAATTAATAAGACTATAAATATTAGTATTAAAATTGGAAATAGTATATATAAAATACAAGGTTTGATTATAGGAAATATGGAGTATGATATAATATTAGGTACTGATGAATTAGAAAGAATGAATGTTATTATTAATTATGAAGAAGGTTGGATAAAATTGAAAGAAGAACAAATCAAATTAAATAAAATAAACAATAATGAGGAGATAATACATATAAATGAACTAAGAATTAATGGGGAAATGATGAAAGAAGGAGAAGATATAAAAAGTGATGATAAATATAAAGATGAAATTAATTTGTTATTTAAAAAATATCAAAATTTAATTACATTAGAGAATAATACTGCAGAAAGATATATTAAAGAAGTGATAAAATTTTTACGAATAAGTTTAAATGGAAAGAAACATAAAGAATGGGAAAATTATATTAATAAAGTAGAAATGTATATCAATGATATTCCAAATGTAATAACAGAAGAAACACCAACATATTTAATGTTAGGTCAAAAACCAAAACGAAATTGGGAAGAAGAAGAAGAAAGAAAAAAATATGATGAAATTATAGAAAAAGTAAGAAAAAGGTTAATGGATGTGTGGGAAAAATATTATAAAAAAATTAAGAAAAAAGTGAAATATCCTGTAAGGTTTAAGAAAGGAGATTTGGTAATAATAAAAGCATATATAAGTGGAAATTTAAAGAAAAATGAATCAGGGAAATTAAAAGCTATATTTGAAGGACCATATAGAATAGTAAATGAGGAAGGTGTTAATAGTTATATTGTTGAAGATCCGATAACAAGAAATGTTAGAGGAGTATTTAATATTGAAAGCCTATATAGGTATTTTGAAGAAACTTAGAGTATTCAGAATTTGTGTTAATATGTTAATTGTTATATACTTTAAATTTTAAATTATTAAAATTTTTTTTCTAAAATTTATAAAATTTTAAATTTGGGAAATTGTTATGGTATTCAATAGTTGGTCTTTATATGTAATATAAGTGTAATTAAGACTAACTAGATATTAGAATTGAATAATCAATTTATGCAAATTATCAAGGAATCATAAATAAAAAAAAATTTGGGTTGCGAGGTTTCTAGGGGGATAAAAATAAAAAAAAAAAATTATTGATAGAATGTCATAGAATTTTGGAGAGTAAAGTCAGAGAAAAAGTTTAGGAAATTATATAGAATTTTAAAAATTTAAAAACCATTATAAAGTAAATATAATAATAATAGAAATTGAAAATGAAGATAAATATTGAATGTTAATGAATATAAATATAAAAATTATAAAAGAAGATTAATGTATGAATAGAATGTTATAATAACTATATGGTAGAGTTAAATATGGAATAAAATGGATATATATAGAGAAGATTAATTGGATATTTGCATAGATTGGATTTTCAAAATAAAATAAGCATAGTTTATAAAGATAAGTATTTCTGGTATGGTTTGTTATCAGCTGGTAATAGAGGTATATTAGAAATAGTTATTCGGGGATTTTAGGAAAAGAGGGCAAAATTTCATTTAAAATTAATTAGTGTTAAGTTTATGACAGGATAAATGATGAATGTTATATTTTTTTTAAAGTGTTGTAAAGAATTAATATATTTATATATTAAATGATGTTAAAATTGAGATGGACTTTTTAGTTTAATATTATCGAAGAACCCAACCTTGAAGAGTCACAAGAATACAATTATATGAGTATAGAGATCATAACAATATATATATATATATATATATATATATATATTGAAATGGATCCTCCTTCCGGAACACCCTTTTTCAATAAAATTCTCGGTCGTGGATTCAAGATTTCCAAATTAGTTGTCTATAAATATATTACAAAAATTATAAATAAAAAAATAATTTATCTTCTTTTGAATCTTTCTTCTTCCAATATTCAAATCTTACCCCATATCTTCCTCTTCTTACTATTTTCCAACTCCTTCTTGCTGCTGCCTTTCTATCTATCTTATACCTTTCTGCTGCTCAGCTCTTTCTCTATACCTTCCTCTTCCTACAATTTTCCAACTTTGACCTCTTTGTATCCTCTCAGCCAATTCCAATTACTTTTTATTTATTTATTTATTTATTTATTTATTTATTTATTTATTTATTTATAAATTCTACTGGATATATTTTTCTTCAACTCTTTTTATTTGTATTTAAATCTCAATATTTCTTACTAATTTTATCAAATTCTATGTATTTTTTAACAACTTTATTTTCTTAATGACTTTTTCCCATTTACAATTCTTGACAATCTAATCAATACCAAATCCCCTCACAACGTAGCAACGCAAAAACAAACTAATTTGTATCAAAAACATCTACATAAAAATTATACTAAATCTAGACAACCAATTTAAAAATCATGTATCACGTTCCAACACTTCATTGAAAGAACGTGCACCCATGAAGAAAAATCCATATTAATTTATATATATATATATATATATATATATATATATATATATATATATATATATTGAAATGGATCCTCCTTCCGGAACACCCTTTTTCAATAAAATTATCGGTCGTGGATTCAAGAATTTTTAAATTGATTGTCCTAAAAATAAAGTACAAAATTATAAATATAAGAAAAAATTCTTTCGCGTCTTTCTAAATCTTTCTTCTTCCGTTTTTTCCACTCTTTCTCTATATCTTCCTCTTCCAACTACTTTCCAACTCCTTCTTACTGCTGCCTTTCCATCTATTTAATACCTTTCTGCTGCTCAACTCTTTCTCTATACCTTATTCTTTTACAATTTTCCAACTCTGACCTCTCTGTATCCTCTTATCTAATTCCAATTACCTTTTTATCTCTTTATTTTTTTATTTATAAACTCTTCTTATTATAATTTTCTTCTATTCTTTTTATTTTAATTGAAATATTAATTTTTGTTCTATTTTTAATCAAATTACATATATTTTAACGACTTTATTTTTATTAATGACTTTTTCTCAATTACAATTCATGACAATCTAATCAATACTAATCTCTTAACAACATAACATCCTATAATCTAAACAAAAACAAATCCAATATAAAAAAAAATACTTAATCAAGACAACCGATTTAAAAATCATGACCACGTTCCAACACTTTATTGAAAGAACATGCACCACGAAGAAAAATCCATATCAATATATATATATATATATATATATATATATATATATATATATATATATATATATATATGCTCAAATACACTTAAAACATGCATTGTCATCCAATTCTTAGCTATCCTAAATATTTCAGATCTCTAGGTGGTCGGGAAATAGGCTTAAATTTGATTACAACATTCCACCCCGAGTGACAAAAAGACAAAGATCACGACAAAAATAAAAAACTTTCTAAAATATAAAAAGTAAATTTAATTACTGTTACATTAAAAAACACAGGTTTTTTAAAGATAGAGACGGCACTGGTATAAAATGTATCAAAATGTTAAAGTTTTAAAGAAATAAATAGGTATTTCTTTCTTTTCTTAGACGTATTACAAAAGTGGCATTTTCATTAATTGTATTTTCTTGATGATCACAAAAAGGTAGTAATAAAGATAAAATCTTACTGTTGGATTAAAAAGTGCTTTTTAGATAATCCGGTAAAATGTATCACAACCCCAGCTCTCGGAAGTTATGAAAAATTTCAAGAAACGGGGTCGTACTATACAAAGAAAATAATTTATTCCAAAGAAATTAATGTAAAATGTAATTGAAAATGCTGCAATACTATAAAAAATGGTATTTATACTTTAATTGGTCTAAAATCTGTAACTATTTTATTGAAAAGGATAATATTTTGTAAATATAGCACAGTTATGGTCTAAATATTTTGCATAAAAATAAACAACTGTATTTTTATATTTGTTATTTCAAAATGAATCAAACGCTAACTCTATGGTCCACAGACTAATTTGTTTGATCAATTAATGAAACAATTGATCAGTATAAAAAATGGTAAGCTTTAAACATTAAGGTCGTTACACCTATAGAGTCATGATTACTAGGTGCTAATGGTGTTTAATGACTTTAATCATGATTTGTTAAAAGTGGTCTGTTTAAATACGATTTTAAACAATTGTGGTTTATTGAATAAAAAAGTTTCTTTTACTGAAGCAGTATAACGGTTTCTACTAATTAATATAATTGTATTGTTATAACTAGTGAATTCATACAAATTTTTAAATTATATTTTTTGTTAAAACTAAGTAATAAATAAATAGGAATTTCCAGGTTAAAACTTTTACCAGTAAACCTGAACCAATTTTTTCTTCAATTTCTAAGGTGTTAATAAACTTGATAGAAAAATGGCTAGATTGATTTATTTAATGATAAATGCACCATTACGCAGTTTCAGATTAAAATACTTTTTCATATCACATGCATTGGAACAGCTTCTTTTGATCCCTGTTTTGTCAGTCGAAACAAGACAATTTCCGACCAATGCAACTGTCAGTCAGAAACTGACAGTTTTTTCTGCCCTAGGGGAGAAACAAAGTTATTCCTGCCCGGCACATTCGTTTATTTATTATTTATGTCTGTATTTCAAGTCTATCAGAATCGCATTTGTAACAAACAAAAGTGAATCATAATCGTCTGACAGCTGTCGTCAAATGGTTGTCAAGATATTACTACGCTTTTTGTCCATAGAGATATAAGATATAGAGCACGTGAGCCATAGGAACGCACACAAGTGAAAGCCAGCACGGAATAGAAAGAGAGAGAGCAACTAGTGCGTCTGGTTTTTTACCTTACTAGTTTTATAGACTCGCCTGTTGCGCATGTGATTAGACAAAGATAAACCGACGCACTAGTTGTCCTCTCTCTTTCTATTTCGTGCTGGTCGTATCGGCTGGCTCCCGTTAGTTGTCCTCTCTCTTTCTATTTCGTGCTGGTCGTATCGGCTGGCTCCCGTGCTCTATATCTTATATCTCTATGTTTTTGTGTGAAATAGTCTTACTTCAACTGGCTACAGAGATCAAAACTCGCTGTTTTAATGCATGTGATATAAAAAATTTAGTGTGAGGCACGGGATGAAACAAAGACGATTTCTGACCGGGCAAACACCGGCGCTTGCCACACAATATACTAATTTTATATATATACTAGCAAATGTGCGTTGGTTAGTTTTTTAAAACACAGATTTTCTGAGTTGTTTAAAATATTTAATCAATTCACATTATGTAAATTCTTTTCTTTTATCCTATACTAGCGGTCGCCCGCGACTTCATTTGCGTGGACTTTAGTTTTTTAGCAACGAGTTTCATACAAATTTGCAACTCCTATTTTAAATCTTTAGGGGTGGAAGTTAAAAAAGTAATTTTTCTACAAGCATGCGTAAAACAACACTTTCCCGCACGCATTTTAATTCAGAAAATATCTCTTTCCCGCACGGAGTGCGGGAAATACTTTTTCCCGCACGGCGTGCGGGAAAGAATTTTTCCCGCACGCATTTTTTTTTTATTAATTAGAGATGTTTTCTGATAACCTTTTTGACAAATTATTGTATTATTATCTTTATCTTGTTGGACTACATACAAATAGTAAAAAAAATTAAGATTATTTTACATGAAAATAGGGACTTTTAAAATGTTTGTTTTTAAAATTTTTTAAAAAAATCATAATTTATTAAATCACCCCTGTAAACCTTACTCAAAGCAACAACAAACTCACCTGTTTAAGTAGGGTTGCTATAGCTACAGTCGTGTATTTATTGACACTATAAAAGATTTAATTGTCACAATCGCATCTTTTCAAGTATCTAAATAATTTTCGAGGTGATTTTGCTTGTAGAAAAAATATTGATCCTAACTCTTGCGGAAATTAACTTTCCCGCACTTAACTGCTTGCCCGAACTCCGCTTCGCGTCGTTCGGGCATCGGCAGTTCGCGTGCGGGAAAGTATAACTTTCCGCACTTGTTAGGATAATAACTATTCTTAGTACACCACTACGTAATAAAACAAATTTATTCTCCAATTTTCAAGACTCTACGCGTCTATCGACAGTGTCATGTCGTAAAGGGTAATTTTGTTCAAAAATATGTGTCTGTGTTATATAGCTTATTTATTTGGAAAAGGATTTAGAAGGAAGTTAAGAAGTTTTATTACTAATAAGGTATAGTTTTTGCGGCTTTACTTTTGTTTAGCGTATGTAAAAAATTGGGGCCTACAAAACTTCTTTGTACACAATATACTTAACTAATCTGTCATTAGGTGCTAAAACTATCAAGCTACTATGTGAATTTATTCGTGAGCAAACAATATAAAACTGTCCATGAGAGAAGCAATGTTCTCTCAAGTCAATACCCGCAAATTTGACAGTTTGGTCCTGAGACTTGTTTATTGTCATGGCAAAGCAGACTTTTAGAGAAAATTGTAATCGTTTATATCCGAACGGGATATTATTGGGTATTTAACCTATACTTAAACCAAACGAAAACAAAACAAATGCCAAATACAAAGCAGAGTCTATAACCAAAACTACTAAACCGAAACAAAGCAGATGCAATCCAAAATATGCCAAGAAAAGAACAGCCAAATACGTCAAATTTAATCCGATAGAAATATTTAGGTACAGTGTGTACTTTAAGATACGGTGGCCACTTATAATCGAATATATGTAACTCAGTGAAAACACAACGATGGCGCATTTTAAAATACTGATAACGCCATCTACTGTCAACATTAAGAACAAAAAATTATTTTGTTCGTCTTTATTTTTTCGTTTCATTAGGTACTAATAGGTTTAAACTAATACATTTACATCCTCCATCAACCCTTATTTTATCCCCATGGGGTTCAATTTATCAAAATCGTATTTAAGCGGACGTCTTCATCATAGTAGCACCAATCTTTAATTTTAGTTCAATCAGTCGAAAATCTAAAAAGTTTTTTACAAATTTTTATCCCCTATTTTATCTCCTTAGGGGTGGAATTTATCAAAATCCTTTTTTAGGGATACCTACGTCATAGTAGCTATATGCATGCAAAATCTCAGCCCAATCGGTTTAAAATTGACAAAATTTCTTACAAACTTTCATCCCCTATTTTATCCCCTTAGGGATGGAATTTATCAAAATCCTTTCTTAGGCGATGTCTACGTCATAGTAGCTATATGCATGCAAAATCTTAGCCCGATCGGTTTGAAATTGACAAAAATTTATACCAACTTTCATCCCCTATTTTATCCCCCTGGGGGTGGTATTTATCAAAATTCTTTCTCAGGGGATGCCTACGTCATAGTAGCTATATGCATGCAAAATCTCAGCCCGATCGGTTTGAAATTGACAAAGTTTCATACCAACTTTCATCCCCTATTTTATCTCCTTGAGGGTGGAATTTATCAAAATTCTTTCTTAGGAGATGCGTACGTCAAAGTAGCTATAGGTTTGCATGCAAAATCTTACCCAGGTCGGTTTAAAATTGACAAACTTTCATCGCCTATTTTATTTTTTTGGGGTGAAATTTATCAAAATACTTTCTTAGGGGATGCCTACGTCATAGTTATATGCATGCAAAATATCAGCCTGATCGGTTTAAAATTGACCAAGTTTCATACAAACTTTCATCCCCTATTTTATCCCCTTAGGGGTGGAATTTATCAAAATCCTTTGTTAGGTGATGCCTGCGTAATAGTAGCTATATGCATGCAAAGATTCAGCCCGATCGGTTTAAAATTGACAAAGTTTCATACAAACATTCATCCCCTATTTTATCCCCTTGGGGGTGGAATTAGTCAAAGTCCTTTGTTATAACATCTACCTGCATGCCAAATTTCAGCCCCATTCGTCAAGCGGTTTGGGCTGTGCGCTGATAGATCACTATATCAGTCAGTTAGTCAGTCAGTCACCTTTGAGTTTTATATATATAGATTAAAATTTTGCTGTTTTCTAAAGTAAAGTAAAGCTTTACCAATCAGATTCATTCTAAGAGTTTTGGTAGTTTCATATCCTCTTCCTATATTTTATACGTGTTGCTTGTTAATATACCATCTAAATCCTTCACAGACAGCTCTTTGAGTTTTCTTCCATCTGAGAATTTTAAAATACTGAACAGACGTATAGTCACCAGTCATACTGCAGCCTAGTTAGACTTATTGTACTTCTTATATTCGTTTATGTCACTTACTCCTAGTTTTGGGTATTTTCTACTAGTTTGTACAGGTCCAAGGGATGGGTGCCATATATTTGTGAATGCATCTTAAACTTTCCAGAAATAGACTGTCTGCTGCGATTTAGTGCTTCGCCCATAAGAAATCGTGTTATGACTCGTAGCTGATTCCTTGATTTTCGCAGTGCTTTAGCACTTCTGGCACACGTCTGTTTAATACACTTTCTGCTGTGTACTTTTCCCGAAATGTGTTCCAATTGTTGATTCAGTTGTATACGAATCCAGGCTTTTATTCAGTTTCAAATCGTACTTGGCTTCAAATGTGCTCATGTGCTAATAGGTGTTTTTTAAAGCGCAGGTCTACTAGTGCTTTTTTTAGGAACTTTAGAACGTTATATATATCATATTTATTATTTTCTTTTATCTCGTATACTACCTGGTATTTTACCAATAGGCTTGGTCATTTTAAAAAATCTATTTTATATACTAAGGGTATTGTATCCTGTTATCCCTCACAGCAGAATTTTGCTTGTTCTATTAATTTTAAAAAGCTAAGAACGTAGGTATTGTTCTCAAGAGTTATTTAAAGCGTAGGTCTTCGTGTTTAATTTCTTTAAAAACTAAGGAATTTTTTATAGTTGTCACTTGTTATTTCTCACACTATAACTCTTTTATTCTTTAAGGACTTTTGACAGAAAATTTTGTCGATTCTCTTTTTTTACCTTTATGTTGTTATGTGTTTTGTGTTTTCTCGTACAACTTTGGTATGTTGGTTAATCTTTTAGAATGTTTTATCAGTTAGATCACTGGTTTAAATTTTCTTTAGTGACAGTTTTCTAGCAGTATTTTTTATTCTTCCTTCACGCTAATCACAATAAACTTCAAGCAAGGTGTTCTAACTGGTTTGTTCCGTTTAATATTAAAATGTGTAATGTGTGTTGTGCGTTATCTTCGAAAAAACAATTGGCAACTATCGTATTCCATTAATGGACAATCATTAAACATATTCTTCTGACATACCGATCTTGGGCTGATGTATGAACTCATGTATCTAAACGGGCAAACTCTAAACTGTTTCTAATACAAAAAACTTTCACTAGAGCATTATTCGAAACCTATTGTAGACTTTATAAGTGTGTTGTTGTATCCATCCTTGAATATGATGTTCCTTCGTAACATACAGATTTATTTCGTGATCGATAAATGTAAATAAAGACTTTCTATAGTAAACCTTACAAAGTTTCAAGAAAGACGCTTCCCAGGTAATTTAATCCTTTCCTTTGGGATTATTAAATGCAATTTGGGTTTCCACTTAATTCTGTCGATCTTTCTATTACGAGTTGTTAAGTCAAACGATCTAATTCTTTTGTGTTAAACTCCTTCGAAATACAATTAGTCGATGTTAATAACGTTTTCTTTGATTATTTTATATAGTGTGAGTATCGAAAACAGGGTGATATTTTATCGCTACTATCCAAAATCAAGTAATTTTAATATACCCAAATATCAGTTTTTTTACAGATGCTCTTAGATTAATTTTCTCTTAATATAGCGAAAAATTCCAATTTGACTAAAAACTTGATTGTATTTAGTAAATGTTAGATCAATAAATGATAAATATTCACACATTCATACATGTTTATAAGTGTATATTTTGGTGTTCTATTTGCCTGTAAAACACCTAAAGCTTTATGTTAATAAATTTTCAGTAAACACCGACACTCGCTAGTAAAGAATTTTCGAATATATCAAGTTTTTTCCACACCTAAGTAAACTTGACAACTTGTCGAATGTTCACTTGATACCAGTATGCGAACAAGAATGAACAGAAAAATCAAATTTAATACCTAATGTGTTACATGCGTAGACATTTCTTGTTTCCATTAGTTTGATATACGACATTACTACTAGAAGCCGTGGAATCAACATGCATTTATATATAAAAAACAACGGTAGATGAATCTATAAAGGGCGTTGATCTTAGAAATTATTGATTTGGGAAAAAATAGATAAATAATAATTCAAAACACTTGTTTAAACCTTATTTTATATTTCTTTTATAATCAACTTTATTTTAAATTTTAAAGGTTTTGGAAGTAAAATCAACACATGTCTTAACAGAAATTCATCCTTTGCAATTATTCTTCTCTGCATTTTCAATACTTTCCAATCGATTATTTAGACGATAAATATATTTTTTAAACGTTTATGTTATTTTATAAATTTTTAGCATATTATTTAAAACATAATATTTGTTTATTTTTGTTATTAGTTTGTACAGAAGTGACATTAATTCTGGACACTTTTATTAAAACTTTAAATTATTTGGAATCTTGATGTACACTTCGTATTATATGTTTTCCTTTTGGTAGTGTATAACAATTATTATGTTTTTATGTTATTCTAAAACGAGTATGCTTGGTTATTTAATATAAATATTTCGTTATTTTAATATTAAAAATAATAAATTTACCCAGAAGATACAACTTTCATATTCTTATATATATTATAACATATATAACTTTTTTTAAATAAATTTAAACTTTTAATAAAATATTTTAATTAAGGTAAATGACTTTTTTATGTGATTCCAAATATATATTTTATATTGCCCGTGCTACTCTTACCTTCAGAGCAGAGTTCAAAATTTAGCAAAATTAATTATTGAAATTTAACTCTTAATTTTATTATAAATAGAATTTTAATTTAATACTTTATTTGGAACGCCAATGGTAAGAAAAGATGCGTGGATAATCGATTTTAAACTGAATACATAACCTTAAAAATTCTAGTTAATATCTAAAAACTGTGAATGTGAAAAGTAATAGTTTTAATAAAATTCTAAAATGAAAATAAACAATTCCAAATATTTTATTAAAGCCCTCGAGCTAAAGCTCTCGGGCTTTAATCAGATTGTTAAAGTCAAATTATGTCTCAACAAACTGATACTAAAATATTCTCAAAATCTAGATACCACAAAAATAGCCGACTATAATCAAGGTCTTATTACCCTTGATTATTTCCTTCGATTCAAATTAACCAATAGAATGTCATAGTTTTTTAAAATTAGACCAATTGGAATCAAATACCAGCGACTATTGCACTAGAACAATATCAGCGACTATTTCTCTAGAGAAATAGTTACGTCAAATATAAATGTCAAATATTTGTCAGTTTAACAACGGCATTATTAATTCTCAGGTAATAATCTTCCTAAATATAACACGACCTTGATTAATAGTCTGCTATTTTTGTTGTTGCTAAATTTCTACAAAATTTTACAATTTGTTTCGACATAATTTGACATTAATAATCAAAGATTAAAGCCCTCGAGCTAAAGCTCTCGTGCTTTAATCAGATTATTAATGTCAAATTATTTCTCAACAAATTGATACTAAAATATTCTTGAAATCTAGATACCACAAAAATAGCCGACTATAATCAAGGTCTTGTTATATTACCCTTGATTATTTCCTTCGATTCAAATAAACCAATAGAATATCATAATTTTTTGAAATCGGACCAATCAGAATCAAATATCAGCGACTATTGCACTAGAAAAATATCAGCGACTATTTCTCTAGAGAAATAGTCATGTCAAATATAAATGTTAAATATTTGTCAGTTTAAAAACGGCTCAGAAAATAATCTTCCTTAATATAACACGACCTTGATTCTTAGTCTGCTATTTTTGTTGTTGCTAAATTTCTCGAAAATTTTACAGTTTATTATTATAGATTATTAACGTCAAATTATGTCTCAACAAATTGATACTAAAATATTCTCGAAATCTAGAAACCACAAAAATAGCCGACTATAATTAAGGTCTTGTTATATTACCCTTGAATATTTGCTAATGGTAACATTCTTGGTATAACAGCTGTTTAAAGTTTGGTTGAAACGATAAAAAGGTATATAAAATGTTTGTTGCTGTCGAGTTGGCCGGCTTAATACAAAAAGATTTATTTTTGCTAGAAGTTCAGAACGGGTTCGAAGTTGGAGCAGTAGTAATTGCTTATGTGTTGGTCCGTAAAAGAAACACGGGTGTCAGCCAATTGAACAAAGTGATGAAAATCGTCAGTTGAATGGATGAAAACTCTCCAGAGATAGCCCCTGAAAAACAGAGATTACAGTCCTCAGCAGCAATTTAGACATCGCAAACATTAAATTCTACCTAAAAAATTTCAAAATTTTCCTAAAAAACCCTTACATATCCGGAAGTTTTGCTAAATAGATATAACTCTAACACACATATACTTATTTGAGGCGGTAAAGAAAGCCGGAAAGATTGAGGCCCATCCAGTGGTAAACGAATTATTTTATTTAGAATAACGGAGTTCACTCTTCTCTATAGGGCTTCAGTGTGCCACCCTGCCGCTAAAATCTAAAAACATAGAATTAAACATTTAATAAAATTTGTAACTGACTGTTATTTTTAGTTAGCGAGCTATTTAAACAGTGGCAGTTTAGATTATAAAACCAAATGAGTTTTTGTTAGAGATAAAGCAAACATTTTTAAAAATTCTGCTACTCCAAGGTATTCAAAAGAAAGCCAGGAGAGGATTTCTTCTCTTCTGGTAAAAAAGGTAAAAAAATGGAACAAAATGCGTATGAGCGAAAACATTAATAAAACATATTACGGATTTGAGTGAGGTGACGTTAATTACTTGTTTACTCAGCTTATTGGTATGTGTCACCGGACATGGTGCGCTGATTGGTGGTCACATTATAAACTAGCGCTAGGGTGCCAGCTGGTAGTTAGCCATACATAAAAATAAGGCAAATTTGTATGCTGTTAAATTTTTTTTATTTATATTTCGTCTATTAATAATAAAAAAAGTGTACATCAGTGAAAATTAACATTTAACTATGGCCTCAGATTTATTAAATAATTGTGGAGCTAGATATTCTCCAAAAAAAAACAAAAGTAGAAAATACTGTTGTGTTGATGGATGTTCAAGTAATGCAGTCCAAAATTCAGAGGTTCGTTTTTATGATTTTCCAAAACCTAATCGGTTTTTTGTTAAAAGAAAAACAATGAAAAAGGTAAACTATATTCAGTGTCATTAAAATTTACACTTACCGAGTACAATATAATAACACCGCTGTGATGTGTTTACATCTTTCACTAAGTCCAGCTGTACAGCTACACTTTGATGAAACAATTTGACAATTTTTTTGTATAACTGTTTTTATTTCATGGGGTTAATCACGAAAAGCTGATGATTGTATACAATACGACAAAATATCGTATTGATCATTGTTTTGATTTTCCAACCCATCATACATTAAATGTCCTGCATTAATTATTTTCTCTCCTTCTACAAAATTTCGAGACTTAGGAGTAACCTCAATAAAGTCAAGAACTTGATTTAATGATAAAAACATTTCAATTGTATATAAAAACTACATAACTTTAGGTAATTAAATCACATCTATCATCCTAGCAGTAGTAATATTTTTAACCACCAGAGCGCGTAGCGCCAAGTGACACTTACCAATATGATCTCTTTCGCCACTATATAGAAAAAGCCAATATCTATTTTTGTATTAACTTATCATGCAGATATGATTAGTAAAAAAACGTTTTTTTAACAAAAAAAAAATATTTTTTCAAGTTTACAAACACGGGTATGTTATTAAAACCACTCTTATTTTAATTAATCAATTTACTTTTTTCGGACCTGAAATTGCCCAACATGAATCGATGACGCCAATCCATGTGTGCTGGCTCACGGTCTATATCTCCATTTTTTATACTTTTTTGTAATCTTTTCACAGAAAATATCTTTAAAATAAAATACCCACTGAATCATATCTGTTATATAACGGCGCTACTAATTTTCTAATTTAACAATTGTAAAAATCCCAATTTTTATAATAGAATTAAAAATTGAACTTTATTTAATTTTAATCGCCACACTCAGTAAACAGCATTAGAAATCGTGAAAAATTAAAAAAATACAAGTCACTTAAATTTCTTATTAGAATTCGCTACAATTTTCGAAGATGACCCGGCAGTTTTTTATTTTCATTGTAGAAATCATCAAGTAATTCTTGTTAGTTCCATAGAAAAATTAATGATCTCTGGCAGGCGTTAATTAAGGTTGATATCAAATTACTAAGATTTAATAATACTGCTGTTGATATAATAAAAGTAAAATTACTTTCTCACAGTAAATTTTGGTAGCGTTCTGCTTCAATTTTAAATATACTATATCACAAAACCTATTTTGACTTCATTTGATAATTATTTGACAATATACCTATTTGTAAATTATTCTAAAAAAGATAAAGTTAAAAACAAAAAGCAATACCGCCGAATTTCCAAGCATATTCTAAGAAAACAAATATGTAAACCCATCCAGATTTACGTTCGCTCGTTCGCGTTGTTGCGCAAAGTTTCGCAATGTTTAAATTGGGCAAAAGCACATGACAAGTGTTTTTGTTGGTGAAAGAACTGCGCTTTGGCCCTCATACACTTGCACTCCACCTCCTTTGTAACCATTTAGGTGTCCACCCGTCGGGATATCGAATTGTCGTATACACATCTTCGACTGAAAAAACTTTCGTCCATAATATTGATTATGACAATTTACCGTAAACATTAACAATTTTTTCCCCTGATAACCACCACCTGTAGGAACTAAGGTGTTCGCCTGAGCGGGAATGTAAAAACCTGTATTGAATGTAATATACTGCAAAGAAATAAGATTTGTAGCGTCTCCAAAAAACTCTATGCAAAAAATTTTTATTTTTTATAATTTCTTCTTACTTAAGCCGGCTCTGACCATTTTACATTCTAGAAACTATAACGAACTTTAACCGTCAAACTATTGATTTTTTTAGACTGACCAATAAAATCTCGTGAATAAGGTCACGCTGCGTAAGTGGGGTAGTTTGAAGCGACGCGGGTTGCTTTTTACCGCTATCTCCAATTTAGTCTAGCTTGGGTTTCTGTGCTGGCAAGTCATTATGTACAACCCCTAGATTCAAGTACCGGCAAATTTCCTTTAGTTTTTCAAAGAATTACTTGTTATTTAGTGTTTCTAATTAAGTTAAAGTCAGTGAATGAGTGTGGAACCTCTCTGATGAAAAATCTGTCGTTTATTACCGAAGAATAACTAGATTCTACTGTACCGTATAAATTGGGTGTGGCCCCATTTAATTCTACTATCTAGGAATCAAACTGTAAGTTTTTTAATATCATTACTATTGCTTAACTACCAGAATAAGAAGGGATACCATTTATTTCTTTGGAACAAAAACTTAATTGTAATCCGCATGAATAATATCCAAGTGTGGGTAATTAACGTAAGAAGTGCTCATAAAATCCATAGTGCGACCGGTTTTTATAAAAAACCCGGTACCTTTTCTACAGACTCCAAAAGTGTAAAAATCTCGAAACAGTTCGCCGAATACATGTTTCATTTATCAGTGAAAGCGTTGCGCAGAGCCTGATTAAATATTATTGTAACACATTTATGGTAAATTTTTGGTTTCTTAATGTTTCTCTTAATTTAATTGTCTTAATTTAAACTATTATATGATACCCCCATCTTTTACTCGAGTAAAAAATCTTTTAAGCTAAAAGTGATTTATTATTTTTTATTAAATTTTGATACTTTTAAAAATTCCTTTCACATCACATTCTGCTTAAATGGGTACACAAAAATAACAATATAAAAATACTTAGCTGTTATTGAATGTGTAATATTGTTTCTATATGTGATTAAACACTAATGTGTTTTACTGTATTTTACCTTATTTCATTTGTTGATATTTTATATGTCTCTTGTTTCGTTCATATGCTCGACTTATTACTATACACAGTAATAAATATTGTTTATTGTTTATTTATATGTTTTATTTTCTGACCTGGTGTAAGTTATTCTGATCTAATCTCATCAACAACACGAATGAGACTTATTTAACTCATAAATCTTAGCTTTTGAACTCATTTATATCTCATTAATATATATGGAGCTGTTGTGATAAGTAAGAACAAAAAGTAAGTATAACTTTCTCCTTCTAGTTTTGCCAATAAAAGTGTTTAATTTAAAGTTTTAACAAGAACATCTACCGGTTTACTCAATTTTACCGCATCTTATCTTATCTTTCCTATATCTTTCTAATTTTAACTTGATCTACCACAACTTATTAATTATTCTATCCTATTCCCATAATCGAATCTTTTTTCCATCTGGGTTTCTTATATTTCCCTGTCCATATGATAAAAAAATAAGTGGCGCCCATTTACCTTTCCCTTTTCCATCATTTCTCTCATTTTCTCTTTAGTCCCTTTTAAATTCTTTTATCTTTTATTTTCTCTAGTAAATATATCCCCGTATATCTTTCCAATACAATATCATCTAGCTCGTTCGAATCCACGCTCGCTCTCCTCCTACCCCCTGAGTGCCGTTCGCATTGGTTAGCCTCTATAAACGAGCATTTAACATCATAGAAAAAAAGAGGTTACACATAAAAATGGGGCCCAACGTGGGGCCTGATGATAAAATCCCTATTTTTCCGACAATAAAATTACGCACTTTTAATATCTACAATTTCCGTTACTTTTTCTTATCACAATGGCTAATTTTGAAGTAAATTATCTAACAGCAGACGAAATTAATTACGAGTTAAAGATCAGAGGAACAGCCACCAACAGAAAAGTAGAGGATAAAGGAAAAGTCCTCAAAAGATTGTTAGCTAAAGAAACAAATGGTACAGTAACTTCAGGAAATATTTTTTTCGTCTATCTTTTTCGTATCGTTAACAAACATAAATTAAAAGACTGGCTTTAACATGGAACTAACTATGTCGGCATATCTTTTCTTTCGACCATTTTCTTTTTCATTCCTTTACCGATGGTTTCGTAATTTTTCTAGAAGAAAAAATTTTTTTTGTTTTTTCTACTCTTTATCGTATTTTATCTAAAAGAAAATAATTTTTTTATTTTTCTACTCTATATCGTATTTTATCTAAAGGAAGAATAATTTTTATTTTTCTATATTTCTTTCTCGTATTTTATCTGAAGGAAAATTTTCTTAATTTTCCACTCTCTATCGTATTTTTTCTACAGGAAAATAATTTCCATTTTTCTACTTTTCCTGTATTTTATCTATAGGAAAATCTATTTTATTTTTCTACTTTTTTTCGTATTTTATCTAAAGGAAAATATTCTTCATTTTCCTATTCTCTACCGTATTATATCTAAAGGAAAATATTCTTCATTTTCCTATTCTCTACCGTATTTTATCTAAATGAAAATAATTTTTAATTTTTTTCTACTTTCTACCGTATTTTATCTAAAGGGAAATATTTTTCATTTCTCTAATTTTTCTGCATCTTATATTAGGGGAAATAACGCTTCGTTAAATTTTTGTTTACCGTTTATCATCTAACTCTATCCATCTACTTAACCAATGTTTCTCTGTACGGTTATAAAAGTAGAGTCCGCATGACAAATATCTCTGTATTGTCCCAGCGTGGAAAATTTGTTTTTACTTGAACTATCGTATCGTAAGTGAATACTTATTTCACTTAATTATCGCTTATCTACCGCTCAAGTGAATTATCACTTGATATTATCTTACCGTAAGTGAAAATTTATTTCACTTAATTATCGTTTATCTACCGTTCAAGTGTATTATCACTTGATATTATCTTACAGTAAGTGAAAATACATTTCACTTAAATATCGTTTACCAGCTCAAGTGAATCATCACTTGATATAAGTGAATACTTATTTCACTTAATTATCGCTTATCTACCGCTCAAGTGAATTATCACTTGATATTATCTTACCGTAAGTGAAAATTTATTTCACTTAATTATCGTTTATCTACCGTTCAAGTGTAGTAACACTTGAAATTATCTTACCGTAAGTGAAAACATATTTCACTTAATTACCGTTTACCAGCTCAAGACAATCATCACTTGATATAAGTGAAAACATATTTCACTTAATTATCGTTTATCTACCGTTCAAGTGAATTATCACTTGAAATTATCTTACCGTAAGTGAAAACATATTTCACTTAACTACCGTTTACCAGCTCAAGTGTAATAACACTTGAAATTATCGTTTTGTAAGTGAGAACACATTTCGCTTAACTACCGTACCGTTCAGTAAAAACTATCACTGCTGTTTATATGTCTCGTTATCTCCCCTAGTTTCTTCATTAAGCTCGAAATTGACATACCAAAGACCTTAAGCCTTATGTCTCTGATTCCGATGATTCTTCTGAAGATGAACTCTCCGAATAGGAACGAATGTTTCTTTGTTTTCTTAGAAGTATCCGTATAAGCTTTTCTTTTTATCTCCCCTGTTTTACTACTTTTTCTCTTTTTAACATCTCACCCTGACTCAACTGTAAATATGTTTCGTTATCTCCTCCCCGTTTGGGAGGCGGGAATATAAAGAATACCCCCAAAGTGTTAAACTGCTTGTCGTAAGAGGCGACTAAATGGAACCCCTTTCCCTTTTCTTTTTCGTTCAAACTCCATACTTCTCGTTAATCTCCTCCCCGTTTGGGAGGCGGGATTATGTAGAATACCCCCAAAGCGATAAACTGCTTGTCGTAAGAGGCGACTAAGTGCAACCTTTTCCCTTTTCTCTTTTGTTCAATTTCCTTATGTCTTGTTAACTTCCTTAGCTATATGTTTCTCTATGTCCAACTTTTATTTTTCGTTTAAGTGTATTAAGACTTATACTTATCATTTTGAAGGAGAAAGTTTACTTCCCCCTTACTTATCGTTTATCTATCGTTTAAGTGTATTACCACTTGAACATGTCATCTCGAAAGGGAAAATACTTTTCTCCTACCTACCGTTTACCTACCTAATAAGTAACTTAACACTTATCTCTATCGTCCCGAAAGTAAAAATTTACTTTCCCTCATTTACCGTTTATTTACCTAATAAGTGTATTAACACTTGTTGATATCGTACCGAAGGAGAAAATATGTTTCTCGTAACTACCGCTTATCTACCTTATGAGTGTTTTAACACTTGTATTTTTTGTCTTGAAGAAAAAAATAGTTCTTCCTTTATCTACCGTTAACCTACCGTATAAGTGCGTCAGCACTTGTGAATTTATTATCGTATCGTTCAGTAATATCTATTACTGTTTTATGTTTAGAAAACATTTTTTTGTTACCTTATTTCTCGTTTATCATCCATAAACTACTTTTTATCTTTGATATGGATATGAGACGGTTATCGTACATTAGTGGAAGACACATGAAAATTTTTTTGAAAATTTTTTTTGAATTTTTTTTTAAATTTTTTTTTCGTTCTTTCATACAATTTTATACCTTTACATATCGTTGGTTTAAAGAACTTTGGTCCGTAACATGACTACTATTGAAATCACTTTACTTTTTTTGACTAACAAAATTCAATCTTAACTACTTCTTCTGGAATTTTATTTTGACCTTGCAATTTGTCACGAGAGATAAGCCTAGGAAAGCCGTAGGGAATTCTTTCCGGTAGTGGGTCTGTTGAGATTGTAAGGAAGACAGATAAAATTTATTTCTCCTCTCTTTCTTTTCCTCTATTACTTTCTCTATTTTTTTCCTAGCTAGGATTGAAGACTGTTAGGATAATTTGGTTTTAAGATTTGTTAGATTCCTGTTAATGTCTTAGTGTGATCTATTACCTTAAGATTTTTTTTATTAAATGTTCTCAATGAGAACTATATTTTAAGAATTACTGTTTTCTTCTCTTCCTTACTGCATATTTGGTGATATCCTTAATATCAACCAAGCAGGACGGAACTTTTCCAAACATCTTTTCAGATGTTAACGTATCACGTACTTACCTTGACTGTCGGATCTAATGGAGCCGGTAGGCTTATTAGATTCCTAATTATAACTATCGTCCGTGTTTCTTTCTTCCTTTTCAAAATTATTATTAACAGTTTGGTTTAAATTCAGCTTTTTTCTTTATAGGAGTTCCTAAAAAGGGAAATACGCGTTGTGCCTCCTATGGGAAATTTTACTTATGGGAACATAGCATTCTTTACTTTCTTCCTTGTGTGTGTGAATGTAGCGTGTGTCCTGACATCTTATGTCAAGGGCAATATAAATACTTTTTTTGTCGATTTGCTTTAAAGATACCACTTAGTGCTGCCCGTCTAGGCCGAGCTGCACACTTTTTTGTTTCCGTGCAGAAACTTCGGAGTAGACCTGTTCCCGATCACTTTGTGATCTTCCGGTTGGCCGGTACCGTTTATAAAAATCTGGTCACATAGTATCGAAGATCTATTGATCTGATACATTTTACCTACCTTGCGGTTCTTCAAACTCTCGCGTAGTTTCACTTGTATATTAACGCACTAATGAATGGTGCGAATATTATATCGCTTCCAATAACTAACATTAATACCCCAGTTTTACCTAGATAGGTGTCGCTCCCGTTAAGATCACTTTTCTACATCTTGATGTTCACTACCTTTATCGGCTTCAGTTTTTTAAACACACTACTGTTGTTCCAACCATAGCTTATCTTTCTTTAAAAACTGTTTTCTACCCAGTTTTTTCTCTTCGGAAGGGGCTGTGTAGCGTGTCCAAAAAACTCTATGCAAAAAATTTTTATTTTTTATAATTTCTTCTTACTTAAGCCGGCTCTGACCATTTTACATTCTAGAAAATTCTCGACTATAACGAACTTTAACCGTCAAACTATTGATTTTTTTAGACTGACCAATAAAATCTCGTGAATAAGGTCACGCTGCGTAAGTGGGGTAGTTTGAAGCGACGCGGGTTGCTTTTTACCGCTATCTCCAATTTAGTCTAGCTTGGGTTTCTGTGCTGGCAAGTCATTATGTACAACCCCTAGATTCAAGTACCGGCAAATTTCCTTTAGATTTTCAAAGAATTACTTGCTATTTAGTGTTTCTAATTAAGTTAAAATCAGTGAATGAGTGTGGAACCTCTCTGATGAAAAATCTGTCGTTTATTACCGAAGAATAACTAGATTCTACTGTACCGTATAAATTGGGTGTGGCCCCATTTAATTCTACTATCTAGGAATCAAACTGTAAGTTTTTTAATATCATTACTATTGCTTAACTACCAGAATAAGAAGGGATACCATTTATTTCTTTGGAACAAAAACTTAATTGTAATCCGCATGAATAATATCCAAGTGTGGGTAATTAACGTAAGAAGTGCTCATAAAATCCATAGTGCGACCGGTTTTTATAAAAAACCCGGTACCTTTTCTACAGACTCCAAAAGTGTGAAAATCTCGAAACAGTTCGCCGAATACATGTTTCATTTATCAGTGAAAGCGTTGCGCCGATCCTGATTAAATATTATTGTAACACATTTATGGTAAATTTTTGGTTTCTTAATGTTTCTCTTAATTTAATTGTCTTAATTTAAACTATTATATGGTACCCCCATCTTTTACTCGAGTAAAAAATCTTTTAAGCTAAAAGTGATTTATTATTTTTTATTAAATTTTGATACTATTAAAAATTCCTTTCACATCACATTCTGCTTAAATGGGTACACAAAAATAACAATATAAAAATACTTAGCTGTTATTGAATGTGTAATATTGTTTCTATATGTGATTAAACACTAATGTGTTTTACTGTATTTTACCTTATTTCATTTGTTGATATTTTATATGTCTATTGTTTCGTTCATATGCTCGACTTATTACTATACACAGTAATAAATATTGTTTATTGTTTATTTATATGTTTTATTTTCTGACCTGGTGTAAGTTATTCTGATCTAATCTCATCAACAACACGAATGAGACTTATTTAACTCATAAATCTTAGCTTTTGAACTCATTTATATCTCATTAATATATATGGAGCTGTTGTGATAAGTAAGAACAAAAAGTAAGTATAACTTTCTCCTTCTAGTTTTGCCAATAAAAGTGTTTAATTTTAAGTTTTAACAAGAACATCTACCGGTTTACTCAATTTTACCGCATCTTATCTTATCTTTCCTATATCTTTCTAATTTTAACTTGATCTACCACAACTTATTAATTATTCTATCCTATTCCCATAATCGAATCTTTTTTCCATCTGGGTTTCTTATATTTCCCCGTCCATATGATAAAAAAATAAGTGGCGCCCATTTACCTTTCCCTTTTCCATCATTTCTCTCATTTTCTCTTTAGTCCCTTTTAAATTCTTTTATTTTTTATTTTCTCTAGTAAATATATCCCCGTATATCTTTCCAATACAATATCATCTAGCTCGTTCGAATCCACGCTCGCTCTCCTCCTACCCCCTGAGTGCCGTTCGCATTGGTTAGCCTCTATAAACGAGCATTTAACATCATAGAAAAAAAAGAGGTTACAGATTATATTACGGATGACGGCTCTAGCTCTCCTGCTAACATAGATAAGGATTAATGTTGTTGCAGAAACCCTTTGAGAAGTCCACGCATAAGGATAGATAGTCTTGTGTTGTTGTTGTGTGGAGTTTTGCGATATAAGTATAAAACTAGAAAAAATTTGCGACAGCATCCAGTCTGGTGTTCGCATTGTTGCATAAATTTTCATGATATATAAACTACGGAAAAGCACCCAGACATTAGACAGGTCATTGCGTTGCTGAGAAAACCTTAGTGCTCTTTAATACAAATGAAAGCATTTACATTCAGATGCATGAAATTTTACGCTGCAAAAACTACGCCAAAAAGTAATGGGTCGTATGTTATTGTATTTGTGTGGAGCTTTGTGCGATAAAAACTACATAAAGGTATCCAGATTCATCTTTGCGTTGTTACACAAAACTTTGCGCCGTGTAAAATATACATTATACTATTATAGTACGTTTACATACTTGGCAAGCCTCGGCAATCTTCCACAAACACATGTATGTGAAGAGGGTGTTTGGCTTGGTTTGCGTTAGATGGGAAGAACTTGTTGCCGATTCAGGCTAGTGTAGGTTTTTAAACCGAAATCAACAGAAGCTTGTGGCAAACGCTAGCGACGGCGACGTATTTACAAGTTGCAATTTTTAAACTACGCTAAACTTTTGCAGTAAGTAATATACGCAAAAGTACATAGATTTAGATTGTGTTATTGTACACCTGCACGCTGTATACAGCATATAGACTCTCAGGTATTATTGGTGTTGTGTGGGGTTTTAAGCTGTAAAATCATTACAAAAGCATCTACCTTTTGCGTTGTTGCACAAAACTTCGAGATGTGAAAATCACCTGAAAGCACAGACATTCGCATGTTGTTGAAGTTTTTCTATTTAGTATAAAGCTTGCTTAAAGCTTATATTTATTCTACTGCTGGAGCAATTTACGAAGTATTTTCTAATGAAATTTTTTTTGTTAAAAATTACTATTGAAAAAAATGTTAAAATAAATATATAAAAGAAGTACAAATCTTTTATAAAAATGTATATTGGAAGTAAAAGTCCACAAAAGAAATACACAATTAAAACATATACAAAGGCTATAGCGGAATAAGCATGTAAAAACTGCCCCAAAATAATTTGAAAAACCAGTTTGAACAATAAATAGTACATGTAGAAACCCTTCCACCAGCCAAATTTTTGCCCCATGGTTGCCCTCCGTCTGTTCCAATGCTCAAAATCGTATTTCTTACATAATTTATTTAAGATGCAATTTCGCAATAAAAAATCTAAAATCTAGTTTTGGGCACAAATACAGAATTTTTTTTCTGATTTTTTCCGCCAAAATAATAAAATCAAATAGACAAAACAACTTCATAAAATGGTAAAATTAGTTTTCACACATATTTCGATAGTGTTCTGTTTCCTTTTTTTAAATGGCATTTTGACTATTAAAGTATTTGTTCATTTAGTAATATCTATGTAAATTCATGTAGAAAATAAAATTTTAACACTAAAACAATAGATCGAATTGTCTTGCTTGTTCTAGTAAAAAGCATCCAGACTCGCGTTCACTTTCGCTCTGTGAAAACTACGCAAAACTATCCAGGCTCATTTTTCTGTTTTGCACTGTGTATACTATGCGAAAGTATCTACATTCAGATTTGCGTTGTGGCACGAAGATTTACGCAATGAAAACCACACGAAAGCAAAAAGATTCGCGTAGTATTTACGCTGTGTGGAATTTTAAACTGTGAAACTATACAAAATTATCCATAATCGTCTTAGCATTGTTGAAAGAATCTCTGTTCTGTGTGAACCATACGAGAGTATTTATATTTGCGTTAACGAACAAACCTTCGTGCTGTAAAAATCACACGAAAGCATGAATACTTGCTTGTTATTATTGTTGTGCGAAGTTTTGCGATTGAGTATGAAACCTGATTAAACCTAATGAATATTCTATTGACAGGACAATTTACACAGTATTTTTAAAGTATAAAATTTAGTCCATTCGAAACTGCATTTAACAAAACAAAAAACGTGTGCGTCTCAGGACACGCGGCAGAAGTGATAACTTCAACTAATCCAAGTTGAACTATTTAATATTGAAATTTTTTAACTTGAGAAAAACTTTGTCTATTACTTAAATTTTATGTACATTAATATGATAATGTGTATAAATTTAAATATTTAAATATTTTGAAAATTTTGAAAATTCTGAAAATTTTTTTATCACTATAAATTTCACTAATTACGATACAAAAATTTTTTACTATGACAGTTCAAAATTTCTAATCAGTCACGTAGTAACTCGCAATACAACAACCCTTTACGTGGAACGGCATGATTGCTATTTAATACAAACTTAAAACTTAAATTCTTATCCATATTATCAAAAATAACATTAATAACACACTTTATAATCAATTTTTATAAGATTTATCACAAATGAAACCACCAAAACACGTCTTTTTTATGCTAAAATTAGGCTAATTAGACTGTCATTTCTTCTTAGACAACCTGTTATTTGAATAAATGAGTAAATAAATAAAAAAAAGATAAAAGTTAAGAGATATATACAAAAAAGTTTGCATCGGCCAGGAATCGAACCCGGGCCGCCTGCGTGGCAGGCGAGCATTCTACCAATGGACCACCGAACCACCTACGTACCTATAATAACTTCCAGAATGTATTTGATGCACGTCTCATTTGACGGGTTTTTTGTTACGGTTTTTACTATTACATTTTTTTCAGTTCAGTTCAGTTTAGTTCCAAAAAGTAATGAATTGTATTTAGTGGCAGATTAATACCGTATAACACGGTAAATTCAAATATACTTAAAACTTACATTGGGAAAAGCATAGAGAGAGAGAGAGAGAGAGAGAAATGATATTATTATGTTTCACTGCGTCTGCGTGTAACAACGATAAACAACGCGTTATGACAAACGCTTTTTTCAACGCGCTACGCTAAAATCAGTTTACACTCCCATAAGAAATTATCACTTCAATAAATAAATAAATAAAGATATTTGTATTAATATTAATATTAATATTTATCTACTCCTTTGATAGTAAATGTCATTTATACTCATTGTTACCATGCAGGGTAAGTAAGCTATAACGCACAGTTGTGCGTAATGAAACGTCATGTTGGAATGCGTTTTTATGCATGTAAAACAAAATATTTTGCTGTTTTAAATAATTGTTTCATTAAAAAATGGTTTTTCAGCAAATATCTAACCCACACAATATTATAAATTAAAAATATATAATAGTTTTTATTAAAAAATAAAACAGATTTAGGCAACATATATTACATTTTAAATGATTATTTAATCTAGTATTTGTACTTAATGTCACTACTTTGATAGATGTTATTTTAAACGTAAAATTTCGTCATATATTTTTTTAGAAATGTCAAATAGTTAGAATTAAAATTAAAATATTGACTCGTAGATAAAGCATAATACGTAACTCGAGTGGTAAGAGGTATTACGTACTCGTGTAATTACTTTTCCACTCGTACGTAATATCCTACTTACCACTCTTGTTACGTAATATACTATTACCTATTTCTATTATTATTATGTTTCAGTGAGCCTGCGTGTAACAACGATAAACAACGCGTTATGATAAACGCTTTTTTCTACGCGTTACGCTAAAAATCAGTTACCCTCCCATAAGAAGTTATCACTTCAAAATGTTAGATGAAATGGAAATATGTAACAGAAATACAAATTTCTAACAAAAATCTTAATAGCAAAACAAGTCTACAAAAGTAATACTTCATTTAACAAACTTATAAAACGAATATAAGAAGTTTATGAAAATTCATAAAGAATACACAAATTCATAAAATATATAAAAAATTATTAGGCAAAACACATCGAAAAATGAAATACACAACATTACAAATTTAATTCATAATGAAACAATAAATCCAGAAGAGAGTTAAATAAAAGAACCTTCGCGCTTTTTATTTTTACGGTTTATTGAATGTTTTGAGTTAAGAAAAATGTTACCCGTCCAAAGTTTTTCTTGACTATTGGTATGTGTCACCGGACATGGTGCGCTGACTGGTGGTCACATTATAAACTAGCGCTAGGGTGAAAGCTGGTAGTTAGCCATACATATAAATAAGGCAAATTTGTATGTTGTTAAATTTTGTTTATTTATATTTCGTCTATTAATAATAAAAAAAGTGTACATCAGTGAAAATTAACATTTAACTATGGCCTCAGATTCATTAAATAATTGTGGAGCTAGATTTTCTACAAAAAAAAAAAAAAACAAAAGTAGAAAATACTGTTGTGTTTATGGATGTTCAAGTAATGCAGCCCAAAATTCAGACGTTCGTTTTCATCATTTTCCAAAACCTAATCGGTTTTTTGTTAAAAGAGAAACAATGAAAAAGGTAAACTATATTTAGTGTCTTTAAAATTTACACTTACCGAGTACAATATAATAACACCGCTGTGATGTGTTTACATCTTTCACTAACTCCAGCTGTACAGCTACACTTTGATGAAACAATTTGACCATTTTTTTGTATAACTGTTTTTATTTCATGGGGTTTATCACGAAAATCTGATGATTGTATACAATACGACAAAATATCGTATTGATCATTGTTTTGATTTTCCAACTCATTATACATTAAATGTATTGCATTAATTATTTTCTCTCCTTCTACAGAATTTCGAGACTTAGGAGTAGCCTCAATAAAGTCAAGGACTTGATTTAATGATAAAAACATTTCAGTTGTAAATAAAAACTACATAACTTTAATTAATTAAATCACATCTATCATCCTAGCAGTAGTAATATTTTTAACCACCAGAGCGCGTAGCGCCAAGTGACACTTACCAATAATTGTCAGAATTTTTTAATTATAGATTTGTAGTTTAAACTTTAGCCGCGGGAGTCCGCCTTCTGTAGATGAAATGGTAGATATTTTACGATCCAGCAACTCTATCTTTTTCGTTTGGCAGCGAAGACATTAATTTTTTAAATCTGATGATTTTACCTTCTCGTATTGTATTATTTTAATTTGTATAGATCGCCCAACGAAAGTTTGTGACAGCCACGTGGCCTCTCGTTCAATGCGCAGTGGTTTGGTTACGAGCGTTACGATAACAACGACCGTTCTGAAAGCTTGTCAGTGTGGTAGCTGGAATGGTTTTTTAAACTGTATTTAGCTACGAATATGCTGAGAGAGTTTCTGAGTTGTTTTTTAAATGTATGTATTTTTTTAGTTTAAAGTGGGCAGTAACAAATTTATATAAAATAAATTCTTCTTAATTATGTTAGCATCATACATTAAAAATTAATTTAAGATGTATAATATATTTTTATTTCCGTCCGCCACTGATAGAAAGACTCCGCCTACCTGCGCCGACTAACACGTGGCTGTCCCAAACTTTCGTTGGGAGACCTATACTTATTATATTATAATGGGTAAATTCTAGTGAAACTAACACAAATAATGCAGAATCAAATACCAGTTTGTGTCGTTTATTCATAAGAGTCCGGTTTGTTTTTAGAAATTAATTTACTCTTTATACAATGGAAATTCCGAGTTGGTTAAAAATGATTCTATTTGGAACTTACTTCAAAGGGAACGAATTTCTAATTCGTTCTTTTCTGGGTACGACCAGATCTTTCGAGGTTTTAGCTTTTTGTTACAAAATTAATTTATTCAAGAATTCTAAGTACAATCTTCCTTATTTTTTGTATAATTTTGGAAAGAATTCAGAAGGATTTTAGTTTATTTACCGGGCAACTTCGTAAAAGGAATTATAGTATTTTTCCTAGTTTCCTAGAGAGACCCCAACAGACTCAGACACAAAACCAAGATAAAGTCCTCGGTGGTACTGCGACCTGGTTCTGGTTGGGCTTATTGTACTTTTTCATTGGATTATGTTACCTACTCCAAGTATAGAATAAACAATTTCCAATTTAAAGTCTTTAAAAGCTGATTGTCTTTTACGATCCAGTGTTTCAAAGTAAATGTATATAACTGCTTTAGGTTCCCTGCTCCATTTTTCGCAGGTTGGATCTCAACTCAACACTCCTATGGTATGACAGAAGTCTGGCATTTAAGAAATCTTGTAATAACTTGTAGCTTATTTCGGTTGATTTTAAACAGTGTTTTAGCTCTTCTGGTACACATCTCTTCAATACATATTCTGCTGTGTGTTTGGCCAGAGATGTGCTCCCAGTGTTAGTTAGGTTATCTATAAATCCAAACTCCAGACCGTACTTCTTGGTCCCTCTAGAGATCTAGACCGTAGAGTATGAAGAATGATTCTTTCTAGTTAATAAAACTGCTCATTGCCTTATGTTCCTGTATAACCTGGCAAGCAAACCAGTTTGAAACTGTTTTGTTCCGTTATGAAATCGAGGACTTCTCGGCATTCGTATACTAGTTTGGAAACTCCTTTAGCCGTCTGACTATCAGTGCAAATGTTAAACCACTTAGATTTATATAAGCCATTAAATCATTTTTTATCGTTGCAAGATTTCATATACTTCTATTTAAAGTACAGATAAATATGTTTCCAAAGATACCTCTTTATTCTTGGACCCTTCTGTGCATTAGGTGTAACTCTGAACCTTGACTTGAGTGCTCACATTTTGTCATTTCTCACGTTTATGTATTTCTACATAAAATGTATTTGGAAACCATGTGATCTGATTTTATTTCTTAAATATTTTGTCTGGATAGGAGAAAGGTTCAATAGGACTTACATTGCCGCTATTGGAGTGCCTCACAAAACCAAAGATAAATCCGGAAAAAAACAGATTTATAAGGGAAATATAATATAAATATAAAATAAATAAATATAAACATAAAAAAACTAAAAACTGAAATACAAATCCACATAAGGATTACAAAGAATATAAACCGTAAAACAAATTCATAAGGGAAATTTAAATTCAGGAAAAAATTTCAACCTTGATAAAATAAACACAAGTGTATAAAAAAATAAAGCTACACAAAAAATACAAATCTCTAATATACTGAGTGTTTTTTCCATTAAAACCTCCTGCTCAGTTTAAAAATAAACAGATGCATCTTTCAAGATAAAACCAAGACCTTTTAACTAGGTACAGTTAAACATAATTTATAGTAATTAATGAACAACATTCTGTAATAAATTGACCATTACACTAAGAAAAAAATTATACAAACTGACCCGTATTCTGTTTGAAGTAGACATGTAAGATAAACTTTAATAAATGTTTAATACGTGACGGTAACGTTACAGGAAAATGCTTTACTAGTTGTCTTCAATTTTTTGTTAACACTATATCAGTTAATTTATTTAGTAACATTAGCGCACCTGCAATTTTCAAACTTTGTTTTTACTTTTCTTATTTGTAGTCTCAAATGATACCTGTTAGATTTTGTTTTCTGTAAAGTTTGGTTGACGACATAAAAATGTATTTATTACATTAGTTTAACCTCTAAATATAAGACAGAAAGCATTATAGAAAATCTGTCATTTGTCATCTCTCAACTTTCATCTGGCATCTGTCAACTGTCATCTGTCAACGGTCATCTGTCAACGGTCATCTGTCAACGGTCAACTGTCATCTTTCAAGTGCCCTGCAAGCTTGCGAGTCCAGTAAAAGCAGTTTTGGGACGTATTACGTTGTTGTACCATAAATTTCATATTAAAAACAATAAAACAGTTAGTCTAAGATAGCGGTCAGTTGGTTTCTATGGTAAGCGAGTTTTGTATCTAATTAAAACTATGAAATAACTTGTCGTATTGTGACGTTTAGTTGAAAATGTGAAAATGGATATTCAAAATTATGCATTTGATTTTAAAGATGAAATTATACTGGAGGAAATTGTTAAGGCGGCCACCCAAGCAACTTTTGATTTATTGCCTTCGAAGTCCCGGACATGATATAAAAAAACATCAAATTTTTGAAAGGAATTGTCTCAGAAACTCATTATAATGCAAGCAGTTCAAAAAATCTCACGTCAACGAATATTTTTGATATACTGTGCTTACAGATAAGTTATGTTAATAATAGTATGTTTAATATAACTCTTTAAAAATAATGTTTATATTTGTAAACCAAACATTAACAATTGTTAAAAAAATTGTTAAAATTAGTTAATAAAGAGTTCTTATTATAAAAATGTAAACTGTTTTTTATTAAACATATGCTGGAGAGTAAATAAAAATGAGTCCGGTAAAAGCTTTTACCGGACTTGTCCGACAAAATGACATTTTCTGACCTAAAAATAAACCGGAAAGTACTAATTTCTGGCCAGTTTTAAAAAAACTACTTTTATTCCTTAAAAAAGTTGGAACCAACTAGGCATCGGATTTCGATTTCCTTGAAGTCGGCTCCAATACCAAATAACCCTCGCTATTAAATTTAGATTTCGAATGTTAGTAACTCAAATCTTTTACAAAGATATAAACCACTGGGACCGACAAGGAAATCGAAATCAGACGCCTGCCTAGTTGGTTTAAATCGGGAAGTTATATGTTTTACCCCGTTTTTCGAAAATCGAGTTTTTATCGGATCTCAACGTTTTGAGATATTTGGAACCTCCCCTGACTATTTTTACGAGGGCGTCTGTATGTGTGTGTGTGTGTGTGTGTGTGTGTGTGTGTTTGTTTGTGTGTGTGTGTGTGTGTGTGTGTGTGTGTGTGTGTGTGTGTGTGTGTGTGTGTGTGTGTGTGTGTGCGTGTGTGCGTGTGTGTGTGTGTGTGTGTGTGTGTGTGTGTGTGTGTGTGTGTGTTGTGTGTGTGTGTGTGTGTGTGTGTGTGTGTGTGTGTGTGTGTGTGTGTGTGTGTGTGTGTGTGTGTGTGTGTGTGTGTGTGTGTGTGTGTGTGTGTGTGTGTGTGTGTGTGTGTGTGTGTGTGTGTGTGTGTGTGTGTGTGTGTGTGTGTGTGTGTGTGTGTGTGTGTGTGTGTGTGTGTGTGTGTGTGTGTGTGTGTGTGTGTGTGTGTGTGTGTGTTGTTGTATTTGTTAAAACTGGAGCTATTTTTTACACTCGTTAAATACAAAGTGTTTGTCAAAAACTGTTGCATTTGTCACAAGATGTCTCAATTATCAGGAGTTCTCTTTAAATGATTTTTTGTATCTGAAACTGCTTTATTTGATACAAGCTGTTTCAGTTACCAAAAGGACTTTTTTTCTCTCTTTTATTACTTAGTACTTAGTACTTATTTTACAAACTTTTTTTTTTGCAAGAAGTTTTTATCTCCCAGATTTTACAAGCATGTTTTTCTGCTACGAACGTAATATTTTTTTATCGTTATCTGTCTTTCTGTTTTAGTAATATATCACATTTTTCTTTATTTGTAACAAGTTGTTCTATTTGTTAAAAGCTGTCAATACTTAATCATTGGTCACAAAGTCTACTGTGTGACAAGTTTTGTTTTTCACAATTTTTTTTTGGTATATTAAGTTGTTTGTTTTTTTCTAAGCTTTCTTATCTGTCACAAGCTGTGTTAACTTTTGATAGTTTTATCTGTCAAAAGATGGCCTATCTGTCAAAAACTGTTGTATCTTTTACAGGTTGTCTCATCCCTTAAAAGCTTTATTTTCCCTATCAACATGTATATCACAAGCTGCCTTTTTTAATAATACTTGTTTTATCTTGTTCTATCTTTCACCAACTGTCTCATCTGTAAAAAGCTTAGCTGCCTTTTCTTTTTATGTTTATGTTTATTCCCTTATCTTTGATAAACACTGTTATTGTTTATAGCTCTTATTTATTACAACCCTGTTAGCTTTTATGGACTTAAATGTAAAAAGATCTATTTTTTGTTCAATCTTATCTTATATATATATTATATATATATATATATATATATATATATATATATATATATAAAGAGTGAGGGTAGTAAGTAGAAGTTAACCTCAAGAATCTATTATATATATATATATATATATATATATATATATATATATAAACAAAGTGCCAAGAGAACGCGTATTAATATAAAAATAAAGGAGGATAACGGGAATCAACGCAACAAGGATCATGCATGTCTGCGGTTACCATTCCTACTTGTAAGCATGATCCTTGTTGCGTTGATTCCCGTTATCCTCCTTTATTTTTATATATATATATATATATATATATATATATATATATATATATATATAAGATTGAACAAAAAATAAATCTTTTTACATTTAAGTCCATAAAAGCTAACAGGGTTGTAATAAATAAGAGCTATAAACAATAACAGTATTATTGAGCACAAACTATGTTATCTGTCTCAAGATTTTATCTATCATAAGCTATCCAGTATGTCACATGTTGTATTATTTGCTACAAGTTATCGTATCTTGTAGCGTAAAAATACCCTTGGCTAGCTCCAGGGTTCGTGGCTCCCTTCTGGCTTTCTTTTTTAACTCTCCCCAAACAAATAATAAAGGGCGCCAAGTACAGAGATACAAATAAAAGAGTGAAATCAGTGTTATATTGTTTATTCAAAGAAAACATTTTAAGTTATTAGTAAAAGTAATTAACTCTTTTCTTATCTTTTTCTGATGTTTCTTCGGAATCGATGTGGTGGAGTTTTCTGGACGGAATACTGAGACCTCCGGAAGTTGATGAGCACCGGTTAATGGTGCCGTTGGCAAGATGGTTTCTCTTAACAGGAAAATTCTGAAGAAAACTTCCGTAGTGGTTAACAAAACGGTCTATGGTGACACTGGCAAGATGGTTTCTCTTAACTGGAAAAATCTGAGGAAAACTTCCGTAGTGGTTAACCAAACGGCTATGGTGACGCTGGCAAGATGGTTTCTCTTAACAGGCAAAATTCGGCTCGATAAGCCCTCACTTAGGACCCTTCACTATTTGGCAAATGCCCTAAGAATTAAAATAATAGCAGTCAGAATTCCGTCCCAATAGACCTTAATTTCGATTACAATCATTCAAGGTTTCTCCAAAGTACGAGAAAAAAGTTAATCACTTGTTGTGTTTATATATTTTTAACTCAATAAAAAACTGATTCTTGACAAATGATTGTAATCGAAAAATTTAAATGTTAGTAAAAATATCCAATAAAACTACCAAAAATATATTCACCCAATTTTTGACTATTACTTAAAATTATAACAAATTAAATTTTACTCACCAGAAGGGTGTAAGAAGTGAGGAGAACTAATTTCTGCCAAAGCACAAAATGAAAGGAATCCAAATAGCGACGCAAATTACGATCGAACTAAAAATTCCCCTTCTCAAATCTGATAAAGTATACGCGACGACTCACAATAACACCGAAAATTATAAAAATTTAATAGTCAATAGGCCAGGCCACAAATAACGTTATTAACGTTACAATCTCTCCCAATTCTTCTTTTCTATTACGAAATCTTTATTTTGTCACCGACTGTTTTTTCTGTCACTAGCTATAACAAACTATCTAATCTGCTCACATTATAATGTAATATTTTGCGGTAAAACCGTGAATATGGATACAAACCAATAAAATTAAAAATTATGTATGGTATTAATAGATGATTACGTAGATTTTTATAAAAATTACAAAGGACAAACACCTTAACGTGTCAATAGTAAAAACTATGTACCTATAGCTTTCTAGTTAACGATGAAAAGTAAGCACTAAGGACAATATTATTATCATCCACCATCTTGTGTCCGCTGTCACCAACTGATAACTTTAAATCTGTTGTTATTTCTGAGGCAGTAACTTACAATAAGTTGTTGTTAGCCTATCTATTTAATGTAATCTCCCTCAGCTTAAACACAACTATTTTAATGAATCATCAGTAATTTTATACCATTTCTGTAATGATTTTTCGATAGTAATGCAAAATATTGTTGCACGGCTGCAATAGATTCTTCATTTGACAAAAAACGCTTTCCACGAAGGAATTTATTCAAATTTCTAAAGAGGAAATACTCGGAGGGTGCCATCTGGTGAATACGGTGTTGGGTGTAAACATGTGCATTGTCTTGATAAAAAATAATTGTTTTCTTCTGTATTTTATAACGGACCAAAAAGTTGCAATAATATTTAGAGTTGATATATTTTTTGCTTTCCCAAGATAATCAATCAACAAAACTCCTTTTACACCCCAAAAAACTGATCCCATAACCTTTTTTGCCGATCGTTTTGACTTCACCTGTTTTGGAGCTGAAGAACCAGCTTTAGTCCACTGTAAACGTTCTTGTTTTGTGATGGCAGATCCTAGTCTCATCCACAGTTATAAAAAGACCCACAAAATCGGTTCTATTCTACTTAAAAGGCTCTAAATTACACTGAGAAATTTGTTTGCGATTCAGTTTTTGTTAACGAATACGGCAATAACTTTCTTAGTCAAACTTGGATCTTTACAAACAATATCGTAGACTTACACAGTGATATCTGGTGTTGTTGCACTTTTTAGACGTCCACTACGTGGTTCATCTTCAACGTTTGTACGACCATATTTAAACTCTAAAACCCATCGATGCTTAGTTGGAAATGAAGTAACAGATTCCTTTAACACTTTCACCATTGTTTCATAAATTTCTGTTGCTGATAAACCTTCTAAAACAACGAACTTTAACAATGAATGAAATTCGTTTTTTGTCCATTGTAACAAATTACACTGACAAGTCAACTTCAATTGGTTTATAAACAAAGATTGAATTGACAAATCAAAATAGATTTTTTTGTGTATTTATATAGAAGATAAGATAAAATATGAAAAAAGGCGTATTAATTTTGTTTTTTTTACTGGTTAATAGGTGTCGCTTTCAAAACTTATTTAACAACCATTAGTTTCAATGTTAACAGCTGTACCCATACAATTTATTATTAAAAACGAACATGAAAATAAACTTCAATTCAAAGACACCGGATTTAAAATGGTGGATGTTTACATCTTTGTTTTTAGTGATTAAAATAAATTTCTAAAACAATTAACAATTTATCTTTATTCGTTTATTTAACATCTGCTACAATTTCTAGAACACTTTGGATTGTTCCGAACAGTTCGTTTCATTCTCGAAAGCTCGGTTCCTTTAAAATTTTTTGTTTTACGTTCTCGTCATTTGTTGTCCTGTATTATTATATTATTGTATTTAATTAAAATCGAGTATATCTTTACTTTTTGTTACGCTAATGATTTTCGTTACCGAAGATTTATAATTCGAACGGTGGCAGTGTCCTTGGTGGTTTATTTTGCTGAGATATTAAATGAAATTTATTATTTAAGTGTCTTACTTAAATACGTAAACCATCTCTTTTAAATTACAACTCTTCCATCCACTACGTTATAATAATTAAGACTTTGCGAAGTGTAGTAAAATATAAAAAGGTTGTGTCTATTTAGATTTTTAATAAAATTACCATTATTATTCGGAGATAGGTACAGTTAAATCGTTGAATAGAATTTATTTTCCGTTTTATTGTTATAAAAAATGTTAGCAAAATAAATATACACAACTTTTCTTTTCACAAATTTGTTTTGATTAGTTTTATCTTACTCTTTCTTATCTGTTATACGCTATTCCATCTGTCAAATGCTGTACTAAGCTATTTCATTTGTCAGAAACTGTGGTCTAATTCAAACTTCTTTTTTTTTGTAACATGTCTTATCTGTTACAAGTTCTCTCTTGTGTTTTAATTTGTTTTTCTTATACCGCAAATTCTCTAATCTGTCACAAGCTGTATTTACTCCAAAAAACTGTATTTTGTCTTTTAATTTATTTTTTCTTTTATAAACTCTCAAATCTGCTACATACTTTTATCTACTGTATTTTTTGTCACAAGCTCTTTGCCTTTTTTATCTGTCAAATGCTGTCTAATCTGTCAATAGTTGTCTAATCTGTCAAAAGCTGTCTAATCTGTCAAAAGCTGTCTAATCTGTCCAAACCTTCCGTACCTATAGGTTAAAATTCTTTTCGTCACCAAAATGAAACAACGGCAACGGAGGCATTGGTAACTGTTTAAGTCTTAGGAAAAGTAAAGATTACTTTTCCTAAGGCCTTTTCCTAAAGGCCAAACCACCCAAAAGTAACCTAAAGCCTAGGGAGTTAAGAGCAATTCAAGATCTAAACAAGGATGAGAGTATACTGGTGTTACCAGCGGACAAGGGAAATGCCACTGTCGTAATAAATACCGCAGATTATAAGGAAAAGATAAATGATTTACTGGATCCTAGCAGTTACAAGGAGTTACGCAATGATCCAACACAACGCGTAATAAGAACAACAAAGACCTTAGTGAAGAAGTCAAGTATAGAGGAACAGACAAAGAAATTAATTTGTAAAAGTGAAGCTGCTATACCAAAAGATCGATTGGACCAACAAATCGTAGACCCAAAGAAAATGAGCAAATTCAACCAGTGGCAAAAGCATTTCTGCCTTTTATTCCGGGAGTAACAGACAGAATTGGTCGATTGCTAAGAAAGAAAAATGTGAAAACTATTTTTAAACCAACGAGAAAAATCAAAGAATGTCTTCGATCGGCAAAAGACAGAAGAGATCCACTGTCGGCTTCGGGAATTTACCGCATTCCGCGCACATGTGGAAGCGTGTACATAGGAACTACCAAACGCTCGATCAACACCAGGATTAAAGAACACAAGGCCAACTGTCGTCTGGGGCAGACGGACAAAACCGCCGTAGCGGAACATACCCTCACTATGGACCATCGGATTAAGTTTGAGGAGACCCAAGTCCTTGCTACTACATCATCATACCATTCCAGACTCTATAGAGAAGCCATAGAGATAGAGAAGCACCCGAACTTTAATAAAAAAGAGGAAGCAGTCAAGATCAACAAAACATGGGTCCCCATAATTAAGCGTGCGAAAACTCTACCCTTAACGAACAACACCGACCAGAACCGATTGGAATCGAAAGCAACTGAGGCCCCGCCCACTTCCTTCCCGACGTATAAATACGGGCTCCGTTCACGCAGAGCTCAGTAGTTTGCAGACTGTCAACCAGACAGCAACTTCTGAAGATGCCAACCGCTCGTGTTGGCGAAACGTCAAGTCAACATGACAATCGATGCCGGCATAACAGCCCAAAAACCATTGATACATTAGACAATGGCCGCGAAAGCTTTTCTCAGTTTAAAGATTACTTTGTTATAAAAATAAGATCTATGTATCGGGTTGGTTTTCATTTATTTATAATCGAAACTAAATAACTTTAATGATAGATAAAAAAATCTTAAATTATGGCGAACATTTTTACGGAAATATGAGCAAAATAAATTTGCTGATCCTATTTTTGGGCCAATCTTTAGAAAATTACAAAAATATAGGACAAAAAGTCCAACAATGCTTTAAGTTTTAAATTTGATTATACTTCTACAGCATTTAAGGATAGCTGACTTTTTTTTCTATCTGTAGCTCAAAAGCTGTCTTAACTTTTACAAGTTATCTTATTACTTAAATGCTTTTTACTATTAACCTGTAATTTCTGACGAAAACTACTTTTTGTTATACTTCTATTCATGCGCCCTGCGAAAAAAACGAATATCGTAGAGTGATAAAATTCTTTGTTTTGAAAGGTTTATCAACAACCGAAAGTCATATAAAAATGGTTCGAAAGTGTTAAAGAAATCTGCTTTTTTTTTCAACTGCATTGATGAGTTTTAAAGTTTAAACGTGGTCGTACAAGTGTCTAAAAAGTGCAACAACAACAGAATTCATTGATCAAGTCTATGATATTGTTTCTAAAGATCCACGTTTGACTAAGCGTCAAAATGCTAATACCATAGGCATCTCAGATGAACGAATATTCCATATTTTACACGAAGAATGACATATAAAAAAGCTATTCGGAAAGTTGGTGACGCATACGTTAATAATTCAACAAAATCTGAATCGAAAACAAATTTCTCAGCGTAATTTGAAGCGTGTTGAGCATCGTTTTATAACTATGGATGAAACTTGGATCCTTCATCATGATTATAAACTAAAACAAGAATGTTTACAGTAGACGAAAGCTGGTTCTCTGGTTTCAAAACAGGTGAATTCAGAACGATCGGCAAAAAGGGGGTGTTGCTGTGTTTATGTACACTGTCGTGCAAGGATCTTTTAGCGCGTGGGTGACGTGTGGGTGACAGAGAAAGAGCCGCACAGTTTGCCTTACCTGTAAGGCGGTGTCTCTGTCACCCACACGTCATCCACGCGCCAAAAGATCCTTGTAAATAATTTCAGCCGTTATAGCTGCAGATGTTCCTGGCACTGCTTGTCTCGATCATATGGTATTTTATTAGTACCATTCGATTGCTTTTGAGATCCCCTTTCCTACAAAATTTACAAAAGTAAAATTTTTTTTTAGCAAAAATTTAGATAAGGTAGTTATTAATTAAATAAAGCAAACCAACATACAACCTTTTTACAACCAGTGTGTGAAGATTATTCAGGGAGTAATGTTAAAGAAGTCTTCCACTGCATAAAAGGCTCTCTCCAGTAGAAGATATTTTAAAGCCTTGTGGAAACGAGGAAAAGATTTATTGAATTTAATTTCCAAGGGGAGATGATTGTGTAATTTTTTGCTCTGTAGAAAATGGAATTTTTTACTTATTCCGAACGTGGGGTTGGCAGATGAAGATCATACTCTGTGTTCCTAAATGGATAAAATTTCTGATATATGATTACGGATTAGGTAAATAGATTCCAAAATAAATAGAGAGGGAAAAGTTAATATCTTATATTTTCCAAAGAATTCTTGACAATGAGATCTGCTATTAAGTCCCAATAAATAACGAATTGCTCTCTTTTGCAGTTCAAAAATGCGCTCAAATTGAGTCTTACAACATCCACCCCAAAATGGAAGAGGTGCATGTTGTAAAAAAGGCATAGTACACTGTTCTAGATGTGGAAACGCCTAATTCTGAGGAAACGGATCTTATGGTAAAACATGCTGAACTTAATTTCTGAAATAATAAATATGTGTGTTCCATTTTAAAGAGCTGTCAACAATAAAACCCAAGAATGTTACCAATTCAACAACATCCAAACTGATATTGTTCAGAGTAAAGGGTTGGATGGGGTTTTTATATGATAAGCCTTTCATTTTGAGATGTTTAGGTACAAAAAATTCGAGTCGCATTACGTTTTAATGCTAATTAGGTACATGGAGAGCGGTAACACTCGCATTGTCGGCGAATAGACAGATGTTGCCGCTGATATTTAGATTGGTCGTGTCATTTATAAACAATAATAACAGAATAGGTCCTAGAACTGAACCTCGAGGTACTCCACCTTCTATTGGTTTGCAGGAAGATTTCGTTTCATTAACTTTTACAAGCTGACTGAGATAGGACTTCAACCAATCAAGAGGCGTTTCTCTAATGCAATAGTGCTGTAATTTGTTGATTAGAATATTATGGTTTACACAATCAAAAGCCTTAGAAAAATCACAGAAAATTATTATTATTAATACTGGAGTAGGTACACAGTACTCAAGAAAGAAATAGCATCATTGGTGCACTTAATACTTAGGAAACTAAATTGATTAGGAGTCAGTATTTTAAATTTGGACAAAAATGATAGAAGCCTCTTTTTTACTAATTTTACCATAATTTTTAATAACGTGGGCAGGAGTGCAATAGGGCGGTAGTTTAAAACTTGTTTTTTATCGGCTCTTTATGTAACGGAATAATTATATATTGCAGTCTTGAGACAATTGGGAAAGGTTCCGTTTTGCAAAGACTTATTAATTAAGTCTGTTAGGTGGTGTAAAGTACAATCAGGAAAATTACTGAACATCTTCAAAGTAAACCCATCTCAACCAGATGATGATTTGTTTTTTATTTCATTAATTGTACTGCATAGCTCAGTCTTTATTACGGAAGTGAAAAAGAAACTATGTGAATTTTCATTACAAAAAAATGAAACTGAATCATCAGAAGGTGTTATGATAGATGTTAGATTTTTAGCCACATTAACAAAGTAATTATTAAGATCCTCAGGTGAAGTAGAAATAGCACTAGAAGAAGAAGAAATTTTATTTCTCAATTCATGAACAATGGATCATGTTTTTTTAGCAACATTACCATTTAGCAAACATTTTATTATACTAAGTCCTTACCTATCGTAATGAATTCTTTGATTCTTTAACTATCCAGTGATATAATTGAATTTTGGGTGAAGATGATAGATATATAACTTCAACAGAAAACTGTATCGCCCGATTTTGTTATCATTCGTTTTTTTGCATTGCGTCCGTATGAAAGTAATTTTAAAGACGTTATTCACGTTAAACGGTTATGGCATCAGTTTTTTGGGATGCAAAAGGGGTTTTGTTAATTGATTATTTTAAAAAATAAAACAATTAACTATGTAACCTTTTGGTCTAGTTGGATAATAATATTCGTAAAAAAATACCTGGTTAGAAGAAAACAATCATTTTTTTATCAAGAAAATGCTAAATTAAACGAGAGCTAAATTAAACGAATTAAAGTACGAATTGCTTAAGCACTTACTGTATTCACCAGATTTGGCTCTTTTCAAATATCACCTCTTCAGAAACTTAAAACAATTCCTTCGTGGAAAGCGTTTTGTATCGAATGAAGAAGCTATTGCAGCCGTGGAACAATATTTTGCAGAGCTTACAGAGATGGTATAAAAATACTGGAGGATCATTTGAATAGGTGTGTTCAAAATAGGGTAGATTATATTAAATAAAAAAAAAACAATTTTATGAAGAAACACACATTCTTTCATAGTGTAACCTCTTTTTTCGGTAGATGGTAAATGCTCGTTTGAAAAGGTATTGCGAACGGCGCTCAGTTGGTTAGTGGAGAGCGAGCGTAAATTCGAATGAGCTAGATAACAAATTATTGAAAAGATAAAAAGAATATATTTAATAAGACAATAGAAGTTATAAGGGACAAAAGGGAGGAAAAGGAAGAAATGAAAGAGAAAGGAAAATGGGGAAAATGATCAGAGTAACAGGCTCTAGCTAGGAAAAGAAAAATCTCTATTTAACAATAACAGTATTTATTATTGGCTGTAATAATAAAAGAGACACACAACAAAAAGTTAAAAAAATAAAAAAAGATCTATGTACGGGATAGTAAATACATATTACTGAACATATTTGTGTTTAGTTCAAAAACATATCTTTTGCTACACTTAAAATAACAGCTATGTATATTGTTTTGTTATTTTTGTGTACTCTGATAAGCAAAAAGTGAGAGAGATGAAAGTTAGATAAAAAAGTTATAAAAAATCACCTTTTGCTTTTGTATTAACTCGAGTTAAAGGAGTACTCATATACGAAGATATAAATCTTAATTAAATAGGTACGAGATAAAAAAATAAAAAATACAAATAAAAAAAATTACAGATATGAGATACAAAAAATATAAGTAAGAAAAATACAGGTAAGCTATACAAAAAAAAATCACATCCCGGATACTCTCATTACGGCACTGCACTTTTTTTATTGCTGATACGGTAAATACAATTAAGATAAAAGGTTCCAGAGAAATAAATGGTACTCTCATACTCGATAGAGATTTAAAAAAAATGTAAAAACTTATGTTAGCTTCTAAATGTTTCTAAGATAGTTTGGGTAGCATATGGCTTCATTCTCTCGGTAAAAGATCGGTACGGTAAGATATAATCTAGACCCCATTCTTGGTTAGATCGGTAGGTATTTAGAGACTTAATCATAAGCTTACTCTTCATAGCTGGTGATCAAAGAGATACTGTAATTCTGGCCAATTTGTCGTCATTATTACACGATATATGAAGTAATCTTAAAGATAGCACTGCCTGGAAATCTTCAGATAAACCTTCAGGTAGAATAAACGATAATAGGCACTAGAAACACTTATATGCTTGTAATTTTTAAGATACAAGAAAAAAACCGGGAAACTGAAACTAGGGGTTCTCGCGAAGATGTTACTAGCGAGACGACTCCACCCAGAATAAAAAACCGTTAATACCAAAAGGACGCTGTAAGCAATCCCCGCTTAAGTCATGTGATCTTAAACATGAGACCTGATTGGTCAATAAAAAAAAAATCAATACTTTTGTACCGAAACGACGGTTACTTTCGAAAGTACTGGAAGCTTCTGGAATAAATTAGGACAGAGTTGTTTTAGGTAAAAAGAAACTGTTAAAAAAAGAAATTTTAATGAATCGGGTTTTTTAAAACGCTACAATTTTTGTTTTCAAAACTGTTGGTAGCTGGCATTTCCTCGGTTGACACATAATTAAACAGCATCTCTTATTTAGGATAACTCCAACAAAGATAAAAAAATAAAACTTGACTTATTTTTAAAATGCTTTAAATATATACTCGTTGGAGGCAGCTCTTCATGTGAGACAGCAATGAGAGAGAGGAAGAAAAAAACTACGTGTTGGGTCTCTCACATCTCTTTGGTTAGTAAAATGAATCATCGTTCTTTATTTTTCATAGCTATTTAGAAAAGAGATAAGATGTAGTTTCTTTATGTTGCATTGCATTCTAAGCATAAAAGGCTGCTTCTAGTAAGTAGGTATGTACTCGTGAGAACCCAAGGATTATTCTGAGACTTCTTCAAGGCTTTTTGTATTCGTTGTTTAATAAAAAATGTTTATTTATATTATTTATTATTTCAGTTTAATAAATTGTTTTTAAGACGTGTTTCATGTATTTTTCTATTTTTTTATATCATAATATATAACACAGTTCTTCTGTTAAATGTTGTTAAGATAATTTTCCGGTTTACGTTAGAAGCTATGTAATATATCTACTTATAGTTTCTTTGTTCTGAATTGTAATAAATCTAGAAAAATGAAAATAATCCATCAGTAGGTACTTTATTAAAAAAAAAACAAAAAGCACTTAAAGTCATCGAACCATGTAAATTATTAACACATACAGAATCAATCACCGTTTAATAAAAACCGAAACAGATAATATCGCGTTTATTGCCATAATTTTTCACATGACTGTCTTTATCTGTCTCCGCTTTTGTATTTAAGTCTCGATAATAAATCCTTCGATTCAATAAGGTCCGCAATAAATGCTAATACCGAAGTAAGCAAACATTATAAGAAAAGGTAATTAAAATCACTCTTAAAGTTCTTCAAACACCTTTAGAATTTTTATGCGTAAGTCTTCTCATTGTCTACCATTGGGCGTGCCAATCAATAGACGATTGATTGTTCAACTAATAAAATTAACAGATACTTAAGAAGTCAATCAATAAAAACACTTAAACTTACACATATTTTAATTTTAATATAGGATTAAGTATATTGGTTATCATTATTAATATTTATTAAATTAATTATAAAAATATAATTTATTACACTATAAAAAAATTGTAAGACTAAATATGTGCATTTCTTAATGTAAAAAAGATTTTTATTAGATTTAATTCATCGCTGGGAGAAAGGTGAACCTAAATACATGAAAAGGGGGATCACTTGGTATACGGATGGCTCGAAAAAGCCAACAGGCACTGGGGCGGGAATATATGGAGTCAGACCCAAGGCGCAGTTTTGCATAAGCCTGGGTAAACTGGCTAGGTACTGTTTTCCAGGCTGAAGTTGTTGCCCAATCAGAGTGTGCAAGAGTGTGTTTGGAGCGTGGTCTGACAGGCTACACCATATACATAAACTCGGACAGTAGAGCAGTACTAATGGCACTTGACAGTTTTGACTTTAACTCTAAAGCAGTATGAGACTGTCATCATGCCATGAAAACCCTTGGAGAGTACAACAAGGTTATCCTTAGTTGGGTTCCGGGGCACAAAGATATTGCTGGCAATGAGGGAGCTGACAATTGGGCAAACAAAGAAGCTAAAAGCCCGCTCATTGGTCCAGAGCCGACGTGTGGTATTGCTTACAACACAGCACGAAGAGTTGTTCGCCAGTGGATGGGCATAGAACATCGAAAGAGCTGGGAAAGAACAGAAGGCAACATACAGTCAAAGAGAAATATGTAAAAAAAATCGCTTAGACGTATATACTGCTTTTTTGTCCCGATATTACTAACTGGCACCTCTTCGTTATAATATCAGAATCTGTTATCGGGAATATATTGCCCTGGATCAATAAAAAGCCAGCTTTTTATGTGAATGGGATAGTATGGATCAAACGAGTCATTACTCAAAGAGTATATGGCCTTTGACACAAAAGCTCACACCGGAGTCTAAAAATATAATAAAAAAACAACTTGTTGATCTATCACATATTTTAATGCCACTTTTGCACATCCGATTAGGACTTATGAAACAATGAATTAAATGATTAAACAAAGATGGTAGCTGTTTTAAGTATCTGCCAAATCAATTCGAAAATTGATGCTTAACAACTTAAAGAAATTTTTTGATGGACCACAGACTCGTACAATGATTAACGATAAAGTTTTTTACCAAATTAAATAATAGATGGAGCATTAACATTGTTTAAGTTTCTAACAATTTTTTTATTCTGTGTAATTCCTAGAGCTTGAACTGACCTTGGCCTTATGGCTTAAACTTACCATGATTCAGATTCAGCCACTCAAAAAAAATATAGGTAAAACTGTTTTAGACCAACCAGAAAAAGGCATTTTAGACAACTTAGGTATAACAAAAAAAAGGAGAGCCCCAAGAATTCGACAACATTCAATGAATCCCATTGACCAACGTCAATATAACAGATTAACGAGGACTTTAAAAACAACACTCGAAGATGCAAAAATTATCAATCAGCAAATTATTATACGTGTTGGAAAAGACGTCAGATCCTTTACTTCATTTTTCTTTAAGGTATATCTAGAATTTAGCATGAATTGTATCTATTTAATAATGTTAGTTTCTATACTACCTACATATACATATTATATGTATGTTACTAGTGTTTAACATGAATTGAATCCATTTGACAATGGTAAGTTCTATACTCATTTTTGTTGCAGTTTTTCTAAAACTGTACTACTGCTGGTTCCTCAAGATGGTTCCGGTCCCAAATATGGAATTTTTTCCAGCGTATCTGCTGTTTTTTTTCCTTCTATTTGTTGAAATGTATCAAAAACATTTGTAATAGGTATATGTAACAGTTACTTTGTCTGTCACTATTACCAACTTAATTACTGTTCTGTGTTCTGTCAATAAAGTTTTTAGTTCATGCTGAATATTCAAACTGTTTAGGTGTGTTTTCTTTTCTTCCCGTAATTATAACAGGTTATGGCCCAGACCGTAAACCACGTGTAAGTAAAGTAGTGAATATTAAAGTAGCAGATATGATCAGTTCAAATTTTGTTGTTAACGTGCCTAAATTAAAAGGTCGCGAGAATTACAGTGATTGGGCATTCGCGATAGAAAATCTTTTAGTGTTAGAAGGATTATCACAGAAGTAGTCGCAGATAATGACGCCAAGGCCAAAGCGAAAATTATACTAATGATCGACTCATCACTATATGTACACATAAAAGACGCGAAGACTACACCAGAAGTATGGTCAAAATTAAAAAATCTTTTCGATGATTCTGGTTACGCAAGGAAAATAAGTCTTTTACGATCATTGATTTCAACTCGCTTGGAAGACTGTAATTCTATGGGAGACTACGTTAATCAAATAGTGGACACAGCACATAAGTTAAAAGGAACCGGTTTTAACATAGACGAAGAGTGGATTGGATCGTTACTTTTAGCAGGATTATCTGAAAAATTTGCGCCGATGATAATGGCGATTGAGCATAGCGGCATTCCTATCACAACCGACGCCATTAAAACCAAGTTGATGGACATGGAACATGATTTTAGCAGTAACAGCGCAAGTCACAGCGGAGGTGCGTTCGCTAGTAAATCATATTCAAGTTGGCAGAAGAATCGGAACAGAGCAAATACGGGTGACAATGGTACGAGTGGTACAACTGGCACGTCAAATGTCAATGATGTCAAAAGAATAAAATGTCATAGATGTAAACAATTCGGCCATTACCGAAATGAATGTCCTAAAAAGTTTAAAAGACAGAACAACGATCATAACGCTTTCAATGTAGTATTTTTAAATGGTTCATTTAACAAAAACGATTGGTATATAGATTCTGGAGCCAGCATCCATCTTACAAGTAATTCAGACTGGATAAGGAATAAAAACTTAGGTGAAATACTAGAAGAAATAATGGTTGCTGATGAAACAAAATTACCTGTAGCATGTAAAGGTGATGTTAATATTAAAACGATCGTTTAGAAACCATTTTGATATTTCCGTAAAAAATGTTTTCTGTGTACCTAAATTAACAACAAACTTACTGTCTGTAAGTCAACTTATTAAAAGTGGAAATGTTGTAGAATTTGGAGCTGAAGTTTGCAAGATATTTAATAAAAATCGAGAATTGATTGCTACAGCAAATTTAATTGATGGTCTGTATAAATTAAATACTGTCGAAAACAATCAAACTTTTTTAAATAGTTCTTTAGCAGTTACAAAAATTAGTGCAGACATTTGGCATAGAAGGCTTGGACATATAAATGGGACATATTTAAAAAGAATGAAAGATGTTATGGGAGATGGTATGGATTATACAGGAGAAGTGGGAGACAAATGTAAAGTATGCTGTGAAGGAAAACAAAGCAGACTACCTTTTAAGCATGAAGGTAAGCGAGCAAATAGTATTTTGGAGGTAATACATGCAGATGTATGTGGTCCCATGGAGGTCAAATCCATAGGTGGCTCAAAATATTTTTTAATACTAGTGGATGATTTTAGTAGAATGAGTTTTGTCTATTTCTTAAAATCAAAATCTGAAGTTTTTAATAAATTTAAAATTTTTAAGAATTTGGTAGAAAATCAAACAGATTTACAAATTAAGATGTTGAGAACTGACAACGGAGGTGAGTTTTGCAGCAAAGAATTTGAAGAGTTTCTAAAAAACAATGGTATTATTCATCAAAAAACAAATCCTTACACACCGGAGCAAAACGGAATGTCAGAAAGATTAAACAGATCAATAGTTGAAAAGGCAAAATGTTTATTGTTTGATTCGAATATGAATAAGAAATTCTGGGCAGAAGCTGTAAACACGGCTGTTTATTTAAGAAACAGATCTGCAGTATCAGGATTAGAAAAAACACCGTATGAAATGTGGCACAACAAAAAACCTAATATATCTCATTTCAGAGTCTTTGGCAGTGAAGTCATGGTACACGTTCCAAAAGAACAAAGGCTTAAATGGGAAAAAAAGGCCAAACCCCACATATTGGTTGGATACGGGGAAAATATAAAAGGTTACCGAGTTTACAACCCCATTGACAATAAAATTTCAACTAGCCGAGATGTAGTAATCATGGAAAATACTAAAAATCCAATATTTATTGATGAAAATATAACAATCTCTGTGGAAGAATTGGAAGATCAAACAGATGAAATTAAAAACCCAGATATTAACAATGATGATGAAACTTCAGAACAGGAGGTAGAAAATCAATCTGTTAGAAGATCAGAAAGAATTAAATTGCCAAAAAGTTACCCTGACTATGTTACCTATATATGCTCTGACAACATTAACCTAGATGCCGACCCAATTACAGTTGAAGAAGCTCTGTCGAGGCCAGATGGGGAGTTGTGGCAGCAAGCTATGGAAGAGGAGCTACAATCATTCGAAGATAATGAAGCATGGGAAGTTGTGGATGTTCCAAGTGAAGGTACTATAGTGAAGTGTAAGTGGGTTTTTAAAAGAAAAATTGATTGCGGTAATAAAGTGCGATATCGTGCGCGATTAGTGGCCAAGGGTTTTACCCAGCAATATGGCATAGATTATAATGAGACTTTTTCACCTGTTGTGAGACATTCGTCTTTAAGATTATTAATTGCATTGTCTGTAGAATTAGATTTAAATATAACACATTTAGATGTTAAAACTGCCTTTTTAAATGGTTCATTAACTGAAGTAGTATACATGGAAAAACCTGTAGGATTTAATGAAACTAATTCAAAAGGAAAAGTGTTAAAACTTAAAAAGGCAATTTACGGGTTAAAACAGTCATCGCGAGTTTGGAATGAAAAAGTTGATGATTTATTATGTCATTTTGGTTATAAAAGATCATTGCATGAGCCTTGTTTGTACATTAAAATTCTAAATAGTAAATTGACAGTTGTAACAATATATGTAGATGATTTCTTTATTTTTTCAAATGATGTTACTGAAACTAATGATATAAAAAAACAGCTTAATTTAAATTTTAAGATAAAAGATCTAGATCAAGTTAAGCGATGTTTAGGAATGAATGTGACAATTGATAAGGTGAACAATACAATATGTCTAGATCAAAATCAATATATTGATCATTTATTAGAAAAATTTAGTATGTTAAATTGTAAGGGGATTGCTACGCCCATGGAAGTTAACTTAAAATTAAATAAAGCCGAACATATTAAAATTGATGTACCTTATCAACAATTAGTTGGTAGTTTAATGTATTTAGCTATATTAACTAGGCCTGACATTGCGTTTCAAGTAAGTTTCTTGAGTTAATTTAACAATTGTTACTCTACGGAGCATTGGAACTGCTTAAAAAGATTACTTAGTTATTTAAAGACTACAAAAAATTATGGATTGAAATTTGTAAAGGGAAATACAAAATTAGAAGGCTTTGTTGATGCCGATTGGGGCAATAATATAATAGATAGAAAGTCATATTCAGGATTCTGTTTCAAGTTAGCTAATTCTGTAGTTTCCTGGGAAAGTAGAAAGCAAAATACGGTTGCATTAAGTAGCACGGAGGCAGAATATATGGCACTCACAGAGGCTTCGAAAGAAGCAGTATATTTTAGAAATTTATTATTTGAATTAACTGATGTTTTTAATTGTATCAATCTATATAATGATAATCAAAGTGCCCATAAACTTGCCTTAAATCCAGTTATGCATAAAAGAACGAAACATATAGATGTAAGATATCACTTCATAAGGGAAATTTGTAAAAATGAAATTGTAAAAATAATTTTCTTAGATTCTAACAATATGCCAGCTGATATGCTAACTAAAAGTTTGTGTAAGAATAAACATTATAAATTTTTAGATATGTTAGGAATTACAAATGTGAATTAGTTTTTTTTTTTATAATTTTGACAAGTAAAGTGACATTTTTCAAAACTGCTGTCAGTTTTGAAAGTCATTACTTTTCATAACTAGTTTTGAAAAGTAAAACTTTACGTAACTAGTTTTGAAATAGTTATTTACGTAACGAGTTATGAAAAGTCCAATTTTGTTTAACGAGTGTGATGTTGCAGCAAGAGCGTAGCGAGTGCTGCAAATGAACACGAGTTAAACAAAATGGCGTTTTATAACGAGTTCCGTACAAGATTTTTTATAATTTTGACGAAATTCCATAATTAATAAAAATCATAATTATCTAATAATAATTAAAAACAATACATCTAGTTCTCGTGTTTATTTTGCATTGACACCTTTCTAATGACAATTCTATTTAATACAGATATAATTAAAAGGTAAGTTTCTGACTTAAATATTAAATATGCTTATTTAATTTTTTGTTTAAAAATGTCTGCTTCTAAATATTTCTTTAATAAAGTTAGTATAAAATAGTTCTTAGTTGTTTATATTTGCTTTATATTTTTCGTAACTTGTTTTGAAATGAACTTTTCAAAACAAGTTACGTAAAGTTTTACTTTTCAAAACTAGTTATGAAAAGTAATGACTTTCAAAACTGACAGCAGTTTTGAAAAATGTCACTTTACTTGTCAAAATTATAAAAAGTTCATTTCAAAACAAGTTACGAAAAATATAAAGCAAATATAAGTAAACAACTAAGAAATATTTTATACTAACTTTATTAAAGAAATATTTAAAAGCAGACATTTTTAAACAAAAAATTAAATAAGTAGGTATACTTAATATTTAGGTAAATCAGAAACTTACCTTTTAATTATATCTGTATTAAATAGAATTGTCATTACAAAGGTGTCAATGCAAAATAAACACGAGAACTAGATGTATTGTTTTTAATTATTATTAGATAATTATGATTTTCTTTAATTATGGAATTTCGTCAAAATTATAAAAAATCTTGTACGGAACTCGTTATAAAACGCCATTTTGTTTAACTCGTGTTCATTTGCAGCACTCGCTTCGCTCTTGCTGCAACATCACACTCGTTAAACAAAATTGGACTTTTCATAACCCGTTACGTAAATAACTATTTTTGATAAGTGGGAGTGTTGAAATGTATCAAAAACATTTGTAATAGGTATATGTAACAGTTACTTTGTCTGTCACTATTACCAACTTAATTACTGTTCTGTGTTCTGTCAATAAAGTTTTTAGTTCATGCTGAATATTCAAACTGTTTAGGTGTGTTTTCTTTTCTTCCCGTAATTATAACACTTTTTCTATGTGTACTGGAACTCAAAAGAGGTTGACAGTTTGATTTTGTCCTAGTTTATTTAGTTTGCCTAGGCCTTCCCAGACCATCTTTAAACTGATTGTACTTATATGAGTTCAGTGCTTTGATGGCTGCTTGACTATCGACATGAGATCTTAGAGCGTTTTCCAAGTTTGATCAAATTAAAGTGATCAAGGTTTTTCCTTGCTTGTTCTTTCTCTGATTATTTCTTCCTTACACTTTCTACTTCAACGTGTAGTGGCGTCAGATTTAGAATTACTTCCAAGCTACTGCCCCATAAATGATAATTGGTCTGACTATTGCCGTGTACAACCATTGCAATGTCCTTAGGTTATAACCCCAATTTGTACCTGCATTGCTTCTGCACATCATAAGGACCTTTATAGCCTTGTGTATTTCATTCTCACCTACTTTGACGATATTTAAGTTGGGTTTTTTCTCCGGGGTGGTGGGGTGGTGCAGTGAAGGGTGGGATGGATGCAGAAGCTTAAGTGGCTGACCGCTACTAGGCTTCTGGATTCACCTCCTGGATCGGCAGGACCCTGGTGATAATAGCCTCCCAGTGGCACACCCCGGGCAACGGCAAGCTGGGAGAGGGCCTTCTGTCCCTCCCTCATCTTACGGCTAATAATTACACAAACAACCCTAAGTGAAGGTGTGAGGTACCGTGCTGATGTACTGAATGGCCAACGGGTTAAAGTTGGTCGCGAACGGTCCCCTGGGGGCACCGGGCGAAACCCCCTTGTAACTAGCCTTACCTGATCATGCGGGGCTCTGATCAGGTGGACCATCCCTTCCCCAGCTTCTCGTGGGATTTATATGGACAGGGAAGAAAAAGAAAAAATGGAAACGAAGCCAGAAGCCGAATGGCAGGTGGCGAAAGGAAAACGCCGGGAAGCTAAAGCCAAAAGGCAAGCTAAAAAGGCGGAGAGGCCAAAACCAGAAGCTGTAAGGCAGGTGGAAAAGGCAAAGGCCCAGGAACCGCAAGCCGAAAGGCAAGCGGGAAAGGGCAGTCTGAAGGTCAATTCGGAGGAAGATATTGACCTAATGTCGACCGAGGAAGTTATCCAGGCACGACTATCGGGTACCTCAAAGAACAAGGTACGGAGACTTGTGAAGGAAGGTCTCGAATTCGCCGAGGCAAAACGCCAGGTGATAAGAGACAACTTCAGGAAGTCTCTAGAAAAGGGTAAAACCGAAAATAAAAAGGAGAAGAAGGAGAAGCCAAAGCCTACAGCACAGGTAACTCCTAAGCAGAAAGGCCAACAGCCCAGCACCTCCAAAAAGCGGTCAAGGTCCGATAAAAGTACACCTCCCGAGGTACACCTCAAAAAGAGGAATATTGAGGGAAGGTCTTTTAAAGAAGCCTTGACAGCTGTAAGGGTGGCAGTTGTAGAAGCTGGATACCCAGAAAGAAAGCTAGATCCTACAAGGCTTAAGGCAGTAGAATCAGCTATTGAAAATGCACTGGAGGACATACCGGAAGACGGCCCTCAAGTAAGGCTGGACCAGTGCAAGATGAGGCCGAGTTTTCTGCTGGTCACATGTGCAGATGGTGCGAGTGCACAATGGCTAAAGGATGTAGTTCCAAGTCTAAAACCCTGGGAAGGCGCAAGCCTCCAGGCCAAGGACGGGACAGACATCCCAAAGCCGTGTACATGCACCGTGCACATACCAGATAAGGATGGGGTAAGGCTCGATGCCGACCGCATCCTTAGAAGACTAAAGGTCGGCAACCACAAGCTGAACACCGGGCTGTGGACGGTCTTTGGGAAAAGTCCAACAGACAAGGGACAGCTATGGACGTTCTCCATGGATAAGGAGTCCGTGGAGGCGCTAAAAGCACAGGACATGCTCACCCACTTTGGGATAGGGAAAATTCAATTCCGTCTAAAGGGGGATGAGCGTCCTGTGACTCAGGGAAGCCCAGAGTCGGAGGCAGGCTTAACGGCCCACCACGACAGTGAGCAGCCCGAAGATGGGAGGACCACAGCCCCCTCCAGCAAAGATCGCGCCACAACTGTGGAAGTGATCGCTGGGGAGAGTGAGTGTCAACCTTCCATGGAAACGTAGGTGCAGTCAGGGTCCTGCAGGCAAATCTCCAGCATGCAAAGGCTGCATCGGCCATAGTGTGTCGGAGATTTGAGAGAGAAGGCGTGGACGTAGCCCTCCTGCAGGAACCTTGGCTATATGGAGGCAGGGTCGCAGGCCTAAAACCGCACCAAGGTGAGTTAATATACGACACAAAGGCTATAAGGCCTCGTGCCTGTATACTGTTTACTAAGACAGTTGGATGTAAGCTAATTCCGGTGCTATGCACTGGGGATTTTGTTGCAGCCATACTGTCAATATCCACGGAAGAAGGCATCAGAAGGCTAATGGTCTGTTCAGCGTACTTCCCTGGAGAAGACAGGGCTTGCCCTCCAGGCCAGTTAATGGACATCATAAGCTACAGCCGGAGGGAAAACCTACCATTGATCGTGGGGGCCGACGCCAATGCTCATCACATAGCGTGGGGTAGCACAGACGTCAACCCTAGAGGTGAGTATCTATTACAATTTATACTTAGTAATAGCTTACAGATATTAAACAGAGGCAAAAAGCCAACGTTTGTAACAGTTACGCGCAGGGAGGTCCTTGATATGACCCTCTGCACAAATAACATCTACGACAAGATTGAAAACTGGCATGTCTCGGACGAGCCGTCTGGGTCGGATCACAGGCATGTAAGGTTTAATATTGTCACCCCCAAAATTATTGAGACCACGTTCAGAAATCCACGGAGAACGAATTGGGAGGACTATGTAAATTCCCTCAATGAGAATCTCGAGGACAGAGTGGTGTCAATAAGAGATGTGTACAGTTTGGACTGGGAGGTGGACAGGGTAAGCGAGGCTATTGGGTCGGCTTATCGTGAAAACTGCCCGGAACAGACAAGAAAGTACACGAGAAATACTCCCTGGTGGAACGAACACCTACAGAAGCTTAGGGCTCAGGTGAGAAGGCTGTTTAACAAGGCCAAAACCGTTCATAACTGGGAAGAGTATAGACAAAAGTTAACGCTGTACAATAAAGAAATCCGAAAAGCCAAAAGAGACTCCTGGAGGAGGTTCTGCGAGGAAGTCCAAACGACCCCCGCATGTTCAAGAATCCACAAGGTCCTGGCTAAGGATGGTACAGCGAAAGAGGTCGGCCTCCTCAAAAAGGAGGACGGATCATATACCAAAACGTTGGGGGAAAGTTTAAGAATGCTAACATTGGCACACTTTCCTGGCTCACGGTTTATAGAAGCAGGATCGGATAGCGCAGGCCACGGTCAAAGGCCGGTAAGGCCCTCAAGGGATGACTGGAAGCTAGCTACCGAAATAACCAGACCTGCAAAAATAAGATGGGCTATCAGCACATTCCGTCCATTCAAAACACCAGGAATGGATGGAATATACCCAGCTCTACTCCAGAAAGGGCTGGATGTAATTATAACACAACTGTGTAAAATCTTTAAGGCTTGTTTGGCCTATAGATTTATACCATCTGTTTGGCAAAAGGTGGAAGTCTTATATCTCCCTAAAGTGGGGAGGATGGCGGACCAATCGACCAAGTCATACAGACCAATAAGTCTATCGTCATTCGTAGCAAAAACGCTGGAAAAACTGGTCGATAGATATATAAGGGACGAAATCTTAACGGAGAACCCATTAAGTGATCGTCAATATGCATACCAGCCGGGAAAATCCACAGACCTAGCGCTGGATGACTTGAACAGGCTATTGTCAAAGTCAATTGAGGACAAAGAAGTAGCCCTAGCGGCGTTTATTGACATTGAAGGAGCCTTCAGTAATGTGGGACCCGAGTCAGTAACCGACGCACTTTCAAGGAGGGGAGTCCCCCCACTAATATGCCAATGGGTGTATGCCAACCTAACGAATAGGATCGTAGTGGCCAAGTTAGGTGAGGCGTCCATTGAGGCAACAGTGGGAAAGGGCTGTCCGCAGGGAGGAGTACTGTCACCTCTGCTGTGGTCAGCACTTGTGGATGACCTCCTTAAAAAACTCCTCAATGAAGGCCTTCACTGCCTATGCTTCGCAGATGATATGGCCATAATCATTCAGGGGAAGTTTCTGGGTACAGTCTCAGAGCGGATGCAGTCCGCAATGAATATGGTGTACAAGTGGTGCAAGGATGAAGGCCTAACAGTCAATCCACAAAAAGCATCAATTGTCCCATTCACTAATAAAAGAACGTTACAAGGCTTACAACCAATAACGCTCAATAACGTGCTGGTTCCAATGGCCACAGAGGCCAAATACCTAGGTGTGGTATTTGACCAGAGGCTATCATGGAAGCAACACATTCAAAAGGTCACACATAAAGCTACAATAGCCCTTGGTAGGTGTAGACAATTGTGTGGCAAGAACTGGGGATTGAACCCCAAAATGAACCTATGGTTGTATACACAAGTCATTAGACCAATGTTAACCTATGGTTCGGTGGTGTGGTGGAGTAGAACGCAGCAGTCCGGGGTGATCAGGCAGCTGGAAAGCATTCAAAGGCAGGCATGTCTGAATGTTACAGGTGCCATGGGAACCGCCCCAACGGACGCACTACAGGTTCTACTCAACCTACCACCATTGCACATTTACATTCAGGGCGAGGCTATGGCAACTGCTCACAGACTGCTACAAGGCCAGGCCCCCATTACCTTATTAAAAGGCAAAAAGCAAGTAGAGTTATACAATAGGGTTAAGGCAGATCAAATAATGAGTATGCCTCAGGACAGGATAGTCCCCAGGTATAACTTTGTGAGAAACTTTCGAGTAGAAATACTGGAAAGGGACTCATGGAACAATGGCCCCCCAATCCAAGGGGAGTCAATTTGGTATACCGATGGCTCAAAGACTGAGAAAGGCACAGGGTCAGGTATATACAGTAGAGGACACAGGATAAAAATCCAACTAAGTCTAGGTGCGTATGCCACAGTGTTTCAGGCTGAAGTAACGGCCATACAACACTGTGCAACGGAGATCGTAAGTCAGGGTATAACGGGTAAAACCGTAGTCATATACTCGGACAGCCAAGCAGCTCTAAAGGCGATAGTCTCGGCACAAATAAGCTCACAGCTGGTGTGGGACTGCGTTGGGGCCCTGACACATGCCGCTAGTCAAAATTCTCTGACACTGGCATGGATACCAGGACACTCAGGGTTTCGGGGCAATGAGAAGGCTGATGAATTGGCCCGTGCAGGAGCTAACACTCCAATGATTGGCCCGGAACCATTCGGCGGAGTTGCTAATACATTCAGAAAGGCAGCCATTGAGAAATGGAGGCTAGAAAAGGCCCAGGATTGGTGGGAAACATCACCGGGCAAGCGACAAGCCAAACTCTTCATAAAGGGATACTCGGCAAAGTTTACTGCAGAGCTGCTATCACAAAGGCGAAATGATGTCAGAATGATTGTCAGTCTCTTGACAGGACATTGTAGGCTCAGAAAACACATGAGTCAGCTAAACTTGGCAGATGAAGACATTTGTCGATACTGCCAAGAGGAAGAGGAAACCGCATTTCATGTCCTATGCCAATGTGAAGGCCTTGCAAGGACGCGGTATCTAGTACTGGGAGAGGAGAAACCGGCTGCTCCAAGTTATGCGGAGTGGCCACTGTCAAGGCTATTAAGTCTCATTAAGAGGGCAGAGCTGGACAAGGTGCTCTAATCCTATTCCACAGATAATGGGTGTTCACAATAGATCTGCAAAGGTCGCAGTGATATAGGCTAACAGCCAACCCAAAAATATCTATCTATCTATCTATCTCCTTGCAAAGGCTACTAAAATGATCCTGGTGGGGTTAATGTCTAACCGAATTACAACATTGCTTTGCTTTGTTCAGTCCTGTCTGTACTATGTCGCAAAACGTTTCTATACTTTTCACTTGCGAAGATAACCACGTCATCGGAATACCCCTGACTAGGTATACCTAGTTTAGTCACTTTCCTAAGTAAGCTGCCCACAGTAAGACTCCAAATGAGTAGGGACCTAACTTCCCCTGCAGGCAACCTCTTGTTGTATTGGTGTAGGTAGTGTCTTGTCCTATCATTATTTCTGCAATTCTTGTAGACAGCAATTGCAACAACCACGTGGAAGTCGTTCTATCTACTCCCTTATCATTAACTGCTCTTTGGATAGCCTCATTTGGAGTATTGTCAAAGGCCCATTGTATGTCTAAAAAAGGCACATACCACGGTTGAACTATGTATATTAAGGATGTCAAATTTACAACCTGGACGCATTTCCAGCCTCTTTGGCGCAAATATAAGTAGTTGTCGTATTAGGATCACTTATATTTGAAAATTGGTTGTTTTAGATTGAACCAACATCTAGTTTCTAATAAATCTTTAATTTAAAATGCTTAAGATATTTTAAAGATTCAATATTAACATAACTTTGTTTTAAGAGCACAGAAACTTTTGCAATGTGTCAAGTTCTAGGCTTTGTACACTCACCTTTAAAAATTGGTGTAACATTTTTCTTAATAATAAAAAATATTTGAAAACTGAGCTTGCAAATCGGTTAAGCAGTTAACATTGAATGTTCTTCTACTAGGCATTTCTCTACTATTTCTTCAACAATTTCAGCAGTTTGTACCCGTTAAAATGAACATAATCAATTTAGCTTTCTTCGTAAAATCGTAAACAAATGAAAACATTACTCACCACACTGTTATTATTTATGCAAATTTAAAAATAAATCATAAGACCTTTGAACTTCACCAATCAACAAATCAAAAATGCAAATTAGCTCCCTGATATTTTTTCTTAATTTTTTAATTATTTATCTAATTTGATTAAGAATTCAACTCTACTGTTACAACCTCATTGGAAAATTGACCAAACTTGCTTTGGTTCGGTTAAAGTTATTAATTTCAATACGAAACCGGTTCGATACGTGCCGCTTGCCGGATTAAATCAAATTTATTATCTTATTTATTATACCTAAACAGGTGGCTAAAAGGTACGTGATCACCGATCGGTTGATCACCAGCTTCTTAGAGATGACGATGCTAAAATATCGTTAAGCGACGATTAGTGGTATACTACTTTTTTATAGTATAGAAATGAATAGATTAGTAGAATGTATTTTAACTATTTTTTGTATTTGTTTAAAGCACTTATATATAAATATCTACAGGGTATCCAGGAATAGTTTTTTCAAAAAGAAAACCACATATACTAGGTGTAAATTTTTGTCGATGTAATTTAAATTATCCTAATGAAGGGAGCTAGAGCACTTTAAAGATGACATTCGCAAGTCACTTTCTTTTAAATATCGCAAGAAAAATACTTTCGACAAAATTCGCAATTGGTATAATGTATAATAACAAATCAGCGGTAACGCTTCCAGAGGGCAAAAATGTTGTTTTTGGTCCTCCGTCCAGAAACAATACTATTAATTACTTCAAAATCGTCCGGAAAATGACATTTTCCGGCCTAGGCCGGCAAAGCAACTTTTAGATTATGTAAAGAGATGGCGCTGTGGGTCATCACAAATACATAATGAATAATACAAATTTTAATTAAATTTATATAAAAACAGCTTATAATATATTAAACTAATAACTTTTTCTAAAGGTAGGCAGGATTCTAATTTACATTTAATTTCTCTCACAACTTTTATTTTAAATTTGACATTTATGTCAATTTACAACACTTATCATTCGATTATGAAATTACATATCTCGATTTTAATTTTGCTCATTGAACTATAATAGTTCATTGTCTCTGCTATTTTTATATAAAATTATTAGATATTAATATTTTCAATATAAAATTTTTTACTGTGCTGCTTATTAGCACAGAATTTGTATGTATAAAAATTAAGGATCTTGAAATCGATTATCAGAAAATCATTCCTTATTACTAATTCTTTTAATCGTACAATAGATGTCAATAAACACCTGATCTTGTATGTTACAAACTTTTGATAATATTAAAAATGTGTCGGACCAAAAAATAGTGTGTGTTACACGTCCAGAAAATGTTTTGCAAGTGCTCATATTGTTTCGCCTCGGTGCTAGGCACCTCGGCTACACATATTTACTCGCTCTTACAAATTGTCATTTTCCGTCCTTGTGTCACAAATAACTATTTGTTATTCTAACAAGTTTTCGATTTTTGAACGTATTTTTTAATATCTCAACCTGTTTTTTAATTTTTAAATGTATTTTTTTTGTTTTTACCGTTTTTTTGTGTTTTTAACTTTTTTGTTTTATAGCGTGTTTTGTTTTCGTTTTTCTATAAATTTGTAACCTCTTTTTTTCTAGTGATGTTAAATGCTCGTTTTATAGAGGTTAACCAATGCGAACGGCACTCAGGGGGTAGGAGGAGAGCGAGCGTGGATTCGAACGAGCTAGATGATACAGTATTGGAAAGATATAAGGGGATATAATTGCTAGAAAAAACAGATAAAAGAATTTAAAAGGGACTAAAGAGAAAATGAGAGAAATGATAAAAAAGGAGAAGGAAAATGGGCGCCACTTATTTTTTTATCATAAGGATGGGAAAATATAAGAAACCCAGATAAAAAAAAATATTAAATATATAGGTTGGATAAACTGATTTATCAGATGTTGTAAATAAAGTTAAAATAAGAAAGATATAAGAGATATAAGATAAGATAAGGTAAAATTAGGTAACCCGGCAGATGTTCTTGCTAAAAATTTAAATTACACACTTTTATTGTTAAAACTAAAAAGATAAAGTTATACTTACTATTTTCTTTACTTATCACAACGGCTACAGTTCTATTAGTGAGATAAGGATGTTTTCTTAGATCAAAATTAATAATTTAAATACGTCTCGTTCTTACTATTGATTAAATTAGATCAGAATAACTTACACCAGGTCGGAAAGAAAACATATAGTTAGACAATAAACAATATTTATTACTCTAAAAAGTAATAAGTCAGATGTACAAGCAAAAAAATAAGAGACGTATAAAATACCAACAATTTAAATATGATAACATACCGTTAAACACATTAGTGTTTAAACATACAGAGAACTAATACTACACATTCAATAACAGCTAAGTAATATTGTATTGTTATTTTTTGTGTACCCAATTAAGCAAAATGTGAAATAAAAAATATTAAAGTGTGATAAAATGTTATATCAAAAAAATACTAAATCACCTTTAGCTTAAAATTTTACTCGAGTAAAAATTATGGAGTACCATATACCAGTTTAATTTTAGAAATTTAACTTATGAGAGATATTGAGAGATACAAAAAATTATCAGTAAAATGCGTTACAAAAAAAACTGCGTTAGACCCTGCACACCGCTTTCACTAAAAATTTAATCGTGATTTGGAAGGCTTTTCCGATGTTTCACGTAACGATTAAAGGTTTTCACACTGAGGTCTGTAGATAAGTACCGGCTTTTCAAAAAAAACAGGTTACACTATGGAGTTTACGGTCACTACTTATGTTAATTCTCCACACGCTGATATTTATTATGTAGATGACAATTAAATCCTTACTCCAAAGAAATAAATGGTATCGTTTTTTCTTGTAGTAAAGCAATAGTAATAAATCAGAAAAACTTACAGTTTGGCTCCTAGGTAGTATAATTAAATTAGGTACACGCCCAATTTCTGTAATGCGGCAAAATTCAGATACTCATCAGTAATTCTCGACAGCTTTTTATCAGAACTATTAACCATCACTGATAAACTGACTTTAACTTAATTAGAAACATTCAAAAGAATTTTTAAGCGTCTCAAGATAAAAAAAACCGCCAAAACTGGAGTTATCGTTAACAGAGCACTTGTTAGTCTCCTTGCTACCCCTTCACTGACTAGAAAAATCCGTTCTCGCGTATGCACCTAGGTCACATGATGGGAGCGTGAAATTTTGATTGGACGATTATGTCATAAGATCTACTTGTTGGTGCGGATGTTTCTCCACCATGGTACAACTGAAAAATGTAACCCTGCATAGCAACAAAAAACGTTAGGATTGTAATAGCATCTAATAAGTCGAGAATACAGGGCGGTAATAAGTAAGAAAGAATTAATGATTAAAAAGAAATTTTTATCATTCTGGTTTTTTAAGAATACTACACATTTGTTGTTATTATTTTTAGTTTTTTAATTTTATTAGTTTTTAAATGTTTTTATGATATTTGTTTTATGGTATTTTAAAATTTTAGAAGCTTTTGTCTTTTTCTTGTTTTTGCAACGATTTTTTGTTATTTGTTGTGATATTTATATTTCAACTTTTTTTGATTTTGATACAATTTATTCGGCGGGTGTAATTTCCTCACTAAAATAAGTTTTTACCTGCATTTGGAAGGGTATGTTATAATCCCACAGGTATTTTCTTCACTAATACCGAAATGGTTATGTGAGATAGAGAATAATTATATCATTAAAAGACAATTATGTAGGTTTCATTAAAAGTAGGTACAGGAGTATTTGATTTTCAGTCACAATTGAAATTTTGACCAAAATGGCATGTTTAATAGAAAGTAATCGCGGCAAACCATTACTGGTTTTTAAAAATTTTATTTTTTATAAAGTAAAAGTTTTAAAAAGTGAAGAAGTGTTCTGGAGGTGTAATAAAATAAATTGTAGTGCGAAGTTATTTACTGTTGGTTCACATTTTACAATCACTAGAAGTAGCTTACAACATAATCATGAACCAAATCGTCAGAAGATAGATCGGAAAATTGTTTCTCCACGACCATTAATGAATGTAATAATTCCGACTTTATTTTTAATAATATAACGTGTTCATTCTCACTCTTGAGATAGAATATTCATTCTGAAACACTTGCTTCTTATGTGTTTTGCATGTATTTCCATTCTATAACTAGTGATAGAATAACATTCTGTAATTGTTCAACATAAATCATAGATTGCCCTGCGAATTTCAAAACTGTCACTTAGTTTGTCAGTGCGACGTTCTAATTGTTTTGCTACATATTTTAATTAAAATAAACAAAAATTATGAGTGAAAAATCAAGTGAATCAGATATGGATTTGGGTAATACTCCTCCTGAAATTACAAATTATGCAAACACCATAAGCGAAAACCTGCTGCCACAAAGATCTAAAAATGAATATGAAAAGTTTTATACGCTGTTTAGGGATTGGCAACAAGAAAAGAAAACTGACGCCTTTTCTGAAAATGTTTTAATTGCATTTTTTGGCGATTTATTAAAAAAATGGAAATCATCGACTCTCTGGAAAGTATATTCCATCCTAAAAGCTACGATAAACGTTAAACATAACATCGATATTTCAAAGTACAAAAAACTAAAATCTTTGTTAAAACGCTCTTCTGATCACTATGAAGCTAGGAAATCGAAGGTTTTTACTGAAGAAAATGTTAAACAATTTTTAGAAAATGCTCCGGATGAGATATATTTAGCTACAAAGGTAATAAAAATTATAATTTAAATAAAAATCTAATTTTTATTTTTCTACAAGCATGCGTAAAACAACACTTTCCCGCACGCATTTTAATTCAGAAAATATCTCTTTCCCGCATGGAGTGCGGGAAAGTATTTTCCCGCACGGCGTGCGGGAAAGAATTTTTCCCGCACGCATTTTTTTTTTATTAATAAGAGATGTTTGCCGGTAACCTTTTTGACAAATTATTGTATTATTATCTTTATCTTGTTGGACTACATACAAATAGTAAAAAAAATGAAGATTATTTTACATGAAAATAGGGATTTTTAAAATGTTTGTTTTTACAAATTTTTAAAAAAATCATAATTTATTAAATCACCCCTGTAAACCTTACTCAAAGCAACAACAAACTCACCTGTTTAAGTAGGGTTGCTATAGCTACAGTCGTGTATTTATTGACACTATGAAAGATTTAATTGTCACAATCGCATCTTTTCAAATATCTAAATAATTTTCGAGGTGATTTTGCTTTTAGAAAAAATATTGATCCTAACTCTTGCGGAAATTAACTTTCCCGCACTTAACTGCTTGCCCGAACTCCGCTTCGCGTCGTTCGGGCATCGGCAGTTCGCGTGCGGGAAAGTATAACTTTCCGCACTTGTTAGGATAATAACTATTTTAGGTCGCTCTTGTAATCGGTATTTTGGGGGCTTGTCGCAAGAATGAACTTTACAACATCAAAATTTCGGACATTAAAGATTTGGGATCAGCAATACTAATTGCAATTCCTAATACAAAAACTAAAAAACCAAGAGAGTTTACAATCACTGGAGATTTTTACAATATTGTAAAGAAATACCTGGCTCTAAGACCTTGTGATGTCCCTTGTGATAATTTTTTTATTAATTTCCAAAAAAATAAATGTACGCGGCAAGTAATCGGCATTAATAAACTGGGCAATATGCCTAAACAAATTGCCATATTCCTGAATCTAGAACATCCACAAGAATATACTGGCCACTGTTTCCGCCGCACTTCAGCGACTACGTTGGTAAATGCAGGTGCAGATATTACAACATTAAAAAGACATGGAGGCTGGAAGTCTTCTCAAGTAGCAGAAGGATATATAGAAAATTCTTTGCAAAATCGAATAGATGTAGCAAATCGATTAGTTTCTTCAATTACTGGATCTAATTCGTCGGTAAACGTTCCTTCAACCTCCAATTCTTCTTGCTACACTACTGTTAAGACTGCCTCTACAAATCAGTCTGTTCTGAAAAATGTTACTGAAAATATTTCCAATGCACCAGTTTTTAATTTTAGTAATTGTACAAACACTATAAATATAAATATCAATAAAATGTAATATGATTTCAATAAATAACATAAGATGTAGTGAATTATTTCATGGTCGTGGAGAAAATACAGTCTGTTACACGGTTAGAATGAAAATTCGATAACTCGTGGTTCCTCTCGCTCGCTACGCTCGCGTTCGGAATGCTCCACTCGTATCGAATTTTCATTCTAACCTTGTTACAGAATATACTATTCTAACTCTTGTAAAAGGAAAGCCGTAGAGGATATTACTGAAAAACCGGCAAAAATTATACGCCAAGAGCTTGCAGCTAATTTGCCTGAAACAATTACTACGATTGATGTCAGTTACATAAGAAAAAATATATACAATCATCGCCGAAAAATGATGCCTTCCAATATAGATGAGGTTCAAGAATTTGTGAAGACATGTTCTCCAAAAACAACCAAAGGTGAAAATTTTCTTTTCATAAACTGCTTCAAAAGTAAGATAATTGTATTTGGTTGTGAAACAAATATAAGAATTTTAGCCAAATTGAATTTTATATATATGGATGTCACATTTTCTTACTGTACCAAATATTATTTGCAATTATTTACGATTCATAGACTAATTAATGGACATTATATTCCTTTATTATACTGTTTGCTGCCAAACAAAAAAGCAGAAACTTACAACAATCTCTTTTATTTGTTAAAATCAGAAATTTTGAAATCTCTTAAAATTGAGTTTTATCCCAGTAAAATTTTTGTAGATTTTGAAAAAGCTATACATAATGCAATCATTCAAGTATGGCCGAATACTCAAATAAATGGCTGTAGATTTCATCGACATCAAGCTTGGTATAGAAAAATTCAGTCTCTTGGTTTAGTAGCAGAATATACAAATGATTCGGAAGTCAGCAAGTGGCTCAAACATACTTTTGGCCTTACATATATAAAACCAGAAGATGTCTCAGATTATTTTGTGTTTGATTTAATGTCACATAAACCAGAAAATAAAATTTTAGATAAATATGTGGATTATTTAGTTGAAACGTATATAGACGAAAATGCCATATTTCCTCCTTATTTATGGGCAGAGCCAAATCCTGTTATTCGCACCACGAATGCTTGCGAATCTTTTCATTCACATTTTAATTCATCGTTTTATAACACACATCCATCCATATATGTTTTTTTAGAAAAAATTAAAGAATTTCAGTTAAAATTCAAAGTTTGCGTATTATAAAACCTATCAAAGATAAACAAGTTAAACTGAAATTGAAAAATATAGAAAATTTATTCATCAGATATCAGTCTAATCAAATGACAAGAATGGATTTTGTAAAGTGTGTCTCTTAATGTAGTAAATATTAATTTATACTTTTTACATCTTATCTAGAGGTATTGTGAATTATTATTATAATGTAAAGAAATTAATGTCTTGTATTCGGATGCTTACATAATAAACATTCTGAAATGATACCTATTTTTTTTTATTTTATTACCTGTGAGTTAGTAAGGAAAATACCTACCGGATTAATGGTGTCTTCCTATTTTGTGAATTCCCGTTTTGTGACTAGACCTTTTTCAGGTAAAATTTTTCCCATTTTGTGCCTAGCCAAATTTTTACCTGAAAAGACCCGAGATGAATTTCCCGTGTTGTGACTAGCGTAAAATAAAGCCACTTATTTTAATACCTACCTGATTTAATGATTTTAACTTAAAAATCATTTTTGTTTATAAAGTCTTCTTTTCTTAAATAATAGTCATATGAAATATAAAATACATTTCTTACAAAATAATCTAACATTAAATAATCATCAAAGAAACTACATTTTAAGTCGGTAAAAGGAAAATTGTCATTGCATTTTTATTATGAATTCCAACTTTATTAAGCAATGGTCAACGTCAGATCTTTCTTCAACGAAGTCTGTAACTGTACGGCGAATTTTTTCATCCAGTTGTACATACTTGGTTTTCTTCCGTTTCAGTGTCATATGCAACTCAACTTTTAGTTTTATATTGTCGTAATATGATGCTTTTTCTTTAGGTACTTGTGTAAGCTCGAAAATGTTTGGATTTACCCTGGCAATTTTTATATTTAGCCGGTTGTGCTATCCATTTAAGGAATTTGTAGTCCGGTGCCTTTGGTTATAGCACACCCCACATCATCCCAAAAATATTGTTTATCTACTCTACCTCATATTATGTATCAACTTTTAGTTTGTGAAAACTGTCATTATAGACAGCAGTGCGTGAAGGATTAAAAGTGTGCGTGAAGTAACAATGTATTTTAAATGGGATTTGCTTTTTCGCACTGTTTTTGACACACCTTCATATAATCAAATATCCTTAGCATTGGCGTTGTCATGGTGTTGCTATGAGATCATTAAATTTCAACAAAAGTTATTCTGACAGTTTTTTAGTTTAAATTTTTAAATTTGAATTTGTAATTATTTTTTATTTGTTTATCGTAGATAAAATATTGTATGAAACTGTGCGTGAAGTGCTTTTTGCGCACTTACGCGATATATAGCACTCGCTTCGCTCGTGCTCTAAACATCGCGTGCGTGCGCAAAAAGCATACTTCACGAACTGTTTCATAAATAACTATTTTAAGCCACTGTTCCAAAAAATAATCATTAAATATTTCCAGAAGTGGATGATTTTCAAAATTCTTCATAATCCACATCCAATCGTCGTCCACTTTTTTAGAAGGAAGATGTGCCAATGCAGCACACATCCTTATGTGGGTACGCACTATTTTGTTTTCCTTGAATAGAGAAGTTAATCAAATTTCTTGCACTTTTTGCCATAAACATTGGTTAAAATGAAAATTGCAACCAGTAATGTTTATAGGGAAGGTTTTCTTAAGTACCTGGAAGGTAGCCACTTCAAAATCAATTTTAAAGTTTTTTGGTTTCCACTGTGGTATATATGTTGTTCAATTAAAGAAAAAAGCCTGGTATACGTCATTTCCTTTTTATCTGGTAGCAAGTCGAAAATAGCAGGAATAATATTGGTTTCAGTGCCCGTGCTGCCAACATCGGTGTGGATTGTATAAAGCTGCTGAAAATGTTTAGAACAGCTACGAGTGTCTGTCGCGCTTTTAGCAAAGCAAAAACCAATATTTTGTCCTCTTCGCCATCTTCAAACATGAATAGAAAGTATAATATGCAAAACTTCCCTGAAAAGAAAAACATCGTTAAAGGGATTATCATTATCTTAATACGTTTCAGTATTGGGGAAAACCTAAGATTTAAGAGATCATAAAATTACATTTTATTCTAGTCACAAAATGGGAATTCTTTAGGGTTCTTTAACAGGTAAAAAATTCTCTAGGCACAAAATGGGAAAAATTTTAATCCAAAAAGGTCTAGTCACAAAACGGGAATTCACAAAATACGAACCCTTAAATTTGTTGAGGAAAATACCTGTCGGTTCACTGGTTGGTGAGGAATTTACCTCCGCCCAATTTATTAATTTATTACTTTTATTCGGTATTTTTATGTATTTTACGTTCTTAATTCCTTAACTGATTTTTTTATGACATTTGTTTGTTTCCTTAACAAGCTTTAAAATTATTTTTTTTGGGTATTTTAACGTTTTTAATTTTTTTTCGAATATTTTATATATTAATTAAATATTTTTTTATTTTTTTACCGTTTTTTTTTCAGGTTTTTTAATTTAATTTTAGTTTTTTGTTTTTTAATGGTTTTTTATAATATAATTTTTTATTTTATTTTTTTGGATGGCATTTTTCGTATTTATAAAATTCTTAACTATTTTTGATTTCTAAATGTTTTGTTTGGTATTTTCAAGTTCTTAAAATTTTTATTTAAGTATTTTCTTAACGGTTTTTCGGTATTTTCATATTTTTTAAGGTATTTTCGGTGTTTTAACATGTTTTTGTTTCATTTTTACCGTTTTTTTGGTATTCCAACTTTTTCTTTGATCCTTAAATGTTTTTTCTATATTTTTTTCCCTAGCTTTTTATTTTTTTAAAGATTTTCGGTTTTTAACAATATTTAATCTTACAACGTTTTTTTTCCTTTTTTTTATTTTTTTTTATAATTTTTTGGTATTATAACATTTCTTAATCGATTTTTTAGTATTTTTAACGATTTTTTTAATTTTTATGTTTTTTTTTTGTGGTATTTTAACGTTTTTTCATTATTAAAGTGTTTTTTTGCATTTTTAATGTTTGTGGTTTATTAACGTCTTTCCTTGTTTCTGATTATTTTTTTTTTAATTCTTACGTCTCTTTTTTTTTTAATTATATTTTGTTTTTGTTTTTTAAGGATCTCATGTTATTTTTTTAAGTTATTTAACTTGTTTTAACATTTTTTGGTTCAATATGGTTTGATGAATTTTTGTATTATATTTGGCATTTTAGAGTTTTCACAGCATGTTGCTCGGCATTTTAACGTTTTTCGGAATTGTATATATTTTCGGGATTTAAGATTTTTTTTGTCAACAATTTTTTGATATTTTAATTATTTTTAAACGATTTTTTGGTATTTTAACATATTTCATTTTTTTTTTTAATTTTCACCCATTCCTTGGTATTTTAATGTTGTTTTAATCCTAAAAATTTGTTTGGGTTTTAAATTTTTTTCTGATTTTTTTTGATATTTTAACATTTTTTCGGTATTTTAATGTTTTACATCCTTGCGTTACCTAAAAAACCAAGTACAGAAAACCGTAACTTTGTATGTATCCTCATATTTGCATAGCATTATGGTAATGTTTAATGTATACAAAGCGAAATGTGGCTATTCGGGAATGATCAAAATAAAGATTTCTTGAGGCTATAAAGTGTTACTTGAGCGAACGTACATATGAAAAACATGCAAATATCTGTAATCACTTAAATTTAGTTGAGATCACTTGCAGTTACTTAGGATCCTCTGAAATTAGTTTATAGCACTTGTTTTCACTAATAATTATCTAAAATCACTTTTAATTACACACTTGGGATCACTTGCAGTCACTTGGGATGAATTACAATCTCTTGTAATAAATTTTTATTACTTGCACTTAGGTACCTACTTAGTGTTACCTAAAAATAATTTATAGTACTTGTTTTTACTTATAATTACAATAAAGTACTTTCAATTACTCACTTATGGTCACTTTAAATCACTTGGGATGACTTACAGTCCCTTGATTTACTTTCAATTACTTTGTATTACTTGCATCTGAAATTAATCCATACCTACCACTTGTTTTTACTTATAATTACCTAAAATTACTTTTATTTACTCACTTGGGATCACTTTTGATCACTTGTACTTTCTTGAGGTCACTTAAAGTCACTTACAATCACTTATGATCACTAAAAATCCGTGAAATTTTTCGAAAATCATACGTGTCAAAGATCCAGCTGTGTACTATGCCGTAAGAAAACTGTGTATATTTACATATACATCGGTATTAATAATTAGATTACATAATGTCTTAGAATTGTTTCTCACCTAATTTTCTAGTTTTCTATTACAGGAGCGCCAAAATTTGAATTTGAATTATATATTTGATTTAACAACTCATAAGAACATATTATTATTTATTACAAGTCGACAGTTAGACTAGACTTTTCGATCTTAATTACCCACTGTCAATACGTACTCACTAATGATTTTTCTTAAGAAAACATCCTTAACATAGCAGTTAATTAAATAAATCAATCACGAAACAATATTTTCTGATACAATGACAAATATGGAGTATTTTATGTTAAGAATCCGAAGTAGGAACTGTTATGGTACTTGTAATATAATTAAGAACTATTATCAACTATCAATCGGTCTATAAAACAGGTAGCAAAAATCCATATGTTTCACATATGTCAATAAATTGTATTATCATTTTTTTTTCTAATAATCAGTTATTATATCCGATATTAATATGCTGAGGAAGTTACTATATGATTACTTAGGTGTAATCAGTTAATGACAGTAATGCTGTCGACATAAGCGCCGTGATGTTATTTTCTATTGTTTTTTTTTATAGGATATAAGTTAGTTTTATTAAAAACTAGCTGGCTTGGCGTAGATACTTCGTACCGCCTAACACTGATGTCTTTATATCATTTATAGATTTTAAAATTTTAAGAATTTTTTTTGAGTAAAACTTCTTTAGGCGCGACTAGGGGGTAACTTAGTAATTCTAACGGACGTGACATCATATTCTATGTAACGCTAAAAACCTGATACAAAAAACCTAACACGATTCCGCCTACTATATTAAATAAAAGTTAAATCTGTAATTGTATATTATGGTAGGCAACATAATTTACATATTTTGCAGACCAGTCAAATTAACAGCTAATCAACCAAAATACATTGTTGGTGAATAGTTTTACGCCTAAAACTTGTGTATAAAGTGTTTGTTTTAAATATGAATAAACAAAGTGGATTTATTAATGAAGAAAGTGATGAAAAAATATTGAATAAAAATGAGTGAGTACTCTATAACATACATTTTATTTTCCTGTGAATCGTTTAAAAATCAGTGTTGAAATCTCCACAAAGAATAAAAGATTTAAAATTATTTGTACAGAAAATTAATGCACTATAAAGTCTATCTATAAATGTATTAAAATTTTTAGATCTATAAATATTTAATATACAACAGGTGGTTTGAAGTATTTTAAAAGAGATACTGGAGATTTCAATATCTACTTCAAGGGATAAATAAGTCAAAAAATCGTGTTTCTTAATTTCTACGGAAGATTTTGTCAAAATTAGTACACCGCCATGTGATTTATGAGTTCTATTAAAGTAAGAGGCAACAGAGTAATTATTATTAAATCGTATGTAGCCGATATTGTCATTATTGGACCATGTTTCGGATAGACATAATATGTCCGGTTTATATTGCTTTAAGATTAGGTCTATTCTGTTAGTTTTGTTAGAAATTGATTAACAGTTAACATTTAAAATACGGAAGAAACTATCAGATTTCTCATGATTTTCACACACACAGTTCTTTATGTTTCTACTGACTTCCTTGCGATACATTTAGCGATACGTACGTCAAAACTTATGATTAGCTAACTTAACCTAACCAAACCGTTAATTTCTGTCAAAAAATTTTAAAACGTGAAAGTAAAATTAATGAATTTTAGATAAATTACGAAACAAAATAGTTGTCACTTAAATAAAATGGCGAATTCTCAAGAATATTTTACTCTTTCATCAATAAATAATAATAAACGAAAAAATTAAAAACCTGTAGCTACTTGTTAATAAATATATTTTGAATTTGAATTTATTTTGCGATGATACGTACGTCAAATCAGTTTTACTTCAATCGCACGTAAAGGTTACACGCACACGCTTTTGTTGTTTACAATCTTTTTTTTTTGGTTTTGTCATTTTTATTATATTTTCTGGTTAGTTTTCGGGTTTTTATTATTTTTTGGTTGTATTTTGTAATTTAGAAGTTAGATAAATTTGATATCAACTGCACCACAATATTTTTTACTTTTTTTTTCTCAACTATTTTCCATTTTACTCTAGTTTCTTGTTGTTCTATTTATTTAAAAATGAAAATACTACGCCATCTACCAGGTGTCTGTAACCTAGATATCTAAACAAATTAACTTAAATCGCCATCTTTTAGGAATTCATTTAAATAGATAATAAATATATATGTAATTGGTACTGGAATATTAAAGAAACGTGGTCAAACAGAATAAAAAGTATTTTTGTTCCTCCGTCCAGGGCGTCCAGAAACAATACTATAATGATTACTTTAAAATCGTCCGGAAAATGAAATTTTCCGGCCTAGGCCGGCAAAACACCTTTGAGATTATCTAAAGAGATGGCACTATCAGACATCACAAATAGGTAATGAATATGTTAAAGAAATTTTAATTAAGTTTATTTAAAAACAGCGTATAATACACTAAACTAATAACTTTTTCTAAAGGTAAGCAGGATTCTAATTTATATTTAATTTCTCCCACAACTATTATTTTAAATTTGACATTTATGACGCACAAGTCAATTTACAACTACTTATCATTCGATTATGAAAATACATTCCCTCATTAAAATCCGGATGCTTTCTTTTATAGATAGGAATAATATTGTGGATCCTTTTCAGTATGGCTTTCTAAGGAATAGTAGCACGCTCCGTGCTACAATTGACTTGGTAAACCATCTTTCAATTAGCCTTGATAGGGAAAAGGTGGTAATAGCAGTGTTTGTTGACCTAAAGAAAGCATTCGATGTTGTCAGCCATGACTTGCTGTTAAGCAAAATAGAAGGAATGGGATTCAGGGGTGTGTTCTTTAATCTAATTGGCTCATATCTGTTAGACAGAAAACAATATATAACTCTTGGTGATCACACCAACTCAGTTCGTAGTAACAACTGTGGTGTTCCTCAGGGCTCAGTCCTGGGGCCACTTCTTTACAGTATTTTTGTTAAGAGTCTGCGCACAGCAAAACTTAAAGCTCAGTACTATACCTTTGCTGATGACACGGTATTGACATATGCTGGTGATGATATTAATGATTTAGTGGACTTAGTAAATGATGACCTAGAAAAATATAACAAATGGCTTATACAAAATAGCCTAAAAATTAATTTAGACAAAACTAAGTTCATTTTATTTAAGCAAAAAAATAATATTATAAATGATATAACTATAAAAATTAACAATATTGAGTTAGCAAAAATTAGGTCTACAAAATATTTGGGTCTTGTTCTGGATGAACGATTGAGCTGGAGTGAGCACATTGAGCATATAAAAAACAAAGTTATACCATTGACAGGAGCTATATATAGGTGTAGAAATTTTTTAAATAATAATGCAAAATGTAAGATTTATAATGCCTATTTAGTTTAAAAAAAAAAACATTAATGTTAATTATTTTCAATGTAATACTTTTTACTGTGGTGCCTATTAGCATAGTATTCGTATGTATAATAATTAAGGATATTGAAATCGATTTCTAAAATCATTCCTTATTATAGGTCTCCCAACGAAAGTTTGTGACAGCCACGTGTTAGTCGGCGCAGGTAGGCGGAGTCTTTCTATCAGTGGCGGACGGAAATAAAAATATATTATACATCTTAAATTAATTTTTAATGTATGATGCCAACATAATTAAGAAGAATTTATTTTATATAAATTTGTTACTGCCCACTTTAAACTAAAAAAATACATACATTTAAAAAACAACTCAGAAACTCTCTCAGCATATTCGTAGATAAATACAGTTTACAAAACCATTCTAGCTACCACACTGACAAGCTTTCAGAACGGTCGTTGTTATCGTAACACTCGTAAAAAAACCACTGCGCATTGAACGAGAGGCCACGTGGCTGTCCCAAACTTTCGTTGGGCGATCTATACTAATTCTTTTAATCGTGTAATAGACGCCAATAAACACCTAAGAAAAACGTTTTTGAACTTGTGGAAATATTAAAAATTGGTCGGACCAAAAAATAGTGTGTGTCACACGTCCGGTAAATGTTTTGCAAGTGCTCGTAATGTTTCGCCTCGGTGCTATAGTCGAGCCGTTCAGAAGATGGAATGATCACGGGAACGGCACGCACTCTTTGAATATTACTCGCCCCAACAAACGTCACAAGTCCGATTTACAACACTCAACAAAAAAAGTACCCACCCTCAATGCTTACAGTTTATATTATCTCTGGTATGAGTACGGTGTAAACTGTCCTTCCTTATTTCAGTTAAGAACGGGTGGCATCATACGATTACGCCGGCCAGTCACTGATCACGCGTCCTTGAATTCCATCTTTTGAACGGATCGAGTATAGACACCTCGGCTACACAACTTTACTCGCTCTTGCAAAATGTCATTTTCCGTTCTTGTGTCACAAATAACTATTTATATCGGTCTCCTGATTCTAAGTTACCTTCCCACTAATTTTCAGCGAAATCATATCAGTTTTTTTTTTAATTCAAAAAGTTTAACTAACATGATTTTCTTTCATATAAAGTGGGCTGAAATAAAGGTGTACCTACATTTTGTATACCTGGATTTGCATTCACATGGCATTGACGTCATTTTGACGTATATGCAAGTAGAACCAATACAGGGCTAGAATGAAGCGTAGTTGCCAGGTCTTTTTCTTATTAACACGCAATAGAAAGAGATATAATAAGTTATAAATTTAATTATCTCAAAAACATTTAATTAAATAAAACGAAAATATTGAAAACTTAAATATTATATCAAAGTAGATTAGTTATTTCAATAAAAGAAATAATTAGTTTATTATCGATTTAATGGAAATTCTAAAAAACTTTGAATTGACTTAAATGTAACGGTAGGTCTCTGTTCTATAATGATGATATTTCCTTCTAAACTACAAAATTTAGGACAATATGTCTTAAAATTATTTTCATTTTCCTCCAAAAAATGGCTAGAACTTATCCAATCTAGTTATAATTTAGTAGCTCGTGTGGACCAATTCGAATAAATTTGAAAGTACCCTTAATAAAAAACATTTATCAAAAATCAACTTTTCATTGAATTCACAATCATTATCTAGTAAAATTTTATTGAGAGTAAATTAATACCTAAATCATGTGAAAAACCGGCCCTGACTTTGATATATAATTTTAAAAACTGATGTTTGCCTAAATTGAAACTATTTAAGTTTAATTAGCATCAATAAAATATCATACTTTCTTAGACACTTACAATAAACAAAATAATTACAGGAAACATTATTAAAATCGACTAGGTAAGTTGTATTTCGTAGAGGTTAAACACAAAATAACCAGATTGTTTGACATACGAACTCGTAAAATTATTTATAATTAGATACAATCCTTACAATTTTAAATTGTTATAAAATGTTTTATGTTGCTAGAAATAAATTTCAGGACTGACCGTTAAACTTATTTTGTCGTTGAAGTCAACAACCAAGCTATATAAATTATTTAACATTTATGTTTCTAATAGGATATCATTTACTTTTTGTACAGATATTAGGAATATGTAGGAGTAGGTTCACAATAAAATCAATACAAAATGTTATTTTGGCTGTTTACTTTCTTACGCTTACGGGGTTTTAAAATGCTTTTTTTTCTATTTTCTATATTTTCTTGAACATTTGAAATGTTCGAGTGAATTACCCATTCAGTATCAGGAACTTTTTTTACGCGTTTTCTGTTTATACTTAATTTGACCAAGTCGGGTTGGTATCACGTGCGCGGGGGGTTGTACTCAACAATAGAACCAATATTGCCTTGATTAAATTTAGATATAAATCAATATGATTGTATTTAAATAATTATATTTATTAGGAATTGAGCCCAAACACCATCTGTTATTAATTTTGATTGCTATTCTAACAATATAGGCACTCTATTGTACATATTTTCTTCTATTCTTTGTATCGATCTATCGAATCGTTTTATTAAAAAAAACTCCAGACCATTGTTACCGGGCCTAAATCAGTGAGAACTAATTAGTTTAATAGCTGTAGTTTAAAATTGTGCGGTGTTATAGTATAATTTTGACTATTCCTTTCCTGGTGGCGATAAGTAATTCTCGGAACAGAACAAGCTAGTTAGTCTAACAATCTGGTTCCCTTATTATAATAAATGTAAAACTTAGCTCTTGAAATATAAGTAAGTTGGTTTAAAAAAAAATATTTAAAATATTCGATTGTTTCTGACAAAGCATGTGCAAGTCACTTTTAAACAAATAGATACAACCAAATAACTGTGAAACAACATCCGTTAAATATGAATTTCATGTCTAATAAGATTGATTTCCAAAAATAGAATCTTAAATGACAGATCGAAACTTAGTTTTGTTCATTTTTACAAAACTACTTTAACGACTTACTTAAACTGAAACGACTGCTAAACAATTGAAACTGCCAATCAACAACTAGCAAACTACAACTGTCAAACAAGAACTGCCTAATTACAATGGTTAAATCCTATTTTTAAAAAACAAATCCTGTTCAAAACAGCTAAAATTTTTGTAATAATTGTAAAATATAATCTTTATGTCTAAAATTAAAGAAATAGGTAATTTTTTTTCTTGACAAAAATACGTAAACAATGCATGGCTTTCAACTGTACTGCTTTTTAATATATTAAATGCCGTCTTTTCATTAACAACTGTTATGCAAAAACTCTTAAACAACAGTGGTCAAAAGCTGCTGTCAAAAAACAACATCGCCAATAATTTACGTAGGCGTATCGTATTTGAAAAATACGCACACTTAATGAATGTTAGGTACTTGACTTTGTGTATTGGAACGAAGTTCCCTTTCGGGCGTTACGACCAGTTACGACTGAGGCTAGAGGCTAGCCGAAAAAAATTCAGACCAAAAGTTGTCACGACACGACACACGCATGTTTCTCTGTCTGTCTGTCTCTCTCTCACAGACCAAAAAATAAAAAACTCTCTCTCTCTCATAGATAGATAGATATATTACAATTATTAAAAAGACACTATTTTTAATTAAAGGAAAATGTACATTAAAAAAAATACACTCTAAAAAAATAAGTACCTATAATAGTATTATATTTTATTTCATCTTTTTTTTATAAATTAATAAATTCATAAACATTTTAAAAATAGTTCGTAACTTGACTAGTTAGGTACTTCAAATTACCTTAACTGTCAGTTACTGTCAAATATTTTAATTTTAAAATTTTTTATTAAATTGTTAATTCCTGTTTTAAATTAAATTGAAATAAAAAGTAATTCTAGGTAGATGTATGTCATCTAAACCTTTGGTATTGTATAAATGGACACTTTTGTTAAAAGAAACGAACTGTTAAAAATATTCAGGTGATAATGGATTTACTATTTTCTATTTTGCTTTGAACAGTGTAGTGTCGCGACTTTGTTAAGTTTATACAGATTTTTTGTAGATAATAAAAAACAAAATAATAGAAAATAATAACAATAATGTATCCTGACAGTGTTTCTGCACAAGTTCCGGATATTGCTGATAAAGTTAGTTAAGTATAGATTTTATGCAGACAATAATAAAGGCTTATGTATGTATAAACACTCTGTTGTGTTTACAAATTACAATTTCTTCACTAATTAATCGAAAGAAACTTCGTTCCATCCGGGTGTCCCTTGACACCTCTCACTTTGTTTTTATTAAAATCACATGAACTTATTAAAACAACTGTCAGCCAGTAACTGTAAAACAACAAATGTCAAACAACAACTGTCAACCAACTGTCAAGTAATAATTATCTAGCAATAAATCTCAAATTACGACTGTCAAGCTACAGCTGTTAATCAACTACTGTTAAGCTACAATGATAAAAAATATGAATCAATATTTTAAAAATGACCCTTGCTCATTAATCTTGATGGATATGTCAAATTTGTCAAGGGTCGTTTTTTAAAACTGAAAATGCCTAACAAAAATGAAAATAATAATATAAAAGGTATTTTTGAAAAAATTCTAAAAATTGGTGATGCTTTTAATATAAGAACAATTTTCCAAACGAATTATACAATTAGATCACTTTTATCCAAAACTAAACCAATTAATTTAGTTTAAAAAACAAAAAATTGTGTATATAGTATACCATGTGATTGTGGCAAAGTCTACATTGGGGAATCAGGAAGACCTCTTGAAGTTCGCCACAATGAACACAAAAATTATCTAAAAAAGGAGATATAGATAAATCTAAGATTTGTGAACATGCTGTAAATTTTCTGAATCACGAAATAAAATGCAATGACACAAAATTTTATGTAAAAAGAAAATTAAAAAAAAAAACAGCACACATTTTATTAAATCGAAATGAATGTATTTCAAATTTTACTTTGGATTTATCTAGATCTTGGCTAACCACCCTAAAAAAAGAATGAGTTGATAATCTATACATCTATAGAAACCAAAAAACAAATAAAACAAATTAAATCACAAACTTGCATAAAGAAATATATTGTAAAATATTTTTTATAATTCACGTTCACAAAGTTTCTATTTCGACACTAAAAACAGTATCGAAAAAGATTCATTGTAACACTGTTTTTGGTAACTTTTTGTTTTACACAATTGGTTGCACTGCACTGATTTTCAACGAAAGAGTTCAGGTTATAAAATCAAGAAGTATGTTGTAGTAAATTATTAACTACATTATCAGCGTTATTGCTAAATTCGGAATATTTTATACAAATTTGACAAACATTCTAATTTAAAATCATTAAAACTGACAAGTGTCAAAACTGTCAAGATTGCCAACATAAATAAATATTTCGAAAAACTCTCATTTTATTTATTTTTTATAATTTTAAAAGTTCATTATAAAAAATAGTATGTAACACTCGAATTACAATGACGGTTTGTAGTACTCGTTCTTTGCGAAACTCACCGCTTCGCGGTTCGTTTCACAAACTGAACTCGTACTACGAAACCTCTGTCATTGTAACACTTGTATTACAATATACTATATTATCTTTGAAAACGACAACCGATCTGGTTATCGAAAGCTAAGAAACATTTAAAAAAAAATTATGTTCAGTTTAAAAAAACGACCCTTGACAAATTTAACATATCCATCAAGATTAATAAGCATTTTTAAAATATTGTTTTATATTTTGTATCAGTTTGTTTTAGTGGCAAAAAGATCCCCGACTAAAGAAGTAAATATTTATCTTTACGAACGCATCTGCCAGAAGCGTGTTCAATCGCGTCGTATGGAACCCATTTGGATGAACAAGGGAGAACAAAAGATTATGACTTAAAAAAAAGAACTTTCAGAAGGCTGGTGATAGTGGTGATGTTCCGGCAGAAGTATGGAGCAATATGGTAACTAACGGATATGGCGTCGTAGCAGAGTTTGTCGAGCTAGATGACAGTGCTGAAAGTTTCATTCTGGGTTTGCCCTCAGCACTGGTATAGCGAGCATGTGCGAAAAAGCAAATATATGCCACAGGTACATTATTAAAATTTCACTTATTATTATTTTCACGCCTGAGGGGACTGAGAATGGCCATAATGTTATAGGATGAGGGATAGCTTTACTAGAGGCACTTCCCACCCAGATCGTGGTTATCCACCTACCTGGTAGATATCGTGCTTAGGGCAGAAAACTAACCAAGGAGAAGATGAGATAAACAACAGAAAACAAACAACAAATATATAAACAAAGAAACAAAAAATAACAATGAATAATTAAAATATGAATACCGAACTAATCTTACCCAATAAAATTATATGTTGGCATATCACACTTACTCACGAAAAATATGTCAAAAGTCACAGCAGCCAGACCCAAGGGTCTGTTTTAGGGACACCCTAAAGGGTGACCCTTGCAGACAACCTCAAACTACAAACTCCTCGAATGCGACCACAACGACGCTGTTTTATAGCCAATTCATACGCTACGTGAGAATAGGAATTAAACTATTTGAGGTTGCCTGGAAATCTAACGTAATAACTTTGACCCAGATGATTAATATAAAGAATAATACAAAATAATACAGTGAAATATAAAACCACCCTATTATCGTTAGTAACATGCCCCCCTTCCCTTAAATCCAGCTCCTGGCTTTGCTCGGCTCTGATTTACAGCGGTGTATGTATAGGACTATGTTTTACAAAATAATAATAATCTGATTCAATTCTGTCAGAATCTGCTCTTCTCGGAGAATATCCTGTCTTGCCTTTGTCTAGAAACCGCCAGGTCCACAGCTGGCTAGACGAATCTTTGGTATGTTAGTCTGTATGCAACTCCTTTAAAAACCAACCATATTGTCCATTTCTAAGGTCCCATAGCTCCATTTTTTGAGGTCTATGGCTAATATCAGACAGTACTACATCACTTCATCCACTTTTACTACATTTTAACCATACAACTACAGTCTTCCCACCATTGGCTACCATCCATTAAGAGGATCTGCTATTATTTCGATACGAGTATTGAAGCTGACCATTTTAATTCCTTGACGGAGACCTTCCCTACTCGTTGAGACAAGACCCATACCATACTCAGGATGAAGGACCCTTTCTTTCTAGAATCAAGCTTCTCCTCAACGGCGTCTTTTTTGAGTAAATGTGGAATACACGTTATACATTTAAACATTAATACAATAGCTCGGTCCTAAGACATACGACAACAAATACTATTAAAATTTGTCTATCATTTAAATTTGTTATCCATTATGACAAAACAATTAAATTATTTTAATATCATCCCCAGGTGGTAAAGTGTAATGATCGCGATTGTTGTGAAAATATGCGGAGTTCGATACGATCCATTCTTTCAGAATGCTTCCTTATACCACCTTACTCGACTTTACAGTCATCCAGTGGCCTAAATATTCCAAAGCCTCAAGAGCATGATGGCAAGACGTTTGCTCCATTTCTTCTACGTCTGTCCTTTTAAATTACTCCAGCGTATACAGGCGTTGGCAAAATGATTTATGACCTATATTGCCCTGCAAATCGGTCGCCAGATACTTTTAAAAGGAACAGTCAGCGGTGTTCTTTGTGCTTTTGTACTAAGAAAAAAGCTAAGCCACATTTGAATTCTTTTCATATGCAACTAAATCCGAGCAATAATAGTGAGATGTACAATGCTCGTCCTACACGCATCCTCACGCGACAATCAAACGGTAGATATAGAGGTGGTGCGCGAAAACGATGAGGCCGAGTGGATTGACGAAAATGATGTTAATTTTCAACAAAGCACTGTGCCAACATCTGACTTGCAAGATGCTGTAAAAAAAAATCTGACGAATCCGTGGTTTGAGGATACTGCGCATTAAACCTGTCTACATCTAAACGCTATAATAATAATTATTTTAGTCTTTAGATTGAAGATTTAAAAATAGTTACAAAATTTTGTTAGTACTATATAGTTCATTTGAAAAGGAATGATAGCACAAATCTTTTTACATAGGAGCTAAAAGGTCTAGATACAGGGTTGGTCAATGCAGAAAAAATGTAATATTGATACCTTCTTATATCTGAATTTTCACTAGGCTTAAGTATGACCACCCCGACAAACCTCAAATACAATAGATCATAAAATGCAAATGAGCGAACCCTAAGCGATTAACCAATAATTGAATGCCTCAGTGACGGAGAACATAAAATTACTTTAATATGAAAAAGACTAAAATGTCAATATTAAGTACAATCATTTATTTTTATAAAAATACTAAATATTGGTTTAGGACATTCCTTACAATTTAATAATAAATATATTAGGGGGATTAGCGTCCTATAAACTTAATTAGTAATAATAATATATACATAATTACATACCTAAATATATCAGTTATCTTCTTCCGATAAAGAGGCATCATCATCATCAGTTTCTTCATTTCCCACAGAAATAATAATTGGTTCCATTGTTTCCTCTATTAACAAATCGAGTTTCCAGAATTTTTCTTCCTCTGCTATGACATGCCTTATAGCTTTTTGCCAATTGTCAGATGAAATTTTTGATATGGAGGCAGATAATAGTTGACGAACATCTTGAAGTTTAAATGTTGTATTATTTCTCGCGACATATCCCTTCATTTGAGCCCAGATTAATTCTATGGGGTTAAGTTCACAGTGATAAGGTGGTAATCGCAACACTTTAACTCCATGTTCTGTTGCTATTTCATCTACACTATACTTCTTAAATTTTGGTGAATGTTGTTTGCATAACTGCAATAACTCTTTTTTGAGTAAACCTTCTTCTTGTACTACTATTTCTTTCATTGTTAGCCAATGCAAGAGTTCTTGCTTTCTCCATTTAGTATTAGGTAACGGCTCCTTTAATCTTGAATGGTAACTGGCATTGTCCATGACTATTACAGAATTGGTCGGTAATAAATCTATCATTTGACTGAAATATTCCTCAAAAACATCAGCAGTCATTTCTTCATGGTAGTCTTTCGTAGAATTTGAAATAAAATCTAACAAGCCTCCATTAACAAATCCTTTATCTCCTCCTATATGAGTGATAATTAAACGGCGACCTTTACCATTCGGAAATTTTAAGCCAGTAGACAAACCTTCTATAAATGCTTGACGAGCATTTGTAACCAGTTTATCTTGCCAAACTTTATTTACAAAATGCCCTTCATTTATCCATGTTTCATCTAAATAAAAAATATTTTTGCCTTCTTTCCTTAATTTTCAAATTTCCCTTAAATATTGCCTCCTCTAACAAATAATTTCTTCTTTCTCTATGAGCGCAGATTTTCTATTGTTACTCTCATAAATGAATCCTAATTCACGTAAAGTTTTCCACAATTTGTCTCTTTTAATGTTTGGCAAAGATTCGTCTTCATTAATGTCTACTAAAAGTTTATCCAAAGTAGGAATCTTTTTTTGTACATAAAATGAATGAACTTTTCTTCGAATCAATTGTTTAATAGTATCGTCTATCAGAATGGGTTTTCTTCCTGTTGGCGTTTTAGGTGCTTTAAAAGTCTATAAAGTTGCTTCACCAACTCCGGTCATATCTGAACACTTAGAAACTATACCCCGGACAGTACTAGTAAAATGTTCATGCACAAGAGCATCATGTACATTTAACACTAAAGTTTTCATTGGCACGGTTAAATGACACTTTAATTTCACAGGAGTAAAATTAGCCGTTTGTGCCATTTTTACTACACAAGTTCACTTATTAATATCGCTTTTTATTATAGAACTATAACAATTCGGCGTGTTTAAATCACAGGACTTTACAAACAGAACTTTAAATTTTAACTGAAATGATTCACAATCTGCAAAATACTTTCTGCCGATTAGAAATTTTAATCCTTTCTAAGAATGTTGAGGGCTACTTAAATTGATCTTCTTTGAAATTGTAAATATTTTGTACCTGTAGAGATTACGTACTTATATCATTTATTGATTAAAATGACTACAAAATTTAAGACAACAATTGAAATAAATTTGTATGTTTAAAAAATTTTTGGTAAAACCTAAACATTTTCAAAACAAATACTGAATATTTTATTTTAGAAAATCTTCGTCACTGATTTATTATGTTATATTGGGTTTTATCTCCAATGCAATAAAATTTTTGCTATCAATCATTTTCAAATGAACTATAAAACGGGGCGAGGGGTTAGTCTTAAACCTCACCATATATCACCAAGGGAAAGTATAAACAAAAGGCAAAAAAAACATCACGTGGTTAATGGACGACTCCTTTACGAATAGTAAACAAGCAAACTCAGCAATTTTTCTTTTATAACCATATTTATATTAAAAACTGAGTATGCTAAGTAGAACATTCCACTATACTGTTTAATATACCTAGTTTCAATATTGGTTATAAATAAATATTACGGTTTTTTATTTTGGTAAAATCCAAAATAAACTTACAGTAAATCCGTTATTTTTATTAAAAAAAACAATTAGAAACACTTAATGATATATATCAAGAAAGTGTACCGTAATAAAATAAACATATTACCGTAAAATACTAAAAAAACCAGCCTGCCACTAGGTACTTCTACCATGTATAAATAATAAATTACCTACAAAGTTTCCCTAAGGGAGCGAACAAGTGGGACGGTTTCGCCAAAAGGTTTAAGTACGTTATCATTTCCTAATATATGATTTTAACATGCATACGAACAAAAGGTACGGAAAAAGCAAACGGTTCAATCGAAATCATAAAACCGCAATTACAAGTAATTTAATAATAGGGAGTTATCAATAATCTGCATCTATAAAACATTCGCGTTTAGGTATTATGCAATAATTTAACTGAAAATGTAAACAGCGAGTTTATAGGTAACTATTAGGATATTTAAAAATCACTGCAAAAAGCACGAAAACAAGAATGAAATTAGTTTCTCATAACTTTTTTTTCAGTTGAATGTTACACAAGCATATTTAAATTTTGGAAACAATAGAGCTAGCAGAAGATCTACGATATAAAGTCTAAATCAGATTTATTATGCTACTGAACTTGTCAACTTTTTTATATTAATGTTAATTGCTCGCTAAAGGTTCACTTATGCAAACGGTACTCAATTGTTTGATGAAGATCAAAAAAATAGTTGGAAAAACATTTAAAATTTAGTTAGTTTTTCCTAATGGGTTTTGCTATTACTTCTAGTTAGTTGAGTACCTATTTTAAAGTTATTATTAAAAATATAAAGAGTAAATAGTTAAAGTAATTGCTGTTATAAAAAAAATAATTTTTTTAAACATAAAGACGGAACTGTACAAAATTATTTCCAGCAGGCACAGTGGTGAAAACACTGTAGTTTTTTGTATATTACAAAATCCAAAAATTTTAAAGAAATAAATAGGTACTTCTTTCTCTTCTTATATGTATGACGGAAGTAGTTGTATTATCATTAGTTTTCTTGATAATCGGAAATAGGTAGTAATAAAATTAAAAACTTACTGTTGGCTTCCAAAGTGCTTTTTAGATAATCCACAACCCCAGCTCTCGTAGGTAAAAGATTAAAATTAAAGTATAATTCAAATAACCACTAGTCACAATTATCAGGTCTTTGAACGCGGTAATATTAGAAAATAATAAGAAAAAACTAGTGTGGCAGTCAGTGGGACTGCCGGCAGAAGTTATACTTTTATGCACGCGCATGGATTCATAAATTTGTATGCGAATGATTTAGCAAACTCATTATATGATATTCGTGGTAAGCGACCCCAAAAACCTCCTAGTACCGTGTGCACATGTTTTTTTGTATCGAATCGTATTTAGCGACTCAAAAAACCACCGAGTACCAAGTGTGCACTGATTTCGTACAAAATTTACATAAAACCCCAGGAGAAGAGGTAAATACCCTAGACACCAAGTGCCGCGGAGACTTTCGGATTCGTGATATTCGTGTTCAGCGACTCCAAATACTCCGAGTACATAAATTGAACCCATTTTCAGCAATACTTACCGAGTTGTAAGTTTCTCTCTATTGTCTGTTCGGAATGTACTTTTCGAATGCAGAAATGCAATTTCCATTTTTACATTATAAAATATCGCGACAAATTTCCTGATACTTTAACGAATCCAATGCAAAAAAACGCATTCCGATCCATCTTATGTTACAAAATTTAGAGGTTTTGGTGCTTTATTTTCTCGACTATTCGTAGAAACTATGTTTATGTAGCCAACAACCTCAAAAGCATAGTGCAGGATATACTGCATCTATGTGACGGTATTTTAGACTACAATACAATACTCATTACTGAATATTATTATTAATATAAAATACTAAACTTAATGTGTTAACTTACGTGACAGAATTATAAAATAATCTGTCAAATAATCATGTGGTCCGTCACTATGATATTTATACATTAAATCAGACTGTTTTTTGTATATCTATTCCTTTTCAATGTACTGACAGTTAAAACGGTACTCAAAGGACTTATAGTTATAAGTAATAACATGTGATAAATATTTCATCTTTGTTTTTACCGACCAATATACCTTATAAGTGTGTCTGTTTCTCTCTTACTCACACCATTACATATGTAATGATTTTTCCCATTTAACTGTACACAAATCTTTTCCACCAAGTGCATGAATAGAAGTATAACTTCAAAAACAGCAATTTAAAAATTGAACATACTAGAGAAATAAGTAAAAAATAGAAAAAATCACGAAATTGTAATAAAATTAAAAAAGAAAAAAAAAGTGAGATGTGTCAAGGGACACCCGGATGGAACGAAGTTCCTTTCGATTAATTAGTGAAGGAATTGAAATTTGTAAACACAACAGAGAGTTTGTACATACATAAGCATTTATCATCGTCTGTATAAAATCTCTACTTACCTAACTCTATCAGCAATATCCGGAACTTGTGCAGAAACACTGTCAGGATACATTATTGTTTTTATTTTCTATTATTTTAATATTTATTATCTACAAAAAACCTGTATAAACTTAACAAAGTCGCGACACTACTACACTGTTCAAAGCAAAATAGAAAAAAAAAGTAAATCCATTATTTTCAACAGTTTGTTTCTTTTAACAAAAGTGTCCATATTCTACCTAGAATTACTTTTTATTTCAATTTAATTTAAAACAGGAATTAACAATTTAATACAAAATTTTAAAATTAAAATATTTGACAGTCATCTCTGAGTCATCTCTGAGTCATCTCTGAGTCATCTCTGAGTCATCTCTGAGTCATCTGTGAGTCATCTGTGAGTCATCTGTGAGTCATCTGTGAGTCATCTCTGAGTCATCTCTGAGTCATCTCTGAGTCATCTCTGAGTCATCTGTGAGTCATCTCTGAGTCATCTCTGAGTCATCTCTAAGTCATCTCTGAGTCATCTGAGTCATCTCTGAGTCATCTCTGAGTCATCTGTGAGTCATCTGTGAGTCATCTGTGAGTCATCTGTGAGTCATCTGTGAGTCATCTGTGAGTCATCTGTGAGTCATCTGTGAGTCATCTGTGAGTCATCTCTGAGTCATCTCTGAGTCATCTCTGAGTCATCTCTGAGTCATCTCTGAGTCATCTGTGAGTCATCTGTGAGTCATCTCTGAGTCATCTCTGAGTCATCTCTGAGTCATCTATGAGTCATCTATGAGTCATCTATGAGTCATCTATGAGTCATCTATGAGTCATGTCATCTATGAGTCATCTATGAGTCATCTATGAGTCATCTATGAGTCATCTATGAGGCATCTATGAGTCATCTATGAGTCATCTATGAGTCATCTATGAGTCATCTATGAGTCATCTATGACTCATCTATGAGTCATCTAGAGTCATCTATGAGTCATCTATGAGTCATCTATGAGTCATCTATGAGTCATCTATGAGTCATCTATGAGTCATCTATGAGTCATCTATGAGTCATCTATGAGTCATCTATGAGTCATCTATGAGTCATCTATGAGTGTGAGAGAGAGAGAGAGAGAGATCTCTTTTATTGACCGCCCGCTGGACGGTGACTTGAAACACTCTTTAATATTGATAATTTAGATAATCCACAATTATCTCAATTTTATAACTTTTATATTTATACGTAAATCGCTCCAAAAACTTGTTGCCCATATTGTTATTAAGAAATTTTTTTTATTTAAAAATCATTATTTTTTTACGCTAATAATAAGGTGAAAAAAAAATTTTTTAAAATATTTAATTAATCCATTTGTTTATAAAAAATTTATAAACAAATGGCATGAAAAAAATATAAAGGTAATTTATATAATGTCTAGCATGAACATAAAACCAGCAATAGCTTTAAATTAAAAAACTATATATTTAAACAACATTATTTTCATTTTTAATTGTTTTTTTCAATTAACAAATTATTAATTAATGAATTAAAGAAATTTTTAAAACTTTTATGATGTCATCTTGTTAAAAACATTGATAATAAAGGCACCAAGAAAGGAAAAATTTTTAGAACTATTAATAAAACTTTTATACTGCCTTTTATAATAACAGAAATTCGTAAAAAATTGTTAATTAACAATTAAATAACTGTTTAAAAAATGATGATACAACAATTTTTATCACGTGACCATTTTATTTGAACTGTTTAGATGACATCTGAATTTTTTCTTATTTTTATAATATTATTTAGTGGCATAAAAAAATTATTGAAAAGTTGCGGTCATTACAGAGGCCACGCGCGCCGGCCAAAATTGCCGCGCGGAACCGGTTTTCAACGTTAAATTAAAATTATAAATATTGGTGCTACAATTCCGAGAATTCAGAACATCCTAGCTGAAATTTTCTGCTCTTTCAGAAACGTTTTTAATATTTTAGCTATCACTTATACTTTTTAAGATATTAACAAAAACCGAAAGGACTATTTATTTTTTCAGTTTTTTGTTAATAACAATTGTAATTTTTATCTCCAGAAAAAAATCGAAAAATGGTCTTTCTCTAAATGCCATTCTGGATCGTTTGAACTATCACTCATATTTTTAAGAGACTGGTAATTATTTTTCGCAGGAAATCAACTTCTCGACTAGACTAAATGTTCGCTGATGGATCTTAACCCTGTTTTGCGAAAGTCCAAAGAACTGGCTGATCTTACAAACTCTTGACGTGTTCTGGATTAAAAGAAAGCAAGAAAGATCTTAAACTCGCCACTTCATACTTATATGAACTAGCAAAAGAAATACGCTTCAAAGTAGAGCCCAGAATATATGATTTTAAAAAAGTGGATAAGTTTGACTAATAATGGGCACAACTGGATGTTTAACCTTCTTTTGCGTAAATCAAAAGAGCTGGCTGATCTCACAAACTTTTGGCGTATTTTGGATAAAAAGAAAGCCCGAATATCCTCAGCAAGGATAGATCTTAAACTTGTCACTTCATAATTATATGAACTAGCCAACGAAACACGCTTTAAAGTACGCCTCAACAAACATGCTTTTAAAAAAGTGGAAGTCTGACTAATAATGGGCGCAGGTGGATTTTAAACCCTTAAACACGAAAAAAGATTATGCAAAAAAATGGTAGTGAACATAAAAAATCACAAAATCATAAAATTGTATATGAAATCCTTAAAGATAAAATAAAATACATGAAATAAACGAAATATAGCAACATTCGCAAAAATTGGAAAAACAGGAAATGTACCTAGCTCTGTAGCAATTCTTTCTTGAGTACCATGACCGTAGGGTATGGACGTACGAACCGCTGATGGTAGGAACGGGAAATTTGGACAAATGTTTATTTTTATAGTGTAAGCACCTACTTAGAGAGAATTTTAAAATCCGTGAGGAGGTGAAATTGGGGTTAAAAGTTTGTGTGAAAAAATCATTAAATAGGCACCGATTTATAAAAATTTAATTTCAGACGTGAGTAATATTTAAAAATTACTCCGTTTTATGTAAAAATAAAAAAGTTTAAAATTGTGCAAAAACGTTGAAAGTCTTAAATATACAAAACCTTGAAACCTTTTTGAAAAATGGTGAAAAAATGTCGAAGATTATATTCTTTTTTTTAAACGTGAACAATTGTCAGAAATTCTTGAAGTTTTTAAAAATGGATAAAAAACTATTTTAGAAAAAAATTAAAAAATTGTGAAAAATTGACGAAAATTCTGAAAAAACGTTAAAAATTTTAAAAAGTTTTTAAAAATCGTAAAAAATTGTTAAAAATTATAAAAAGTTTTTGATAGTCTTAAAAAAATAGTGAAAATGCTAAAAAGAAGTCAAAAGTCATGCAGAAATCCTGAATAACGTGAAAAAATGTAGAAATAAAAAATCTTTGGAAAATTATTGAAAATGGTTAAAAAACTGTCAAAAATCACAAAAAAAATGTTTACAATCGTAAAAAATTATTGTTAAATGTGAAAAATCTGAAATAACGTGTATAGCAGTAAATTATTATTGCATCCAAAAATTGATAAAAATGTAAAAAAAAATAAAAAGGAGGGTTTATTAAAAAAACGAATAGGTATTACAAAATAGAAAAAAAGAGTGTGCGTGTAACCTTTACGCGCGATTGAAGTAAAACTTTTTGACGTACTTATCGAAAAATAATTATTTAATTACAATTCAATTATATTTATTGTCTATATACTTTACAAAAAATGATATGTTATATTTATATTATTCATTAGAAATAGGAATTTGAAAGTTATCATTATTTTTTATATATGAAATAATAGGTTTATGATAACTTAAATGTGAAACATAGATTTTACTTTCTAAATACCATTAATGTATTTGAAACCGTTTGAAAATTTTGAAAATTTCATAAATAAATTTTGAAAATTTTGAAAATTTAAGCTCCTCCCATAGCTGAAATCACACCGTTACTTCCATCAGAATCTTCAGTTAGAATCTAACGTTAGAATATGACGTCAGAATTGTAACGTTCCGTTACAATTACTTCCGTTAGAAAATAAATCTGAGTTACCCCAAAGTTAGCCTAAAGAAGTTTTACTTCAATAATAAACAATATTAAAAAAATACACACATTACGTTTAGAATGTGTGATTTTGTAGCTGTATCTACCTTATTGTAATACAACACAACACAAGAGCCTTCGATAGTTAGATAACCATTTCATTTTGTAGCATTTTATAGCATATTCCATAAAATTAAAAATCCTGAGTTGAGTTTGTTTTCTTCAGTTCTACGAAGGATCTGTTATTGCTGGTAAAAGATCAGCCATCCTGACTAGTGGTTTTATGGCCTTTATGGCTACCTAACCAAACCTAAAATAAGTATAAGCAAGTGTTAAAACATTTCGAATATTATTATTTTATGAACAAAAACGTGCTTAACGTAAAGCTTCCCTATAAACAACTATTTACTATCATAATACGTATGTATGTTATATAAACTTACTTAATCAAATCATAGTGAATGTCTTTTTTTCATTTTCATTTTTCTTCAAATCTTTCTGGCGCTGACATTCACAATTTCTTTTTCTTTTTAGCTCTTTAAGTCTATAAAACGAAAATAGCTAGGTATAAATAATAGGTATAAATAATTAGGTATAAATAGTGTAATTACACCAAAAATAAAATGTATGCATATAGATTACTCACTCATTTTCATTCAATATTCTTTCATCACTTTCTTCATTAATAAATCCACTTTGTTTATTCATATTTAAAACAAACACTTTATACACAAATTTTAAGCGTCAAACTATTCACCACCAATGTATTTTGGTTGACAAGCTGTCAATTCATACAATTACAGATTTAAATTTTATTTAATATAGTAGGCGGAATCGTGTTAGGTATTTTGTATCAGGTTTTATTTCCGTTACATTAGAATGACGTCACGTCCGCTAGAATTACTGAGTTACTCCTAGTCGCGCCTAAAGAAGTTTTACTTAAAAAAACTGAAAACAACTGCAAAAAAAAAGATAAAAAACTGGTTAAATTAAAAAAAAAAACGGAAAATAAAAAAAAACACATTGTTAGGCATTACGAAGTTCGCCGGGTCAGCTAGTCTCATATATTTATTGATACAAGCCATTGCTTAATACTTAATATGTAGAAAACCGAATAGGAATACAAAATACAACGAAGAAAAAAAATAAAAATCTAGAAATATAATAAAATCGACGAAAACAGTTTAAAAATTGGAAAAAATTGAAAATATTAATTTTGAGTCGGTAAGAAGTACGCCAAGTTAGTCTAATTATACATTCATAATCTAAAAGTGGTCTTCTTAAATTTTTAAAGCTTTGTATTTACATATTTGTAACCAAGTACCTACCTCATGTGTAGTAGCTAAACAGAAACAATAAATATTTTAATCAACTAACTGTCACTCTCAACACTCAACGATATTATCATTTCAAAACGAACAACTTAAAGAAGTTTATTTGCAGTTTAACAATGAGCGTGCCATCATAAATATGTATGAACTGTCTAATTAGAAACGAACCAATTGAAGTCATATTTCTTCAAGTTTAAGCAAAACATGCACTGGTAACAAGTAAAGAGGAAGCACTCAAAAACTAAAGGATCTCTGCTAGACAAGTGGGTATTTTATTTAGCACGAGGCTCTCTATTATTGATTTTGGATTGGTAAAATTGTGTAAATATCTCACTATTTTAATAAGTTAATGAACCACCATAGTGAAACAGTGTAAATAAGTAAAAAGTTGTTTACCATTGCTTAATACAAAACAACAAGGACCATTTTTAGTTATTTCAATTAAACGCTATTTTTATCAGTTTTTACCCATAACTTACTTTAAATTATAAAAAAAAGATCATTTCAACGAAAACTTTAATTTATGTCGGAGCGTACACTCGGGATTTTAGAGAAGAGCAAGTCGTGGATTTCGTACAGTATAATGGGCTAAATAATTAGAAGAGCTAAGAATGTTATAATTAAATCACTTTCTTTTAAAAAAGATAAAAAGTTAAGAAATCTAAAAAAAGAAATTAATAAATGATATTTCAAGGAAATTTTTGAGCAACAAATTCACACGCATAAGTCCATTTTTTCTGGGCCAGTCCTGTCATCTTACTGCTAGCTTGTTGTGGAACTGAATAGAACTACAAAATCGTGATTTTAGCAACTAATTAGCAACTATTTAGCTACAAATTCCCACTCATATTTCGATGGTTTCTGCCGACTTTTCCTTGCCAGCTTAATAGGGCTGAAGTAAGTAGGTCTATCAAGCTGGCAGTGAAAAGTCGGCAGAAACCATCGAAACATGATTGGGAATTTGTAGCTAAATAGTTGCTAATTAGTTGCTAAAATCACGATTTTGTAGCTCTATTCAGTTCCACAAAAAACAAGTTACTGCTATCTTTACAACAAGCTAGCAGTAAAATGACAGGAATGGCCCAGAAAAAATGGACTAATGCGTGTGAATTTGTTACTAATTTGTTGCTCAAAACCAGTACAGGAAAAAATTCGAAAAACCCCAGAATTAGCTAGAAATTGTTAATAATAACTACCAACCAGTGTCCCTGCTATCGTAATATACAGTTTGTATTGACACATTGATGGTATGGATTTTGTTGCTGGTCGCAGATGTCATCAGCAGAGCCCAGAGATCCAGCAACAAAATAGAAATGAAAAATTGGCCCAATCGGGTAACCGATAACTAACTCCTAGTGTCCATGCTATCGTGACAAGCAGTTATTATTGACATAACTCCCATGGATTTTGTTGCTGATTGTGAAAAGCATCAGCAGAGCCCAGAGAGCCAGCAACAAAATAAAAATTGGCCCAACCGGGTGACTGGTATCTAACTCCTAGTGTCCATGCTATTGTGACAAGCAGTTATTATTGACAGAACTCTGTCATGGATTTTGCTGCTGGTTGTGAAAAGCATCAGTAGAGCTCAGAGAGCCAGCAACAAAATAAAAATTAAAAATCGGCCCAACTGGGTGACCGGTAACTTACTCCTAGTGTCCATGCTATCGTGACACGCAGTTATTACTGACAGCACTCTGTCATGAATTTTGTTGCAAGTTGTGAAAAGCATCAACAGAGCTCAGAGAGCCAGCAACAAAATAAAAATTAAAAATCGGTCCAACCGCGTGATCTATTGAAAAAAATGTTATGATTTTTTTTTTGTCCTTTCATCATATTTTGAATTTTTTCTTGGAAGAATATAAAGGTCCTAAATGCATTCTAAAGGATTGAAAAAAAAAATAAAAAGATTTTTTTCTCTTTGTAATTATTATTGCAATATTGCAACAAGGATAATAAATTTTGGACTTTCTAACTAACTGTTTCTTGTAGAAAATTTATTAACAAACATTTTCTTTTTGTATAACTTTTTTCCAAAACTTATAGTTTAAAAGTTATAAGCAAAAAAAGAAGAAAAAACAGTGTTTTTTTACTTATTTTTTTTTAAATATTTAACAATGTTGCGTAATTTTTCCAGAAGGAGGATAGTTTAATTATTGTTGTATAAGTTGTTTTCAACTAATTTCAACAAAAATTAGCGGGTTCCCTCTCAAAAGCCAACTCAAAACAGATCCGCCCTGGTCCAATAAAAAATTTAAAATTGTTGCGAGGGAGTCACTAATATTAAAGGCTATTTATTTTACAATTATCGTTCGCGGTGCTTTCGAGTTGTGGATCTGTTGTGAATTAAGCATGCGCACATCGTATACTGACAATTTGTTACCAACATGTTCCTGACTTGTCGCGGATAGGTTCCGCAAACGAAGCTAATTTTGCGTTTTCCGTTTTAACTTACATAAAAAAAAGAAAATCTCAAGTGAAAATGAACGGTAATACAACCCCCTAAAAAAAAATATATACAATATGTATAAAAAATATATTTTAAATAGCTCATTTTTGGCCGATTTTCGTATATATTTTATATATTTTAAAAATGTTCAAAATATATCTTAGAATATATGTATAAAATACATGTATTCAACTACTTATACTAATTTAAAAATATATATATATATATATATATATATATATTGAGATGATATGAGGTAGTATGCTATAATTAATAAAAAAAAATTAAATAAAGTTATTATGAAGTAATTAAACGAGGACAATTTTGATCTATTGGTAGAATACAAAGCCATACAGTTAGTATAAGTTTGTTCAAATTTTGTTAATATTTAAGTTTTTGGTTTTCTTTCTTCTTTCCTAAAAAAGAGAAAATAAATATAAGTAAATAGAATATCAAATGTGAGTTTTAAAAAATATCTATTTGTAAAAAAAATAGCATATAGTTGTTTGTTATAGTTTAAATTGAAATGATTTTTTTTTGAAACAAAATATGAAAATTAAATATTTGAAAATAAAAAAAAAAGGATTTTATATAAATTTATAATGATACATATTGTTGTTTTATAATGATTTAAATTAAGGAATCATATTTAAATAGAATAAGAAAGTTGTGTGTGAAAATATCAATGCTAAAGACATATAAATTTTAAATTAAGAATAATTTAAATCATGTATTAAATTAGAACTTACTTACGTTTACAATAATCAATATTGAAATTTTAAAGCATCATATTTATTTTTATAGAATTGATTTTGATGAAAATGAAAAATCCTAAAATAGAAAAGTATTTTAGATTATAGTTTAATAAATATGTGATTTTAAGTTCATTTCAAAGGTAACAGGATTTTGAATTTAAATAATTGTTTAAATCTGTATTAGAAATCGAGTATTCTGATTTGTAATTTATGTAAAAAAATTATCAAGTAGGTAAAAGACACTAGATAGATAGGTAGTCGAAGTTTGTTGAATTTTGCAATTGTTCAGTTGTTGATTTTGTAATCGCTCTCTTGTTTTTTGGATATTGAAGAGAAAAGACGTATTAAATTTTGTTCTGTTTTAAAAATTGAGTTTTTATTAAAAAAGATAGAAATAATCGAGTATAATTGATATAAAAGTATAGCGAATATAAAGAAGAAGTAATTGAGCATATATGGTAAGCAGAAAATCTGATTTAGATAGAAAATAAAGTCCAGAAATATCAGAGTGGAGCTGTAGATTGTATGAGACACTTTATAAGTAAATTTAGAAGAGAATTGTAGCAGATAATACGTTAAAATAATAGAATTCACTTACCTTTAGAGCAGTATATAGAGTTAGCTAATTATCCAGAGATTTTTGATGAAATTTTTAATGGTTATGGAGATAATCATATTTAAATCCAGGCTTGAAGACATCTAAATGTTTAAGAAGTTCTACGAAAAACTGGTATACGTTCTTTCTCTATTAACAATAAAAAAACTTTTGTGTTTTATTATAAATATTGTACGAACATTTTCACTATTTCACTAATCACTATTTCCTTAGTATATAAGTTTATTTCTGTTGTTTCAAATTGTAATAATTATCAGATTTTTCATTTTCATTTTCTTTAATAAGCCAAGTTTTTAAACATTCATTTAATTTTCAATCGCTTGTTAAAAAAAAAGTTAGGTTATAAATTTTCTTCTCTTTCTAAATTCTCAACGCAATCATGTCATTTGGTATATAAGAGTAGTAAATTTTTTATATTTATCCAATAGTATATAATTTATTTAAACTTGCATTGAATTCTGCCCAAGAGAAAAGAGTCAGTGTCGGGTAAATAAATAAATTAATATAATCTAAATTCATAAAATTGAAATCATAAAAACTAATTTGCCTATATAAAAATTTTAAATAAAATTCAACGTTCAAAATTTATAAACTACAAGGCAAATTTTAATTATAGCATAATAACTTATATATTATAATTCTTAGCAAGTTATATATGTTATAATATATATATATATATATATACAGGGTGTCCCAGAATTAACTACGGAAACTTCGTATACGTATTCCTTGATGACAAATAAGTAGGGTCTTTCCTATAAAAAAAATTTTTTTAGAGACTCCTGTCAGAGTTATAACCCTTAACTCTTTAAATGGTAAAATGTGCGCTACTTGATCGCGATACACAATACTCAATTGACATGGTCCTACATTTTATTTTTTTACTCCAAACCGAAACGATTTCGTAAAAAACGACAAGGAACAAAAAAGTTTCTAAATAATCAAAACTTCCTAAAATAATTTTTTGTTATTGCAAATATTAATTGCTAAGAAAGTTACAAAAAAAATATTAAGAGGGGTTCCTTGATTTGCACCCTTAGAAAGGGGTAGGGCAGGTGAAAAGTGGCAGGAGAAATGCGTCTTTATAAAAATGATGTTCACCCAAATTTTTAATTTTTTATCTTGGACCAATCAGAAGATATTAAATTAAAACAGTATTTTACCACCCCTCTTTAAAGGGTTATAACTCTGACAGGAGTCTCTAAAAAATTTTTTTTTATAGGAAAGACCCTACTTATTTGTCATCAAGGAATACGTATACGAAGTTTCCGTAGTTAATTCTGGGACACCCTGTATATACAGAGTTCTGTCAATAATAACTGCGTGTCACAATAGCATGGAGACTAGGAGTTAGTTACCGGTCACCCGGTTGGGCCGATTTTTAATTTTTATTTTGTTGCTGGCTCCCTGGGCTCTGCTGATGACATCTGCGACCAGCAACATAATCCATAACATCAATGTGTCAATACAAACTGTATATTACGATAGCAGGGACACTGGTTGGTAGTTATTATTAACAATTTCTAGCTGATTCTAGGGTTTTTCGAATTTTTGCCTGTAGTGGTTTTGAGCAACAAATTAGCAACAAATTCACACGCATTAGTCCAATTTTTCTGGGCTAGTACTGTCATTTTACTGCTAGCTTGTTGTTAAGATAGCAGTAATTTGTTTTTTGTGGAACTGAATGGAGCTACAAAATCGTGACTGTAGCAACTAATTAGCAACTATTTAGCTACAAATTCCCACTCATCTTTCGATGGTTTCTGCCGAACTTTCACTGCCAGCTTTATAGACCTGAAGTAAGTTAGTGTTGGCGACACAGCTTAAACCAATTTACTTAAAATTTACTATCCCATTACTTGTATTTTTTGTATTCATCTTTAGTTACTTATCGCTTTCAGTAAGAGATATAATGTATTTTATGAATTTAGAAAATGATTTGCTTATCAGTTTGCCCATTGTATCATATATTATTATTGTAAATAAATATAAATAACGTAATACATATTGAAAAGTTGGAAGTTAGAAGTGTATTGAAAAATGATTCACAAAACAACCATTAACAAATATATAAAATTTTATTGGGAGAAACAATAAATAAATTGTAGAGTCAAAGTATATAAATGGATAATACCTAGAACGATCTTGTGAACTAATTGATTCTGTAATGATTCTAAAACGATTCTGGGATGGTTATAAAACGCGAATTGGAACAAACCTATCGATGGCCATGATTCCGTACATCGTCACTGAGCACAAATAAACTACGGTCACGCCGATAATGAGCATGGAGAATTTTGTATGTCTCGATCAGATCCCCATGGAGTCTCCTTTCTTGAAAGCTTCATAATCCCAAGGTTTGGAGACGTTCTTCATAGTAGAGATAACGAATTGATGGAGACAGATTTGCCTTTGGACTTGCTTAAGCGCATAGGTTTCTTTTGTGAAGTAATGGTTCCAAATTGGAGCATCATAGTCCAAGATAGGACAGATGCTGGTTTTGTAAATAGTAGCTAGAAATTGTGGAGACAGACCATGTACATTACTCGATTAACTTTCTTGATGATTTATTTAATATGAGGAGCCCGTTTTACGTTAATCGAAATTACAAAAGATCTTACCATATCGCTGATATCTAAGGGGACCGAAATAAGAACCCTGCGGTACACCACCAGTTACCAAATATTAATACGATAATTGATCTTCAATTCTAACTAGACATAGGTATTTGAAATATTTATTTAAATTTTTATAATATTTTATATAGCACCTATAGATAGTTTTACTGATAGATTTTGAATAAAATGCAAAAAACTATATTTTCATCGAATGTTAGAAGTTTTATTGATTAAAACACAAAACACATGAAAGTTAGTAGTTAAATTTTGCGCTTACTTTTCTATTTTTATTCCCTGAATACGTAAACAAAGTCATTTTGGCCTTCCTTAAAAAGGTTTATTTTTAACACGCTTTTATAAGCTTCACTTACATATTTGTTTGTTAGTATCTAACCACCGGTCAAGAATTCTAACACCGATGACGCCGAAAAAAATACAAAACACTTTTTTTCCACATTAAACTAGAATAATGAAAGATAAATATGGTTTAACAAAACTTAAAAACACGCTTTTAAAGAACATCGAACTAAAAAGATAAAAATAATTTTTAAAACATCCTTAAAACAATAATAAACGAAAAATACAAGCGTTATTGTAAAAAAGCGTCGGGAGCTCCATTTACAAAAAAAAAAATGGTTTAAAGCATCCTCACTTTTTTTACAATAATACTAGTATTTTTCGTTAATTATTGTTTTAAGGTTATTCTAAAAATTACTTTTAACTGTTTAGTTCGAAGTGCTTTAAAAGCGTTTTTTTTAGCCTTTTTAAAAAAAAATATTTTCGTCGTGTTCTTTGTCTCTTTGTCTTTCTCTTTGTCACTCCGGGTGGAATTTTGTTATTGAATTTAAACCTATTTCCCGACCTCCTAGAGCTCTGAAATTTTCTGGATAGCTAAGAACCCAAGGACAATGATTGTTTCAAGTGAGTCTAGGCATATACACAGAGATTTAGACACAATTTCAAGAACTTCTAAATTTTATATGTGAAAATTGAAAGGTTTTTATTTTTGCCGTGTTCTAATTCTCTTTGTCTTCCTCTTTGTCATTCCGGGTGGAATGTTGTAATCAAATTTAATCCTATAACCCGACCATCTAAAGTTCTGAAATTGTCAGAATAGTTAAGAACTGGATGACACAATGCTTGTTTCAAGTGTGTTTGAGCATATACATAGAGATTAAAAAATAATTACAAGAAATTACAAAATAATTTAAATAATAGTAATGTGACCTATTGTAGCATTTTTAAAAAACCCGAATTATAAAATTTCTTTTTTTAACAGTTCTTTTCACTTAGGCCGACTCTGTCCTAAATTTTATTCGAGATGTTGTAACGTTAATAACGTTAATCGTGGCCTGGCCTATTGACTATTAAATTTTTATGAATATCAGTGGTATTTTGCGTCGTCGCGACTACTTTATCAGATTTGTGTAGAAGAATTTTTAGTTTGTTCGTAAGCTGCGTCGCTATATTCATTCATTTCATTTTGTGCTTCGATAAAAATTAGTTCTCTTCACTTCTTACAGCCTCCTTGGTGAGTAAAATTTTAAGTAATAGTCAAAAATGTGATGAATATATTATTGGTCTTTTTATTTGATATTTTTACTAACATTTAAATTTTTCGATTACAATCATTTGTCAAGAATCAGTTTTTTATTGAGTTAAAAATATATAAACACAACAGGTGATTAACTTTTTTCTCGAACTTTGGGTAACCCACCCCCATAAAGGTAGCTGACCCAAAGTGGAGAAATTTATCGAAATTTATATCAAAATTAGGTGCTTTTTAGGTGCTATTTAGGTGCGCAAAACAAAAATTAGGTGCACTAACCGTTTTTGAAATATTTACGAAAAATCATGGGACCGCTAGCCATTAACAACATAGCTGACCCATAATAAAAAAAAACAAAAAACTAGGATTGAATAATCTTTAAATTAAGTGCTAATTAAGTGCTTTTTAAAACACGAAACATAAAATAAAAAATTTAAAAATTTAACGTATTAAAATTGAATATATTGATTGTGTATGGCAAAATGTCACATTTCTTCTTACACTTTGAACCAAAATGGACATCGGCAGTTTAAGAACAGTTAGAAATCGGTAAAAATTTTTTGTCCCGTAATTTTTTTAATGGATAATTCGGAAGGTTACCACTAAAAATTTTTTTTATTTTTTTTTTAACTCGGACCGCTTAGCTGAGACTTGCAACCGGTCAGTTATAAAAAAATGTTAAGTACAACTAAATTTGATGTACAAAAAGTGTTGAAAATAAATATTGTTTAATAGAAAAATTGATAATTTTTTGAAAATTGTTACTAGATGAAATAACAATTAGAGATAATTGTTGAAAATAATGATAGTTTTCCATCTTTACTCTAAAATAAGCAAGGCTAAATGTGTTAGTTCAACATTCGTTGATTCCTTTGTTTTACTACTTTAATTTTTCTCTGAGATAGAACATTTCTAGCAAAAATTTAAATAAAAAAAAAAATACCTATTGAGACGTTTTTTATTTGTTCGAATTTTTTAGTTGAAATGTCTTGGAGTAGAAAAGTAATGGTATAAATAATTTTTGAGTAATTCAGATAGGTGCACTTCATTTTGAGTAGAGATAAAAAACGGCAGAGAAGTTATGAGTCGAGATAAAAGGCAATTAATTACCGGAGCTAAGCGCAATAAAAAACTATGGAAATTTTATGGGATTATTTCGTAGGTATTTGTACCAGTTTTTAAGTGCTTAGAAAGTGCAGACTGACACACTTGGTTAAAGACTTTAGGCTAAGAATTTCTAGTTGACTTGGCTCATCAGCGGTTTGTTCTGCTATTGAGTCTGTTGCCCTTACTGAGCACTTAAATATTTGACAAAAAGTTTTTTATAATAATTATTATATTTGGAAGTAACCGGTAAGAAGTTTCAGCTCAGTGATTCCAGGTCAAAAAATTAAAAAATTTATTTCATTTCGGACGAGAGAATTATTAAGTACCTAATAGAATTAAAAGAAAATTTTAATGATCTATGTGCTTAAAAAGTGCAGATTGATACTCTTAGTTGAGACACAAGAAAACTTTGTCCAAATATTTTCAGTTGAAATTGCTCATTAGCAATTTATTTTGCTCGTGAAACTATTGCACTTAATGAGCACTTAAATCTCTGACAAAGTGAATTTTATATTAATCATCATTTCCGGAAATGACCGGTTGCAAGTCTCAGCTCAGCGGTCCGAGTTAAAAAAAAATAAAAAAAGATTTTAGTGGTGACCTTCCGAATTATCCATTAAAAAAATTACGGGACAAAATTTTTTTACCGATTTTTAACTGTTCTTAAACTGCCGATGTCCATTTTGGTTCAAGGCGTAAGAAGAAATGTGACATTTTGCCATACACAATCAATATATTCAATTTTAATACGTTTAATTTTAAAATTTTTTATTTTATGTTTTGTGTTTTAAAAAGCACTTAATTAGCACTTAATTTAAGGATTATTCAATCCTAGTTTTTTGTTTTTTTTTATTATGGGTCAGCTAGGTTGTTAAAGGCTGGCGGTCCCATGGTTTTTCGTAAATATTTCAAAAACGGTTAGTGCACCTAATTTTTGTTTTGCGCACCTAAATAGCACCTAAAAAGCACCTAATTTTGATATAAATTTCGATAAATTTCTCCACTTTGGGTCAGCCACCTTTATGGGGGTGGAGAACCCTTGAGTGATTGTAATCGAAACTAAGGATTATTGGGACGGAATTTTGACTGCTATTATTTTAATTCTTTAGGGCTTTTGCCAAATAGCGAAGGGTCGTATGTGAGGGCTTATCAAGCCAATTAATTCTATTAAAAGAAAAAACCATCTTGCCAGAGACACCCTAGACCTGTGCTGTCCACTTCGGAATTCTCTACTTTTCCTGTTAAGAAAAACCATCTTGCCCTCGACACCATAGACCGGTGCTCACCATTTCCAGAAGTCTCAACAATTCCGTCCTAAAAACATCTCGACATCGTTTTCGTAGAACACAAAAGCAAAGATAAGAAATTAGTTAATTACTTTTTTTACTAATCAATTAAAGATATTTCCTGAATAAACAATTAAACACTGATTTCACTCTTTTATTTGTATGTCTGTACTTGGCGCCCTTTATTATTTGTTTGGGGAGAGTTGAAAAAGAGAAAGCCAGAAGAAAGCCATGAACCCTGGAGCTAGCAAAGGGGTATTTTTACGCTACAATGTTTCCAGAACTCTGAAGCGTAACGGTCTTCTTGGGACGACAATATCGATTTTCTTAATTGACCAATGGGATTTCGTGCTTAACATCAGGTGGTTAAGCGAACAACGCTTACGCGCCTTGGCGTTAGGAAACGAAGATTCATTCCGAATATGTTAACGTAGATGATAAGACCTCTGTTACCTAGCTAAGTCCAATTTTGCCATTTTTTTTTATTTGATGCTTATAATTAAAAGCTAATTAATGTTCCTTGTGGTGATAGAGTCAGTTAGTGTTTCTCGTTAATGGTTTTGTTAAAAGTTACTGATAATTACCTATGGTTGAGGCTTGTAAGCCGCCGAATTTTGCCGTATTTCCGACATTAGGTTAGAAGCTAATCTAATTACCTAGGAGCCATTTTGTAAGTCTTTTTATTGCATAGTTACTAATTTTTTACTACAAAAAAAAGAGTACTGTTTCTTTCTTTGGATATCGGATTTATTTGTAATCCACATCATTAATATCTACGTATGAAGAGTTAACATATTTAGTGATCGTAAACTCCAGAGTGTAACTCAGTTTTTTGAAAAACCGGTATCTGTAAATTTAAGTGTGAAGTTTTTTGATAAGTAACTTCAATACCAATAATACCTACATAACACGCCATAAAACAAAAAGTGATCGTGACGCCAGGGTGTGACTCGTTTTTTTTTTTGTAAAAGCATTTTATTAATAATTTTTGTTTATCACTGTGCCTTTCATATGTAAGTTTGCTAAATATAATTAGTTGTACAAGTACTCTTTTTTAACTCGAGTTAAAACCAAAGCAAAAGGTGAATTATTATTTCTTTAATATAAGGTTTTATCTAACTTTAATCCCTTTCTCACTTTTCGCTTAACGGAGTACACAAAATTAACAAAAGAATTTCACTTAGCTATTATTTGATGTGTAGTAATAGTTTTTTTTTTAATAAAAACAAATGTGTTTAATAATGTGATATGCTATTTATGACATTGATATATATTTTTATTTCATTTTATTTATTTCCTGTACATCTCATTTATTACCACACTGTGTAATAAATATTGTTTATTGTTTAACTAGATGTTTTCTTTTCCTAATTGGTGTGTGGTGTTCTGATAAAACTTTATAAATGAATAGAACGAGCCGTAACTGAGTACTTAATTTTGATTTATGGAATACCTCTCTACCTCACATATAGCCATTGAGATAAGTAAGGGAAAAGAGTAAGTATAACTATCTTTTTAGCTTTACGGATAAAAGTGAGTAATTTTAACTCTAACTAGAACAACTGACAGATTATTTTATCCAACTTATATATTTTTTTTCGATCTGAGTTTCTTATATTTCCCCATCCTCAGGATAAAAAACATAAGTGGCGCCCATTCCCTTTCTCTTTCATTTCTTTCTTTTCCTCTCTTTGGTCCCTTTTAACTTCTTTTATCTTTTATTTTTCTAGTAAATATATTCCTTTATATCTTTCCAATAAATAATCATCTAGCTCGATCAAATCCACGCTCGCTCTCCTTCTACCCCCTGAGTGCCGTTCGCATTTGTTAACCTCTACAATCGAGCCTTTAACACATTTAGGAAAAAAGAGGTTACACTATAAATCAGTAAAAAACTTTCTAATATAAAAAGTTTTTATAAATTGTGATTATTTAACTATATTTATCTATAAATAACCTGTAAAAGAAAAAGATCAATATTCAACTATTAAATCCATCTAATATCTATAAATCTCTAAATCTGTTTATTCAAAAGTATTTGGTATGAGAAAGTAATAAACGTACAGTTACACCAGTTATAATATTCTAATATATCATCAAATATCTGACTACTTTTTTAAAAATCTAATAATAATTATAGAGTCCAAACATTATTCATTATTCACATTTAAATATTGTTTTATTCGAGGACAGAAATAGAAAAAAAGTTAGCAATGATAATAAAGTTGTTCGAAATGCATCAAATACGGTAAACTGCTGGTTTCGTGTTTGCCAATCCAGCTATAAAGCCGTTATTTTCTAACAAGTTTCTCAGAGTTAAAACCAAGTTTAAAAGGCTTCGCTGTATCGACACAATTTCGATTTAGAACAAAATGATTATATAGGAAGCGTTGTATAAAAAAAATTAGATGTAAAATAAAACTAGTAAATTATTATTTAAGACATTTTTCATAGGATTTTTAACATTTAGAAATTAAACGAACAATATATAATATTAAAAAAATGTAAAATTGTCACAGGACTTAAACCGACTATCTCTACTCATAACAGATAGCGCTGTTAGGCGTTTAGCCACAGATACCTATTGGTTTTTAATGTTTTGATCCAGCTCATATTGTCCTTTTTCTTAACCACATATATTTGTCAAATCTACCATTAAAGGCTGATTCTTACATAGCAGCGCCGCAGCTCTCAAGACTGCTAGCGGCGTTATACTAGCAGTATTCGATTTCAACAAAAAAAAATATATTTTTCAAAAAACTTTTGCTGTACTGGCAGCACTAATTGAGCACTAAATGATGACGTCTTTTAATTCCATTGGTTTCCGTTTTAAAATCTTCTTCTAGTTCTCAAGACTGCTGGCGTCGTTATATTAGCAGTAGTTAATTGGAAAAAATATATAAAAAAAATCTTTTGCTGTACTGGCAGCACTCATTAAGCACTAAATAGTGACGTCTTTTAATTCCATTAGTTTCCGTTTTAGCGTGGTCACGAATGGTACACTGCTAGCTTAATGAAAAGTTAGCAGTGTTCTCATTTTTAGTCTACCTATCACAGCACCAAATATCTGTTATCAGCACTAAATTAGCACTAAATGAGCACTAAATTTTCAGATAAAATACAAGTGATTCTGCCGACTTGACCTTTCTAGCTTTACAGACGTAATATATTTTTTTTTATTGCGTTAGGGAGTCTAAGCACTAGATTTTTAGTAAATTTATTATTTAAGACAGTTTTCATGGTATATGCTGGTTGAAAAGTTTTGTAAGCGACACCTATTAACCAGTAAAAAAAATAAAAATTATACTTTATTACAATATTTCATTTTCTATGTAAAAACACAAAATAATGTATTCTGATCTGTCAACTTATGTTTTGTTCACATGCCATTTGAAGTTAAAAAACCGAATATCTTACACCGATAAAATTATTTGTTTTAGAAGGAGCTGCTACTTTATTCCCAACTGTGCATCGATGGGTTTTAGAGTTTAAACGTGGTGCAACAACACCAGAAATCACTGAGTATGTCTTTGATATTCTTTGTAAAGATCCAAGATCCAAGTTTGAAATTGCTGATACCATAGACATATCAGATGAACAAGTACTCCTTATTTTACACAAAGAATAACATATGATAAAGCTGTTCGAAAAGTTAGTGCCGCATTTGTTAATAATTCAACAAAAACTGAATCGAAAACAAATTTCTCAGCGTCATTTTATACATTTTAAGCAGAATAAAACCGAATTTGTACATCGTTTTATAACTTAAATCTACCAACATGATCCTAAACTGAAACAAGAACAATTACACTGTACTGAAGCTGGTGCTTTAACTCCAAAACAGGTGAAATCAGAACGATCGGCAAAAACGTTATGGCATTAGTTTTTTGGAATGCAAAAGGGGTGGTATTGATTAGTTCTGTTAAAAAAGATAAAAAAATAACTTTAAATATTGTTGCAAAACTTTTGGACAAGGTAGATCAAAACATTCGTGAAAAAAGACCAGGTTTACAGAAGAAAACAACCATTCTTCATCAAGACAATGCAAGTGTTTACACAAGTTTGTAAACGATGGCTAAATTGAACGAATTAAAGTACGATTTGCTTAAACACCTACCAAATTCATCAGATTTGGCTAACTTAGACTCAAACACTTAAAAAAAAATCCTTCGTGGAAAGCGTTTTTCGTCGAATGAAAAAGCTGTTGCAGCCGTGGAACAATATTTCGCACAGCGTCCTGAAAATTATAACAGATGTGAAGGGTCATTGGAATAAGTCTGTTCAAGATAAGGGAGATAATACTGAATAAAAAAAATTCATTAAAAAATAATTTAGTTTTTCAAACTATTATCGTTAGATCAACTTCCCACATCAACAATTCCATATTCTTAGAATTGTTGTTGGCGACAAATTTGCTTGTTTAATATTAATTAGATACCACTTACTTCTTTAATTCATTAACAAAAAACCTGTTAAATAAACGACGATTTTGTGCAAATTTGTTTAATTGCGCCTTGAAAAATGTTCTACAACTCCCTAGTTGGTAATCTATTAGTACGTTCGGCATAGGTAATTGGAAAACTGTAACATGTCGGTATCATTAGTCTTATTAGGGGTTTATTGGAAGACACTGTCAGGAAAATGAAAGCTTCCTGAATATATCAGACACTTTAGAAAAAAAATTGTTGAGAAATGCTGAACTCAAAAATGATACCAATAAACTTTCTTTTGTTATTGTATTATAAAAAATAATAATTTTTTTTTATGATAAATAATATTTAAAAAATCTTATCGGTATGATTAAAGTTAACACGCAATAAGTAGAAATATGAAAAGTGTTGTCCGCCACCTTTCCACCTTACCACTAAATCTATATAGAGAATAAGAGTTAGCAATGAGTTTTCTATATACATTTCGCTAGTTTTCTTATTGTATCGACTACCGTTTACAACATCGATTTGCTATGTATTTATTCTCATGCAATGCTCTTAAAATAGAGAATGGCCGTTTACATTACTTTTCCTGTTGATAAATATAAGAAGCCCTTTGTTCTATATTTTGCTCTTTTTTCTCATTCTTAACAGATACTTGAAGTGATATTAGATAATAGTTAAACCGCTGATATTTCGTTGGTACAAAGTGCTCTTAGCGATATAATTATCTCTTTTTTTCCTTTAACAGAGCTAGCTATAAAGATTTGATGTGTTGATGTTGTTATTAATATTTACTTTTTTACTACCTTTTTATATTCTTTGCTTGTTTTCTCTTTGCCTCTTTGTCTGTCCGACGAGTATAAGTAAAGACCAATTGGGATTTATCCTCTAGAAGAGGATGGCCTGATGTTGTTTTTCCTATGAGGAGAATAATAGAGAGATGTGGCAAAATAAAGCGTGATATCCACGCTGTTTTTATAGATTTAAAAAAAGCGTATGACCGAGTACCAAGATGTGGTGATGTTTGCAAGTGTGCCGAAAAAGCATATACGATTGGTGCTAGAAATGTATGAGGAAAAAAAAAACGAAACAAAAGCAATATTGATGTTACGGAAGGATTTGGAATGCATGTGGGGCTTCACCAGAGGTCGATGCTATCTGTTTAGTATGGTAATGGATGTAATGAGTGATGGGTTAAAACGTAGAGCCCCATGGGATGTGATGAATGCGAATGATATTGTGATCGTAAATTTTGTGAAATAGAGACTGGAAAAAGAGACAAAATGGAGAAATGCGCTTGAGAGGCGGGGGTTAAGAGTAAGTAGGACAAAGACTGGTTATGACAACAGACGTAACGAATGGACTTAAAAATCAATCTTCTAAACTAAGTAATGCAAGCTGTCCAATATTTAGGGTCTGTGCTATAAAATTAAAGAGGATTAAAGAGTAACATGAATTATAGAATTAAGTGTGGATGGATGAACCGAAGAATAATATGTGAAGTTGTGTGTGACAAAAATGTGGGTACAAAAATAAAGGGTAAACTTTAGATGAGAATTTTAAGACCAGCATTGATGTATAGCTCAGAAACCTCGTCAATGTTGAAAAAGCAAGAAAAAAAGTAAAAAGTGGTGGAGATAAAGAAAAAGTAAGAGTAACAGTAAAAGTGGGACAGCTGGGCAAAAAATCCTAAAAAATAGGTAAAAATGCTTTAGTCATGTAGAGGGAAAAGATGAGAATTTAGTGAGTTAAACAGTAGATGCCTTTGACATAGAAAGTAAGAGAAAGAAGGGAATACCAAAAGGGTTGATAGAATATATAAGGACCTAAAAAAATTGGAGAAGAGATAGGTAAAAACAAATGTTACTGTAGGCCAACGTCGACACTAGCTAAGGTTGGGATACAGTTAAGAGAAAGAAGAAGATAGTACCAAGCATTATCACTAGCTTTTTACAAAGAGCTATGTGGGAAGTTAAATAATGATCCATATGATGAAAAAAGCAATACATTGGGAGAGTAACGCAATACTGTTTAAAAAAAGACGTCACCACTTATATTGAATAAATATAAAAGAAGAAAACATCAAATGGACCAGATCATAAAAATCACAATTTATAAAAAGAACAATTTATAGTAGAAAGTTTTTTTTACTAATTTATAGTTCATATTACTATTATATAAAAAAACAGAAAAAAACTACTCTCTCGCGTGATCGATCCCATTACGATAACCCAACAGAACTGTTACAATTAGACGCTTATCCAATTCAGCTACTACCAACTTATATAAAAAAATTCAAAATGATAATATCTCTACACAACTTAAATCATAATTAATCACAATTTAATAACAATTCAGTATAAATTTCTAAATCTATGTTTATGCCCAAACACACTCGAAACATGCATTGTCATCATGTTCTTAGCTGTCCTAAAAATTTCAGAGCTGTAGGTAGTCGGGAAATAGGTTTAAGTTCGATTACAAAATTCCACGGAATGACAAAGAAAAGGACAAAGAGACAAAGAACACGGCGACAATAAAAAACTTTCTAATAAAATGAATAAAATTTAACCAAAAACGTGAAAAATTAAAATAAAGGTCCTAAAAATATGAGCGATAGCTCATTGGATTCGGAATCACCTGTAGAAAAATGTTTTTGAAGGAAAAGTGTGCAGGCAAAAAATTGCAATTGTTATTAACAAAATAAGATGAAAAAAAACAGATGTTTATGTTTTTGTTAATAACTCGAAAAATATTAATATTTAAGCAATTTTGAAAAAAGCTCGTTAAAGAGGAGGAAATTTCCGAAAAAAAAGTCCGTCCTCCCGGAACTCTATCTCCATTATTTATAATTTTAATTTGACGTTGAAAATGGGGCTTTGAGCGGCTTTTACGGCATGCGCGCGCTACCGCTAAACGGTGTTTATCAGATAAAATATTTTTTTTATGACATAAAATGTTATTTTAAAAATTTGACAAAATTCCAGTAGTTTCCTAACACTTGAAAGAATCTAAATCAGTTGGAAAAAACATTTTATCACTGTTTATCAAAAAGTTATTCAATTGTTAACTAACAAATTTTTTCCTAATCTCTGTTGACATAAACAATGGAATAAAAGGTATAAATAATTGGCCTAAAAATTTGACACTTCGTGGAGCCCTTTTCATATGTATACTTTACAAGATCCTGCGATAAACCTTCATAAAAGTTTATTAATTTGTTAATAATACTTTCTAATATCATACGTCACGTTAACTGTAGCGCCAAATAACTTGCCAATTAAAAAAATGATATATCTTTTAAACTATTGGAGATATGATAAAGGATATTCAGGAGTTTTTCATAAAAAATAAATTTCTCTTTCAAATAATTCTAAGACCAAATTCGTATTTATTGTTTATTAGATACTACATGCATTTATTTGGAAAAATTCTGTATTATTTTTTACTTTTTCGCAATATTTTGCAATAGTTATGAAAAATCATAATTGACAAATTAATAAACTTTTATAAACATTTATCACAGAATCTTGTAAAGTATACATATAAAAAGGGCTCCACAAAGTTTCAAATTTTTAGGCCAATTATTTATACCTTTTATCCCATTGTTTATGTCAACAGATATTAGGAAAAAATTTGTTAGTTAACAATTGAATGACTTTCTGAAAAACAGTGATAAAATGTTTTTTCCAACTGATTTAGATTCTTTCAAGTGTTAGGAAAATACTGGAATTTTTTCAAATTTTTAAAATAACATTTTATGTCATAAAAAAAGATTTTATCTGATAAACACCATTTAGCGGTAGCGCGTGTATGCTGTAAAAGCCGCTCAAAGCCCCATTTTCAACGTCAAATTAAAATTATAAATAATGGAGATAGAGTTTCGGGAGGACGAACTTTTTTTTCGGAAATTTCCTTCTCTTTAACGAGCTTTTTTCAAAATTGCTTAAATATTAATATTTTTCGAGTTACTAACAAAAACATAAACATCTGTTTTTTTTTTGATCTTATTTTGTTAATAACAATTGCAATTTTTTGCCTGCACACTTTTCCTTCAAAAACATTTTTCTACAGGTGATTCTGAATCCAATGAGCTATCGGTCATATTTTTAGGACCTTTATTTTAATTTTTCACGTTTTTGAAGATGTTGACTAGAGTATAAGCTTTAAAAAACATGTGGACTAGGTAAAACATGTAAGAGGCAGACTAACAGGAGTTATGGGCCAAAAAAGCAAATTAAACTTAAAAACAAAATATATTTTGTTTTTTTGCTTATTGGCAATACATCAAACTACTGTTCATATTAATATTATTTTAGGAAGAGATTTGATGCTAATACACATTTTTAAACAAAAATAATGCAGTTTTATCTTAATCACATGTATCTGTAAAATATTATTTTTGTAATAGTAATCTTTTATAACCGGATAGATCTAAAAGAAGCTGCCGTTAAATTACAGAGAAGATAATCAGAACTTTAAAAAGTAATTTAATATTGCGCTGGTCGGTATCTATAAATCACTATCTCTATTCATTTCGATATTCTCTACTGAATATTTATAAGTTTAACAGGATTTAGGTAGGCATGTTATTTTCCTTTTCAGTTCATGTTAATTTTTACAGTTTGTAATTATCGATTTGATTTTATGTTAAATATCAGTTTAATTGAATTTAGATGGTAAAGAAACTATATTAATTATATTTACATAATAAGTATTGATATTAGTATTTGCTTTAACTTCGTGCGGACTGACTAATCTCACTAATCCAAACAGCTACCAAGCCAACACTTTAAATCTCAGGGCCGTAATAGGATCTATATTTTAATAGCAGGTATCGACTGTTCTTTTCAATTATTTTACTGAGTCGCGGCATGAAAGCAAAGATGATTATTTTTTTATAAACAACAGATGACTACTATTTTTTAATTAAAAGGTTTCAATTCATTTATTAATTTATTAATTAACATAATATAAACTAAAAACGGCATAAATCATGATGATAATAACATTTAAGTGTCAATATCCGTACCGATTTCATCGTCATCACTACAGTTGACATTTATAATCAATTTTTTTTTTAGACTAGAAAATACCTGTTAGTATTTTCGCTCTACTTGTTTAACATGATTAATAGACGATACGTCACTCAGACTCTGCAGGGAACGAACACCACAGCCCATAGGACCCTCCATACCCACTGGAATGGAGGACTCCGAAGAAGATCCAGAGTACCAAAAAACAAGATCCTCCTTCCCAAGCTAAGACTCCTCCAAACGGCAGACAGGGACCTTCCTGAAGACCTGGAAACCCTCCCAGATGAATCCCCACTTTGTTACTGGTAGATTGTTCCCTTAGGACACGATACACAAAAAAATAGATAAAAAAACAATGGGCCCTTTGTGAAGGTTTCTGTCGTTCCCTTTGTCCTTGCCAAATGGAAGGGGATCACGACAAAGGAGACACGCCACAGCGTCAATCTCCCAACCCCACATTGCACCACGTGGTTTACACTTACACTCACACCCAAAAGAAAAGACTCTTTAGGCACTTTAAGTACCATGGATAACAAGAAGACACCGGAGCAACAGTTGATGCAATCCAACCTGCTGAAACTTGTGAGATTTGTGAGAGCGGGGCCGGCGACTGATGCTAACACCATCCAAACTTTCCCATCCACTTCCTGAATAGGACCTACATTAGGGTCCTCAAATCCAGCACACCTATAAACTTTCTTTCATCTTTCTATCAATCTATTGTCTTGTCTTGTTTAATATAGTTTTGATTATCTACTGCAGCGACTTCACTTTCTATCAACTTTATAACAGTTTGAAGTTTTGTTTTTGCAAGAAATGTTTCTTTTCAACTGGCCCCAAAAGTAGGTCTATAGGATTTAGGACGCAATAATACGGAGGTATTTTTAATATTTTATGACCATCTCGTTTTGCCAAACAGTGAATGACATTGTACTTTTTAAATGTTTTTGTACGTAACACTTGTAATAATTGAAATTTTAAAATTTTTAGAAAGTATACCAACAAAAAAATATTAAGGAGAAATTGAAAAACTATCGCATCCAGCAGAACTCGATCCTGCAACCTTTGCCTTTAAGAGTTTGATGTTTTAATTATCGGTTTGACAAAACATCTCTCTTATTACCGTCATGCTACATTTGCTTAAGCAGAAAGTGAGTTAAGTGTCACAGATGACATGATTGAATTTAACGACCAAAAAAGCATAATAATGGCTATGCATTTATAGTTTTGCTGCTTGAATGATAAGGCTGTTTTAAAAACCATTTCTCAAAAAAAAAGTATCTTGATGGTAATAACATAAATAGTATACAATTGCAAAAAAAAATTTACACCTAAAATTTATATATATATATATATATATATATATATATATATATAAACAAAGTGCCAAGAAAATGCGTATTAATATAAACAAAAGGGGCAAATTATTGGGCATGTACGCAAAAAGGATCATAGGATTACGAGTAAGAATGGTAACCGCAGACATGCATGTTTCTGGCTCATTAGCCGTCATCAGTGCGGCATAACCAAGTAGGGCATTGCACTTGGCTAGCAAAAGTGTTGGGTACTTGGGAGCAAAAGATGTTGGGGAAACATGTGTAAAGAAACATAAAAACACAAAAACAACGAAAGCTCACACAGGAGTCCTATCGCCATTTTGTGCTTTCGGCCAGCTGTGCCAATGGGTTTTCGGTTACCATTCTTACTCGTAATCCTATGATCCTTTTTGCGTACATGCCCAATAATTTGCCCCTTTTGTTTATATTAATACGCATTTTCTTGGCACTTTGTTTATTTCATATCCTGGGCTTAGAACGACTCAAACACAATGAGTCCGTTTCGCCAACGTTGCGACGCTAGTTGCTAGCCGAAAACCCATTGGCACAGCTGGCCGAAAGCACAAAATGGCGATAGGACTCCTGTGTGAGCTTTCGTTGTTTTTGTGTTTTTATGTTTCTTTACACATGTTTCCCCAACATCTTTTGCTCCCAAGTACCCAACACTTTTGCTAGCCAAGTGCAATGCCCTACTTGGTTATGCCGCACTGATGACGGCTAATGAGCCAGAAACATGCATGTCTGCGGTTACCATTCTTACTCGTAATCCTATGATCCTTTTTGCGTACATGCCCAATAATTTGCCCCTTTTGTTTATATTAATACGCATTTTCTTGGCACTTTGTTTATTTCATATCCTGGGCTTAGAACGACTCAAACACAATGAGTCCGTTTCGCCAACGTTGCGACGCTAGTTGCTAGCCGAAAACCCATTGGCACAGCTGGCCGAAAGCACAAAATGGCGATAGGACTCCTGTGTGAGCTTTCGTTGTTTTTGTGTTTTTATGTTTCTTTACACATGTTTCCCCAACATCTTTTGCTCCCAAGTACCCAACACTTTTGCTAGCCAAGTGCAATGCCCTACTTGGTTATGCCGCACTGATGACGGCTAATGAGCCAGAAACATGCATGTCTGCGGTTACCATTCTTACTCGTAATCCTATGATCCTTTTTGCGTACATGCCCAATAATTTGCCCCTTTTGTTTATATTAATACGCATTTTCTTGGCACTTTGTTTATTTCATATCCTGGGCTTAAAACGACTCAAACACAATGAGTCCGTTTCGCCAACGTTGCGACGCTAGTTGCTAGCCGAAAACCCATTGGCACAGCTGGCCGAAAGCACAAAATGGCGATAGGACTCCTGTGTGAGCTTTCGTTGTTTTTGTGTTTTTATGTTTCTTTACACATGTTTCCCCAACATCTTTTGCTCCCAAGTACCCAACACTTTTGCTAGCCAAGTGCAATGCCCTACTTGGTTATGCCGCACTGATGACGGCTAATGAGCCAGAAACATGCATGTCTGCGGTTACCATTCTTACTCGTAATCCTATGATCCTTTTTGCGTACATGCCCAATAATTTGCCCCTTTTGTTTATATTAATACGCATTTTCTTGGCACTTTGTTTATTTCATATCCTGGGCTTAGAACGACTCAAACACAATGAGTCCGTTTCGCCAACGTTGCGACGCTAGTTGCTAGCCGAAAACCCATTGGCACAGCTGGCCGAAAGCACAAAATGGCGATAGGACTCCTGTGTGAGCTTTCGTTGTTTTTGTGTTTTTATGTTTCTTTACACATGTTTCCCCAACATCTTTTGCTCCCAAGTACCCAACACTTTTGCTAGCCAAGTGCAATGCCCTACTTGGTTATGCCGCACTGATGACGGCTAATGAGCCAGAAACATGCATGTCTGCGGTTACCATTCTTACTCGTAATCCTATGATCCTTTTTGCGTACATGCCCAATAATTTGCCCCTTTTGTTTATATTAATACGCATTTTCTTGGCACTTTGTTTATTTCATATCCTGGGCTTAGAACGACTCAAACACAATGAGTCCGTTTCGCCAACGTTGCGACGCTAGTTGCTAGCCGAAAACCCATTGGCACAGCTGGCCGAAAGCACAAAATGGCGATAGGACTCCTGTGTGAGCTTTCGTTGTTTTTGTGTTTTTATGTTTCTTTACACATGTTTCCCCAACATCTTTTGCTCCCAAGTACCCAACACTTTTGCTAGCCAAGTGCAATGCCCTACTTGGTTATGCCGCACTGATGACGGCTAATGAGCCAGAAACATGCATGTCTGCGGTTACCATTCTTACTCGTAATCCTATGATCCTTTTTGCGTACATGCCCAATAATTTGCCCCTTTTGTTTATATTAATACGCATTTTCTTGGCACTTTGTTTATTTCATATCCTGGGCTTAGAACGACTCAAACACAATGAGTCCGTTTCGCCAACGTTGCGACGCTAGTTGCTAGCCGAAAACCCATTGGCACAGCTGGCCGAAAGCACAAAATGGCGATAGGACTCCTGTGTGAGCTTTCGTTGTTTTTGTGTTTTTATGTTTCTTTACACATGTTTCCCCAACATCTTTTGCTCCCAAGTACCCAACACTTTTGCTAGCCAAGTGCAATGCCCTACTTGGTTATGCCGCACTGATGACGGCTAATGAGCCAGAAACATGCATGTCTGCGGTTACCATTCTTACTCGTAATCCTATGATCCTTTTTGCGTACATGCCCAATAATTTGCCCCTTTTGTTTATATTAATACGCATTTTCTTGGCACTTTGTTTATTTCATATCCTGGGCTTAGAACGACTCAAACACAATGAGTCCGTTTCGCCAACGTTGCGACGCTAGTTGCTAGCCGAAAACCCATTGGCACAGCTGGCCGAAAGCACAAAATGGCGATAGGACTCCTGTGTGAGCTTTCGTTGTTTTTGTGTTTTTATGTTTCTTTACACATGTTTCCCCAACATCTTTTGCTCCCAAGTACCCAACACTTTTGCTAGCCAAGTGCAATGCCCTACTTGGTTATGCCGCACTGATGACGGCTAATGAGCCAGAAACATGCATGTCTGCGGTTACCATTCTTACTCGTAATCCTATGATCCTTTTTGCGTACATGCCCAATAATTTGCCCCTTTTTTTTTTATATATATATATATATAATAAACAAAGTGCCAAGAAAATGCGTATTAATATAAACAAAAGGGGAAAATTATTGGGCATGTACGCAAAAAGGATCAATAAGGCCACGAGTAGGAATGGTAACCGCAGACATGCATGTATCTGGCTCATTAGCCGTCATCAGTGCGGCATAACCAAGTAGGGTATTGCACTTGGCTAGCAAAAGTGTTGGGTACTTGGGAGCAAAGGATGTTGGGGAAACATGTGTAAAGAAACATAAAAACACAAAACGAAAACCCATTGGCACAGCTGGCCGAAAGCACAAAATGGCGATAGGACTCCTGTGTGAGCTTTCGTTGTTTTTGTGTTTTTATGTTTCTTTACACATGTTTCCCCAACATCCTTTGCTCCCAAGTACCCAACACTTTTGCTAGCCAAGTGCAATACCCTACTTGGTTATGCCGCACTGATGACGGCTAATGAGCCAGAAACATGCATGTCTGCGGTTACCATTCCTACTCGTGGCCTTATTGATCCTTTCTGCGTACATGCCCAATAATTTTCCCCTTTTGTATATATATATATATATATATATACAAAAAGGGGAAAATTATTGGGCATGTACGCAAAAAGGATCATAGGATTACGAGTAAGAATGATCCTTTTTGCGTACATGCCCAATAATTTTCCCCTTTTTGTTTATATTAATACGCATTTTCTTGGCACTTTGTTTATTTATATATATATATATATATATATATATATATATATATATATATATATATATATATATATATATATATATATATATATTATAACATATGATAACTAGTTCTATTATTATAGTATTATTATAGTATTCTATAAGTTACCATGTTATAAAGTACTTCTTACCTTGAAAATTTTTTTATTTTAATATAGATGTGAAGAAGGTAAGATTCAAATTAATTTCTTTTATTTTAACGATTATTACTTTAACATATGCTCCTATCTATTCTCTTTCTTAGGGTCAGAGTTCAAAAATCTCAAATAATAAATGGATTCAAATTTAACTAATATTGAAAATTTCAACAAAAACGATAATAAAATTCAACAATCATATACCAAATTATGTTTTCTAAACGATAATTCTATTTTGACCTTAACCTTACTTTTTCTTATTGTTTTGTGCGCATTGACACATTACTTTCAAAAATCAAACATCGTTAAATCAAGTGTTATGAAAAGTTCTGAATTTTGTAACCAATAAATCAAATTAAACTTAATTAAGAATGAAAAATAACTTATTTAAACAGTGAAACAGTGTACAAGTGAAATTAAATGTTCATCAAATACATAAAAATCAAACACAGGAATGTTCTTTATTTAAAAAAAAAATTGGAAATTGATACCGTGTTCTGAAGCTTTTGTATTCTCTCTGGACAACTAAAGCACAGGCTATCCTTTTCAATTGGAATCCACCATTTCCCAGGACATCAATGATATACGGACACTTCAGAGATTTTGACGAATAAAATTGCTTCTAATCAGGAAATAATCCACTCTTGCATCAAATGGTAAGTAAACTAATATTTTCTTTCTTATTAGAAACTAGTTTTACTTTCGTTGAATTAACTCAGGAAGCATTTATATAAATGAACTGCTCAGCATACAATTTCAAACATTCATTTCTCCATAAATATGAACTTTAAGTCTTACCAGATACTATCAGGAGTTGTCTTGCGGTTTTGTAAACACTTTTGACTACTTTAATACTTTCTTTTATAAGTATTTTCAAAAAAAATCGAAATTTTAACGGAGCAAAATTTATTACATCTTAACTTCAAAAGGTAGAAAACAAGAGAGAGATTCAGAAATCAACAATTTAACAACTGAATCTCCAAACAAACTTACACTATACATTATTATGCTCTATTCGCCTACTAAATTATTGATCAAATAAAATTACTAAAAATCTAATACTTAATTCCTTATTTACATTTAATACAATAGTCATTCTTTTAAAATTTGCTAAACTATTGATGAGTTGTTTATTTTATAATATCTTTCGTCTACTAATTATTTGTCAAATCAAATTACTAAAAATCTAATACTTAATTCATTATTTACATTTAATACAATAATCATTCTTTTAAAATTTGCTATACTTTTCAGAACTTTTCATTTGGAAATTAAACTAATAACAAATCACAATAGGGCTTGAAAACAAACATTGTATATTTTGAAAGTAAGTAAAATTTTTATATATTTCTTCTATGATTTATAATATTTTATTATAAAATTTATGTAAAGTTTTACATTTATGTTCTAACATTTAATTTTCTTATTTCATTTTATCTTAATTTATTTAAAATCGGTTTTAATTACCAATGTATCGTAAAATTTATAAACTTTTTCAATATTTACTCTTATTATCTATTTAATACATGATCATTAAAATTTTATATATTATAAATTAAATTATTTTGACTCTTTGAAATAAATATCTCTTAGATGTACTTGTATATTTTAATTTCTTATTTTATTTTATTTATCTTTTTTAGGTATTGTGAAGAAGACGATTATAAATTATACCAAATTTACTGCATTTGCACTCTGCCTTGGAATGAGAATATGTTTTCCTTTTCTCTATTTTTCTTAATTTTCTTTATATGTACTTATTGGATATAGCATAGTAACTTATATCATCTCAAAATATATATATATATATATATATATATATATATATATATATATATATCAAATATCATCTAATGTGATAACATAAACTTTGAACTAATATAAAAAAATTGTAACAAAACTTATTTCTTTACAAATACAATCAAATTATCTTTTTTAAGATTATCGATTAAATTATAAAAGAAAAAATTACCCAGTCTAGCTCAGGAGCGCAGGTTCGATTTTAATCGTGTGTTTGCTCTTACAGGCTCTCTGATTTTGATAAAAGGGTGGCAAGACAAACTGTATAAATAAAAGTTTATATCAGTTAAAAATTAACATAAACAATAATAAATTTCTCAAAAAAAAGTTTTTAACTTAATTTCTGGTTCCACGGGTTTCTATTGCTTTGGCAATTGAATAAACAAAGTGCCAAAGGAAACTAGACTAAATGTATTAAGCTCTTTGGTGAAGGAATTTTAATGGTTAATCTTGACTTGATCTGGACTAGCCTGTCAAAAAAACAACACAAGCAGCAAATTGGATTTTTTTTAAATAGTCTCGGTGTTGTATAACCATATTAACTCTGTTAAATAAAAACACAAATTTTTTCACAATATCCACAATATATTACTTTATAATATGTGACGCGTTTCGCTATGATAATATCGCTTTATCAAACACTGGTACTAAATAAAGCAAAGAAAGTTTACAAAGTGTGAAGATATAAAATTACAATAAATGATATTAAATAGTAATTAAGATAACAATACACAGATGGGGAAACCCATTTTGAACCATTACACAGATATGGTATTAAAAAGATAAAGTATAGGTGAATGATTGACGTCTAGTTGGTCGTTTAATAAAATATTGGGTTTTTTCTTTTATTAATTTCTAATAATTCTAATAATTTAAAACTTTTATTTTCAACGGCAAAATTTCGAAATTTGAGTTAAAGGAATTTTTTTTTTAATATTAAGATTTAATTGTTAATATAAAATTGAATAACATTGACTTCTTTTTAAATATGGATTTTATAGGATTATATAGTACTCGCAGGCTTGCAGAGCTCGCCTATGGCTCGCCCTGCAATTTGCCTACTCGTCCAACAAAAGACCACTTTCGGGACTTGTTACGTAAACTACTATTATTGTAAATGTTGTACTGTATCGTCCCTAATCACCTTTTGCTGGATGCGAGCATTTTTTTTTAATATAAAAAAATATATAACTTATCAGTTACTCTGTTATACCCGCCGTTGTTAAAATGAAAGATTATGCCAGGTTTTGAAGTAAAGCAACTATTAGCAAACGCGGTGTTGCATTCATCAAACATGATATCGGACGCTCCATGTTTTAATGTATTAATAAATATACCATTTTTTTTCTTAAAATTTATTGTTTTAACCAATGTATTTTAAATATGTTGTTCTACTGATGAAATTATTGTCTTAAACGCAGGTACATTACTACATTGACTTTTGTCAAGGTCTGTTTATGTTGGTAAATTGTGATTAGATAAAGTTAGGTGGTCATTTGATTTTTAAATTGTTATATTGATGTCAAGAAATTTTGGCGTCGGTAAATTAACCTGTCGGGGAATTTTTTGTCGGTAGGCTAAATCGTCGGGATATAAACGAGTCGGGGAATTGTTTGTCGGTAAACTATTCTCAGGGAATTTTTCTTCGGTGAGTTGTTCTTGGGGAATATTCTTGGATCCTAGAAAAAGGGTAGATATATACAGGGTGGGAAATATAGTAAAAAAATGTACTTTAAATTACTTTAGTTCTTGTAGTCAAGGAAACAAACTCACTTACTGCAGTTCTAAAAAGTTAATTATTATACTCTTTACTGTAATTTAATATTAAGAAAAAACAAACCTTTAACACAAATGCGTTAAATAGTTACTTGAACCAGAATTAATAATTTAAAGGAGATTTACAACTCTGCCAAAGAAGCAGAGAGACCATATTCTAAGCTCAAAAAGCCTAATTCTTGTGTTAATTGGTAGTTATCAACTTGTTGCAATTACGGTGTGAATGAAGCTTTACGATGTACTTACGAAAATAAAACAAACTCAAATTTTTAAGTAGAGCTGTAGATTTTAGCGAGTGAGATTAAGGCAGAGTGTTATGAAATAGAGAAAGAAGCGTAACGGTATCTTAATTCTGGGAAAATGGAATGAGTTAATACCTGTATATTCTGCATAAAAAAATAAAAAAAAAATACGTGAAATTTACGAGAAAATGAAAATATAACACCATCATTTTAAGACCCAAAATCTTTTGAAATTATACATATTATTTAAAATATTCCCAGCCAAACACATTAATAACTTCTATATGATGTTTGTTGTATCGGCTTATTATCGGTACGGCTTTTCAAATTAGTGTTAAACCTTTCACCAAATATAATTAGTGCTTAATAATAGATAAAATTTTTGGCGCCTAATGATATAACCGTAGGTGTCTTAAAAAGGAAGCTGATCCGTTTCTATTGTTCGGAAATATATGGTAATATTTTTTTTTTCATTTGGTATATAACAGTAAAAACCTGTATAACTTTTATTTATATTTAAGACAAAACCATGTCAACAGTCTTGGTGCGTATAATATTATGTCTATGTTAATAAGATTAATAAAGGTGTATATTAAGGTGTTCATTAACAAGATGTATGTTATTACAGAAGATTACATTTATCCATCAAATTAAATTAATTAACTTGTAATTATCGAAAGAAAGAGTTTTTTATAATCTTAAATAAATCTATTGTTTTTGGTAAACCCAATTATAGAAATACGAATAGTTTGAGGTCAAAAAAAAAGTTTATATTTTTTTAAATCCACATACTTATACCATATAGTTTTATCAATTTTTAACATTAAATTCTTGTACTTGTTTTTGATTGTGAAGTGTTATTCTCTTTCCTTTGAATTTATACTTTTAAAATTCTTACAGGGACATCTGAACTCTGGGTCTAACTCACTGTGCTGACTTCATTCCTATAGTAGAATCCTTAAACGACGATTAACTATTGGAGCATATAAGTAAGGTCTAACTCGTACTACCTCAAGGGACCTCTACTTACAAAGACCGTAAACTAGATACCCCTCATTCGAAACTAAGGGCTTGTACTAATGTACCTCTTGGTGAATTACAACTACCAAACAGCATCTGGCTTAGCCTGAATCAAAATGTGTTGTGGTCCATGTTATTTAACTTATACTTTGTACTTCTGTTTAGAAAGTTCCTCGAAAAAGTGTTAAACTAATATGAGTTTATATTTACACTTTAAGCTGCTTAGATGACATCGTAATACTAATAGACCTGCAGTGATTAATAACCAGATGCTCCTTATTCGGGTTGCCACAAGACGTACCAATGTGCCCCTTGTTGAATTAAAACTACCAAATAGCATCTGGCATGGTCTGAATAAAGAGTAAAACATGTCTAACTAGTAATTAAACCAGGTGCCACTTCAAATCCTTGCTTAAGTTCAGACTGGCATACAGGGATGCGTGTTGTTGCCTAGGTTGTTTAATTTAAACTGTAAACTTTTGTTTGGAAAGGCCCTCGAAAGAATCGCCAAAACTATTATTGTGATGTGTCTTTATATTTACAATAGTAAATAACATCACAGTTTACATCAGATGGACCGGACACGTACAGAGATCGCCAAACGAACGTCTTATTAAGAGGATATAAGAGGAGAACCCAGTAGAAAAGAGCACTTTAGGAAGACCAAGGCTCAGATGGAGAGACAATATCAGTGAGGATGCAAAAGTCTTAGGAGTACGGGATTGGACGAAGGCGACAGGGATAGGTGGAGGCAAGTCATAGATGCAGCTAAGACCCACGAAGGGTTGTGACACTACGAGAGAGAGAGAGAGATAACATCGAATTAATAGCAGACCTGCAATTACATATATTACGTAAGTGAGACACTCCTCATTCAAAACTTGGGGATTCTCACCGCACGTACCACGGTAAATTAAAACAACGAACTAGTATTTGGCATGGACTGAATCAAGAGTAAAACCTGTCGAACTACCAATTTAATCAAATGTCACTATGAATCTTACCCAAGTTGAGACTATCGTACAAGGATGCGTGTTATCGCCTATGTGGTTCAAATTCAACTCTGAACTAGTGATTGAAGAAGTCCTTAAAAAATTTGCAAAATTTTTTATTTACACTACTTATTAGAGACACACATGATACCGTGATAATAGCAGACCTGCACACACAAAGAACGTAGGTACATGACAATCCCATGAAAAATAGTCGAAAAAAACAAAAAACATTGCGGAAAATAACTAAGAAAGTACTTACTAAATTAAGTAGGTACTAAACGTTACCCTAAGAAGGTGCAGTTAATATCTCATATATAAAAACAAGCAATTCTTACTTAATTAAGTACTATGACACAACTGTAATGTGGTGCTGTTGATATTTCATAAATTTAAACGAGCAAATCTCTTAATTAAGTAGGTACTCTGACTCACTTTAAGGTGGCGCAATTACATAATACCTACAACGAAAAGTAGTCAAAACCTGGAAAGTAACGAGACAATATCATAAAAATAACGAAAAAACATTAAAAATAAAAAAGAACGAGACAAAATCGTAAAGATTTGAAAAAATGGTAAATGAGAAAAAGACATTAGTGTTTTTCTTAGGCGGTACGAAGTTCGGCGGGTCAACTAGTAGTAGATATTTTAGTTTCATTAAAATGTAGAATTATATTGTATTTCAGTGTTAGAATGTTGCACATTTGATTTCTTAAGATCTGTATTTAAATATATTCATTTAAAAATTAATAACGGTAGTGTCGCAACAGGTTGACCATAATACATATACTCACAATTATTCTTCTGTTAATAATTTACAAAAGACCATTTCAAATTAATTTACCGCTTGGCACAAAAATTAACAATACGCTTAGATGTTGACTGTATCGGTGAGCATTGAAATATTTTCCAAACAGATGTACTTATATCAATTACGCTAACAGTTAGTCGCTTATTCATAAAAAGAAAACAGTTGAAGTTGGTAGATTTAGTAAACACGCAGAGTGGGCCCTTGAATAATGAAGGAATGAATTTGAACCAATATTAGACTACATTTAATCATTACATCTGTACACAAAAAAAATGATCAGTACTTTTGAACAAAGCGTTTTTGGGAACGAAGCTCCCTTTGGCGCGTTACGACTGAGACTAGCCGGAAAAAATTCAGACCAAAAAATGTCACGACACGACACGACCGACACGACACACGCATGTTTCTCTGTCTGTCTCTCTCTCTCTCTCTTATAGATAGATATATCTTTATTGGAACGAAGTTCCCTTTCGGGCGTTACGAACAGTTACGACTGACGCTAGGAGCTAGCCAAAAAAAATTAATACCAAAAGTTGTCACGACACGATGACACGACACACGCATGTTTCTCTCTCCCACAGACCGAAAAATAAATAACTCTCTCTCCCTCTCTCTCATAGATAGATATATTACAATTAAAAAGACACCATTTTAAATTAAAAGAAAATGTACATTAAAAATATATACTGTAGAAAAAAAAATAATTACCTATAATAGTATTATATTTTATTTCATCCTGTTTTTATAAATTAATAAATTCATAAACATTTTAAAAATAGTTCGTAACTTGACTACTTAGGTACCTACGTCAAATTACCTTAACTGTCAGTTACTGTCAAATATTTTAATTTTAAAATTTTGTATTGAATTGTTAATTCCTGTTTTAAATTATAAAAAGTAATTCTAAAAAGATGTGTTATCTACAGCTCTGGTATTGTATAAATGGACACTTTTGTTAAAAGAAACGAACTGTTAGGTAAGTAGAGATTTTATACAGACAATAATAAATGCTTATGTATGTATAAACACTCTGTTGTACTCAGTACTTTTGAACAAAGCGTTTTTGGGAACGAAGCTCCCTTTGGCGCGTTACGACTGAGACTAGCCGGAAAAAATTCAGACCAAAAAATGTCACGACACGACACGACCGACACGACACACGCATGTTTCTCTGTCTGTCTCTCTCTCTCTCTTATAGATAGATATATCTTTATTGGAACGAAGTTCCCTTTCGGGCGTTACGAACAGTTACGACTGACGCTAGGAGCTAGCCAAAAAAAATTCATACCAAAAGTTGTCACGACACAATGACACGACACACGCATGTTTCTCTCTCTCACAGACCAAAATATAAATAACTCTCTCTCCCTCTCTCTCATAGATAGATATATTACAATGGATACAAAAGTGTGACGTCAACTATGGGAGGAGCTTAAAAATCTGTCCAAACAAAACATATTTGCATTGAAAAAGCCATAAAAGATTTTTCTATTACTTGTAGTGGTTTCTAATCAAAAATCTTAGCGTTTTCCGGACACTTTTCATACGACCTATTGTATCCAATTTGTGATAGTGAATAAACATTGAAAGTTAGTATAAGTGTTCAAATTTTATATGCATTTTAGGGGAATTGAGGTTATGTTTTGTTTACAAGTTTATAAATTTTATTATGTTAATCTTGTAATTAATTATGTATTCTTTAACTATTAAATAGTATTCTGTTCCAGTAAAAATGGTGATGTGTTTCGTCCCCAATTGCAAACATTATAGCGAGCAGAAAAACTGCAATTTTTTTTTACTTTTCCCAGAAATGATGTGGAAAGGAAGGAGTGGATTAGTCTTATCAAGTATATACATATTTCGATGTTATAAATAAAATAATATATATTTAAAGATGTTATAAACAAACAGGACAATATATTACTGTATGTTTTGGCTTTTTTGTTTGTGGGTTTCCTTTAGTATGTTATTTTTTTAATTTTAAGTTTATACAGGTTTTTGTAGATAATAAATAATAAAATAATAGAAAATAATAACAATAAAATATCCTGACATTTGTGGCTCCCCACAAATTTTGGATATTGCTGATGGAGTTAGGTAAGTGGAGATTTTATACAGATAATAATAAAGGCTTATGTATGTATAAACAATCTATTGTGTTTACAAATTACAATTCCTTCTCTAATTAATCGAAAGGAACTTCGTTCCATCCGGGTGTCCCTTGATACCTCTCACCTTTTTTTTAAATAGGAAACCCTAATATACATAAATACTAATAAAAGTACAATTAAAACGACACTAATTTAAATTAAAAGAAAATTTACATTGAAAAGAAAATACTGTAGAAAAAAAAAGTGTGAGGTGTCAAGGGACACCCGGATGGAACGAAGTTCCTTTCGATTAATTAGTGAAGGAATTAGTAATTTGTAAACACAACAGAGTGTTTATACATACATAAGCATTTATTATTGTCTGTATAAAATCTCTACTTACCTAACAGTTCGTTTCTTTTAACAAAAGTGTCCATTTATACAATACCAGAGCTGTAGATAACACATCTTTTTAGAATTACTTTTTATAATTTAAAACAGGAATTAACAATTCAATACAAAATTTTAAAATTAAAATATTTGACAGTAACTGACAGTTAAGGTAATTTGACGTAGGTACCTAAGTAGTCAAGTTACGACCTATTTTTAAAATGTTTATGAATTTATTAATTTATAAAAACAGGATGAAATAAAATATAATACTATTATAGGTAATTATTTTTTTTTCTACAGTATATATTTTTAATGTACATTTTCTTTTAATTTAAAATGGTGTCTTTTTAATTGTAATATATCTATCTATGAGAGAGAGGGAGAGAGAGTTATTTATTTTTCGGTCTGTGGGAGAGAGAAACATGCGTGTGTCGTGTCATCGTGTCGTGACAACTTTTGGTATTAATTTTTTTTGGCTAGCTCCTAGCGTCAGTCGTAACTGTTCGTAACGCCCGAAAGGGAACTTCGTTCCAAAAATAAGTACCTATAATTATATTATATTTTATTTAATCCTGTTTTTATAAATTAATAAATTCATAAACATTTTAAAAATAGTTCGTAACTTGACTAGTTAGGTACGTCAAATTACCTTAACTGTCAGTTACTGTCAAAGATTTTAAAATTTTGTATTAAATTGTTAATTCCTGTTTTAAATTAAAAATAAAAAGTAATTTTTAAACCTCTGGTATTGTATGAATGGACACTTTTGTTAAAAGAAACGAACTGTTGAAAATATTCAGGTAATAATGGATTTAGTATTTTCTATTTTGCTTTGTTAAAAGTTTATACAGGTTTTTTGTAGATAATAAATAATAAAATAATAACAATGTATCCTGACAGTGTTTCTCCACAAATTCCGGATATTGCTGATGGAGTTAGGTAAGTAGAGATTTTATACAGACAATAATAAATGCTTATGTATGTATAAACACTCTGTTGTGTTTACAAATTAGAATTCCTTCACTAATTAATCGAAAGGAACTTCGTTCTACCCGGGTGTCGCTTGACACCTCTCACTTTTTTTTTATTTGATTTTTGATGCCATGAATTTGAATCCGGATTCCGTTTTGATTATGTTTTGAGTAAACTTTTCGGCCAACAATCAGGGTTATCGAAGTATTTCTTATGTTTATGGGATAGTCGAGATAGAGAACAGCATTTTGTGAAATAATATGGACAGCCAGAACAAATTTCGATCAAGTTCTAAAAATTTTTTACGAACATTTATTGATCCTCCTCATTATCATTATCTGCGTAGTAAGCTTAGTCTCATAAAGCAGTATGTCGAAGCTCTTGATAAAAACGACATTTGTTTTAAGTAAGTATTTGGAAGAAAAATTTTCAGCAATAAATGATGTTAAATAATTGAAAGTAGGATTTTTCGATCGAATACAAATTAGGAGCTTATTTGAAGACGAAAATTTGGTTTGCAGTGTGAAAAAGCATCTTGGCAAAGTTTCAAATTTGTTTTATATAACCTTTTTAGGAAATAAAAAAGTAAGAGTTAACAAAATTTTGTAGAGGAACTGTTGGTAAATTTTAAAAATGTAGGTTACCTGATGAATCTTAAATTGCATGTTGCTACACTCTCATCGTGACTAACGAAAGAGGAATCTACTGCACAGATCGTTCAAAGACAAAAGTGTGCGATACCAGCGAAAAACAATTTGTTTTTTTTTATTTTGTAGCCATTTTTAGAGCTTTTTTACAACTAACTTAAAATTTTGAACTCTTATAGACAACAAAGTTACTAAATTTCTATAACGGGCTTCAAAATTAATAATAAATCTGCTAACATTAGTTCAAAACCCTCTAAAACTCTTATTTTTTGGTCGTACCATCGTCGAAGATAAACTACGTAGTGGACATCGAAAAAGTGCAAGAACGCCAAAAATAATTCAGCAAATCAATGATATTGTTTGTAAAGGAGGAAGTTTGGCTAAGTGTGAAAATGCTAATGCTATAGGTAGTGTCCGACCGAAGGTCTATTTTTGGCCGAAGCCGATTAATCGGCAATCGCCACAACCTTCGGCAGAAGCCGAAGGTTTATAATCTCTCAGTAACTAATTTTGTTCAATACTGTCTACAAGCTACAATTAATATTAAAATTATTTCAAAACTTCAATATTAAAGGTTTAAATTGACTGTCTCCTGTCTTATATAGAAGTTGATTTAGAGATGGTAATAAAAGTTTGTGATTTTGTGATTTATTTGTAAAAATAATCATTTCTTTATTACGTTATTCACAAATTACAATTAGACCACTTGTCTTGATGCGCATGCAATGTGCAATGTGATAATATTTGACAGTGACTCCCCGCGGCCTCAGCAAACACGACCGGTCCGTCGCTCTCTCACTCAGTCTTTCGTAACAGTTCGTTCAATCTCGACGGCCTGGTTTTGGGCCGAAGCCGAAGGTTTCGCCGAAGATGGTTTTTTTGGCCGAAGGTGGCCGATGCCGAAGCCGAAGCTTCGGTCGGACACTAGCTATAGGCCTCTCAAATGAACGGGTGCTGCATATTTTACACGAAGAATAAAATATTAAAAAACTGTGAAAGTTAGTGCCGCATTCGTTAACGATTGAAAAAGAATACAAAATTCTCAGCGTAATTTGAATCGTTTTAAGCAGAATAAAACCGATTTTGTGCTTTGTTTTATATCTATGGATGAGACTCGCCTATGACTCGCCCTGCAATTTGCCTACTCGTCCACTAAAAGACCACTTTCGGGACTTGTTACGTAAACTACTATTACTACCTTTATCAACAATTAGACTTTTTGGCATGTTACAACCGATATATACAAAGTTAACAAAAAACCAGCATTCATTTTAAAACATTTTTTGTTTATTTTAATAATATATTTTAAATCTATTTATATTTAGTATTTCCGGCTAGTCCAGCTCTGTAAACAAAATCTAAGTTAACAACATTGATGATGCGATAGACTGGACGCACTGTTAAGTCTTTGACAATTAATTTTCGCTATTGCCTAGAGCAACAGTAAATGCAGATTTTATATTAAAAAATTGACAAAAGACCTCCTAGATGTCTGTAGCTGATAAATTATCTATAGGCATTGGTTACAGAATTTACAGTTATCGATTATTACCACAGGGTGTAAGATGTTTGAGTCTAGTGTTAATTTTTCCTTTTTCTTTTCTTATTATGATCATTATAATAAAATTATTGCCGTTGTACACTTGCATAACAAAACATATTAGGAGGAAGATAAATGCAACTGTCTAATCGTATATTTTTATTCTAACAATAAACGATTTGTACATCATGCGTCAGGTTTATTTAATTAAATAGCATACTTCCAGTGGTGTTTTCCCTATTTAAACCATTCCTGAAAATCGTATTTTCTTTTTGTCAGGTGTCCTAAGAGTAAATATTTAAAATATCCAAAAGCCACAGGGTGCTATGACGGATTGACGAATGAATATGATATTGTCTTATATTAAAATTGCTGCCATATTTTAGTTGCTCGCATATAAACGTGTTAAAAAAGCCAGACAGCGTTTCAGAAAAGTTTGCTTGTTTTTGGAATAAGCTTTGAACAACTTTTTGTTGTTGAAACGGTGTCTTTTAAGCGGATTTTTTAAATTCGAAATGATCCAAAAGCCACAGATTGCTAACTCATGATTATACCAAGATTGGCGAAGAAGTATGATATTGTCTGTTATTAAAAACTGCTGCAGAAAATAAGTGCGCTCCAAATATGCGCTTTACCCAAGATTTTTTCTGATTGTTAATTTAAATACATTCAGCATTAGTGCATTTTTCTCACACCAACATAATAAAGCATCTAGGTCTTGCTGAAATGCTATGCAGTCTTGCTCTTGAATGTCTAGAATTGACAGATAAAACTTAAAATCGTCAACAAAAATAAATCTACAAGACTTTATGCGAAAATTGAGATCATTTATGAATAGTAAAAATAATGTTACGATTGGAGCTGGACCTGCCGCCCAGAAAGTAAACGAGACAGACGCGGCAGTTCTTGAAACACCAGTGTTCGACGTTCTAGAAACGTAACTTTAGTGCAATGGTCATTACAGCAAAATTAAAATAAAATAAAAATGAAAATATAATAACTTGTATTACTGCAGCAAAATAAATACATCTGACTTTTTGTGAAATATCAAAAATAATAATCAATCAAACAACTTGTTTCCTTTTTTATATCAAACACGATCCACTGTCTTGGCAACGGTGATCTTCCATATTTTCTATACAGGTTGAGATTATTTTGCTATCCATACGAATAATCTCATAAAGGTTTTCAAAAAGAAAATGAATCTTAATCAGTGATTATTAAATCACTGAAAAAGAAAAGAAGAGACCAAATGATCGCCAACGATTGCATATAACTAAAAATCTTTAAATAAAGAAACTTTGTGTGCTCGAAAGAGGCACGAGCACCACAAATACTCCCCTCCTTAAAAAAAATTAAATTGATATATATAAATCAATGAAAATTATGATTAAAAAATAACTAAAAAACTGAACTAAAAACTATTTAAATTATTAATAGAAAAAGTCACTTTCTTTTTCTTGGTTGGCACCTGGGTGCTATCAATTTGCTCATTTAATAAAAAAGCTGGTTTAGTCATGTCAATGTTAACACTTATTTCGCGATTACCTTTCAAAATTTTAAAAACTTTTTCACTTCTAGAAACCACTTTGAAAGGACCGTCGTACGGTGCTGTGAGGCTTGGTTTAATACCCGGAACTTTTAAGAAAACGAATTCTGAATTTTTTAACTCTGGATGAACAAATGTTTTTGCTGGACCATGTCTTTGTACTTGAGATGGTTTAATGTTATTAAAAATTTCACGAAGTTTAATAAAAATAGGATAAATATCTACATTTTCTTTAGAAGTATTAAAGAATTCACCAGGAATACGTAGCGTTTGTCCATAAACAAGTTCTGCGGGTGAACATTGTAAGTCCTCTTTGATTGCAGATCGCAAACCTAAAAGAATCAAAGGCAATTCATCTTTCCAAGAATTTGAAGTTAGTTTTGACACAAGAGCTGATTTAAGAGTCCGATGAACTCTTTCAATCATGCCGTTCCCTTGTGGATGATAAGGTGTGGTGTGTAAACTTTGAAAACCTAATTGTTTACTGAATTCTTTGAATAAACTTGATTCTAATTGAGTACCTTGATCGTGTGTAATTTTATGAGGTATTCCGAAACGTGGAATATATTGATTTATTAGAGTTCTAATAATATTTTCTGATTCAATATTCTGAAGTGGGTAAACTTCTATCCACCTAGTAACTCTATCAATGACTGTGAGTACGTAAGTGCAACCTTTTGAAGGCTTCAATGGACCTACTAAGTCAATGTGAATATGTTGAAATCTACCTTCAGGGACGTTAAAATCTCCTAGACTAGATTTGGTGTGTTTGAAAATTTTTGATTTTTGGCACTGAATACAAAGATTAATGTTTATATTTATATGAGGCCAGAAGTATATGTTTTTAATTGCTTTGATTGTGGCTTTAATGCCTAAATGAGCTACGTTATGTACTTTAAGAGGAACCTACTAGCTTGAAAGCAAGAAACTCGCAAAACTAAAAAAAAGGGTAAGTTACACACAACAGCTTACCAGTGATTGTACCTATACATTCAGTCAAATAGTCTGTCTTAAAATTTCAATACTGGGCTGTAATATATACAAGGGGGATCATATTGAGACCGAAAAGTGAAATAATTTTTTGAAAAATTCCTAAAACTAGGCGAATAGAAATTAAGAGCTGAAATTTGGCAGATATTTTTATTACTGTATTTCCGAGGGCTGTGTGCATGGGTTTTGAAAACCGTTTATTTTTTATGTGATTGGCATTATTTCCAAAATTTTGATGATAATAACATAAATTGCCTGATTTATCACGACTTCTATTCCGATAATTACTTGAATTTACTAATAAATCGCGGGTTTTTGATCTGTTTCGGTAAGTTTGACATTGACATTTATGGTAATCGTCTGATGAAAAATTATTTTTTGAAAAATTATTTCTAAGAGAGGAAATTTCTCTTTCAAATTCAGTTTGTTTATCTAATATGTTCTTAAAAATATTTTGACAATGATCTATAAAGTTAGTAATTGTTTTGTTCAAACTAGACATTTCGTCTGATTTAGAAAAATTTTGAATTTCAAAGACAGATTTCGAGTTTTGTCTAAGTGTTTCCCAAATTTTATCTGCAAGATTTAATAAATGAGAGAGATCATGTTGACTAGAAGAAGTTAGAGCAATTTCAATTACATCCGGTAACCGCCTTCTCCATAATTTAATTAATAATTTTTCATCGATTGTTTTATCACCTGCTATTTGCAAAAGTTCTCTGTAATATGTAGAAGGTTTTTTATCACCTAATTCAGAGCTAGACAGCAATTTATCTAAACGAGCTTCCTCTGATAATGTTAACCGACTCAGAATGGTATCTTTTAGAAAATTATATAAATCATTTACTGGAGGTTTACTAATTACATCATAAACCTCGCTAAAAATTTCTGGCGGTAAATGTGCCACAGTAATGTGATATTTATTTTGTCACCTTTGACATTATAAATAAAAAATTGACTTTCTAATTGTTTGAACCAAAGTTCTGGTTTTGATGACCAAAAAGTTGGGAGTCTAATATTTTTTAAGTTTTCTAAAGAATCAATACCCTCAGTGACAGAGATATTTGGCTCTGTCATATTAAAATGGTTATATGCAATCTTTCTAAAAAAAATGGCAAACCAATCAAATCCTTTTTGGAGAAGCTTCACGCGATTATCCGTAGGATTTCGATTCGGTATGCTTAGCTCAAAACGTTTGGGTCTGAATGCTCAGGTCGGAAAACTCTGGTCGTGATGCTCTGATTCTGCTTTAGTTCAGCTTGAGTTCAACTCGGGGTCAGCTTGAGATTAGATTGGGTTCAGCTTGAGTTCAACTCGGGGTCAGCTTAAGTTCAGATTGGGTTCAGCTTGAGTTCAACTCGGGGTCACCAATATTTTAGTGCAATGGTCATTACACCAAAATTAAAATAAAATAAAAATGAAAATATAATAACTTGTATTACTGCAGCAAAATAAATACATCTGACTTTTTGTGAAATATCAAAAATAATAATCAATCAAACAACTTGTTTCCTTTTTTATATCAAACACGATCCACTGTCTTGGCAACGGTGATCTTCCATATTTTCTATACAGGTTGAGATTATTTTGCTATCCATACGAATAATCTCATAAAGCTTTTCAAAAAGAAAATGAATCTTAATCAGTGATTATTAAATTACTGAAAAAGAAAAAAAGAGACCAAATGATCGCCAACGACTGCATATAACTAAAAATCTTTAAATAAAGAAACTTTGTGTGCTCGAAAGAGGTACGAGCACCACAGTAACGTAGCGACTTTCTAGAAGAATTGTTACTGTGAAATCTTTGTAAATGTTTCGAGAAGAACTAATCTGATATATAAAGGACGGAGAAACAGTACAGTAATTGTTATAGCGATAGTCGGTGATAAATAATAGTGGTGATTGTACTAGTTTGCGATAACAATTAATTGTATTTGTAGTAGCTGGCGATAAAGTGGGAATTGTTATACGAGATATTTTAACGACGCTATTTAGTAATTGTTATTGTATTAAAGTTGTGTAAATTAGTTAAAGAAAATTGCTATTTAGTTGTGTTTACAATAAATTGTTAAGTTTGTCTGCTGTTATCACTTATCCCGAACCTACGAAGGAAAAATTATAACAATAACAACGATCCCAAGTTTGAACCTTGTGGAACACCTGATTTCGTTAAGGAATTGAAAAAAATGATGATCATTTACACATAACTAAATCTATATTTACAAAGTTTCGATCAAAGAAACTTGTAACAATTTTAACACATGTAATATTATTTTTAAAAGCTAATAAGACTCCACCTCCAGTAGATAAACCTGTCTCGAAGAGATTGCGATATTTTCTAAACACTTGATACTCATCTGCAAAAAGTTCTGAGTCTTTAACTTCAGGTTGAATCCAAATTTCAGTAATAGCCAGAACGTCACATTTACTATCACATACGTATGCGTAAATATCATCGATCTTGGTATTGAGTCAACTGACGTTTTGGTAAATACATGTTAACTGTAAACTGCTGGGCTTATTTAATTTAAATTATTAGGGTAAGTAACAATTCGCAGAATATTATTCACATACCTAATTGAAACATTCTCACCATTGTCTTTTCTCATTGTGAGTTGATTCTTTAGTTTTTTCATGTTATCTCTCTACAATGGTGCCATATCCAAATCAATGAATATATTCTTATTTTTGTTAATCTTTTTTTTTTATTTATTGTAACAGACATAGCTTCTATAACGTCTGTAAAGCTAGAAAGGTCAAGTCGGCAGAATCACTCGTATTAAATCTCAAAATTTAGTCCACATTTAGTGCTAATTTAGTGCTGATAACAGATATTTGGTGCTGTGATAGGGGGACTAAAAATGAGAACACTGCTAACGTTTCATTATGCTAGCAGTGTACCATTCGTGACCGCGCTAAAACGGAAACTTATGGAATTAAAAGACGTCACTATTTAGTGCTCAATTAGTGCTGCCAGTATAGCAAAAGATTTTTGAAAAATATTTTTTTTTTATTTTTTTTTTTCAAATCAACCACTGCTAATATACCGACGCCAGCAGTCTTGAGAGCTAGAAGAAGACTCTAAAACGGAAACTAATGAAATTAAAAGACGTCAACATTTAACGCTCAATTAGTACAGTACAGCAAAAGATTTTTGAAAAATATTTTTTTTTATTTTTTTTTCAAATCGACTACTGCTAGTATAACGACGCTAGCAGCCTTAAGAGCGAGGAGAAGACTCTAAAACGGAAACTAATGGAATTAAAAGACGTCACCATTTAGTGCTCAATTCGTGCTGCCAGTACAGCAAAAGATTTTTGAAAAAGAAATTTATTTTTATTTTTTTTTTTCAATCTACTACTGCTAGTATAACGACTCCAGCAGTCTCAAGAGCGAGCAGAAGACTTTAAAACGGAAACGAATGGAATTCAAAGACGTCACCATTTAGTGCTCAATTAGTGCTGCGAGTACATCGAAAGATTTTTAAAAAATATTTTTTTTTTCAAATCAACTCCTGCTAGTATAACTATACTAGCAGCCTTAATTATTTTTACTCATCGTTAAATATAAATAATCTTAATATTTTCTTATTACAAATCTTAAAATAAAATTCGGTGAGTCGTTAGCTTAGTTTAAAAACACATTTTTTACAAAAGTAAATAGATGGAAAAAGAATAATATAATTTCATTCTGAACGCTTTACAAGTTTTTGAAAAAACATATTTTCAAAGACAATGACCGTTCAACTAAGAAGAAACAACTACTTCCTGGGCTATATGCCCCAACGGATATTGGATTATACTTCAAAGTCAAACGGGGTTGGAATATCTACAAGATAACTTAAACCCAACCATTCCAGTTTGCAGTTAGAAGGGACAACATAACTTTAGACCGGTTTCGGTGTTTTTGCACCTCGTCAGTATAAGGTATATGTTATCCGTCAGCGAGCTGTAAAGCATAATCACTGACTAAGGATTGAACTAAAATCGTAATCCTTATATATCTTTCAATAAAGAAAGTTTAAAGGACACGCTAGTAGTGACATCCTTACCTCTAACTGCAAACTAAAATTCGACTTGACACAAGACTTTAGTCTTGATCTATAAACGAATAATTACAGAAAACTGTATCATTGTCATATTTAATAAAGCGTGTTTGTCAATAGATGGAAAAAGAATAATATAATTTCATTCTGAACGCTTTACAAGTTTTTAAAAAAACATATTTTCAAAGACAATGACCGTTCAACTAAGAAGAAACAACTACTTCCTGGGCTATATGCCCCAACGGATATTGGATTATACTTCAAAGTCAAACGGGGTTGGAATATCTACAAGATAACTTAAACCCAACCATTCCAGTTTGCAGTTAGAAGGGACAACATAACTTATAGACCGGTTTCGGTGTTTTTGCACCTCGTCAGTATAAGGTATATGTTATCCGTCAGCGAGCTGTAAAGCATAATCACTGACTAAGGATTGAACTAAAATCGTAATCCTTATATATCTTTCAATAAAGAAAGTTTAAAGGACAGTTTTTTTTTACTAAGACACTTATTCTTCAAAAGGGCTGCTTATGGATTAATCTTTTTGTATAAACAAAACATTAAATACCACACTCGAACATCCCAAACTATGACATTATATAAACATAACAAAATAGTATCCGTTTCATTATCCCGTGGATAAATTTTGAACTTATAGGCGTCATTTACATAATTATATAAATATAATTATTATAAAATAATAATATTTAATTATATTTTTCAACAAATTGTATTGAAGTTTGCTGTATTTTAAAATGGTTAAAAAAATTGTATAAATAATCTCGTTACTTTATTTTTATTTTTTATTAATATTTTCAAAAAGGGTTAGAGTTAGAAGTTTTAAAATATTTTTATTTCATCCTGTCCAGTAAATAAACTTCCTCATTCTTAATTCGGCGCCGGTAAGTAAAACATTACGGTATCATGTACTGTAATGTGTTGCCTAGCAATTTGGCTCTGATTGCTTAAGCTTAAGGGAAGACAATTACTTTAAATTTTTGACATTTAAAAACACTATAATGACTATAAAATAAAAATAAAATAATTAATTACTTACTTTTTATTTTATTTTAATTTAAAACACGAATTAACAATTAATACAAAAATTTTAAAATATTTGAAGTAATTGACAGTTAAGGTAATTTGACGTAACTAGTCAAGTTACGAACTATTTTTAAAATTTTTATGAATTTATTAATTTATAAAAACAGGATAAAATAATATATGATACGATACGTGGTCGTTAGGTGTTATTACAGTATTCGTTTTTATTTCCAGACTCGGCTCCTACGTCGCCTCGTCCGTAAACTAACTCGTAGTGTAATAAGTCACCTACCGACCTTGTAACGGATAATACTATTATAGTCTCTCTTGTACAATATTTAAGTAAAAAGCTTTTATTTCTTTATTTCTATTAAATTAAGTTCTGAGCCAAGGAAAAATATGTTTTTTTAACATTTCTTTCAGTTCTGTGTTTTTTCGAAAGAACTTAATTGTTTTTACACAAATTATTCTAAAACTGTTGCAATAAAAGTTATTACTTTGTGTCAATGTTACAATTTAAATTTTTTGAATTTCTTAAATTCCATACTGTAACGACTAATAATCTTCATTAGCTGCTTCTGAGTTATTTACTATAATTAATACCGGATCGTTGATTGCAGTTTGAGAAATCTAAAAATCTTTCTCTAATTAATTAGTCACTGCATCCAGCATTTTATGCCGTTATTTAAATCAAAATGAAATTGATAATTCCGAAAAAATGTAAGTAATTTTCTCTTGTAAGTAGAAAATTTCTGACCTCATCAACGATTTGATTTTGAATAGTCCTCTTTAAGCTCGACTCATCGTCGATAATGAATAATTCCATAAGTTTCCGTCAACATCGTAATTATTTTGAGAGGATAAATGCCCTCTTTGATAGGAATATACAAATGTTGCTAAAACTACGAAAGTTGTGTATATATTTTCGGGTATAGAATTTTTTTTTTTAAACCGGCCAGAAATTAGTACTTTCCGGTTTATTTTTAGGTCAGAAAATCTCATTTTGTCGGACAAGGCCAGAAAATAAAAATGAGTCCGGTAATAGTATTATACGTTACAAGGTCGGTAGGTGACTTATTACAGTACGAGTTAGTTTACGGACGAGGCGACGTAGGAGCCAAGTTAGGAAATAAAAATGAGTACTGTAATAACACCTCTCGTGTCATAAAGAAAACCCCTATTAATTTTGTATAAACCTAACAGTAAAATGTTAACATTTTTCCAAAACTCGTGTATTTAATGTAAATGTATAAATTCAATGGTAGTTTCTTACTTTTTACATTGACTATGTTTTTACTATGGTGGCTAACCGAAACTCTTCTGTCAACTTAAAACCCTTCTAATTGACTAAAACTCCGATCAATCTCACCTGATATACTTCAACGGTATTCTTTTGGATATCTTACCTGTTTTAGCACTGCATGTTGCACTTATGTAACAGTAAGTTATATCTGTGAAATTATACCCATAAATAGTGCTGGCTCAGCTCAGAAAAGTTGGTATGAACTATCGTAAAGATCAAAATAGATAAAAATATGTCTTCTAAATCCTGTGCAAGTAGAATTGTTTACAAAAGTGAATAGAAAACCGGATGCAGATAACTTTTTAATATGTAGTATCTAGTTTACTTTTTTAATCTGTACAAGTCAATATTAATAAAATTATACAAAGTGTGGAAAAACTCTTTTCTCAAATTAATTAAATCCACCCTTTCAACGTGTAAATAACCTGTTAAAGTTAAAAATATCTTTATTCATCTAAAACTATCTTGTCAAATTAAAACTCTTTAATCCAATTAAAACACTTTCTTTAAACTAAAACTCTTTTGTCAAACAAGAACATTTTTCTGTAAAACTTTAAATCTCCTATTAAACTAAATTTTTTGCTAAACTCTTGTCAAACTTAAACTCTCCTGTCAATTTTAAACTCTCCGTTTAGTCTAAAACTATCCTGTAACTTTTTTCTAAAAGTGTAATTCTTTTATCAAATAATAGTAATATACGTTACAAGGTCGGTAGGTGACTTATTACAGTACGAGTTAGTTTACGGACGAGGCGACGTATGAGCCAAGTGCGGAAATAAAAACGAGTACTGTAATAACACCTAATGACCATGTATCGTATTATATTTTATATCATCCTGTTTTTATAAATTAATAAATTCATAAAAATTTTAACAGTAATTCGTAACTTGACTAAAAATAGTTCGTAACTTGATTAGTTAGGTCAAATTACCTTAAAAGCCATCTGTCACTGTCAAATAATTTTTTTATTATTAAGATTAAATTGTTAATATAAAATTAAATAACATTGACTTCTTTTTACACATGGATGTAAAAGTAAGTAATTAATTATTTTATTTTTATTTTATAGTCATTATAGTATTTTTAAATGTCAAAAATTAAAAGTAATTGTCTTCCCTTAAGCAATCAGAGCAGCGTTGCTAGGCAACACATTACAGTACCTGATACCGTAATGTTTTACTTACCGGCGCCAAATTGATTATAGGGGAGTGAGTTAACTGGACAGGATGAAATAAATGAAATAAAATTTTGTCTAATTTAAACATAGGTATAGGTCTCCCAACGAAAGTTTGTGACAGCCACGTGTTAGTCGGCGCAGGTAGGCGGAGTCTTTCTATCAGTGGCGGACGGAAATAAAAATATATTATACATCTTAAATTAATTTTTAATGTATAATGCCAACATAATTAAGAAGAATTTATTTTATATAAATTTGTTACTGCCCACTTTAAACTAAAAAAATACATACATTTAAAAAACAACTCAGAAACTCTCTCAGCATATTCGTAGCTAAATACAGTTTACAAAACCATTCTAGCTACCACACTGACAAGCTTTCAGAACGGTCGTTGTTATCGTAACGCTCGTAAAAAAACCACTGCGCATTGAACAAAAGGCCACGTGGCTGTCCCAAACTTTCGTTGGGCGATCTATAACAATGTATTTGTGATTTCCCTGAGTACTTACATATATGAGCAATAGTTATCAAAGTATGCGAAAATTTCATAGCGATTTAAACACTTTTCTTTAATAAATAATCTTATTGAAGTAAAACTTCTTTAGCGAGACTAGGAATAAAAAAGTTATTCTAACGGACGTGACGTCATTCTAATAACAGAAACCGGAAAAAAACCTAATACAAAATACCTGACACGATTCTGCATGGGCGCCGGCAGCAGGGTGCAAGAGGGTGCGCTTGCACCCCCCCGCTATGAAAGAAAATACCTGAATTTACCAGAAAATTATATATTTTTTTAATTTTTTTATTAAATTATTGTTTGAATAAAAACTAAAGGCGTCGCGGTTGCTGTCCAAATCGTTCTACATTCTATATATATATTAGATCATAATAGTGTGTAGATGCAGATGCACCTCCCTGAAAATAATCCTGGCGGCGCTCATGCGATTCTGCCTACTATATTAAATAAAATTAAATCTGTAATTGTATGAATTGACAGCTTGTTATCTTGTCAACCAAAATACATTGCTGGTAAATAATTTAAATTTGTGTATAAAGTGTTTGTATTAAATATGAATAAACAAAGTGAATTTATTAATGAAGAAAGTGATGAAAAAATATTGAATGAAAACAGTGAGTACCTACTTTGTATGCATACATTTTATTTTTGGTGTGTAATTACACTATTTATACCTAATTATTTATACCTATTATTTATACCTAGCTATTTTCATTTTATAGGTTTAAAGAGCTAAAAAGAAAAAGAAATTGTGAACGTCAAAAGGCATATTATAAGCGCCAGAAAGATTTGAAGAAAAATGAAAAAAGACGAGACAGCGACATTTATTATGATTTGATTAAGTAAGTTTATATACATACATACATATTACGATAGTAAAGAAGCATGTTGCACGTTTTTGTTCATAAAATAATAATATTCGACATGTTTTAACACTTGCTTATACTTATTTTAGGTTTGGTTAGGTAGCCATAAAGGCCATAAAACCACTAGTCAGGATGGCTGATCTTTTACCAGCAATAACAGATCCTTCGTAGGACTGAAGAAAACAAACTCAACTCAGGATTTTAAATTTTATGGAATATGCTATAAAATGCTACAAAATGAAATGGTTATCTAACTATCGAAGGCTCTTGTGTTGTGTTGTATTACAATAAGGTAGATACAGCTACAAAATTACACATTCTAAACGTAATGTGTGTATATTGTTAATAGTGTTTACCTATTATTAAAGCAAAACTTCTTTAGGCGCGACTAGGGGTAACTCTAACGTTAGATTCTAACGGAAGATTCTGATGGAAGTAACGGTGTGATTTCACCAATGGGAGGAGCTTAAATTTTTAAAATTTTCAAACGGTTTCAAATACATTAATGTTATTTAGAGAGTAAAATCTATGTTTTACATTTTAGTTTTCATAAACCTATTATTTCATATATAAAAAATAATGATAACTTTCAAATTCCTATTTCTAATGAATAATATAAATATAACATCTCATTTTTTGTAAGGTATATAGGCAATAAATATGATTGAATTGTAATTAAATATTTATTTTCCGATACGTACGTCAACAAGTTTTACTTCAATCGCGCGTAAAGGTTACACGCACACTCTTTTTTTTATTAACTAAGAATTATCTAAAAAAATAGATGAATAGAAATATTTGCTAAAATGTTTTGTTGATTTTGTTGGTAGGTATTTACAGAAAGATTAAATATACGATTTCGTACTGTAAACGATTATAAGTATAAGCCTGTGACTGGTTGGTAAATCAAATTTTTGCAATTATGTCCTTTAAGAATTGAAAACTACTAGACGAAGAGAATTTGCTTAAAAAGACCATTGTTATATGGACATGATTTCATACTTGTCAATTGTTAAGCAATCCAGAACCGTAGAGATTTATTTATGATTATCTAAGAAAATTTATGAATAGCTTATAGAAATTGGGTAGTCTTTAATTGGAATTAAATTAGTTATTATTAAATTGCAAGTATGTTGATCAAGTTTTAATAAGAAATTATAACATATATTCTCAGGATAGATGTTTAAAAATCCGAAGCTATTTTAATGATATATTAAACTCTGTAAGGCAGATCAAGATTTGAGAGTTGCTTCCCCGCATATAGGTACGCAGTAAAAAAGTATATTTTAAAAGTATTAAATTTAATCAGATTCTTAATCTTAATTTTTTAAAAAATATGAGGCCTTTAACCATAAATCATCCATTGGTCCAATATCCAATCCATAATTACCTATAATGCGCTGGTTTTGTGAAACAAAACATTTCAACAACATCAATAATAGATATGCAAAGGGTTGTTGTGTCATGGAGGAAAATCTAGACCTTTCCCCTTTGCATTTACATTTACAGAGGATTGCTCTGAAAAGTGCCCCTATATTAACGAGTACTACCTCTCTAAAACCCAGTGATCTTATAGGACATCTTGAGATTCTAAGGGGTAGAAGCAATCCAATCCAAGAAGATTTCTTCTAAACGAGATCTTGGACTCACACTTAATGTTGTTATTAAAATCAAATCGTTTAACTTACAAAAGGAGCCTTTACTTATTATTCAAAACACCAGAAGGAGTAGCTATAAGGTTTATAGGTCCCACTGTTAGGCCCTTAATAGCCCTTTAAAACACTTCTACAATCTTCAAAACAGAGCTTCTTTCAACCGACTTCAAAAAAGAAGGGGGTTCTCAATTGGACCATATAGTTTTTATGTATGTTACCGAATATCTCCGGTACTTATAATCAGATTTGAAAAATTCTTTTTGCAAGAGGAAGGAAGGAAAACTCGTATTTTTCTTTAATGAAGCGTGTATTGTAAATTATAAATTGTTGGCTGAGCGCTTTCGGCCTAAACACTGGCCATCATCAGAGCTAAAAGTCCTAATGTAATCAATACCCCAGAGGAGAAAATGAATAAAAGACTGTACAGTCATCCAAAAATAACCATTCCATAGGAGAAGCTACTGCCATGGGGTAGCTGATAAAACAACATCAAACATATATAAAAAGTTGAAATTTCCAGGCTCTTTGAAGAAGAGAAAGAAAGGGAAATTAAAATTAAGATTAAAAACAGTCGTCATAGAAGTGTGAGGCATCTACGATGGAAAATAGCCACATTAGGTACAAAAAGAAGCTTTCACTCGAGTTTTTGTAAGCCAATAAGAGAGAAATATAAAAGGCGGTCGTCGGCTTCTGACTAATATCTCTAAGTCAAACCAGAAGATCCATAGTTTGACAAAAAATATTTTAATTTTTGTTAGGAATTTTCAGTTAAAAAAAACGACCCTTGACAAATTTGACATATCCATCAAAATTAAATAAGCAAAGGTCATTTTCAAAATATTGATTTATATTTTTTAGTACCTACATAGTTTGTTTTTAGTGGCAAAAGATCCCCAACTAAAGATGTAAATAGATGTTATTATGCCACAAACAAGCTACAGAGAATATTTAAATACTCCCTTAATCTGTCCTGAACCTTTCTGTGGCAAAATGCCACATTACGGAACAAGTTTGTAAATAGAAAAAAGAACGATGAATGATACCAAATAGAAATCCTTACAGAAGAGCTTACAGATTTAATCCCTAAAACGGTTGCTACAGGTTTTTGTTCTACATTGAGCGATTTTAAACATAAATCATAAAAAATGTTTGATATTTTTTTAAATATTTGATAAATAGATACTTTTATAACTGCATATTATTTTAAATCTATAAAAAAAGTTAATAAATATTGGTTTTGGGTCAAAATCACCAACATTCTTGTAATCTAGTAAAGTGGTATATTCAACAAATATATATGAATAATCGAGATAACAAAATCGATGTTAAATGTCGAATTATTTAAATTTTTTGACACTCGAACTCTTGAGAGTGTTTTAGACTGGTCATCAATAAGAGATTTTTATGCAAATTCACAAATTATTGCTGTAGCGTTCAAATATTTTAAAGATTTTGACTAAGTTCTGAAAGTATTTAATACGAATTTATTACAGTATAGAAGATTAATTTTTAGATAAAATTGCTGTGTATAGATAAAATCTTTTACACGAAATTAACAACATTAATGAGTAGGGATTGAAGTCAAAAATTGGTTTTAAGTGACTTTTGTTTTGTTTTGCCAAAACTATTACAGAAAAATTTCGAAAACCAAAACATGATAAACTGATACAATATGGTGTTTAAACAAACAATTGCATATACATCTTTGGTGCAGTAGTTAAAGATTCAAAAAGAAATACCATCATCAAGTTGAGCAGGATTAACTTTAACAGTAGTAATGGAAGTTTCGTTCGACTCTTCTGCATTGTGAAATTCTATTTAAGAGATTATTATAAAAAAAAAGAGTGTGCGTGTAACCTTTACGCGCGATTGAAGTAAAACTTGTTGACGTACGTATCGGAAAATAAATATTTAATTACAATTCAATCATATTTATTGTCTATATGCTTTACAAAAATATATTTATTTATATTATTCATTAGAAATAGGAATTTGAAAGTTAGCATTATTTTTTATGTATGAAATAATAGGTTTATGATAAATAAAATGTGAAACATAGATTTTACTCTCTAAATACCATTAATGTATTTAAAACCGTTTGAAAATTTTGAAAATTTCATAAATAAATTTTGAAAATTTAAGCTCCTCCCATAGCTGAAATCACACCGTTACTTCCATCAGAATCTTCCGTTAGTATCTAACGTTAGAGTTACCCCTAGTCGCGCCTAAAGAAGTTTTGCTTCAATAATAGGTAAACAATATTAAAAATATACACACATTTCGTTTAGAATGTGTGATTTTGTAGCTGTATCTACCTTATTGTAATACAACACAACACTAGAGCCTTCGATAGTTAGATAACCATTTCATTTTGTAGCATTTTATAGCATATTCCATAAAATTTAAAATCCTGAGTTGAGTTTGTTTTTTTCAGTTCTACGAAGGATCTGTTATTGTTGGTAAAAGATCAGCCATCCTGACTATTGGTTTTATGGCCTTTATGGCTACCCAACCAAACCTAAAATAAGTATAAGCAAGTGTTAAATCATTTCGAATATTATTATTTTATGAACAAAAACGTGCAACATGCTTCTTTACTTAACGTAAAGTTTCCCTATAAACAATTATTTACTATCATAATATGTATGTTTGTATATAAACTTACTTAATCAAATCATAATGAATGTCGCTGTCTCGTCTTTTTTTCATTTTCATTTTTTCAAATCTTTATGGCGCTTATAAAATGCCCTTTGACGTTCACAATTTCTTTTTCTTTTTAGCTCTTTAAGTCTATAAAACGAAAATAGCTAGGTATAAATAATAGGTATAAATAATTAGGTATAAATAGTGTAATTACACACCAAAAATAAAATTTATGTATATAGAGTACCTACTCACTCATTTTCATTCAATATTTTTTTATCACTTTCTTTATTAATAAATCCACTTTGTTTATTCATATTTAAAACAAACACTTTATACACAAATTTAAACTATTTACCACCAATGTATTTTGGTTGACAAGATGACAAGCTGTCAATTCATACAATTACAGATTTAATTTTATTTAATATAGTAGGCAGAATCGTGTTAGGTATTTTGTATCAGGTTTTGTTTCCGGTACGCGGTACATTAGAATGACGTCACGTCCGTTAGAATTACTGAGTTACCCCCAGTGCCGCTAAAGAAGTTTTACTTCAAAAATACCTCAAGAATTACAAAAGGGCACCTGAAAAAGTAATGCACTGAATAACACAATGTGTTAGCTCCACAGTTCAAAAGAGTCTAACACTGAAGAAAACTCAAGAGTAGAAAACTGCAGCAGTTATGGAAACGTTAATAATATATATATATATATATATATATATATATATATATATATATATATATATATATATATATATATATATCAACCTCTAGCTTTTACCCGCTTGAAATTGGGATATTCACAAATGATTTAATGACTATCTATTTTACATATAAAATTTTAATTTTAATAATTCTGGGGGTATATCCTTAGTAAAATAAGTCTGGCCTAACTACTTTTAATTTTTTTTTTAATTAAAATTTCATTTTTGTCAGTCAACCACGCTGCAACCAGTGAACAGATTTTGATAATAATAAATCATACAACACTGATTATGACAATCTTATAATATTGATCTATGACAGTTCTACATTGGACCTAATCATCTGTAGGATATAGTTATTTGTTTTAATAACCTCATAGCGTCATCTAGTTTCGAATATCAGTGGTATTTTTAAATTTATCAATGAGATACTTTCATACAAAATCTGAAACCCCCTATTGTCCCCTTAACGGGGTGGGGGGGAATAATTTTTATACACCAGATGTTAAGTTGAAAAAAAAACAAATACATCTGTGAAAACCGCATTAAAGTCGGATCAGTAGTTTTCATGTGATGCGCGCACAAAAATACAGATAGACAGACAAAAAAATCTAACCACATTTTTGGGTTCTTTATCGATGTACCCACGACGTCGTTTGCGTGGCCTGTTGATTGTTGTATAAAAAGTAGCCTATGTCACTCTTCATGCTTTAAACTATCCCGATACAAAAATCATGACAAAATTTTTAAATACCAGATGTTAAGTTGAAAGAAGGTAAATACATCTGTGAAAACCGCATTCGAATCGAGTCAGTAGTTTTCGTGTGATGTGCGTATAACATACAGACAGACAGGCAGACAGACAAAAAAAATCTAACCACATTTTTGGGTTCTAAATCGATGTACCCACGACGTCGTTCGCGTGGCGTGTTGATTGTTGTATAAAAAGTATCCGACCCCCTTTCAATCGTTATTAAGGGGGTTGATTTCTAAAAATACAATATAAGTACACCTCCACAACCTCTTATTAGGGATTTAGTTAACCCAGTCATAAAGTAATCAACGAATCAAAGCAATAATCGTACTATAATTCTGGTTGTACTGTATCGCTTTTAGCGATTCCCTCCACAGACTGTCCCTACGGGTGCCGGTCCCTACAGTGGGTTCGATGCCAACCGTGTAAAAGCGTAGGTACATTGGTCATTCAATGCTACCTCCTTGTGTCTCCATTAAAAAGTCTCTTAATTTTCTGGTGTCTTTTAAACAGTACCTACATGACCCATCAGAAACCCTGTAGTGACTCGAAGCTAATTGCTAGTTTTTTGCAGTGTTTAAATAATGTGGCTAATTATTTTCTTAAAAATTTATCAGTCTACTCGTTGCCTTGTTTTCATCTTTGTGCTGGCACCCTGTAAGGTTCTACTCAGCATTCGTTTACTAGTCTGAAGACGATTTTAGAGATCTTTAGAGCTCCAATAGTCGCCTGACTATCAGTGCATATAGATTTATTAGCGCTTAAATTATTTTCTCTTGAGCCTTGAAAGTTTGCATATACTTCTTCTTAAGACATAGATGACCTTTTCGTCATCATTATAAATTCCTCCACCTGAACGCTTAGACATCTCTGTCTACCAGGTGTAACCTTGAAGCTTGGGTTGAGTGCGCGCATTTTGCCATTCTTCACGTTGTTGTGTTTCTACTTGAAATTTTTTCTTAGACAGAAATTTGGGAATGTTGTGGTTTGATATCATCTCTTAGAATTTTTCTTTAATTTCCTGCTTCATTTAATTGTGTTCTGATCCAGAAAATGCTTTATGAATTTTTGTGACTGCGTATTTCGCTAGAGGTTCATCGTACTGTTACGAGCAGGTCCGGACCTTTCGCCCAGACAGTGGTGTGAGTCTGGAATTATTCGACTGGCTGCTAGAACATTCGATTTTTGAACGTTGTTTTTCGTTGTAACTTTGGAAATACTTCTAGAAGGAATTAATTTCATATATAAGGGACCGCTTTGGACGGAGAGAAGAATTGTAATTGTAATAGCTGGCGATATACTTTGAAATAAGTGCACGATATTTTAAAGACGTTATCCAGTAGTTGTGACTGTATCAAAGCTGTGTAGATTATTTTAAGGATTTGTTATTTAATTGTGTTTATCAATAAATTGTTATCTTTGTCTGCTGTTTATCACTTATCCCGAATCCACGAAGGAAATATATAACAGTACAAACGACCGGAGACCAATTGCTCATTTTCTCCTCAGTTTTCAATAACCTTTCTCGTCCTCCAATTAACGTCGGAAGAAACTAATCCTACTACTTTCAGGACAAGCCCATATAAGAAATGTTTGAGTTATTTTTAAAAACTATTAACCAATCATTAACAAAAAAATCCTGTTTTTAACATTTTTAACCTAAATTTAGTAGAACTCGCATTTTTTAACATTTAGATACTATACATTTTGTTCCTTCTTATTACCTTAAGTATTTGCTTACAATTAATTCATTTTATATTAAAACTAATAGATATTAAAAACATAAAACTTACATTAAAGAAATAACCATGAAATTTTAGTTAGCTATGAAATTAATTTATTAATATCTATTGATTTTTATACAGATATTTGATATTCGATATACAACTTTTTGTGTTAAAATATATGTATATAAATCTAACGGTATTGACAATATATTTTTCATTATATTGCACATTTATATAAACATAACTAATTTATGACTTTTAAAACACCAATATTTTCTCATTTTTAATTTTAATGTTTAGATATGTAAATGACTTTCATTATAAATCTTGTTCTAGTGATAAATATTGATAATGACATATATTTATAAATATCAAATTTGTGTTAACCGCAGGAAATTTTCGTGATAATGAGCTGAATATACATCTTTTTTTCTTGCGCTCTATTCGATTATTCAGTTATTTTCCACGATGATACCAAGAGAAATGAATTTAGACATTGATATATGAACGAAATGTCATAGGTGCTTGTACGATTATCATACCGGCGATGGTAAAATTTTATTAGCAATAGTAATCTACATTTTAAAAATGAGAATCTCACGATCTATAGATGCTTGTGAGGATCGATGATGAAAAAAAAAAATTGGGTATTACCCAAAAGTAATTAAATGGACATCATAAATATATATAAGAATAATTAGTGTTAACTGGTTTTATTTTCTTTTTCTTTAAGTGCCCTCTTTATTGCTGAAGGCAGGCAACAGTGTCAGCAAACTCTTCTTTAATTTTTGCTTTTTTTTAAGGCGAGTGTATCTTATCCTGTCCCTTCTTTCATGTTTTTTAGCTATAAGCATTTTCGTATTTCAGGGCTTTTTCTGTCCCCTATCTTTGCTTTCATCAGCTGTCTCAAAAGTTGATATTTTATTCATACCATTATCTTACGTTTTTCAGCCATGAACATTTTCGTCTTTTAGAGCCTTTTTTGTCCCTTTTTTTATTTTATATATACATATTAGAGTTTGTATTAGATAGGTTTTTGTTAATTTTTTGTTCGTGCTGTTTTGATACAGAAATGGGTATTAATTATTATTTGATTGTAATAAAGTTAATTCAAAAAGGGTCAGAGATGATTGGAAATATAAAATTTGTAAAAATATAGAAATTGAGTATTGTAATTTAAATGAGAATAAACAAAGAAATATACAAATAAAAAAGTATTAATCAAAAGACAATTAAACCAATAAGCTGAAGCAAATAGTAAAAAAAGAAACCAGAGCTAGAGGAGACAGGATTTTTTTTGTTACAGTGATCGATTTTCTTAAGTGCCGAATCCACAACTTGCAGATTTTTGTTGATTTGATAAAGTCCGAGAGGATAACTTCATTTTCGTTGTTTACACATAGTGTAAGATCTCCCTACCTGTTTCTATCATTTTGACAACATTTTCATGGGTCTTACGTTTTATTCACGAGACTCATAAGAGTCTGCGGAACCACATTTAAAATATATGTATGTTTTCACAATAAGGTATTATATTATCAAATGACAGATTAATTTTCGTAGGTAGTTTTTATTTTTACAAACATGAATATTGCATTTTCTATTTATGCCCAAATTTCGGTTTCTGGGTCTAGGTTTTGGGTTATCTATAACCCAAGATATTTGAAATTTTATCAGCGATTGAATTGGTGTAACATATTATAGTGCCTTGTAAGCCTTGATTCCTGGTGATGACCATCACTTTTGTTTTAGATGTTTATTTTAAGGTCATATTGATAGGTGTTTTATCCTTCTGACCAATCTGCAAAGATGACTGTGTCGTCAGCGTATCTTGTATTTGTAAATACGTCATCGTGTACATTTATCAATATGCCAGAGTTATAAGTTTTACAAAAGAGTTAAAATCACACAATTCTGTGGACTCCTCGTCTTATTGATGATTTGGATGTTATAGCTTCACCAAATCGTTTGCTTTTAATCATTTCTGAAACAAAGTTATTTGTCGTTCCTTTAGTCTTTACATTTTCCAAGTATATGCAAATATTGCTTCTTTAGTTCCAAGTCCCAATCTAAACCCAAATTGTTTTAAAATATATATTTTGTTCACATTTCACATAAATAAAGCGAGGTGTAATTTTTCACACCAGTTTTAAACTGTGGCTTATTGGGGTAATTAACCTAAATTCGAAACAATTTTTTGCTGTATTTTTTAGGGATTAATATAAAAATTGATTTGAGCCAATCTTCCTTAGCGGTAGGTTTTATTTACTTACCTTAAATATGATTTATAAACATAATATCAAATAGCTTGGCTTAAACCCTTATTATAAGTAATTTAAATCGTGTTTATCGTTATTTGTTACAAGGTTAAAATGTTGGTTTGTATTTTTTCGTTTAAGTACTATCTTCTTATAAAACTGTGCATTTTGACCAGCCAAATCTCTTATATTTGTCCCAGATAACTTGCCTTTTGTCTGTTTAGAGCCGTTTCATTGGTAATGCGTTTAATTCACGATTTTCTAAGCATTTTACGTATTAACCACATTTGAAAGGCTTTCAGTGATTGTCGTCGTGAGTCGTGTCTATAAGCTGGATTTAGGGCGTCTAACCTATCCAAGTTTTTCAGAGCAATATATATCACGCCTTAAGGCTGCTTAAAACCAAAAAAGCGTTTGCCTTGGTTGTAAATAGTTTCATTTAAATGGATGATAAAACATTGGTAACGGAAAGCGTATGGTATTTTATCCATGCAGAATCTGATGATCCTCGGTTAATTTTACCAGTTGAATTAAACGACAGGATCTGGTTAGCGTAACCGACGGCAGTTACCAAAAGCATCTAAGAGTACTCTAGAAAGGTTTCTGCGAGAACCACCAAGGTTACAAGGCGGCGGTTGAAACCTATGTAGAATTTCTTGACCACAGCCTGTCAAAGTTTAAGGCTTACTTCTAACACTGAGACATACGCGGAAAAACGATGTTGCAATCGTTAAAAATGTACAACTGTAAATTTTAAGTGCCAAATTATATGAAAACACGGTTAACGAACTCTTCTGGTAACAGAGTCTAGACTTCCTAGGAATGCTTTATGCAGCTCCTATCTAGAACGATGCAATGACTATTGCCAAACATCGCACCACTCTTGAAGGTGTCAAAAAAATGCAAGCGTTGAGGTTTTGCTCCAGGTGCCTCACTAGTAATTGGTGGTATTATACCAATACATCTAGTAGCTTAAGAAAGGGCACCATTAGCGGAAGGTCGCGATTACCAAAAAGAATTCGTTAAATAAGATTCAAGGAGAGTGGAATTGATCCATTTAAAGGTCGGTGAACTCACAGTCTTTTTTGATCCATTATGGTTTAAAAGTAGACACGGTGAGCTGATCTACTACATTACCAAAATGCTAAGTGGGCATGGCAGCTTCAATAGTTAGCTGAATTAAGTAGGCAAGTCCTAGGATGACAATGCAGTTTTAATATGCACAATGGACTCACGAAAGACAAGCTTTAGAGACATGCATAAAAAAGTCGATATTAGTCTCGATAACGTCAATCAGTAAATGCTAAAGAGCAAACATAAATGGCTAAATGCAAAAAAGTTATTTCAGTTAATAATGAAACGAAGTGAATCTCTAATATAGGAAGTATCTGAGCAAAACAAAATTCCATCTTGAGGTAATGCCATTTTGCTGTTTCCAGAAGGAATCGAGGAGGAGACTTTCTTAGGAAAGGAGATACTTGAGTTGTTGGAAGAAAAAACAACAATGGTTAAAGTATTTAAAGAGTCTTTCTTACTACGGTTATGCTGACAGTTTCTTTTTGGTAAAGAAATACTTTATGCACCCTTTTGCAAGGAGTGCGCGCACCCTTAAGTACTACCCAGTAAAATTTTACCTTTGCCATCCTGCCTGGACCCCAGAACCATCCTTGCGGCTATCTCTTCGAAGTATCCCGCTAAGTCCGAGTTAAGTGCCTCCCTTGCTCTGATAGTCTAACTCTTCCTGTTTCTTTTTACTCATGATAGAATGCTTATATTCGTATGTTATGTTCTATATCATCCGGGTTAACTTGTCCAACCACTCTTTCTAATGCTCCTCTTTTATGTGCTCATCGTAGGTATACACTCAAAAATCGTGTGTTAGGAAGTATCTCTTTTCCAAATCTTGCCATGAAGCTTCTAAAAACTGAGATGTGTAGTAGCTTGCTCTACGGTGTTTGCAGGTAACCCATGGCTTTATCCTGGGGATATATATTTTTGGCCATGGCGCAACCTTTCTTATGTTATCCCTAATTGTTTTTCATAGTTTCATTGTAGTGGTCCTTTTTTTCCTTTTTTGAGCTTTGGTAATCACCTCTCTTTTTTTTCGTCCATGTTTTCTTACCCTATCTTTACCTTTGAATACGCGCCTTCATGCCTCTTTGCATGTTAATTTTCAGCCATCTACTTCAGACTGGCACCCCATACAGAAGAATTCTGTGGATAACATAAGTCAGCATTACTTTGATCCGGCTGCTTGGTCTTTTTATATTAGGCATTATTTTTGTCAGTGTTACTTAAGCTGTCTCGGTTGTTCTGATATGCGTCCGATAGACAAAGTTTCTGCGTGATGGCTAGTGCAAATAGTCTTAAAAGTTATTTAATTTAAATGAATAAATCTCGTCCCATTTATTCTAAGTGCAAGTTTCTACGGGTTATGACTCGCTTATACTTCTAGCACCACTGGCGTCTCACCAAATGACTGTAGTGAACTGAATACTTTTAGGTGTTTAGATCAGTCGTGCAATCTTTGGAACATCAAGGTATAATAAGAACATTATAAGGTTTAGAAATAGGAATATTAGCGAATCTGATAATGCAAAGAAGTAATAGTGTATGTATGTATGTGCAAGTTAGGGGTAACAGATACACCTGCGACCTATAAGATCTATTGTGTCCCCCTTTTCTTGTTATATTTCTGATGATTTCTTAGACTTATAGCAGCTCTTCTAGTTCTATCTTCTGTAGAAATTTGGGATATCATTGGGTTTCAAGTTAGCTAGTTCTTCCTTTTCTATTTCGTATGACCCTAGGTACTCGACCCTAGATTTACTTAATGAGATGCATTCTGAGGGTATGTGTATTGAGGTTTCATCCTCTACCTGACAGAATCTAAAGTTTGCTTCATCTACCAATCCTAGTTTCTTCATGTGTCCTCTTAAACGGCAGTGCCCGGTTAGTATTTCTGTTATAATTCGGAGGTTCTTCTTACTACGGTTAAGACATCTGTAAGATCTCTTCTGGTTGTAGTTTCCCAGGAGCGTCTTCAATTGTCTTAGTCCTTCTAGATCATTCCAGTACTTGGATTTTTCGCTATCTATTTTTTTCCTTAGTTTTTCTAAGATTGTACTACTACTGATTCCACAGGATGGTTCTGGTCCCAGGTATGAGGTTTCAGCTGCTTCTTTTGGCAGCTTGACTGCTGTTTCCTTTCCTTCTATTCCGATGTGTCCTGGAACCTATAGGAGGGTAATAATTTTATGCTGTCCTAGTTCGTTTAATTTGCCCATGCATTCCCAGACCATCTTTAAACTTTAAAGTTATAATACATTGGGGCTCTTCCAGCAGTGTCTTTGAACCTAACGTTTATTCTTCTTATTACCTTTGCATTCGCAATGTGTTTCGCCTACGATATGCTATTTTGGGAAGTAACCTAATTTTAAAACCCTCCAATCGTTGCATTGAACATTAATATCAGAAGTAGAATCTTCTTCTTTAAATTCCTGTTTTCTAAAGATCAGTGGCGAAGCCGTAATTTGTATAATAAAAATTGGATCTTAATTTATTTTACCTTAAGTTTAAGATGTTTTGGTAATGAGTATGTATCATTTATTTTAACAAGAATATAAATATGAGTACAACCAAAAAATTTAATCTATTACTACTTTAAAAACCGAACTCGTATATACATATTTTACTATTAATTTAAAGTTTTTTTAATGATAGTAATACCTTCCAATTTATATTTTAATATATACGTCACAACCGAATTCTTCATGTATTTGAGATCTGACATAAGCAATTAAAATGTTTTCTAAATGATAGAGATGTTCTTCGAAATGACGCTTAAGTGGATCAGACTACCTTATGATTTTATTTAATTTAATAAAAAGTAGCACTATAATTAGTCTTTCGACTATTTTTTTTTTCATAGCTAATTGAGTTGTCAAATTATTAGTAGGAAAAAGAAGGCGTTATTATCTAGTTGGTGATTAATTTAATTAATATGGGAATATGTTCCTTTAAAAGTTTGTGGTCAATAGAATAATTAAAATGTAACCTAAAAGTCAGTTGATTTATAGATTAATGTATCATTATAGCAATTTTTTGTAGTTTTAATATTAAGTTGCAAACTTTTCAGTCTTTCTTTTCGACGTTTTAACTGTTTGTTTGTTAGGTATTAAATTGAAGCTTTTTTAGTTACGTTATATGGGTGGATTCCGTTCTAACTGTGATATTTAATGTTCTGTGTTATTTGTTTTTACAGGTTATTAGTTAATAGTCAATTAATGAATTTTTGTGTTAATTGGATAATTATAAACATATTTCATTAATATTTTAATATAACATAAAAAATATATTACATGGAGGTTAGTACCGTGTCATGTCCATTTCTAGAATTTAACAATAAATTGTTAAATTTTTTTTGTTGCAATAAATTATTTAAAACTAATTACCTTATAAATTTTAATGTTTATGATCAAACTAAAAAATTTAACAACTTTTTGTTTATATTTATAGATTGTCTATAACTTTTGTGTGGTATAATTGTATATATTTACTCCTTTAATCGGGGCACTTTTGCCACTAAAATCAAAATAATAAAATAATAAATCAATAGGTATTTAGAAAATATTGCTTACTAGTAGCCCGCCCCGGCTTTGCACGGGGATTAAAGAAAAATAACAAATGCCATTAAATTTATTGGGTCAACGCTTCCCTGTAAACAATATTACATGTTGTATTTTTTTCTGGCAGAAAAATAAAATGATTTTCAGGTGCTCCGACCCGCCTTAGGCGGTTGGCCATGAGGAAAACCGATCCCTACTATTTGGAAGGTTTGACCTTGAGACTTATTATTAGTAAAAGCGAAAGATGTTTTGATAGAAAATTGAAGCGGTTTAAATGGATTTGGTAGATCAGTTGGGATCATCGGTATCCTTAGTGTATGAGCTAGTTGACCAGCTGGTGGTTCAGTTATATTGGTTGCTACAACTTAATTGTCCTTTAATTCCTTTATAAGTAGCCTCGTCCCATTGCACATGCTAAATTTGTGATATCTGTCGTGATTATGAAATAAGTTATTTTGATAAGGATTAATACCAAGATAAAAACTTTTAAAAAATTAAAAATTAGTTATTGTGACGTAACTATAACAGTTAAACATATGCTGTCGCGGCTTTTTTTGTAGATATTTATATATTCTTTAAAATCGTAGTACATTATTTTATTCTATAATCAATAGTATTCTCAGCGCACGCGATGTAAGGATTTTAAGGTCATTTTTGGTTTTATTAATGGCATTTTAGTAAGGATCCCTATTTATCTATTACTTTGGTAAAGTATAGATTGGAGAAACTGAAGGTATTGATCAGAGTAGCAGGCTCTAGCTAGGAAAAGAAAATCTATTTAAACACTAAACAGACTTTATTATCTGGTTTGATAATAAATAAGGGATACAATAAACAAAATAGAATAAAGAAAATATCAGTGTTATAAACAGTAAATCATATATCGGTATCATAAACAGTAAATTATATTAATAAACACATTTGTGTTTAAATTCAACAACATAACTATTACTACCATAAAACAACAGCTAAGTAAATTCTATTGTTATTTTTGGTGTACTGAAAACTAAAAGTGAAAGAGAAAAATTTTGATAAAAAATTAAAAAATATCACTTTTGGTTTTGCATTTATCTCGAGATAAAACGTACTCATATAGACAAGTGTAGATAGATCTTAATTAAATAAGGCGAGATAATAATTAACAGATAAAAAAAATATATGTAAAACAGTTTACAGATAGCAGGTACAAAAAATATGAGTAAAAAATTTCAGATAAGCAAAAACACAAAAACACATCCCGAATTTTTTTATTACGGCACTGCACACTTAATTACAGGTGAATACAATTTAGGTAAGATATTCCATAGAAATAAATGGTACGTTATTGCTCGATACAGGTATAAAAAATATTGTTAAAATCTTACATTGTCTTCCAAATGTTTCTGAGATATATTTCTAGTATATGGCTTCTTTCTCTCGGTAATTGGTCTTAACGGTACGATATAATCTAAACAGATTCTTGTTTAGATTTATAGATAATTGGAGAAAACCATAAACTCACTTTTCGAAGCGTGGGTTTCGAAAACGATAAACGTAACAATGGCGGACGTGTCGTTGTTACATAGAAAACCCAGGAAGCATAAAGGAAGCGCTGCCTGGAATCCTTTATGTGGATCCTCGGTACGATAACGGTAAACGATAACAGAAACACTTAATAGCAAGTAATTTTTAAATATCTTAAGAAAATTTGCCGGGAACTGAAACTAGCGGCTGTACGAAAGATCTTCATCGTACAAAAGCCCAAGCTAGAATGCCAAAAAGTCGTTAGAACTGGGGTGAAGTGCTGTCTTTTTCGCGCCTCGTATCTCCTGACCTTCAACGCTAAACCTCATTGGTCAGTTAAGGGATCGATATTGCTGCTTAGAGATAGTCGTTAAATTTTATTATTCGAGAAGGTCCTGTGTGATGTACTAAGCGTACAGGGACGGCATAGTTAAGAAAGAATTAAAAAAAAGGATTTTTATTATTAAAGTTTTTTAAACACGCTACAATATGTCAAGGATCGTTTTTTTAAACCGATCGGTTGTCGTTTTTAAAGATAAAAAGTATTTTAAAGCATTTTGGTTTTAAATTTATAATTTGTTTCTTTCTGTTTTTATAGATACATAGATTATCAACTCATTCTTTTTTTAAGGTGGTTAGCCAAGATAAATCCAAAGTAAAATTGGAAATACATTCATTTAGATTTAATAAAATGCTTCTTTAAATTTTCTTTTTATAGAATTTTCTTCTTTGAATAAAACTATTGTTTAGTCTATTAAGTTTTAATTAAATTTCGGTTTAATAACTTTTGTCTATAAATTTTAACCAATTTTTAAATTTGAATTCGTGTGATTTGAGCGCTATCCACCTTAAGATTTATGTAACGTCTAGTGACCTTAAAAGTACGTCACCTGAGAAATATTTATAAACGTTAAGTTGATGAATTAGTACCAAAACTTTGTGTCAATTTAGGACATAAGTTTTAAAAAGCCATGTCATAAACTGTCTTGTCGATACCGTGGTATTGATAAACTTCATTAACTATTAAGTTTTTTTGACCAAAATATTAAATTCTTGTAATTAATAGCAGCCTCAATCTAACAGTAGGTAAATGGATATTATCAAATACATCACCATCTGGCGGTTTAGGATATAACATTATAAGATCTAATGTTTTTAAGTTTTTATTACCTTATTTTTTCTTAAATTCAGTGTTCCCCCAGGGGAAGCGTGATAAGTTGGTAAGGGGGCGCAGTAAATTAAAAACCAAAATTAAAACCGATTTATAAAATGTTTATTGTCAAATATTGAACTACAAACTTATTCTAAGCCTAACAGGTTTTAAATATTCTTGTAATGCAAGGATTGCAAGGACTAATGGCTGACATGCGCTGGACGAAACGTTCATTAGTTGTTTTTTTCTTCCAGTGATAGGCCATTAGGTTTACTGTCGAATGGTTTACAAACCCAATTGGAAAAATTAATATCTTCTTGATACACAATTTGAATTGAAAAATTAAATGGTCATTTTTAAAATAGCAAAAAAAAATTAAATAATAAATTATAACCTGTATGTTGGCGAGGACTAATAGCTATATAACAAAAAAGTTCATTAAAATCCATCCAATAGTTTTTGAGTTAAAGTTGGACAACAAACACACTCTACTACAGTTTTATTATATTAAAAGAAACCATTTACTTACAGAATTAAAAGCATTTATTACTTCCTTAAAACCACTGGTTATCCTTACAATCTATGCAGTAATTAATATAGATATACAAAAAATAGATTCAATTAATAACATTGTAATTTAAATTTTCAGTCTTAATCCATTTCAACATATTTTTCTTGTAAACAGCGAAATACGTAAATTTTGTACCGGACTAACCATATGTCGCTAGAAAACAACCAGACACGCGTCAGCCCATCCTTAATTAGCATTCTGCATTACAAATGGGGTTCTACCTGAGTAGATGTATTTTTTCTGCGTACCTTTCTATAACCAGAGACACGCTCTGGTTATTTGATGCATCGGTGACTCGACTAATGACGAATAAATAAAAATTTCAGTTAACAAAGTTTTAAGCATGATTGAATTTTCATTAAACTGATTTTGTGTATTTTATTGTTTTTTACCGTTCATTTCTGTTTAAATGAACCATGACAGTTGCTACTGTTGTAGATATATCAAAGTAAATATTGTGTACATCAACTTTTTTCAACTAATAGCTTACATTAAAATATAAGATATAGGTCCATTTAGGAACAATGAGATTATTAAACCTATACATTTCTTGATAAAAAAATTCGAAAAGAGGTTGACCTTAAAGGCCATCCTTGCAACTTCCCGCTACTTTTAACCGCAAAGCTATAGTAACGTGACGTATTTTGACGTTTTTGACTTTTTTTGAAATGTTTAAAAAGCCATAACTTTTTAACGCCTTATTCGATTTTGATGTTCAAGATGGCATTCAACGCAGTTTTTTGAGACCTAAAAACGTTACCGAGAGTGCAAAATCGATTAGTCAAAAAATCACTAAGTTATTGAAAAAAAAAACACTTTTTTTGAAATTTTTCGACAACGATATCTCACGAAAGAATCAACCGATTTTAATTTGCAAAACGGCATTCGACGTGGCTTTTTAAGCTTGAGAGCTGATTAGGTTATGAAATTGATCAATGCAATAGCCAAAAAGATATGCCCAAAAAACATCATTTTTACCAATTGTTTTTTTCGGTTATTTCGAAATTTCTCGAAATCTACCAGCTCGAATCGGTTCAAACTTACAGGGAATCTAAGTTAGATGGAACTCTAAAATGCTTTTTATTTCTTTTTGATCGGTCAAGCCGTTCAAAAGTTATAAGAGGTTTACACACACACACACACACACACACACACACACACACACACACACACACACACACACACACACACACACACACACACACACACACACACACACACACACACACACACACACACACACACACACACACACACACACACACACACACACACACACACACACACACACACACACACACACACACACACACACACACACACACACACACACACACACACACACACACACACACACACACACACACACACACACACACACACACACACACACACACACACACACACACACACACACACACACACACACACACACACACACACACACACACACACACACACACACACACACACACACACACACACACACACACACACACACACACACACACACACACACACACACACACACACACACACACACACACACACACACACACACACACACACACACACACACACACACACACACACACACACACACACACACACACACACACACACACACACACACACACACACACACACACACACACACACACACACACACACACACACACACACACACACACACACACACACACACACACACACACACACACACACACACACACACACACACACACACACACACACACACACACACACACACACACACACACACACACACACACACACACACACACACACACACACACACACACACACACACACACACACACACACACACACACACACACACACACACACACACACACACACACACACACACACACACACACACACACACACACACACACACACACACACACACACACACACACACACACACACACACACACACACACACACACACACACACACACACACACACACACACGCACGCACACACACACACACACGCACACACACACACACACACACACACACACACACACACACACACACACACACACACACACACACACACACACACACACACACACACACACACACACACACACACACACACACACACACACACACACACACACACACACACACACACACACACACACACACACACACACACACACACACACACACACACACACACACACACACACACACACACACACACACACACACACACACACACACACACACACACACACACACACACACACACACACACACACACACACACACACACACACACACACACACACACACACACACACACACACACACACACACACACACACACACACACACACACACACACACACACACACACACACACACACACACACACACGTACATACAGACATACAGTCACCCTCGTAAAAATAGTCAGGGGAGGTTCCTAAGACCTCAAAACGTTGAGATCCGATGAAAACTCGATTTTCGAAAAACGGGGTGAAACCAATAACTTCCCGATTTAAAAAAAAATTAATTTTTTTTAGCGGGAAGTTAAAAATTATTCACAAATTATATGTTTATCATCCTCAACTCTTTACTATTGGAACGAAGTTCCTTACGGCAGGCTTGGAAGAGATAGGGATTTTGCTGCGCGACCGAACTGAAAAAAATGTGTAAAACTGTAAGAAAAAGTCCGTTGGATAAAATCGTTAAATGAGACGTGCGCAGGCGCTACAGTCGTAAACACAAGCGATTTGCAAATTGTGTCGATTCTACATTAGCCGAAGAAACTTCGTTCCTACCTGGTGTCCCACGACATCTAATATTAGCGTTTTTGATCTTGAAGTTGATTGAGTGCGATTGTTACACATTTTTAAATTAAATGTTGTATCGAGAAACTTAATCAAAGGAAGCGCTGTATCTGATGCAAAATTTACGCATACAGTGTTAAGTAGTATTAGCTCACGTACTTTTCACATATACTAACACACGTTAAATGCTCAAATACAAGCAAGTATTAAACAGTGTGCAATATACATACACACCGACATTTGCTCTCTCGCTTTGGCTCACTAATTACAGGCGACTATGCTTAGAAGACGGGAGTGGGGACGCTACAAAGTATGGAACAAAGAGGAGAGACCAATAATATAAAATAGTATGTATATTTCTGTCTCATTCTTTGCCGGCTTCATCCTACACATTTTTGTATTTGTGTCTCTTACCTGTCGTTTTTTCCGTTGCATCCGGTTTGAAATCACAACGATTCTAAAGAAGTTTCACTTCAAAAAGTGATAAGATACTTTCTTTTTTTTTAAATATTATATTATAAAATTTCCGAAAGATAGATACTTTAAATATAAAACTGAGCACATGTGCCGTGTTAGGTCAGTAGTTTAAGCGAGTGTTTTACGTTAGAACACTAAAGGTAGACCCTAGCTCGATTCCAAGAGTTAGTTTTTTTTTAATGACAATGTTTATACATTTTTTCTGTGGTCCATTAGACGTTAATGCAAAACTACTCTGTTTATAAAACTGAATGCTTGTAAATAATAATATGCTGGAAACCTATTATTACAAATTCTGAGATACTTATTCCGTTGAACTGTCTAATGTGCTACCGGAAAAATCACCCTGTATAATTTTTGTCCGTTTGTGTTTTGTTTTATATTTGAAGTTTATTACTTTAGTAAATGCAAATCAAAAATCTATACTAATATTATAAAGAGGAAAGGTTTGATTTTTTGTTTGTTTGTTTGAAATGAATAGGCTCCGGAACTACTGGACCGATTTCAAAAATTCTTTCACCGTTGGCAAGCTACACTATTCCCGAGTGACATAGGCTATGTTTCATTTTCAAAAAAAAATAGGGATTCTTACTAAAATGCCATTAATGTAACCAAAAATGACCTTAAAATCCTTACATCGCGTGCGCTGAGATAACTATTGATTATAGAATAAAATAATGTACTACGATTTTGAAGAATATATAAATATCTACAAAAAATGCCGCGACAGCATATGTCTAACTGTTATAGTTACGTCACAATAACTATTTTTTAATTTTTTAAAAGTTTTTATCTTGGTATTAATCTTTATCAAAATATATCACGACAGATATCACGAATTTAGCATGTGCAATGGGACGAGGCTACTTATAAAGGACTTAAAGGACAATTAAGTTGTAGCAACCATTATAACTGAACCACCAACTGATCTACCAAATGGATTTAAACCGCTTCAATTTCCTATCAAATCCTCTTTCGCTTTTACTAATAACAAGTCTCAAGGTCAAACCTTCCAATTAGTCTGGATCGGTTTTCCTCATGGCCAAACGCCTAAGGCGGGTCGGAGCACCTGACAATCGATTTATTTTGCTGCCAGAAAATAAAACAACATGTAATATTGTTTACAGGGAAGCGTTGACTCAATAAATTGAATGGCTTTTGTTTTTTTTTCTTTAATCCCCGTGCAAAGCCGGGGCGGGCTGCTAGTAGTGAATAATTGCTTAGGTATTCTTCCGTGCGGAAAGTAACTTTCCGCACATCTTCGAAAAAGTAGCACTTTTCATGGTAATAGAGAGTGTGATAAGTACTTTCCAATGTGGTCGTAGAAAAAATTTAATTTATTTGAATTAAATTTAAAAGACGAATGCTAAATCAAATATATAATTTGTAAAAAGCAAATAGTTTCAGATAAATATAAGAAATATAAATAAACATAGAAAAAAACATAAAAAAAATTGAATACAGACTAAAACAGAAACTAAAACAAGCAGAACAAAAGGATTCGTGGACAAAGAGAAAAAAAAAGTGAGAGGTGTCAAGGGACACCCGGATGGAACGAAGTTTCCTTCGATTAATTAGTAAAGGAATTGTAATTAGTAAACACAACAGAGTATTTATACATACATAAGCATTTATTATTGCCTGTATAAAATCTTTACTTAGCCAACTCCATCAGCAATATCGGGAACTTGTGCAGAAACACTGTCAGGATACATAATTGTTATTATTTTCTATTATTTTATTATTTATTATCTACAAAACACCTGTATAAACTTAACAAAGTCGCGACACTACTCTGTTCTAAGCAAAATAGAAAATAGTTAATCCATTATCACCTGAATATTTTCAACAGTTCGTTTCTTTTAACAAAATTGTCCATTTATACAATACCGAAGGTTTAGATGATATACCTATACCTAGAATTACTATTTACTTCAATTTAATTTAAAATTAGAATTAACAATTTAATACAAATTTTTAAAATTAAAATATTTGACAGTAACTTACAGTTAAGGTAATTTGACGTACCTAACTAGTCAAATTACGAACTATTTTTAAAATGTTTATGAATTTATTAATTTATAAAAACAGGATGAAATGAAATATAATACTATTATAAGTACTTATTTTTTTTTCTACAGTATTTTCTTTTTAATGTACATTTTCTTTTAATTTAAAATAGTGTCTTTTTAATTGTAATATATCTATCTATGAGAGAAAGAGTTTTTTATTTTTTGGTCTGTGAGAGAGAGACAGACAGACAGAGAAACATGCGTGCTGAATTTTTTTCGACTAGCCTCTAGCCTCATTCGTAACTGGTCGTAACGCTTGAAAGGGAACTTCGTTCCAAAAAAGAAAAGAAAACGAATTGTATTTTCGTTTTTATATTTTTGTTATAGTAATCCAATTTAAAAGTGCAGAATCCACGCACCTGATATTTTATTGATTAAATATTAAAAACTGAGCTTTTTTAAATTTTTCGATATCTCAAAAAGACATCCAAATAATGAAAAATCTGGTAACGTTCGTTTAACAGAGAATAAAAAATTAATAATTCAAAAAGTTATGGCGTGTTTAGTCAAATTTTTCATAATCTTTCCAAAAACAAAAAAAAAGTGTGAGGTGTCAAGGGACACCCGGATGGAACGAAGTTTCTTTCGATTAATTAGTGAAGGAATTAGTAATTTGTAAACACAACAGAGTGTTTATACATACATAAGCATTTATTATTGTCTGTATAAAATCTCTACTTACCTAACAGTTCGTTTCTTTTAACAAAAGTGTCCATTTATACAATACCAGAGCTTTAGATAACACATCTTTTTAGAATTACTTTTTATAATTTAAAACAGGAATTAACAATTCAATACAAAATTTTAAAATTAAAATATTTGACAGTAACTGACAGTTAAGGTAATTTGACGTGTACCTAACTAGTCAAGTTACGAACTATTTTTAAAATGTTTATGAATTTATTAATTTATAAAAACAGGATGAAATAAAATATAATAGTATTATAGGTAATTATTTTTTTTTTCTACAGTATACATTTTTAATGTACATTTTCTTTTAACTTAAAATAGTGTCTTTTTAATTGTAATATATCTATCTATGAGAGAGAGGGAGAGAGAGTTATTTATTTTTTGGTCTGTGAGAGAGAGAAACATGCGTGTGTCGTGTCGTGACAACTTTTGGTATGAATTTTTTTTGGCTAGCTCTTAGCGTCTGTCGTAACTGTTCGTAACGCCCGAAAGGGAACTTCGTTCCAAAAACAGTTTAGATTTGTTTGGTAGAGAATTAAAAATTTACACTTTTATAAACTTTCAGATCCTTATTGCATTATATCATCATGCTTCTCTTTTTTTGCGGTTTAGAAACATTTTTTTAGTTTTGTTTTTTATTAAAAAACCGGTATAGAAACGTGACAAGCACAGTCGTATTTAAAACGCAACGATAACGAGCATTCTTTTCACCGTAAGTCCGATAGGTACATATGGATTTACCGGTAAATGTGTACATTAATTTTTATATATATTTGGCTTATGTCAGAAGTCTGGCGTAAGAATTTATATATTTGTTATCATACAAATTTAAAATAAAATAAGTGGATTACAGTTATTTTATTAAATAAATTAATCAGAATTTTATTTTCTCATAAAAAATACTAAAACTTACTGTTTTTATTCTGCAATTAAAATTCAGTTATAAGAGAGACCATTTTTATTGAGTTTTAAATTTTTTTATTGTTTTTAAATTTCTTTTTAATATTATTTGATTTTTAAACGTTTTCTTCAATGTTATAATATTTTTGAAGTTATACTTCTATTCGTGCACTCGGCGGAAAAGTTTGTGTGGGGTTAGATAGGAAAAATCATTACATATGTAATGGTGTGAGTAAGAGAGATACAGAAACACATATAAGGTATATTGGTCGGTAAAAACAAAGATGAAATATTTACCACATGTTTAGTCATAACTATAAGTCCTGTGAATACCGTTTAAACATTCAGTACATTAAAAAGAAATAGATATACAAAAAACAGTCTGAGCTAATGTTTTAAATATCATAGTGACGTATCATATTGTGTTTGACAGATTATTTTATAATTCTGTCACGTAAGTATACATATAAATTTTAGAATTTTATATTAATGATATTAATAATAATATTCAGTAATGAGTATTGTATTGTAGTCCATAGTACCGTCACATGGTTGCATTATATCCTTCACTATGCTTTTGAGGTTGTTGGCTACATAAACAGAGTTTTTAAGAATAATCAAAAAGTGCATTCCGAACAGACAATAGATAGAAAGATTACAACTCGGTAAGTATTCCAAATGGGTTCAATTTATGTAATCGGGGTTTTTGGGGTCGCTAAACTTGAATATCATGATGTCGAAAGTCTCTGCGTCACTTGGTGCCTAGGGTATTTACCTCTTCTCCTGGGGTTTTATGTAAATTCTGTACAAAATCAGTGCACACTTGGAACTCGGCGGTTTTTTGGGTCGCTGAATACGAATATGGTAATGGCGATGGTGTCCGAAACACCTGGTGCATAAGACGGACCTCGTCTCCAGGAATTTTATGCAAATTCGATACAAAATGAGTGTGCACTAGGTACTAGGAGGTTTTTGAGGTCGCTGAACACGAATATAATATAATGATTTTGCTAAATCATTCGCATACAAGTTTATGAATCTAGGTGCGTGCATAGAAGTATAACTTCTGCCGGTAGTCCCACTGACTGCCACACTCGTTTTTTAATTATCCAGAGTTGTATTTTAAATGTTCATTACAATCGCTAGATTGTCGTATGAGAATCATAATTTTAAATTTAATTAAAACCCAAAATTTAATTACTATTATACATATACTGGCGTTATATTAATACCTATATGTTTGGTAAAGGATTATTTGAGATATCTCATGGAATTTTTGAAAATTTTTAAAATTTTATGGAAAATATACATACAAGAATATATTAAACGACATTAAAGAGAAATTAAAAAAGGTTGCATCCAGCAGGACCTCCAACCTGCAACCTTTAGCTCTACGCGCTTACGCTCTAACAACTAAGATATGAATGCTTAGCTATAAAAACATAAATCGATCGTTAAATTTAAGTATGACACATGTACATTCTCGGTAAGCACATATTATAACATGACGTTAACATGACACAGCCATTTATCTTTCCGACTTTTCAAAATTAAATCTTAAGTTTATTACCTCATTTAAATTGATTTAATTGTTACTTTATCAATAAAGCAATTGGTTGCATCTAGATGATTTTTAAAAACTGTCCCTGGCACTCTATTTTCTTAAAGCATAGAATCTGAATTACTAGGAATCAAATTAAAATTAAAAACCGAGAACTTATACAAGATTTTTAAATAATTTAGTTTTAAGTTTGTTATAATTTTTTTTCTGTAATATCATTTTCATCACTCAGTGCGGAAAGCACTGCTTTCGACCATGCAGGACCGTGCGGAAAGCAATTCTTCCTTCAACGTTACGAAATATAAAACATTTCATCACTCCGTGCGGAAAGAACTGCTTTCGATTATGCAGGACCGTGCGGAAAGCAATGAATGTCCGAAACAGAGTTGATAAGTGTTTCCCAATCAAAAATAAATGAGATAGAAAGTGAATTAAGAGAAATTGAGGATGAATTTTTTAATAGTCTTGCATCTGATAACGCGGTAGTAAATGCACCACGATAAAATCAATCAAACGTTTCATTACTAAATAAAGATTTTGTTGATTTTCAATTATTATCTAATATACTTAAGTTAAATAAAAAAAAATATGTCTATAGAACTAAGCAACTGTTCAAATATTACATTTAACGTATTTAACAAAAATTCGTAACTATACATAATTTTGTAATAAAAAAGTGTTTTTTTTTACTAAAACTGTTATTTCTTAACTCTAAAAATTGTTGTTTTAATGGGGAGGATCCGCATCCCCCAAACCTCCTTTAGCGCATTTACGGTGCAGGCGGATCAGACCTAATACTACTTTTATTATCTTCTTTCCTTTTATTTTAGACAAATTCAAGAGCTTTCCTCACGGAGTGATGAAAAATATAATACGCAACTCGTGCGGTGCGCAGGTAATCCCATCACTTGTGCTTTTTATCGCGTTCGCCTTCGGTTCACGCGACAAAAGCACTCGTGATGGGATTACCTGTACCACAGTCTTTTACTTAAAGCCAACTAATTTAATTTTTATTCAAACTAGTGGAAATTTAAAAGGCTGTTTATACATACTTCGAGTAAGAAACTTTCTTAATTTTTAATACCCTTTTTTTGTCTTTATCATACTTTGTTTAAGAAAATGTAATTAATTGTTGAAAATGCATTAAGTCTTTCACAAAAAGATACCAATTGGCGTGTAGAGCAGTAACCTAATAACCATTACTTAATGTAGTGGATATTTGAGAGGCTTTGTCTTTAAACAGCGAGTCAAAAACTATCTACATTTTGTCTTTACCATGCTTTGTTTAAGAAAGTGCATTTAATTTTTGAATCTGCTTGATTAGTCGAGTCTTTAAGCGAAAACACCAATTGGTGTGTAGAACAGTAACCCATGCCACGTACTTTTAGTGAAATGAATTGAAAATAAAAAAAAATAAGAAAAATAAATTTTGAAAATATAATCAAATACTTCCAATTAAAGTTTAACTCCAGCTGAGATCGGTAAGTGGTTTCTCTACTGGCAAATTAGTGCCCAGCTCAGCCGTAGAGGGTAAGTACCAAAATAAAAGTGAGTGCGCACCGATTTAAACGGTTAAAATCGGAAACCCCTGTTGTTCCAGGCACTGACCTTTCCCACTGGAGATAATTAAATAAATTTAGAATATTAATCGGTGTTAATTGAATTGCACAATAAAAAAAAATAACGATAAAGTGAGCTAAATAAAACAAAATATCAACTAGACCCTTCTTTAATAAAAAAAAAGTAAAGAATTTACACTACTATCAAACTCGCGCTTGACAATGTTATCAAAAAAAAATATTTAAGAGTAATCTAAATGAAATTAACTAATATGTGTGATCACACGCAATACAAGAAGAAAAATAAATTTTAACTAAAAACTATAGTCACGACTTAATCTAATAATGGCTTATCTGTTAATCCAGATACGATTTCTTGCAGTCCTTAGCTTCACCAATACTTAGGCCGATACCAAAAATCAAGCCTGCTCCCAGAAACAAATAGGCTTGCACCAACCACAAATAACTTAAGCTCGTACCAAGAATCAGGACTACCAAAATTAGAGCCTGTATCTAGGACTTCAGCCTATATCTAGGACTTCAGCCTATATCTAGAATCGTAAAATCGTAATTCGGAATTAACAATAGCTTAAACAAATTTTAATGACTCCTCGAATGAATTGATTTAATAACGTTATACTACTTTACTGACTTTAATACAATTTAAACACATTAACTTATATTTGCTCAACAATGAAAGAATGAAATGAATTTAAATGAATTACACAAGATTTAGAAGCTGATATTTCTGAATTTTACAATTTATAATCAAAACTAATGATTTGAATGCACTTAACAAACTTAAATTTGACTTACTAGCCATAACAAAATTATAACAATAAACTAAATTAAGGTTTAACAAAAAAAATTAATTAATAATAGCACAAAGGAACCGAAAGAAGTCTAGTTTCTCAAAATAATATACACATACAATACACAAAGAAAAATACATGTAAAATCAAATACTAAACTAAAATAGCGACTATATGGCGTTATTAATCATATAAAAATATAATTTTGTAACTCACCTATTGTAATAGGGTTTTTTCCTTTAAAATCGTGACACACCTGGCTGGTAAACGGGTGAAACAATATACTCGTTGCTAACTGCACCAATAGGGGATTCTAACCACAATTCGCTGCCTGAACGGTATTGATTTAACCAATAATTCCCCATGAACTATCTACATTTGGTCGGAAACAAAAGGAAAGAGAAAAACCATAAGGATTGAACAACCACATGAATAAAAAAACGTGTTACTTACCAATGAAGATTTTACAAAAATCCGACCACGCGGTTTTTCCAAAGAATCCGTCCCAAAAACAACAACGGACAACTCCACTACGATTCAAAATGGAAAAATGAGGTTTAGTTTCATAAATCCAAAATTAATTGACCCGGATGTACCGAGATTAAAACTTAAACCCAAAAATCTTCTAGCGACAAGTTCTTAAGTCAAAGGCTGATAGTGGAAAGAACTCACAACGTGTTTCCTTTCATGAAATTTGACAAACTCCAAAAATGGCCTCTACTACTGTAAGGACAATAACAGAAGAGTCGACAGCTAACAGTTTACGAACAAACGGTGGTCGTTTGATACAACTAATCTTATTACTTATCAAGATAACAACAAAAATCTCAGCATTACTCAATTTCTTGTTCATATTCAATCTTAATATGCTAAATAACAATATAACTAAACGTCTGGCTGTAGACCACAATATGACGAGTTAACTTTCAGAACAAGAAGTTCGCATAGTAAACAAAACATTAATGTCTGAATTTAATGAATAAACTTTCAAAACTATATTAGCAATATTAGCAATGATTTATGGCCAGAGTATATTTATTAGTTGATGATTATCCACAACTGAACTAAAATCAACCTGTTCTTGATACTGACTGACTTGGTTTAACCCTTAGTAATGGAAAATTAGTGAGGTGAGTAATAAACAGTTTACTACTAAACGATTATAACTAAAACGGATTTTAACCCGTGACACCCAGTAAGAAAAGAAAAAAAAAAGAAAACACCAATGATGCATTTACATGCATTATTAAGTATGACTATCAAAGAACAGAAACTCTTTATATATCACACCAAAGTTTAATAAATAAAATCTTACTTTGTGTTGAATGTCACACTTCTTTATGTTCGGCAGATTAATTCAAAAAAGACAAAACATAATTAAGTCGTAGCTTTTGCTGGGGTAATAAAATTTATGTGATAGGAGATATCCACAGTAAAATAGAATAGTAATCTAACAACTAGACAAGAGCTACCTAACTTCATTAAAAACTACCGGTGTTTTTATTTATACACTATGTCCGCGAACTCGTTCGAGTGGGCGCTGCGCATCAGTGTATTAAAATGAATTGAAAATTTTCTTTTATTCGATGTTATTCTTTCCGTTCTGTAGTTTTTTTTTGTATAAGTATAGATTTAAAGTCAGAATGCATGCTTGGTTACCTCATTCTCATTACTATCAGGGTAGTACTTATTGGTAAAAACTCGGGCTTTTTTCGCTTGATTCTGGATCCTGTAAAAATTTTAAGATAAACACCACCGTAGAAGTTACGTTTAATTTTTTTTTATATTTCATTAAAAGTTCTATTAAAATCGGTTTAGCTGTTTTAAAGATGTGGGGACAAACAGAAAGACAGACAAACAAATGAATAAAAAATAAAAATGCGTTTTAGTGTCGTGTATATGCTAAAAAAAATTTAAAAATCCTAGAGAGATATTTCTATTTATTTATATGTACCTATTGATTATAAATATCGTGGAAATTTTTGGTATATTACTTTCAAACCATACAAGTTAAAACTTTTATAGTTGTTAAATCTTTTACCTTATTATTTTCATCAAGTTTTCAGAAAATGCATTATTTTGTTCAATTTAAAAAATAATTAAAACGATACGATACATTAAAAATATAATAACGCAAAAGACACTCTAATTTCCCCAAGGTCACCATGTGGATCTACACGGCAATCATAAGACCTATGCTAACATATGGTGCTGTCGTGTGGTGGCCTTAAGTGAAACAAACGATAGCTATCAAAAAATTAAATCAAATCCAAAGATCAGCATGCCTTCTCGTAACAGGAGCCATGCGAAGCACACCGACCAGCGCAATGGAAGTCATACTCGGTCTCACCCCCCTTGATATATTTGTTAAGGAGGTCGCATTGATGACCATGGTACGCTTTCGCACGGTCGGTATCGAACCCACTGTAGAAACTGGCACCCATAGGGACAGTCTGTGGAGGAAATCGATAAAGGTGATACCACTCTTACAGGCAGACACAGATGCCGTCGCACCAAGATTTGTCTTTGACAAACCCTACAAAATATTAACAAACAAGACAGCAGACTCCAACGTAGTGAACGCTCTGAGCGTATATACGGATGGATCAAAAACAAAGCAAGGTGTGGGATGTGGAATTTACTCTAGATCCTTAAACCCAAAAATAAAATGGGCTATGAATGGCTTGTCAAGTATGGTTCAGTCCGAACTCACAGGCATAACCATAGCTGCAAAAGAAATAATCAATAAGAACATCACAGACAGGAATATAAATATATACACAGACTGCCGACAAGCACTACTGAATTTGAATAGACCACGTTTCACTTCAAGTTTAGTACTAGAATGTCACCAATCTCTAACTGAGGCCAGCCAGAATAACCTGGTCACTCTCAGCTGGATCAAAGGACATGGGAACTCTAAAGGCAACCGCATCGCTAGCAAGGAGGGCTGCGGGCTATAAATATGTTAGCCCTCGCCCATCTACCAAGCTAACATTGTCCGCAGTCGTGGACCTTATCAAACAGCACCCTCACCAAAAATTTATACAGTGCTGGGATGAAACTACGAACTGTAGACTGGCCAGAGAGTTATTACCTTATCGTGGCGAGGAATTAGCAAAAAAATTTAAGGCATTGACCAGACAAAATCTCCGAACAGCTGTGGAAATCTTGACAGGTCACTGAAAATTGCGACATCTCTTTAGGATTAAATTAACAGAATCGCCGCTATGCAGAGGCTGCGAACAAGAAGAGGAAACAGTAGAACACATTATGTATGACTGCTCTGCTTTTTCTGAAATCAGAAGATCCGTGTTGGACGAGTACTGGCTTACACCAGCCGATGTCAGGGAGATCCCCCTCGGGAGCCTCATCACCTATTTTAAATCAGGCCTGGTGACAGCCTGAGGTAAGGATATCCCTACATACGGGAGGATGCACAATGGGTCATATGTGGCCTCAGTGCTGGCTGTGCACTAGCTCGCCCCTCCCCAAATTTTCAGATCCAGATCCAGACACTCTAATTTCTTATTTTTTTTTTATAGCACAATTAAATAATAATGGATTTGACATTTATTTATAAGATTAGTGTAACTAAATAAAAGCATCTGCTGCATGGTAATTGTGACCAAAAAATCTGGAATTTGGAAGAGATATTTTACCTAGGAGTCCCTTTACCAAAAGAAAGTTACATTTTTGGAACGTTAATTTTATCTTTATTTAAACCGGTTACCTAAAATATTACGTTTTCAATAATTTGTCACAATTAATATCTTTATAAGATTTTTTTTATCTGCTATGCATATACAGTTTAAAGGACTTTTTGGATACAAATTTTATAATTTTAACACTTTTACATAATTTCATAAACCGATTAAAAATTTTAAATTTTTGCTGCTTTTGCACCAAATTAAAAAAAAATGTAATAATAATGGATGTCCACGAAGCCATTTACAAAGTTAGGTAAGCTGTCCTTTTTAGAAAACTGATGGATAGTTAAACGGATATTCAGAAAAGGAAAATGATTCATTCTTATCTTTCCTAAATAATTTTTCAAATATAAATTCAATTTTACTACAGAGTAGTTCTACAAAGGCAAATGCTTTTTCTAGTGCCTTTTCGAATATTCTTTAAATCCAAAACATTGTTATCTAACCTGACGACGTTGCTTTTTTACACTTCGGTGTCATCGACTAATATTTTAAACAAGATAACTGCTGCTGAACTTTTGTAGCAGATAAAAAGTAGCCCTAAACTTTTCACCAAGCGAAATACCTGAGCCATCTTCAGCAACATTATCACCTTCACTTTCTAATCCTATCCGAGAAGAAAATTCTCTTCACCACTTCGCTTTTCTATAAATAATATGCTACCTTTAACAACAATTGAACCTTCAACGAAAGTTTTTATAACTTTATGATCCTCACCCCCTGCGCCTGTCACTTTTCGCTTTTAAATCGTACCCGAGAAAAGAGTCCTCTTCCAAACCCAAGAATCTTCAGTAAAGTAGATCGAGGACTTAATGTAACGTTTGTTACGTGCCAAATTGTGTTAACTACGAATATGTTTAAATTTGTACTCCTAGTCGAAATTCCATAATCCTTTTTAAAGTATTCTGTCTCTTTTGTAAAATTTTCACATTCTAAATTCTTTAATTAATTATATTCTAACAATATAAATAAACATTAACCTTTTTCGGCACTTTTGACATATCCTTGAATTGGAAATAAACTTTTACATAGACTTTTATGTCTGTGTTAACCGGTTATTCTAAAAGATAATTTAGTAATTATTGATTTATCGAGATTTATTTAATAACTAATATTATTTAATAAAATTGATTTAGTTTCAATTTATTTATAGATAAAAATTAAATATTCAATTTCACATTAAAATATTTATCGGGAATAATCGACTTGTTTTGGCAATTAAACGTTAACTCTTCCTGAAAATTTTGGATAGTGGGGAACTAGGAATTAGTACAAACGATAGAAACTGCCCTTTTACATTCTGCTTTTAATCAAATCAACAAGTGCCAATTGATAGTGAAGTTGTCAAGTGTAACGCCATTTTGTGAGTTTGCATTTAATCTGACTTAATCGGAGTCTACCTTAGGGGATTTTTAGATGCAATCTCTTTTATTAATCTTAGCCTCATTGGTATAATATTCCTTTGGTAATATTTTTTTAAGTAGGCCTTAACATTTAACCATTTTCTGGGATTTAATTTGGACGTTCACGCGAACAAATCGTTGATATTTCATTTGATGACTGGGTGTAAAAGAAAGTACGAAAATTCTATAGGGTGATAAGCTGGATTTAACATCATCAGATTGACTATTTTAACCTCTAATCACACTAAGGGGTTTTTTGGATCGGCGCAGTTTTTTTTTTGGCTTGGCGCATTCTTTTGGCTTGGTGCAGTTTTTTTGGCTCGGCGCATCTTCTTTTGGCTTGGTGCATTTTTTTTACTGGTTTGGCGCAGTATTTTTTGCTTGGCGCATTTTTGAAGTTAGAGGCCTTAGAACCACGTGGCCACCCCAGAAAGCCATTTACTGAGGAGCACCGGCGCTAGTGAAGCGCGTATAACAGATAAGCCAAATTTAAAATTGTATTTAGAGATAGTTTTGTCCTTATAGATGTACTGTTTTTTTTTATGTAGCGGCTATTATTTTTGTTTTGTAATTATATACTATTTTGGTGTATTACTAAGCAAACCGCCTTTTCTGGTTTAATTTAATTATTTTTGTTTTAAATTCTTCCTTTAGGTATCTCCAGTGAGATAGGTCAGTGCCTGGACCAACAGGGGTTTCCGATTTGAACCGTCAAAATCGGTGGCGCGACTCACTTATTCTTGTTACTTACCCTCTACGGCTGAGCTGGGAATAATTTGCTCGTAGAGAAAACCACTTACCAATCTCAACTGGAGTTGGAAATTAAATTTATTTTACTTGTATATTTTAAATTAATTTTACAAAAGAACGTGGCACGATCTTCTGGATACCACTCCATTCTTCTACAGATAATATGGTATCTGCAACAACAACTAAGTCTTCAACGAAAAAATTTTAATAAAAAAAGCTGTAAAATATAATATATTACCGATTCTCTAGGAGTTATAGTACCTTTAAGCAAACAAATACCAATAGGTGCTTGGTGCAGTAACCCAATAATTACTTAATTCTTTAATACTTTATTAAACACCATTAGTACATTTTTATACATCACAAAGTGTTAGTAAATTCTTTTTTTATATTATAATAATATTGTATAAATAAAATCTTGATAAGTATTGCATGTGGTATCTTTTAGTATTTAGTTATATCATTTTATAAAAGATTTACAGTTTTACTGCGATAAGAGTGTTAATGGGAAAAATTTTTTTCCTAATATCTGTTGACATAAACAATGGGATAAAGGGTATAAATAATTGGCCTAAAAATTTGAAACTTTGTGGAGTCTTTTTCATATGTATACTTTACAAGATTCTGTGATAAATGTTTATAAAAGTTTATTAATTTGTTAATAATACTTTCTAATATCATACGTCACGTTAACTGTAGCGCCAAATAACTTGCCAATTAAAAAAATGATATATCTTTTAAACTATTGGAGATATGATAAAGTATATTCAGGAGTTTTTTATAGAAAATAAATTTCTCTTTCAAATAATTCTAAGACCAAATTCGTATTTATTGTTTATTAGATACTACATGCATTTATTTGAAAAAATTCTGTATTTTGTTTTACTTTTTCGCAATATTTTGCAATAGTTATAAAAAATCATAATTAACAAATTAATAAACTTTTATAAACATTTCTCACAGAATCTTGTAAAGTATACATATAAAAAGGGCTCCACAAAGCTTCAAATTTTTAGGCCAATTATTTATACCTTTTAACCCATTGTTTATGTCAACAGATATTAGGAAAAAAATTGTTAGTTAACAATTGAATAACTTTTTGAAAAACAGTGATAAAATGTTTTTTCCAACTGATTTAAATTCTTTCAAGTGTTAGAAAAATACTGAAATTTTTTCAAATTTTTAAAATAACTTTTTATGTCATAAAAAAAATATTTTATCTGATAAACACCGTTTAGCGGTAGCGCGCGTATGCCGTAAAAGCCGCTCAAAGCCCCATTTTTAACGTCAAATTAAAATTATAAATAATGGAGATAGAGTTCCGGGAGGACGGACTTTTTTTTCGGAAATTTCCTCCTCTTTAACGAGCTTTTTTCAAAATTGCTTAAATATAATTATTTTTTGAGTTATTAACAAAAACATAAACGTCTGTTTTTTTTCATCTTATTTTGTTAATAACAATTGCAATTTTTTGCCTGCACACTTTTCCTTTAAAAATATTTTTCTAGAGGTGATTCCGAATCCAATAAGCTATCGCTTATATTTTTAGGACCTTTATTTTAATTTTTCACGTTTTTGAAGATGTTGACTAGAGTAAATTCGTATCTTTAAATTCCTACAAAATTAATAATAAGGGTTTAAAAAATTAGATATTTAAAAAAACATGAAATGATTATAAGAAAAAATCGAAAAAATTTAAATATACTTACACTTATTTCGTAAAAACTAGTTTACCAAACGAGAGAAATGAAAACTAAATAATACAATAATTCCAATTTATTTAGTGCTTATTTAAACGGATGTGTAACGCCTATGCTAACAAGGTCGCAAGCACAGCTAATCTATACATATAATAAAACTAACTGATGGTCGTCTGAACATGGAATAGTTATTTACGTAGCGAGTTATGAAAAGTCCAATTTTGTTTAACGAGTGTGATGTTGCAGCAAGAGCGTAGCGAGTGCTGCAAATGAACACAAGTTAAAAAAAATGGCGTTTTATAACGAGTTCCGTACAAGATTTTTTATAATTTTGACGAAATTCCATAATTAAAAAAAATCATAATTATCTAATAATAATTAAAAACAATACATCTAGTTCTCGTGTTTATTTTGCATTGACACCTTTCTAATGACAATTCTATTTAATACAGATATAATTAAAAGGTAAGTTTCTGATTTAAATATTAAATATACTTATTTAGTTTTTTGTTAAAAAATGTCTGCTTTTAAATATTTCTTTAATAAAGTTAGTATAAAATAGTTCTTAGTTGTTTATATTTGCTTTATATTTTTCGTAACTTGTTGTGAAATGAAGTTTTCAAAACTAGTTACGTAAAGTTTTACTTTTCAAAACTAGTTATGAAAAGTAATGACTTTCAAAACTGACAGCAGTTTTGAAAAATGTCACTTTACTTGTCAAAATTATAAAAAATATGTTTAAAAACTACTTAATGTAGGGGATCTTGAAAATGACGCACGCCGACTTTCATACAATTGTAGAGCCGCTGTTCGAAATTACGTTTAACGTTTTGAAGCATTTTAGGTGTTATTAGGCTGCATTCATACATATACTATTAGTTCTTCCAACGAAACGGGTTCGGTTTTATAAACTATTTAATATTAAATGGGTGATCTTGCAGTCCAACAAATACGGCCTCTCCTTTCATCAAGATAATAAGATTTACAATAAAGGAACATATATTTGAAAAACAAATATTAAATAAAAAGTTTGCATATAAGAGAAAAAAATACCGATACGAATGTAAAACAGTTACACTGTTAATCATTGATAACACAACACGCAGTGTAATGCTTAAAGTGTAAGATATGAAATATTACCAATTCTGCAGGAGTTAAGTGAAAACACATCAATAGATGTATAGAGCAGTAACCCAATAATTAGTCGATTCTATAAAACTTTGTTAAACATCAATAGTGCATTTTTATGTGTCGGAAAGTGTTAGTGAATTCTTATGTGTAACGTTTGTAACGTTCGTTTTCGAGCATACCATCCGGACTATATATATTTTTATATTATCTATTGTTATCGCGCCGATACGAGAGGGGATTGCCAGTTTGGTAGGAGAGAATATGTCTCTTCGAGAGTTTTTGATTTAAATTCGTGCATTTTATCGGTGAATCTGATTAAATTCAGAGTTATTTCTTAATACCTTCGGCCGTCATTCTGGGTTATTGCCAACTTTAAGAAGGGCCCTATTAAGGACCAACTAAAAACATTAATTAAACAGAAATTACGCAGTCAGTCGACAATCAGTTGAAGCCGACGCTATTTTGAAGTTCCGTTCGCCATTAACGAAAATTCGACAAGATGTCCCTTAAAGGGAAATTACAATCCAATTGCAGTTTCGTTCCACACCAAAAGAAAATCTGACCGGAAATTCCCTTTAAGGAACTCCATCCATCTTACAGTTCCGTTCCACAAGTTATCGAAACTCCGTCAGAAGCCATCGAAAATCCCCAAAGATAAGAGAATTAATTAATTCAATTTATTAATTTTTTTACTAATCATAATTAAAATAATAAATTATTTTAAAACTGATTTTTCGAATTTTATTTGTGTGTCTGTACTTTGCGCCCTTTAATTAATGTTTGGAGGAAGTAAAATAAAACTCAGAAGGAAGCCACGACCCTCAGGAGCTAGCCTAGGGTAATTTTAAGGTTACTTATGAAATCTAAAAAAATAAAAATAGTTTGTATGTCACACTAAAATTATATAAATTAAATCTTCTAAAGTGTTTTGTGTCACCACTTTTTTGTTCTTTGGTAAAAGTTAAAACGTTATGGGTTCAAGGTATTACTGGTGTTTTTGTTTATAATAGAAAAGATACCAATAGTAGGGTAAAACAGTAGCATAACGACTTAGGCTGTATTTGTATTTGTCATTACCTACATATCCATAAAATTAAAATACCTCTTTGTTATTTTAAAATGAAAATGTTTTTTTTTTTGGAGTTTCTATAGTTTTTTTAATAATAATAAAAGACAAACAAACGTTTTTAATTTTTTTCTGTCTGTTTATATATTTTTTCTTTTTGTTTCGGTTATTCTCAGAAACGGCTCTACCAGTTTTTAAAAATCTTTTACCGGTTATTTCAATCAATAAAGTTATAAGGCAAGAAATAGACTAATATTTAATGCTAAGTTGCTAAAAAATGGAGTCTGAAACATCCAGTTTTAACTAATAAGTACCATCCAGATAGAAATAAAACAAAACAGATTTTTACAAATTAAAACAAAAAAAAAAATAAACTGCCTTCACAATGAATGCACTAAAAAGCCAGAAATAAAATCTTTATTTCTTAAAAAATTGGAAGCAACTAAGCTTCTGATTTCGATTTCCTTTAAGTCGGCTCCAATAGTTTATATCTTTGTAAAAGATTTAAGTTACTAACATTACTTGCTTTTAATTTTTTTAAAAAGTAAAAAATATTTTATTTCTGTGTTTTTAGTGTTTTTTTTTAAAGTGGTTCAATTTTTTTTTTATTTTATCCTTTTTAGTGGCTACTTTGATGTTTCAGATGCGAGCGCAAATTTAAGATGTACCATCGTAAAAACCTTCTGAATACCGTGCAAGAGGTACTGAGTTCAATAACCAACAATCCCGATATGACCAATGTGACTTTTTGGGAACATAATTAAATTCTCTAACATGTAGAGACACCATGCATGTATGATAAAAGAAACATCGTGATGAAACGTGGACTTAATTGTTTAAAATCACCAACCCGCAGTGAGCAAGCGTGTTGATTAAATGCCCATTCCTTCTTCTTGTGAGAAGAGGACTTTGGCTTTTGAGTAGTGTCCGACCGAAGGTCTATTTTTGGCCGAAGCCGAAGCCGATTAATCGGCAATCGCTACAACCTTCGTCAAAAGTTTGTGATTTATTTGTAAAAAATAATCATTTCTTTATTATGTAATTCACAAATTACAATTAGACCACTTGTCTTGATGCGCATGCAATGTGCAATGTGATATTTGACAGTGACCCCCCGCGGCCTCAGCAAACACGACCGGTCCGTCGCTCTCTCACTCAGTCTTTCGTAACAGTTCGTTCCATATCGACGGTTATTCGGACCTTCGGCGAAACCTACGGCTTCGGCCTGGTTTAGGGCCGAAGCCGAAGGTTTCGCCGAAGATGTTTTTTTTTGGCCGAATGTGGCCGATGCCGAAGCCGAAGCCGAAGCTTCGGTCGGATACTACTTTTGAGTTGGACAATAACGGGCTTACTATTATGTTTTTATGTTATACATTATTATTAACATATTAACTTAACTGTACTGTTTATTGTGTTGATTTTTGTGGTATTTCCTAAAATATCTTCAACATTAATAAACAGACCTAAACCAAATTTATGGGAATACACGGACATTTTACTCTTTTTAATGAAAAAAGAATTTTTTAAAACGGATTATAAATACCGGAGAAATTCGGTAACATACATAAAAAAATATAGTCCAATTGAGAACCTCCCCCTTTTTGAAGTCGGTTAAAAAACACTTAGGTACATCGAAAAAACGATTTTGACAAACAAGAGAAATGAAAACCACTTAATACAATAGTTTCAAATTATTTAGTGTTTAACTAAAGATATGTGTATCGCCCACGCGAACGAGGTCGTAAGCGAAGATAATTTATATATAAAAACATCGGTAGTTTTTGATGAAATTCTGTAGGTAGCGTTGTCTGGTTGTTAGGCCACTGTTCTACTCTACTATTATTATCTTCTCTCTTATAAATAGCATCACCGTAGTAAAACTGTAAATAAATAAATCTTTGTCGTCTTTAATGTACCGATATACTAAATGTAAAGATATATGAAATTCAACATCAAAAAGATTTTATTTATTCAATCTGGTGGTGATTTAAAAAGTTTTAATCTTTTTAAACAAATAAATAAAAGTTTCTGATTCATTAGAATGTAGAAAAAAAGAGTGTGCGTGTAACCTTTACTCGCGATTGAAGTAAAACTTGTTGACGTACGTATCGGAAAATAAATATTTAATTACAATTTATATTATTGTCTATATACTTTACAAAAAATGAGATGTTATTTATTAGAAATAGGAATTTGAAAGTTATCATTCTTTTTTATATATGAAATAATAGGTTTATGATAACTAAAATGTGAAACATAGATTTTACTTTCTAAATACCATTAATGTATTTGAAACCGTTTAAAAATTTTGAAAATTTCATAAATAAATTTTGAAAATTTAAGCTCCTCTCCCATAGCTGAAATCACACCGTTACTTCCATCAGAATCTTCCGTTAGAATCTAACGTTAGAGTTACCCCTAGTCGCGCCTAAAGAAGTTTTGCTTTAATAATAGGTAAACAATATTAAAAATATACACACATTACGTTTAGAATGTGTGATTTTGTAGCTGTATCTACCTTATTGTAATACAACACAACACAAGAGCCTTCGATAGTTAGATAACCATTTCATTTTGTAGCATTTTATAGCATATTCCATAAAATTTAAAATCCTGAGTTGAGTTTGTTTTCTTCAGTTTTACGAAGGATCTGTTATTGCTGGTAAAAGATCAGCCATCCTGACTAGTGGTTTTATGGCCTTTATAGCTACCTAACCAAATCTAAAATAAGTATAAGCAAGTGTTAAGACATTTCGAATATAATTATTTTATGAACAAAAACGTGCAACATGCTTCTTTACTTAACGTAAAGCTTCCCTATAAATAATTATTTACCATCATAATATGTTTGTATGTATATAAACTTACTTAATCAAATCATAATGAATGTCGCTGTCTCGCCGTTTTTTCATTTTCATTTTTCTTTAAATCTTTCTGGCGCTTATAATATGCCCTTTGACGTTCACAATTTCTTTTTCTTCTTAGCTCTTTAAGTCTATAAAACGAAAATAGCTAGGTATAAATAATATGTATAAATAATTAGGTATAAATAGTGTTATTACACACCAAAAATAAAATTTATGCATATAGAGTACTTACTTCACTCATTTTCATTTAATATTTTTTCATCACTTTCTTCATTAATAAATCCACTTTGTTTATTCATATTTAAAACAAACACTTTATACACAAATTTAAACTATTTACCACCAATGTATTTTGGTTGACAAGATGACAAGCTGTCAATTCATACAATTTCAGATTTAATTTTATTTAATATAGTAGGCAGAATCGTGTTAGGTATTTTGAATCACGTTTTGTTTCCGGTACGCGGTACATTAAAATTACGTCACGTCCGTTAGAATTACCTACTGAGTTACCCATAGTGCCGTTAAAGAAGTTTTACTTCAAAAATTTAAAACAGACAAGATAGTATCGGTTGCTTGCTTCCAGCCCTGCTACCAAAAAAGTAGACACATCTCCATCATAGTGTAGTTGCTCAAGGACACCACTTGAAAAGGATATAACAATAATGTTTAGAAACGTTGGTTAATCAAGGGTACTATAACAAGACCTTAATTATAGTCGGCTATTTTTGTGGTATCTAGATTTTGAGAATATTTTAGTATCAATTTGTTGAGACATAATTTGAAATTAATAATCTGATTAAAGCCCGAGAGCTTTAGCTCGAGTCTTTAATCTTTGATTTATTAATGTCAAATTATGTCGAAACAAATTGTAAAATATTCGAGAAATTTAGCAACAACAAAAATAGCTGACTATTAATCACGGTCGCGTTATATTTAGAAAGATTATTTCCTGAGAAGACAAATTTTTGACATTTATATTTGACGTGACTATTACTCTAGTGCAATAGTCGCTGATATTGTTCTAGTGCAATAGTCGCTGATATTTGATTCTGATTGGTCCGATTTCAAATAATTATGACATTCTATTGGTTAATTTGAATCGAAGGAAATAATCCCTGTTATATTTTGTTGCCACACTTGGTAAATTTATAATGAAAGATAACTAAATTATGTATAAAAATTAATATCCCAAAGTTAGATATAAAATGGTAATGTAATTACACGGCATTTTGACTGTTAAGATAAAAAAAATACACATTTAATATCAGAGCTGCCTTATTATTACTTACTTATAAGTATCTACATATGATAACGCATACGTATTGTTATATAGGATTACACTTATTGGAACGAAGTTCCCTTTCGCGCGTTATGGCGCGTTTATACGTGCATGGATTTACTGGCGCAAGTAGTTACTTACATGCAAGTAGTAGAAACCACGCACGTGTAAACAACGACTTGCGCGTAAGTATTGACTTGCATGCAACCACTTACTTACGCGATAGAAAGTTAGTAGACAACCAACTTACCTAACTTTCACGCAAGTTATACTTGCAAGCATACTTGCGCCAGTAAATCCATGCACGTATAAACGCGGCATTACGAACAGTTACGACTGACGCTAGGAGCTAGCCCAAAAAAATTCATACCAAAAGTTGTCACGACACTATGCACCGACATAATGCACCGACACACGCATGTTTCTCTCTCTCTCACAGACCAAAAAATAAATAACTCTCTCTCCCTCTCTCTCATAGATAGATATATTACAATTAAAAAGACACTATTTTAAATTAAAAGAAAATGTACATTAAAAAGAGGAAATAGTGTAGAAAAAAACATAATTACCTATAATAGTATTATATTTTATTTCATCCTGTTTTTATAAATTAATAAATTCATAAACATTTTAAAAATAGTTCGTAACTTGACTACGTCAAATTACCTTAACTGTCAGTCACTGTCAAATATTTTAATTTTAAATTTTTTGTATTGAATTGTTAATTCCTGTTTTAAATTATAAAAAGTAATTTTAAAAAGATGTGTTATCTAAAGCTCTGGTATTGTATAAATGGACACTTTTGTTAAAAGAAACGAACTGTTAGGTAAGTAGAGATTTTATACAGACAATAATAAATGCTTATGTATGTATAAACACTCTGTTATGTTTACAAATTACTAATTCCTTCACTAATTAATCGAAAGGAACTTCTTTCCATCTGGGTGTCCCTTGACACCTCACACTTTTTTTATGTTTTAATAATTTGTGAAGCTTTATTGTTATGTGGCATTATGGTTATCGTGTTGAATGTTAAGAAAACAGCATCAAAAACCTGTTTATCGTTGTACCTACATGATTGTGTAAAAAATTAGAGAAAATCACACAATTTATTAAATATTGAAAACATCTTGAGAAATTTTAATAAAGACGAAAAATAAAAAGAAATTTTTAACTCTTTTTATAAATTTTTTTTCTTTTTTTAATAAAGAATATTTTAATAAACCACAACCTATATTCAATCTCTTAATTGCCAATCATTATATCAATTTTACTCAAGAAAAACTTTCACAAAAAGTGTTATAGTCGTATACAAGTATCTTCAATGCGAATTCTGCTTACTTTCTAAATTAATAGGTATATAATTTGCCGATGATCCACGACCAATAAGAAAGTAGTACATCAATAAGAAAATTGTTCATTGGTTTAAAGAAAAAATCTCTTTAATTACACCACACCTTCTACCTGGTTTTTATTTACGTATGGTTATTATTAAATGTGTGACGTAAGTACCCACTTAGCATCTAGAGAATGATTAAATAGTGTTAATAAAAAAATAAATCATAAACAATTTAGCACGGGTGATAAATCTTCTTATGGTCAACTTTGGCATATTAATTTAGTACAAACAGATATTAAATAGTATAGAACATAACGAGTGCGGAAAGTGACACTTTTCACACTAGTAGGAAATAGGGTTATGTGGATGATCTGGTCTTTTAACTCACGTTAATTTTTATATCACATACAGAGAGGCTCTAAATATAGTCCCGGAATGGACCTTAACCGTGCTTAAAACAGTCTAAGGCCTCCGGTCCACTGGATCCGAAAAGCTGCGAACTGCGATGGCTAGAATTTATTATAACGTTATAACGAAATCGAGCGACAGCCGATAGTATATTGCCTGCGTATTCGTCCGAACTCTATGGTGTAAATGAATGCTCTACGGAATGGTCTTTCTAATAATTCTTATGAAGACTTTTTCGTTTTCGAACGACGTGTCATGCAATATAGACAAATAAGAGAAGTGTAAGTTAATCCTATTTACGCCAAAAAGAAACAAGTTTAGAGAATTTTCTGTTTTGTGGTACGATCTCCAAGTCGATGAAGACCACCACTTTTCCTATTTTGGTATAAAAAAGGAAACATTCCAATACATTCTTAACACAGATCATGATATACTTAAAAAATCTGTAATTTTCAAGAAACGATTTTTTCACACTCTTTCATTTCAATAGAAACCACACTTCACCACTGTTTTTATACATTTCACATTTCACACAGATATTTTCTCTACTGTATGAGCAAAATTAACCGTTCACAGTCCATCTTGTGTCTATTTGCAATTAGATCCCAGGAGGCTGGATCGGATCTGGCTTCGTCCGAATTCGCACGACAATGTACGAACGGTACGGGCCCAGTGTAATAGAGAGTTATTTAAAAAGAGTTCGAACTGAAAGGTAGTTTTATTAAGGACAACAGTCCTAGGTAGTTTTAGCACAAAGAACCTAAAGATGCGAGTTTAATACATGGCGATCCTGCCAGTTGTGGCAAATTACTAAGTAAAAGAAAATATATTATAAAAAAAAAATGGGCCAGAACCAGGCAAAAGAAGAAGTGATTATAGCTCAGGCCGGTAACAGTGGTGGTCTTACGAATAATCCAAAAGTTACTCAGGAAGATGGTCTCTCCACAGCAGAGTTGATTGGTATCGTAGCATTTGCGATGGCTGTTTTCTTTTTTATGGGTTATCTGGTTAAGAGAGTCCGAAGATACTTGGACAAGAAAATCCGACTAGAAATCAGGAGAAGTCAAGAATTAGTTTAGTGTAGTGTCGTGAAGGAGACCATCTTCCTGAGTAACTTTTGGATTATTCGTAAGACCACCACTGTTACCGGCCTGAGCTATAATCACTTCTTCTTTTGCCTGGTTCTGGCCCATTTTTTTTTTATAATATATTTTCTTTTACTTAGTAATTTGCCACAACTGGCAGGATCGCCATGTATTAAACTCGCATCTTTAGGTTCTTTGTGCTAAAACTACCTAGGACTGTTGTCCTTAATAAAACTACCTTTCAGTTCGAACTCTTTTTAATAACTCCCTAATTAAATATATTATATGTACAATAAAATATAAAAAGTACAATCACCTAAGGAATTGCTGAATAGCTTATTTATTCCTAACTATTGGTAACACCCGGAAGGAAAGTGTATTGAACTTACTTGCTTATTTGCTAATGCCAATTCATCAAAACGTTATTAATTTTATAAAATAATTAAACAATTTTAAAATATATTAAATATTTGAATACATCCATTACAACGCGCTTCTATCCGAGCTACGTGTTTGGGTTCTTCGTAGTCTTCGATTTTAAAGAAGTTTTCTAGAACACTGAAGTGGCGGTCTAATAACCTAAGGGTCATATCACTTACTTCAAATACAAATACATCTTCCAAATTTAAAGAGAACATAAATAAACTATCAACTCATTAATAACGAATAGCTGTGTAGCATTCCCAAAAAACCACCTTAAATAATATTATATTCTCGTTTACACTTTTGTCGGTAGGCAACCAACTTTACCTATTCCGAAGACAGTTACATTTAAATAATATTATCTTCTCGTTTACACTTTTGTCGGTATGCAACCAACCTTACTTCAAATTTTGACAGGCGGAAGCGGATATCGAGCGTTAATACTCGATAAGACCCGAGTTAAGCAACCAGGGTGAGAGAGCGCCTTTGAACAGCACTTACGATTTTACGTAGCAAGCGAAAGGAAGTTAATTCCCTCGTTTGCGAAAATTAATGGCTGCCGGTTAATTCACAGCATTAAGATTACCGTTTGTTCTTGGTTTATTCCGTATCGGAAGTGTTTGAAAAAATACTGCATTTCAATTTGGATATAGATGTGCTTAAATTGGAAGTACAATCTGTTTGATTTATGGTATCAATAAAATTCATGGTGCTACGTGCTGTCTGTTGGAAGACTCCATTTTGAAATTTTTATAAAATTATATGGTACCGAGGTAAATGGATACCTAGTGATCTAAAAACCTTATGGATGGTTTTATAGATGATTTCCTATGTGCTGGTGTTTAATTCTACATGGTTTTTGGGTAATTATGGTATGTTTAAAGAAGCTTTATTATCGTAGAAGCGTGACTTTCCGGTCACGAAGTATGAATTTTGGTTCCGGATTACAAGGTAAACTTTCGACTATTCTTTCTGTTATTTCTCTATGTTCGATACTTAGTTGAACTGCGAATATTCTAAGAAACAGTCACAATTTTAGTGCTTATTCGGAAGAATATGCTTTTGGAAACTTTTTATAGTGATTCTATTTAAACTTAAATTGTTATAAGCTTTTAGCGGTATTAAATCAGTTAATAACATTAGTTACTATTCAAATCTATGGAACTATGATTGAATGATAAATATGTAGTGTTTTTAAATTTTGTTTTTTAACTTTCTTCAAAGTGTTGGTGTTCAATCGTAATCTTACATGATTACCTCTATGGTACTTGTATTGCTAAATTTCATATTTGTATTCATGTATATGGTAATTTTTAGATATTTAGAACACTCAGAGTGTGCACTCTTTAGAGAACTGAATTTTGTTTTAAAGAAAGGAAATATACCTTCAGTATATATTTTGTTTTAATTGAGTTCTCTACATACTTTCGTTTATTGAAAATAGGTTATGCAATTTAGATAAAATCTGTAATATTATATGTACAGGAATATTAGTTTTTTAATAACCGTATTGTCAAATACCGGTTAATATCTTTCACTGTATAAACAGAAGTGTTAGTTTTTTGGTGATAACCGTTCTCACTAATACTGGGGATTTTTGTTTTATTTTTTTAATACATTGTTTTATTGTTTTTATTGATATCGTTGAGTATTTATTTCTTATACCTTCCCAGTAACTGTTCTGATTCAAACCTCTTGTTTAATAAAGATTTAGATTTTAATAAGACAAAAGGATTCAAGGAATTGTAGAATCAATAAGGTAAGTTTAAAATAATTATTGACTTAAGGATATAGCTCAATTAAAGTGTGTTCCCTAACCATTTCAGATTTAATAAACTGTTTCCCAATAGGTTTCTTATTTTCTTTCCTATTTCACTATAAAAAAAAATAAGTGGCGCCCTTTACCGATTTGTAAATATTTTCTATGTTTCCTTCTTCCTAGATACTCGCCCAATTGCTCCTTCGACCCACGACTCGCTCTCCTCCTACCCCCTGAGTGCCGTCCGCATTTGGCTAACCCTTTGTGAGCCTTTAACATCAAAAAAAGGGGTTACACAAAAATGGCGCCCCACGTGGGGCCTGAGTATCTTTTCTTTAGAAACTTTTATGTCATTAAATCTTAATAAACTTTTAGTTTTAATTATTCACCCCAATTTGTCTATCGTTACTTCTAAACACACTTTAAAACTTTTTTTGTTGTTAGTAAATTAAAAAACTTGAATCCTTTTAAACATGTCTAATTTTGAAGTAAACTTTCTAACTACTGAAGAAGTTAACCATGAATTGAAAATAAGAGGAACAATTACTGGAAGGAAAATTGATGAGACATGTAAGATTTTAAAAAAAATTGTTAGCTAAAGATTCAAATAGTAACTTAACTCTAGATGATTCTTGTCATGAGTAGTTCTCATTTGATATGAACTTACCATACCCTTGTATACTTTCCGTTTCCTTTTCTGCTGTTTTTAGTTTTTGACCCCGTTTGGGCGGCGGGAACAGAATAACCCCCAAAGTGTTAAACTGCTTGTCGTACGAGGCGACTAAATGAAACCTTTCCCCTCTCTGTTTAAGTATCTCATGTACTTTCTGGGAATTTTTTTTCTTTGTTTGCTTTGTTATCGTCCATAAGGTGGAAACTCACCTAAATCATTTCATCGTTATCACATCCCTGATCTTATTCTTTGCTTTCAGTTTAGTGATACGATTTCTTTTGAGAACTTTACCTTTAAGTGGATGTATCACTTAAAGTACCTACCTTACCGTCTTTGTATAATTGGAAATTACTTCCTGTTAATTTTGTCCTTATCTTACCGTTTAGTGAAAATAGTCACTTAATTCTACCGTACCGTTTAATGAAGAAGACATTCATTACCCTACCGATAACGTTCAGAAGAATTATTCTCTCGTTATATTTACCGTATCTTGAAGTGTTTAATCACTGCTTGTTTCTCGACGACATTATTAGATGTTGTTTTTCCGTATGGTGTATTTTTACACATTTTGGTTTAGTATGATCAGTACTAGATAGTTTTAGCACTATTTCCTTAAGTGGAATTTAGTATATCGTTATGTGAGGATTTGTTTGGAGCCGTTGTGTTTAACCTCGCTTTATTTGACCTAAGAGTATTTAATAGCTAGTCTACGATTTTGATTTGTCTGGCGAATATTGATGAATTCAATCACCACCTGTAAGTTTTAATGAACACGTTCTCAGCTAGATGTTATTTCTTTTCTTCTCCCAGATTATGATTACTTTGACCTTATCAGTTGTCACGAGAGATAAGCCTAGGGAAGCCGTAGGGAATTCTTCCCGGTAGTGGTCTGTTGAGCTTTTAAGGAAGACAAGTAACCATTAATCCTATCTCTATTCTCCTTTTGATTCTTTATTAATTATAGTTGTCTTGTTAGAGTAGACCTACTATGACTTTGGAGTTCCATACTATTGGTTACTTCATACCGATGTTGACTTACCGATTTTGTCTCTAAATTATTTTTAGACGTATGATACGCGCAGCTATCAAAACCACAGACAACCATAAAATATTTTTTTCTTTTCTTATATTTCCTATTTCTAGTTGAAAACCATAATTGTGTACGTCATTTCCAATTCTTACTACCTTTGAGTTCTATCTAAAATCGTGCTAGTAGCTACTATTAAATTAGACTTTACGTATCTCGTAGTTACCGTGACTGTTGGATTTAATGGAGTCAATAGACTTATTAAATTCCTAATTATATCTATCGTACCGTGTTTCTTTCTTGCTTTTCAAAATTACTATTAACAGTTTGGTTTAACTTCACCTTTCTTTCTTCATGGGTGTTTCCTAATATGGAATGACGCGTTGTGCCGCCTATGGGAAATTTTACTTTATAGGAACATAGCCTTCTTTTTCTCTCTTCTTAAGTATGTGAGTAAATGTTATGTGGTCCTGATATTTTATATCAAGAGACAGTATAAACGCCTTTTGGGCGAATATTTTTTTGCTTTGCAATATGATGGTTATTTAAACCAACGTTTAGGGCTACCCATCTAGGTCGAGCTGTACACCGGTGTGTGTTTCCGTACAGAAACTTCGGCGTAGGTCGTTCCTGATCACTCTGTGATCTTTCGGTTGGCCGGTACCGCTTATAGAAATCTGGTCACGAGAATCTCTTGTTTGAATAACTAGGATTCATTTATACCTATCGTTTGTTCCTTCAGAACAACGTTTAGTTTAACTTGTACGACATATGTTTATTGTTAGTTTTGTCTGTGTGGACAAATGACTACCAAGTTAGTTATTATTACCGTAGGGTGCAATCCTATTGAACTCCGCATGTTTTATTTTATTTAGTTTCTGTTGAGTCACCTTTTGACATTTTCCTTTAGCTGGTCAAGTTTACCCTTGTAATGAGTAAGATCATTCGAATAATGCTACTGTGGTTCCCACCCTAGTAGTTTCTTCTCGAAAACTGTGGTCTTCAATGGACCCCAGTTTCCTCTCTTCGTAGGGGGCTGTGTAGCATTCCCAAAAAACCACCTTAAATAATATTATATTCTCGTTTACACTTTTGTCGGTAGGCAACCAACTTTACCTATTCCGAAGACAGTTACATTTAAATAATATTATCTTCTCGTTTACACTTTTGTCGGTATGCAACCAACCTTACTTCAAATTTTGACAGGCGGAAGCGGATATCGAGCGTTAATACTCGATAAGACCCGAGTTAAGCAACCAGGGTGAGAGAGCGCCTTTGAACAGCACTTACGATTTTACGTAGCAAGCGAAAGGAAGTTAATTCCCTCGTTTGCGAAAATTAATGGCTGCCAGTTAATTCACAGCATTAAGATTACCGTTTGTTCTTGGTTTATTCCGTATCGGAAGTGTTTGAAAAAATACTGCATTTCAATTTGGATATAGATGTGCTTAAATTGGAAGTACAATCTGTTTGATTTATGGTATCAATAAAATTCATGGTGCTACGTGCTGTCTGTTGGAAGACTCCATTTTGAAATTTTTATAAAATTATATGGTACCGAGGTAAATGGATACCTAGTGATCTAAAAACCTTATGGATGGTTTTATAGATGATTTCCTATGTGCTGGTGTTTAATTCTACATGGTTTTTGGGTAATTATGGTATGTTTAAAGAAGCTTTATTATCGTAGAAGCGTGACTTTCCGGTCACGAAGTATGAATTTTGGTTCCGGATTACAAGGTAAACTTTCGACTATTCTTTCTGTTATTTCTCTATGTTCGATACTTAGTTGAACTGCGAATATTCTAAGAAACAGTCACAATTTTAGTGCTTATTCGGAAGAATATGCTTTTGGAAACTTTTTATAGTGATTCTATTTAAACTTAAATTGTTATAAGCTTTTAGCGGTATTAAATCAGTTAATAACATTAGTTACTATTCAAATCTATGGAACTATGATTGAATGATAAATATGTAGTGTTTTTAAATTTTGTTTTTTAACTTTCTTCAAAGTGTTGGTGTTCAATCGTAATCTTACATGATTACCTCTATGGTACTTGTATTGCTAAATTTCATATTTGTATTCATGTATATGGTAATTTTTAGATATTTAGAACACTCAGAGTGTGCACTCTTTAGAGAACTGAATTTTGTTTTAAAGAAAGGAAATATACCTTCAGTATATATTTTGTTTTAATTGAGTTCTCTACATACTTTCGTTTATTGAAAATAGGTTATGCAATTTAGATAAAATCTGTAATATTATATGTACAGGAATATTAGTTTTTTAATAACCGTATTGTCAAATACCGGTTAATATCTTTCACTGTATAAACAGAAGTGTTAGTTTTTTGGTGATAACCGTTCTCACTAATACTGGGGATTTTTGTTTTATTTTTTTAATACATTGTTTTATTGTTTTTATTGATATCGTTGAGTATTTATTTCTTATACCTTCCCAGTAACTGTTCTGATTCAAACCTCTTGTTTAATAAAGATTTAGATTTTAATAAGACAAAAGGATTCAAGGAATTGTAGAATCAATAAGGTAAGTTTAAAATAATTATTGACTTAAGGATATAGTTCAATTAAAGTGTGTTCCCTAACCATTTCAGATTTAATAAACTGTTTCCCAATAGGTTTCTTATTTTCTTTCCTATTTCACTATAAAAAAAATAAGTGGCGCCCTTTACCGATTTGTAAATATTTTCTATGTTTCCTTCTTCCTAGATACTCGCCCAATTGCTCCTTCGACCCACGACTCGCTCTCCTCCTACCCCCTGAGTGCCGTCCGCATTTGGCTAACCCTTTGTGAGCCTTTAACATCAAAAAAAGGGGTTACAGCTGAATTCAAGCATATCCTTAATATAAGAAATTTAAAATCAGCAAATATAGGAACACAACACAATTTGATTTTATACAAATACCGATCAATAAACCTGTCAGAAACGTAAAATACCTACTGACCGCACATCTAAATTTAACACAGAGTTGCTAAAAGAATAGAACATAAAAGAACCATCAAGGTTATTCCCTTGGGGTAGAATAAGATGCTACAATATCAAACAAGAACTAGAAATACTTTTTTGTTTAACATATGAAATATAAATAATATATTAAGGATTGTTTAACGATTCGTATTTCAAAAGCCTCAATTTATAAATGTTTTGAGGGTCCACGTTTCAGCTGCGTAGAGGAAAGTTGACCAGACATAGCATTTTGATAATCTCAGTCAAGTTTCAGGTTTTGTTCAAGATTTGCATTGGAATTTTTTGAGTTTTTTAAAGATTATCTGGTTCAAAGAATCAAAAGGAAAACAAGTATTTTTTTCTGGGAAGCGTGTATTAAAAATTATAAAATTTATTAGCTGAGCGCTTTCGGCCTAACACCAGCCATCATCAGAGCTAAAAGTCCAAAGGTTAATCAATACCCCAGAAGTGAAAAAGGATCAATGGACAATAGACTGTACAGTCGTCCAAAAATTGCCAATCCACTAAAGAAAGCATCTACCGAGGGATGGTTAGTAAAAATCCACATCAAACATTTAAATTATTGCAAAGTTAAAACTTCCAAGCTCTTTGAAGAAGAGCAAGGAAGGGAAATTAAATGTTAAATACTGGAGGTGTAGCAGTGTGAAGCATCTAAATGCATTCTAGACTTTCCTGCCTTGCATTTACATGTAAAGAAACTGCATATAGGCTTGCGTCTCTAAAACCCAGCGAACTTACAGAATATCTTCAATTTCTAAGGTTCGGGTCATTCCGGTCCAGGGTGATCAGGCAGCTGAAAAGCATTCAAAGGCAGGCATGTCTGAATGTTACAGGTGCCATGGGAATTGCCCCAACGGACGCACTACAGGTTCTATTCAACCTACCGCCATTGCACATTTACATTCAGGGCGAGGCTATGGTAACTGCTCACAGACTGCTACAAGGCCAGGCCCCCATTACCTTATTAAAAGGCAAAAAGCAAGCAGAGTTATACAATAGGGTTAAGGCAGATCAAATAATGAGTATGCCTCAGGACAGGATAGTCCCCAGGTATAACTTTGTGAGAAACTTTCGAGTAGAAATACTGGAAAGGGACTCATGGAACAATGGCCCCCCAATCCAAGGGGAGTCAATTTGGTATACCGATGGCTCAAAGACTGAGAAAGGCACAGGGTCAGGTATATACAGTAGAGGACACAGGATAAAAGTCCAACTAAGTCTAGGTGCGTATGCCACAGTGTTTCAGGCTGAAGTAACGGCCATACAACACTGTGCAACGGAGATCTTAAGTCAGGGTATAACGGGTAAAACCGTAGTCATATACTCGGACAGCCAAGCAGCTCTAAAGGCGATAGTCTCAGCACAAATAAGCTCACAGCTTGTGTGGGACTGCGTTGGGGCCCTGACACATGCCGCAAGTAAAAATTCTCTGACACTGGCATGGATACCAGGACACTCGGGGTTTCGAGGCAATGAGAAGGCTGATGAACCGGCCCGTGCGGGAGCTAATACCCCAATGATTGGCCCGAAACAATTCGGCGGCGTTGCTGACACATTTAGAAAGGCAGCCATTGAGAAATGGAGGCTAGAGAAGGCCCAGGAGTGGTGGGAAAAACCACCGGGCAAGCGGCAAGCCAAAGTCTTCATAAAGGGACACTCGGCGAAGTTTACTGCAGAGCTGCTATCACAAAGGCGAAACGATGTCAGAATGATTGTCAGTCTCTTGACAGGACATTGTAGGCTCAAGAAACACATAAGTTAGTTGAAAATGGCAGATGAAGACGTCTGTCGATACCGCCAAGAGGAGGAGGAGACCGCATTTCATGTCCTATGCCAATGCGAAGACCTTGCAAGGACGCGGTATCTAGTACTGAGAGAGAAGAAACCGGCTGCTCCAAGTTATGCGGAGTGGCCACTGTCAAGGCTATTAAGTCTCATTAAGAGGGCAGGGCTGGACAAGGTTCTCTAATCCTATTGTTGAGATAATGGGTGGTCACAATAGATCTGCAAAGGTCGCAGTGATACAGGCTAACAGCCAACCCAATAAACATCTAATCTAATCTAAGGTTTGGACCACCCAATCCATGAGAAAGTTTATTGACATTATGTCTCCAAAACGAGAATTCGAACTCACCATAAACGTTGACACAAAACGTAATCGCTCAACTTACAATTATTATACTGATGGATCTAAGACACCAGAAAGAGTAGGTAGGTGCAAAAGTCATGGAAAACACTACTACAATCTTCCAAGCAAAGCTTTTGGTGATAGACTTTTGTGCTTAAAAATAGATTACAAAACGCTTTTAATCAGACAAAGCATTTATTGCTTTCGACAGCCAAGCTGATTTAATGGATCTTGTTTTTAACACGTTTAAGTCAAAAACTGCCTTCTACAGTCTCTTAAGGAACTGGCGCTAAACACAACAAAGTAACTTTTCTGTACCAGGGCATAAAATGGTTGTCGGAAACGAGATTGCTGATAGACTCGCAAAAGATTAAGCAAGTACTCCTTTTATCACACCTAAACCTTTCCGTGAGATCTTAAAATGTAAGTTCGTAATTGGGAATGAAACACAATGTAGCCTACTAGAAAAACACTTTAAGCCAAAGACAAGCAAAAAAGTTCAGTACGATCTATACTACGTTACTTCAAATTATTTTTAGAGCTTTAGAAACCTGAACTAAGAGAAATCAATCAAATTTTCACAGAACACTGTCCACTGAGGTAGAATCTCTTTAAAATAAACACAGTGGACAGTGAAACATGCAGATTTTAGGAGTAAACAGATGACATGGCTAAATATATTATCTGTAACTGCAAAGTAATCATTGCCCAACTTCATGAATATCTGAGGCAGGTCTTTATAAAGCCTTAGCAGGTTACAATCGTGCATTCTAAGAGGATAATTGACTTTTTTAAAAGCTTACACCTAAGGGACTCATAACTAAATGTAGGGTATACACAATAAATCTTTTTAGTCGCCGGGTAGTAAGGTCAATCTAATGTTTCCAATAAAAGGTTTGTGATTGGAATTAATGCCTGCTATGATCAGATAGCACTTGGAAAGCTTTTTCTGACTACTACGGTTACTATTTGGCATTTTTTAAGTATATAATATTTTACTGAATGTTTAAAAATCTTAATTATTAACTTTTTAAATTAAAAATATTTAAATACCTTGTATCATTACGTTGCTTAATTCCACTCACGTATAAAAATTTTCCTTATACATCGCGTATATAAGTATACGAAAATAGACCTAATCAATATTACAACAAAGAACCGCACATGCTATTCAATAATTGATTTATGTTATTGTTAGTAAAATTGTAAAGAACGATGATGGGATGTTAATTTTGTTCAACATTAATTCCATTTCACGGTAACATTACGGCAAATCGTCCAACAATCTCTAGCAATTTCCGATTTTTTCCTAAAGAAAATTGTTGAAAGTTGGAACTAAAAGAAAATATAAAAGATGATGTAGTACCTATGTAATGTACTATAAATCATTTAATGACCGTGGGTGGTGTAAGGTCTGTTAGCTATGTAAACCCATAAGAAGGATGAATTTATATACGTTGTGTATTTACTAATTAAAAGCGAAAAGTAATTCAAATTTAATGAATAAGAGTAAAAATTTAACGAGAAACAAATTTAATTATTGACATCATAAAAATGCCAGGAATTTCTGGTTTTACGCTTCCACCAACTGAGCTACGAAATCAGTTAATTGCATGTGGATGATTTTATTAAAGTCTTTATTTCGTTACAATTTTGGTGATAATAATAAGTTAGTTACACATTTTTTTATAACATTTTTCTTTATTTTTTCATTTTTAAAAGTGTTTAGAATTTTAAAATTTATTTTTCAGATTTCTCAAGAGTTTTTTTTTCCTTATTTTTAAATTTACTTTAATATATCTTTTTAACTTTGTTTTTTATAGTTTTTTATACGGTTTTGTATTTTTTTATTATTTTTTTAAATCTATACTAATATTATAAAGAGGAAAGGTTTGATTTTTTGTTTGTTTGAAATGAATAGGCTCCGAAACTACTGGACCGATTTCAAAAATTCTTTTTCCGTTGGCAAGCTACACTATTCCCAAATGACATAGGCTATGTTTAATTTAAAAAAAAATAGGGATCCTTACTAAAATGCCATTAATGTAACCACAAATGACCTTAAAATCCTTACATCGCGTGCGCTGAGAATACTATTGATTATAGAATAAAATAATGTTCTACGATTTTGAAGAATATATAAATATCTACAAAAAATGCCGCGACAGCATATATCCAACTGTTATAGTTACGTCACAATAACTTATTTTTAATTTTTTTAAAAGTTTTTATCTTGGTATTAATCCTTGTCAAAATAACTTATTTCATAATCACGACAGATATCACAAATTTAGCATGTCCAATGGGACGAGGCTACTTATAAAGGAATTAAAGGACAATTAAGTTGTAGCAACCAATATAACTGAACCACCAGCTGGTCAACTAGCTCATACACTGAGGATAACGATGATCCCAACTATCTACCAAATCCATTTAAACCGTTTGAATTTCCTATCAAAACATCTTTCGCTTTTACTAATAATAAGTCTCAAGGTCAAACCTTCCAAATAGTAGGGATCGGTTTTTCCTCATGGCCAACCGCCTAAGGCGGGTCGGAGCACCTGAAAATCAAATTATTTTGCTGCCAACATAAAACATAAAAGAACATGTAATATTGTTTAAGGGAAGCGTTGACCCAATAAATTTAATGGCTTTTGTTATTTTTCTTTAATCCCCGTGCAAAGCCGGGGCGGACTGCTAGTCTTTTATATTTATTTATCAGACATACGTTTTTCTCATGAGGTAACTTATACATTTTCGCGTGTATTTCATCAGGTTCCATAGATTTATTAAATTTTAAAAACTTTATTACTTTTCTGACCTTAACTTTGGTAATTGCTGATCCTATTTATAGATAATTCAGAATAAGTGTTTTTAATTATGTATATGTACCACATTTAGTTGAATGATTCTATCTTTTTGCCTGCAGTAGCTTCAATTGGGAAAACGAAAGCTTTCTTCGAGGTTAACTCTAGATGGCTTTGCGCCTCTATATCCTAAAATTGCGACTTTTAAAGTTGATTCTGGAGCTCTTCTGGATAATTCTGTTCTCTTACTTGGAGTAGCGTCAACTAGGAAAGCAGGAGTTTCCTTTGAGGTTTACTGTAGATGGCTCTCCGCCTCTACATACTGTCACATACGGGCAGTTTTGCTTTACATATTAATTTATTGGTTTATATTTTTCTGTATTGTTTTGTATTACATTTTACCGGGTCAAAGTCATTGCGTTAGATCTCGACACGTGTTTAAATAGTTTAATTTTTATTCTCACGTAGAATACGAATTGGCTATAAACGCAAGTTGTTGAGGTTGGACACGGGGAGTTCGGATTCTGAGGTTGTCTGTAAGGGTCACCCTTTTGGGTGTCCCTAAAACAGACCCTTGGGTCTGGGCCGTTGTGACTCTTGACGTATTTTCGTGAGTAGGTGTGACATGCCAACATGTAGTTTATTTGGTAAGATTAGTAAGATTAAGTTTTGTATTTAGTTCGTTATTTATATTTTGATCATTTATTGTTATTGCTTGTTTCGTTGTTAATATATTTGTTGTTTTTCCTGTTGTTTATCTCATCTTCCCCTTGGTTAGTTTTCTGCCTTCAGCAGGATACCTAACCAGGGGGTAGATAAGCACGACCTGGGTGGGAAGTGCCTTTAGTAAGCTACCCCTCATCCCACAACATTAAGGCACATTCCCCCAAATCCTCCCCTGACACGACAATACTCTTCGTCCATTTATGTAAAATACTACTTCTGATACTTCTTTTAAAAGTTTATAATTCTGCCTATTGTATTGTATTTCTCTATGTCTTTGTGGCTAAAATAGGTTAACACAGTTATATTCCGCCTTACTATCGAATGGAGATCACTTTAAAGTTCTTATATTGATCCGCTTACATTTAAAAACACTTAAATTGTTCTTTCGTGCGCAGTGCAAAATTGCAAATACCTCTGCCCGAAACACAGAAAATGTCAGAGGAAGAGAAACTTTCTCCTCTTTAAACTTAGTATACCTACCATATATGTATCTATCTAAAATGTTTTATTGAAAAGATATTTGGGAAGCAGGTGGTGTGAATTAATATACCAGATGGCCTATATAATGTTTTATAAATTTTCTTGCAACATCTTCTTCCTTGCGGATGAAGTAGGTCTAAGAGAGCTTTCATTGCTGCTGTTACCTCTAAGAGCTTTAGCTATGCTAATGCCAGTAAGTCTTCAAATCTTGCTAAGATTGATAATGGCATATATTTGTTAATTCCTTGACCACCACACCAAAGATACATATGTGACTATTGATTTAAATAACGTTTTATTGATCCAATATAGATAGTATTAGATTAACCTTCAGCTAAGATGACCAGTTCATCTGCGTAAACCATAACCTAGAAAATTGTGTTATTGTTGAGTTTAACTTTCAACTTTTCTATGACCAGATTTCACACTAGGAAGAATAAAACTCTCCCTTGAGGACAATCTCTAGATAACCGTCTTAACAGTTTATCTCCCAGCAATGTCGAATATATCACACAACTCTTTAGCATGCAGTCTATCCACTTTTAGTTTCTGTCGTTTATGCCTTTTATGCCTGCATTTCGCAATCGGTGATTATCGTTAATTATGTGATGGTTTATAATCAGGACGATTATGCAAGCATCCATAGGCCGTCCATAGTAGCTTGCACAACGATCGAACAGAGTCGTTCAATCTCCGTTTTGCTTCGAAACTACAAACGATGTGGAGGTATACAACCATTATGTCAATGTGGTTCAACGAAAAGTTGTTACAAACGAGTAATGAATGATTAGCGATCGCGTGGACACTTGCAGATTTCCTTTTATACGTGTCCGAAAATACCACAATTCACGGGTCAAAGGCGATTATTAACCACGATTGGCGAGTACAGCAGAATATCTTCCACACTAACGCTCGCACTTGTGATTTCTGTGGATGAAGTGGTGTTAAAGGCTTGGCGTAAAGCTGTTTCAATAAATTTGATTTTCGCACTTGATCTATTTACTGCTCGTTATCCCCTTAACAGCTTACCATTTTTTGCTTGTAAGAGAAGAAGACGCTTAGCCTTTGTAATTGATTTAAATGAAGTGTTGTTCATCTGGTTTCTTGACCTCGTTACTGCTCGTTATACCCTTCGTGACAATTTTTTCCTGTGTCTCGCTTTATAATTCTTTCTCTTTTTCCGACAATTTGACATTAAAAAGGTAACCTTCCTACATCCAAATTTGGAATTATTTAATTACGTAGTGGTGTTAAATAAATTAAAATTATGTCTCTTATGATTGTTTATCTGTCCGTAGTATAAATTACTAACTGACCCGGCGAACTTCGTACTGCGTAACAACAAGAATCACAGAAATGAAGGTAGGCCAAGACACTATCTCCATCAATACGACCAGAGGTTGTCGGCGAGGGGGAGTTGCATCCCCACTTATGTGGAGCCTCACCGTAGACAGCTTACTCTGGCAATTAACCGAATTAGGTATACCTTGCCAGGGTTACTCTGATGACGTAGTTATCCTCGCAAGAGGGAAATATGAAAACGTCCTCTGCGACATAGTGCAAAGAGGACTGAACACAGCAAAGCAGTGCTGTGATTCAGTGGGACTTAATATCAACCCCACCAAGACCACGTTAGTAGCCTTTACAAGGAAAAAGAAACCTAAACTAAAAACTATAAAAATAGGTGGAAATACCGTTGAGTGGAAGACAGAGGTCCAATATCTAGGGCTAATCCTAGATAATAAGTTACTTTGGAACAAACACGAAAACGAAATAATACACAAAGCTACAAAAGCCCTTATGGTGTGCAGAAACATTGCTGGGAAAAATTGGGGCTGTAACCCAAAGACATTGCAATGGATGTACACAGTAATAGTGAGACCTATCATCACATATGGGGCAGTAGCTTGGGGCACGAGAGCTAATCTGATCACTACGAGGACAAACCTCTCAAAGATTCAGAGACTAGCCTGTGCATGTATCACTGGAGCAATGAGAACATGTCCCACTGCTGCAATGGAAGAAATACTAAATCTCTCGCCACTGCATATTCAAGTAGAAAATGCTAGGAAGAAAACAATATATAGAATGATCAAAGAAGGAATAATCAAGGAAAAACCTCAATCACTTCAACTTGATCGAACTTGGGAAATGCCCCAAGATGACATGCCAAAGAAATTTAACTTTGTAAGAAAATTTACCACTAAACTGGGAAGCAAATCTGAATGGGACGAAAACACCATATTGGGGCTAAGCCAAAACGCCATAAAATGGTACACGGACGGCTCCAAGACAGATAAAGGAACAGGAGCAGGGGTGTTTGGACCTAGAACCAAATACTCAGAAAGCTTGGGTACGTACCCAAGCATCTTTCAAGCGGAAATTCGTTCCATCGAAAGATGTATAGAATTTAACATTAAAAGGAACTATCGTAGACAGAAGATTGTAATCATGTCAGATAGTCAAGCAGCAATCAAAGCTCTGAACTCAGATACAATCAATTCAAAGATGGTCTGGGAATGCCTAGGCAAATTAAATGAACTAGGACAGAATAACACTGTTACTCTCCTATGGGTTCCAGGACACGTAGGAATAGAAGGAAATGAAACAGCAGACAAGCTAGCAAAAAAAGGGGCTGAAACCCCATACCTGGGACCAGAACCATCCTGTGGGATCAGCAGTAGTACAATCTTAGAAAAACTAAAGAAAAAAATGGATAGCGAAAAATCCAAGTACTGGATTGATCTAGAAGGACTAAGACAATCGAAGACGCTCCTGGGAAACTATAACCAGAAGAGATCTCACAGCTGTCTTAACCTGAGTAAGAAAAACCTCCGAATTATAACAGGAATACTAACCGGTCACTGTCGATTAAGAGGACATATGAAGAAACTAGGATTAGTAGATAAAGCAAACTGCAGATTCTGTGAGGTAGAGGCATTAAGTAATTCTTGGGTCAAATACCTAGGGTCATACGAAATAGAAAGGGAAGAACTACCTAATTTAAAACCCAATGATATCCTAAACTTTCTAAGGAAGATAGGACTAGAAGAGCTGCTATAAGTCTGAGGAATCATCAGAAATATAGCAAGAAAAGGGGGACACAATAGATCTTATAGGTCGCAGGTGTATCTGTCACCCCTAACACCATACATACATACATACATACATACATACAACAATGGTGTCTTTTTCAGATTTTCCGTTTTTTCAAATTTTTACGAGTTTGTCTCGTTTTTTTTTGTTTTCAATGTTTTTTTAATATTGTCATTTAATCATATTTTCTCGTTAGTTTCCAGATTTTTACAATTTTTAGATTTAATATACCTAATATATTTTAACTGCAACAACTTAAAGTGGAGTCGTAGCACTTAATTAAGTTAAAATTGTTTGTTTAAATATGTGAGATATTAACTGCGTCATAAGATATCAACTACGCTACCTTTCGGCTGCGTCATAGTATTTATTTAAGTAAAAATTGCTCGTTTAAATATAGGAGATAGTAACTGCGCCACCTTATGGTGGCATCATAGTACTTTATTTAGTTAGTGTTTTCTTATATATCATTTGAATTTTGTTATTCCATGTCAGATGCGTTTTTTGGTATACAACGTTCACGGGAACGCGGTCGAACGGGATGAAAAGTATCCTTTGTCTATTTTCTGGTTCTAAGGTACCATCCCATCAATTTTTAGCCAAATAGATTTAGCCGTTCTTAAGTTATAAATATTGTCACTAACACGACTTTACTTTTTCTTGGTTAACAGAAAATGTTTAAAACGTTTTGTTGACTTTTCTGTGGCAAATACAACATTAAAGCTTTGCTTTGATCGGAATTCCTCAAATTTTATTAATTACTAGCTGTACCCGGCAAGCGTTGCTACGACCATAACTAAAATAAATTTAAGAAAAGTAAAAGAGAAGAAGAGATAGAGAAGAAAAGAAAGTTTATAGTTTTGTTTTACTTATCGCACCAAAAATATATTTTTCGAACTTATATTTATACGAATTCGTATAGATATCTATTAATCAGTATTGAATTTGATACATGGAAGCGCCATCTGGTGGTAACTTCCATTAATTCGAATATCATATTCATCTTACCCGTTAAAAATACATCATCATACTGATTTTCATGACAATAGGTTGAACGGGGCAGAAATTGCTACTCTGCAGCGCCACCTGGTGGCGAGTGGCATCAATAAGCATATTATCCAAACCTTCTTCCTGGAAAAATACATATACATACCAATTTTCATGACAATCGGTTGAACGGGACAGAAGTTGTTACTCTGCAGCGCCACCCGGTGGCGAGTGGCATCAATGAGCATATCATACAAACCTTCTCCGTGGAAAAATACATATACATACCAATTTTCATAACAATCGGTCCAGTAGTTTTTGAGTTCATTAAGTACATACAGACAAACATTCATTTATATATATATATATATATATATATATATATATATATATATATATATATATATATATATATATATATATATATATATATATAGATTAATTAATTAACTTGTCAAGTTAGAGTAAAAGAATTCCTGTTAAGTTTTTTACTTATTTTAAATCAGCTTTACTGAAAATTTATAATGAACTCTCTATTTTTCTAAAAATTCTTAATTAGTGATAATTTTCTCAATAACTGTTTATTTTGTAAGTTTGTTCGTCTCATAACGGGCATTGTATTTTTAAGTCGAAATTTCGTAGGTACATTCTTATATAAACAAAACATTATTCTAAAGGAATTGAATAATTTTATTTTGTTCCACTAAAGGACAATTGACAAAGAAATTTTACTTATTTTTCATTTTTTTAATTCAACCATACCGTAGTGTCTAATGACTACCGCACATAGATTTTCGATAATCGGTAATCAAATATTTGATTTCAAAATAGTATCCTTCAGAACAGTTATTTGTTGTTAAATATTAAACGTTATTGGTCGGGCGTAACGTAATTAATAACTTTTATATTTATGTTATGTATGCTCATCAAACATATTTTAAAATTCTCATCAAACCGTGAAGAAATATTCACACCTTTGGGTTAAATAAAAAAAGTACCAAACTACTCATAGTTTATAATATCTACCGTTAGAATTACAATAGGATATTACAATAATATAAAATATAAAAACTTAAGCACGTATAAGTAATTTCAAATAGTATAAAATAACAGAAATTAGTAATAAAATATTAAATAATGTAAGTAGTGATCCTTCTATGAAATGTACACATTTAATGTAATAATATATATAATAACAAACCATTCTTTGGCAAAACTTGCAATTAATCAATTTTTTAAAGATCCCCTATCTACGAGAGTTTTTTTTTTAATTTTGCATATAGCCATAAAGACAAAAAGTATATAGACTTAAAGTACTTTATTACTTTTCAAAATATATCCCACCAAAATTGATACACTTGCAGACGTTCAAACCATTTAGTTAAATATTTATTCCAATCTTCAGTTGATATCTGCAAACTCGCTGTTTTAAAGGCATCAATGGCTCCTTCTGGTCATTGAAATCGCTGCCCACGCTTTCAATTCTTGATCATGGGAAACGTGAAGAAGTCGTTGGGAGTTAGGTCGGGAATATACTGTAAATGCTGTGAAAATTCGATGTTTTGAAGCTCCAAAAACTTGATTGTCTTTTAGGCAGTGTGAGCAATTGCATTGTCCTGGTGTAGGAGGATTGGCCGTTGTGTATTGCTTTGTCGGAGTTTCACATAGCTTCTGGTAAACAAACGTTTATATACCATTCGATAACCGTTCTTATCTTCTAATGCAATTGTTGTTACATGACCAGATTTTGACACAAAAGGTTGTTGGTTTTTCCTTATCATAAAACACCCACACAGAAGATTGGCGTTTATTTCCCAATTCAAGATTCACCGCCACTAACAATAGTATACACGTTTTTGAGCTGTGTTGAATCGTTTTATTGTTTTTCCACACCAATTCACATGAACCACTTTTTGCTCTTCTGTAAGCACATGGCGGAAACCACTTTCGTAACACCTAGTTCTTCATGTAGGATCTTTTGGATCGAGGTTTTTAAAATGCCCAAAGAGGCCTCTATCTCCCCATATGTTAAACGGTGGTAATCCTAAATTACCTGACGAACTGCATAAATGTTTTGCTGTATGACTGCTGTTTTGGTTGGACCCAGCCTGGATTCGTCGCTGAGACTGAAGCGACCACGTTGAAATTCGCTATACCAGGGGTAAATAATTGAATGGTGTGATAAGTTATTTTCAAACATGGAAATCATTTCAGCGAAACATTACTGTAGAGATAATCCTCTCCGAAAATTGTGAAAATTTATTGCTTAAAACTGATCTCGGCTAAGATCCATGTTTGGACCGACTTGCTAATTTTAAAAATTCACTTTACCTACACGATTTTTGTTTCGCAATGAAATACTGGATATGTAAACAAAAGATTGAGGTTAGATTTGTGTCTGAAGGTTCTACTGGTGGCACTTTCTAAGCGTCTATATCCAAAACGAAAAAGACAACTGTCGTATTTATTTAGTACACAAAAACTTCTAGTATGTGTTGAGTACCTTCGTCGTTCTTTTATAACATATGAGCGTTTTCGAATTAAACATGAAGATCGTAAGATTAGTTATTTTATGACAATTATCCTTAAAAATAAAGCAAAACTATAAAAAATTGAGTATTTCCTTCTTGGTATGCTTACCTGTAACGATCATCATGGTATGCCAAATAGTTTGAAAAATGTAAGATTCTGATAATGTTTCCTTTGGTGATTTTATTTATTGCGAATGTCGAAAAAAGGTGATACTAACTAAAACCAAGTCTGGGCAGGTTTTTACATGTGCTATACGGATTAATTTACTTTCAATAAATTAGAAAAAAGTGACTGCAAACTAATTTTAATTGGTTGTAAATTCAACAAAGGATTGATTTTTGATTATTCGTTTTTATTAAGTGTACTTCCGAAAAGGTCCACTCGAGATACTGAACTATATTTAGATCTGATAAGTTCCGGTCATTTTTTGGAAAGAAAATAAAAATAATTTTAAGATATTTTGTCTCGAATTCTAGAGTTTGGAAAATTATTAAAAAAAAATCTCAAAACTGTATAAAAGTGGGTAGCATCTTCTGGTCTGTTTATGCATGACGATCCCTATGGCAATCTTCATTATGTCTTTAGCAATTGGAAAAATTTGCAAAAATGTTTTTTAACCAGATCCCAAGATTCTTTAGCAAGGATTTTCTTTTTCGTCTTGTTCAAGTTCTTCGCTATCCAAAAATTTATCCTTGAAGGAAGGCAAACATAGATGTATTTTGCATAATGTCCTGTCAAGACTTGATACTAAATCAATACTTCTTGACTGTGCTTTATCTTTTTAAGGACCTTTTGTATGTGACTCTGTGAGTCCACGGCATCTTTAGTTTAAAGTTGACAATTTCATATCATAGAACAAAACACAGAAGATATAGCATCGCTGAATTCCTACTTTGATGTCCAAAATTTTTGCTATTAAAGAAGACTCTGATAATCCACCTAAACCCTCTTAATGCAATAAAAATAGACAACCAATCAATGTTTGTTTGATGCTGTTACTAATTATTTTCTTAAATAAACCTCTACCGTTTTATTTATTATCCACATTCTTTTGAGGTGGCCGACTTACTTGGTCTTTAACCTAAACTTGAAGATGGGAGCACTTTATAACTAACCAGTTTTCGGACGGTTAATTGCCTTGATCTACAGAAACAGAAGTATTTCCTAGTCAAGCACCTGCCAAATTATATCATAACTCGCCCCCGCCCCGGCTTTGCACGGGGATTAAAGAAAAATAACAAAAGCCATTAAATTTATTGGGTCAACGCTTCCCTGTAAACAATATAACATGTTGTTTTATTTTCTGGCAGCAAAATAAATTGATTTTCAGGTGCTCCGACCCGCCTTAGCCGGTTAGCTATGCGGAAAACCGATCCCTACTATTTGGAAGGTTTGACCTTGAGACTTATTATTAGTAAAAGCGAAAGATGTTTTGATAGGAAATTGAAGCGGTTTAAATGGATTTGGTAGATCGGTTGGTGGTTCAGTTATATTGGTTGCTACAACTTAATTGTCCTTTAATTCCTTTATAAGTAGCCTCGTCCCATTGCACATGCTAAATTTGTGATATCTGTCGTTATTATGAAATAAGTTATTTTGATAAGGATTAATATCAAGATAAAAACTTTTAAAAATTTAAAAATTAGTTATTGTGACGTAAATATAACAGTTAGACATATAGTAGATATTTATATATTCTTTAAAATCGTAGTACAGTATTTTATTCTATAATCAATAGTATTCTCAGCGCACGCGATGTAAGGATTTTAAGGTCATTTTTGGTTACATTAGTGGCATTTTAGTAAGGATCCCTATTTTTTTAAATGAAACATAGCCTATGTCACTCGGGAATAGTGTAGCTTGCCAACGGTAAAAGAATTTTTGAAATCGGTCCAGTAGTTTCGGAGCCTACTCATTTCAAACAAACAAAAAATCAAACCTTTCCTCTTTATAATATAAGTATATATTCTTCAAAATCGTAGTACATTATTTTATTTTATAATCAATAGTATTCTCAGCGCACGCGATGTAAGGCTTTTAGGGTCATTTTTGGTTACATTAATGGCATTTTAGTAAGGATTCCTATTTTTTTTAATAAAACATAGCCTATGTCACTCGGAAATAGTGTAGCTTGCCAACGGTAAAAGAATTTTTGAAATCGGTCCAGTAGTTTCGGAGCCTATTCATTTCAAACAAACAAAAAATCAAATCTTTCCTTTTTATAATATTAGTATAGAAAATTAAGCTAAAGAATACAAAACATCAATAGCAGGATGCATTATTGATCATATAGCAGTAAAATTGGACTCTTTAATAAAGACCTTAACTACAGAAAGGAATCAAACATAAATGTTAATAAGAGCCAAACTTTTAAAATATGATTATAATTCTCTAAATACAGTTGACAATTTTAAAATTGTTCTAAGAAACGAATTGTTACCAAATTGCAGGACTGTTTTAGGTATAATAAAATTTCTAATTAGGTACCAACGTTATAAATTAAAATGGGAATAGCTCCCAAATACTTACAAAATTAATTAGTTTACAATGCAGACATACACAATTACAATACAAGAGGGCAACGAAATTTTCATGTGCACCAGTATTCAAGGGAGTCTACGCAAAATAATGTATTTTACAGAGGTTTAAGTGACTATAATAATTTACCAAATGATATAAAAATTAGTCTGAATCTATGTATTTTTAAAAGAAAGCTAAAACAATACTTGTTAAAATAAAAATGATGTTTAATAATCTTTTATTATTGTTTTGACTTGAGTTATTGGATATATGCTTTTTTTAAACTATTGTTAAGTAATTTTTTATATTGAAACACTTATGGGGGCTTTTTACACAATTTATTTACAAAATTGTTAAGATACACTGAACTCTGCTGGATAACGTCTAACTACTTGACAATACAATGAACTCTTGTGAATACTTGAACTTGAACTGACGTTAACTGCTCATGCATCCCTTTATATACAACATTATTTAATCTAGTCAGTGTGTTTAGAAGTTTCTAGAATTTTCTAGAAACATTATTTAAAATGGTCAGTTGATTTTTTTACAAACTTCTAAAAATCAACTGTCAACAACAATCTTTCAAATTAAGGTCCCTTCCTTTACGGTTATCCCGTTACACTGCCCCCTCCTTAGATTCATTCCTCCTGGAATGTTATTTCCTACATCGGAATCCCGCACACTCCCTGAGCCAGCCAAACCATCTTCTTGGGGTTGCTGCGCATCTCCACTGTGGTTTCCCTGGTAAGGCGCCAAACGATCATGATGGACCACGACGGGTTTCCCTCTGGGAATTTTCACGATCCGATAAATGACATCGTTAATCTTCTTCTTGATGGTGTAAGGACCTTCCCAGTTCTTTTGTAATTTGGGACAAATACCTCGACGCCGTCGGGGGTTATAGAGCCAGACTAAATCTCCAACTTGGTAACTCTTTTCCATTGTCCGTGTGTCATAGTACCTCTTCATCCGATCACTAGATAATTGTAGTTTTCCACGCACCAGGTTGTGTATATTTTCCATTCGATTCTGAAGGTCGGTGACATATTGTTCACTTGCCATTTCTTCACCAGGTTTACAACCAAACACCAAGTCACATGGTAGCCTCATTTCTCTACCGAACAGGACCTTCGCAGGCGTTTTGCCAGTTGATTCGTTGATGGCCGATCGAATTGCCATTAGAAATAGTGGAATATGTCGATCCCAATCCCTCTGACAATCTGACACCACTTTTGACAGATAGTTGGTTATAGTCCGGTTCATTCGTTTCACCATTCCATCAGACTGAGGGTGCATCGCTGTGGTTCTCGTTTTGTGGATGCCTAATCTTTGGCAAACTTCTTGAAACAGCTTGCTCTCAAAATTTCTTCCTTGGTCTGAATGTAATTCTAATGGTACCCCAAATCGGCTTACGAATTCTTCAACCAATATATCTGCTAAAGTGGTAGCTTCCTGATTGGGAACTGCATATGCTTCAACCCATTTAGTGAAGTAGTCCATTACAACAAAGATGTACTTGTTTCCTACATCGGTCTGTGGAAGTGGCCCCAATACATCTACTGCGATTCTTTCAAAAGGACTTCCAACCAGGTATTGCTGCATTTCCGCTTTCGGTTTTCGGTGCGGACCGTTACTGGCAGCACATGTAGTGCATTTACGACACCAATCTTTAACATCATTAGTGCAATTTACCCAGTAAAATCTATCTCGGATCTTTTGCAGCGTTTTCGTGATACCCAGATGTCCTCCAGAACTATCATTATGCATCTGTTTTAAAATTTCCGGTACAGCATTTCTTGGGACCACTATTTGTTTCCTTGTTTCTGTGCCCTCGGAATTTTCTACAAGTCTTTTAACGAGCCCTCCGTCCAAAATTAAAGAGTTCCATTGGGACCAGTATGCTTTTAAACCAGGAGAGGATGAGGATATCTCTCTCCACAACGGACGACGGTCCATTCTCTTCCACTCCCTAATCTTTCTCAGAACGGGATCGTTTTCTTGTTGCTCCTCCAGCATAGAGCTCTCGTCTCCTGGCACAACCTTAACTAAGGCAAGTTTTTCCTCGTTCTGCTCCATACGGGTACAATGGGGGCAATCAGGTCGACATGGTCTTCTGGAAAGTGCATCAGCATTACGATGTCTGGTTCCAGGTCTGTGCTCGATTTCAACATCATATTCCTGCAGTTTTGCGAGCCATCTTGCTATCTGTCCTTCTGGGTTCCTAAAGCTAAGTAGCCACTTTAAACTAGCATGGTCTGTTCTGATCAGGAATTTTCTGCCATACAGATATTTATAAAAGTGTTCGACGGATTTTACAACTGCTAACAGTTCCCTACGAGTTACACAGTAGTTCTTTTCAGCTTTCGATAAAGTTTTGCTGAAGTAACCAACCACTCTTTCCTTACCGTCTTGTAGCTGTGACAAGACGGCTCCAATTCCCACATTGCTGGCGTCGGTGTCCAGAATAAGCTTACCATCAGGAAGTGGATAAGCAAGAACAGGTGCTGACGTAAGCTGTTTCTTCAATATTTCAAACGCCTTTTGACATTCCTGATCCCAACAGAAGGACTTATCTTGTTCTGTCAAACGTGTCAAGGGTTTGGCGATGTCTCCAAAATTCTTGACATATCGTCGGTAATAGGAACAAAGACCCAAGAAACTCCGGAGCTGATGTTTGTCGATAGGGATTGGCCATTCCTGAACGGCTTGTATCTTAGCGGGGTCAACAGCAACGCCATCCTTGCTTACGTTATGTCCTAAATAGTTGACCTGTCTCTGGAACAAGTGGCATTTCTTAACATTCAATGTTAGATTAGCGTTCTGTAATCTTTTAAAAACTTCTTCCAGGTTAGATAAATGTTCCTTAAAGGTCTTACCCATTATGATGATGTCGTCTAGATAAACTGGACAAGTTTCCCATGACAAACCCCGCAGGATGTTCTCCATTAGTCGTTCAAACGTCGCAGGAGCATTACAGAGGCCAAATGGAAGGACCGTGAATTGCCATAACCCTGATCCACTGGTAAAGGCAGTCTTTTTTTTGTCTGCAGGATTCATTTTAACTTGCCAGTATCCGCTTTTAAGGTCCAAGGTAGAAAACAAAGTAGAACCCGCCAAAGCGTCGAGGGCATCATCAATCCTTGGCAGAGGATAACTGTCCTTCTTAGTGACATCATTTAGCTTTCGATAGTCGACACAAAACCGCATTGATCCGTCTTTCTTTCTCACTAATACCACAGGAGAAGCCCACGGACTACTGGATGGTTCGACTATGCCATTTTGAATCATTTCTTTAAGGGCTTTGTCTGCTTCTTCCTTTTTAACTTGAGGCATCCTTCGGGGTACCTGTCGAATCGGACGTGCATTACCAGTGTCAATTCTATGTTGTACAACATCAGTTCTTCCCAGTTTACTTTTAGAACCAAATACAGGTTTATAACGGTAAAGTAGATCTCTTACCTGTTTCTTTTCTAATTTTGACAAAGAGGGGTCTAATTTTGTCATTAATTGTTCAATTTCGTTGGTCTCATCTGTTTCCGTAACATTTATCTTGTGAATTATGGCCATTACTGGTTCTAAACTTCCCATTTCCGTGTCCTTTCGAAAAAGAACTGGATGATCGTTCAAGTTGATAACTCGGATGGGTACCTCTTTGGCGGATCTAACAAGAGTCTTACCCACAAGGAGTCCTTTTCCCAATTCATGGTCATGGTTCTTCGGCTCTATCATGGCTGGGGCACCATCTGGCTCCAGTCCATCAAACCGCGCTGTGACGACACATTCGCAGCTTGCCGGAAGTTCGATATCATCGATTAGCTTAATCGAGGCATTGTCAACTTGTTTTCGGTGCAGGAATATTTCTTCATTACCAGTACGAAGGATACGTTGGCGAAGATCCAAATGAAAACCACAGTGGAGCATAACATCCATGCCCAGAACAACATCTTCATCAACGTCAGCCACCAGCACTGAGTGAACAAGATAGGTTGAACCAAACTGTAGCGTCACCTGTATCTCACCGTAGACTCTAGCAGAATCTCCGGTAGCGGTACGCAGTCTCCAACTGGTAGGCAACATCTTATTTCGCATAATGATGGTTGGTCGGACGATAGTTTTTGTAGCTCCAGTGTCTACCAGCATGCTAATATTCTTCCCATCAAGGAGGCCATCTACATATAAGCTGTCCACGTGATGTCGCAGAGTTGCCAATTTAATGGTGTGAGGGGCTTCGGGAATGTTTGGGGTCGATTTCGCCCTCCAGGAGTCGACCCGTTCTAGTTTTCCTGCTGCTGGGGTACTTCAGCAGAAGATTTTTCTTTTTGTGGGCAAGTATTTCTTATATGGCCTAGTTCTCCGCAGTTCCAGCATCTCACTTGGCGCCTTCTTCTTGGAGATAACTTCATTAATCTCTCTACTACCGCTTCAACGTCGCTAACGGAATGAACGGCATGGTCGTAGTTACCGGTGATTTCCCTTAGTCGAGCAACTCCACGTGAGGCCTCCGTCGCCGCCTCAAACTCCAGGGCAATGGTCAAGGCGTCCACAAGAGTCTTCGGCCGCGCCAACCGTACAGCGCGCTGCAACTCGACGTCTCGAAGACCATCGGTGAAGGTTTGGACTGCTAGGCACTCCAGGAAATCCTCCGCTGCATTTGAATACGCAAGTCGTACCATTCTTGCTACATCCGCTTCAAATTCCTGGATAGTTTCTCCATTTTTCTGTTTTCGGCTCTTCAACTGCATTCGGTACACCGGTTGTAGATGAGTTTGACCATAACGCATCTCTAGACGATTCACCAATAACTCGAAGTTGTCAGCTTCATCCGGTGTCAATGATTGCAAGACGTCTAAAGCTTCGCCTCGCAGAGCTACGGTTAGGGACAATGCTTTCTCCTGGGATGACCATCCATTAGCTCTGGCCGCTGCGTCGAATTGTTTCAGGTAATTTGGCCAGGAAGTCTTCCCGTCGAAGGTCGGGGGTTTCATCGTCGTTCGTACATGGGTCGTCTCCTCGCTTCTTTGTCGTTCGACGTCTGCGTGGCAGGTTTCCATCCTTCTTGCATCTCCGTCGCCGTGGTGGATGGGCTGGTTTCGACAACAAGCTTCGTGTTCTCGTTGAAGCTTCCTTATCTCGGACTGCATTTGCTGGTTGATTTCCTCTCGCCAGTTGGCCACTTGCTGATTTTGTTCGTCTCGCAAGCTGGACACTTGCTGATTTTGTTCGTCACGAAGAGTGTACATTTCGGAGCGCAAATGCGATATTTGCTGGGAGAAGGAACTGGATAACTCTTCTGGTAGGGTAGACATCCGTTGTGATAGCTGGGACATATCTTCGCGCTGGCTGTTTATCTGACTGGACAACTGAGTCAGTTGTTGTGATTGTTCGTCTTGTTGGCTCGTCATTCGTTGCGACAGCTGGGACATATCTTCGCGCTGGCTCTTCATCTGACTGGAAAGCTCCTCTTGTTGGCTCGTCATTCGTTGCGACAGCTGGGACATATCTTCGCGCTGGCTCTTCATCTGACTGGAAAGCTCCTCTTGCTGGCTCTTCATCTGACTGGATAATTGGGCCAGTTGTTGGGCTAGTTCAGAATTCGCTTTTTGATTTGGGTCTTCAAACTCCACAGGGTCAGGGTCTAAATTATTAGCTAGGTAGTATTCACGGAGCCTAGTCAACAATACGGATTTATTCCCAGTAGTTTCCAATTCCAATTCTTCGAGCTCTTTTCTGAGCTCAGCCACCAATAGTTCATTTATTTTCTTTCCAGGCATTCTTGTATCTTCACCCCACACCTGACACCAATTTGAAACACTTATGGGGGCTTTTTACACAATTTATTTACAAAATTGTTAAGATACACTGAACTCTGCTGGATAACGTCTAACTACTTGACAATACAATGAACTCTTGTGAATACTTGAACTTGAACTGACGTTAACTGCTCATGCATCCCTTTATATACAACATTATTTAATCTAGTCAGTGTGTTTAGAAGTTTCTAGAATTTTCTAGAAACATTATTTAAAATGGTCAGTTGATTTTTTTACAAACTTCTAAAAATCAACTGTCAACAACAATCTTTCAAATTAAGGTCCCTTCCTTTACGGTTATCCCGTTACAATATTATATATTAGCTCCTTTTTTTGTAATCTATTTATTGTTTATTGTATACATATATTTTTTTGTAATTAGTATTGCTAAATAAACGATATATATATATATATATATATATATATATATATATATATATATATATATATATATATATATATATAAGCTGTCTAAAGAAAAGTATTGACACAAAAATGCATTTTTTGAGTATAGTGGTTTTTCACTGTTAATCGATTTTAATACGATATAACAAATCTATGAAATATTCTCCGCGGTTGGTAATAATCCCATTTTAATTAGGTAATTGAACAGAATATAACAGCCTCTACACGATTAGTTCAAAGAATTTATTTAAAACACAATCAAAACGATAATTACATTATGTGCCTGTATCTTATTAATCACCTAATAGAACAATAATATACTTCGAACCGGATATTAAAATACGGTAAAAAATTAGGCAATTAGGAATTTTAAAGGAAATTAGTGGAATACAGATTGTTATCTCTTAGCAGGATATTTTAAAGCAATAAATCAAATAATGATTTAATTTGTACACATCTAGATTTGAATACTGGTTTAAAAAACATTTGATTATATTTTATCAGGTCTTTACATACGCCAAAGAAAGTTAAATAACAATTTTATTTTATTTTATTTTACTTTATTGAACTGCATTTACTACTTAACGTTAAAATTTCAATAAATAAAAAATCATATAATATATGTCAAAGGTAATAATAGTTTAATACTATTATAACGTTTTACAGAGTGTTTAAAAATCAAAGAACCTAGACCGTTTACCAAGAACCAACAACTACTTCCCTGGCTATATGCCACGACTGACATTGAATTAGAGTTTAAAGTTAAACAAGGTTAGTATATCTGCAAGATAGAACTAACCATTTTAGTTTGCAGTTCGTAAGGATATCACTTGTAGACCGATTTCGGCGTATGGCGCCTCATCAGTACAAGGAAGATATCCGTCCAGAAGCTCTAAGAACATCTAGACTGGAGATATGTCTAAAATCACACAAATACATTATCTTCAGTTAAGAAAATGTTAAAAGTGCAATAATAGCGACATCTCCATAACTTATCACAAACTGTAATTCGATTTGACAAAAAACCTGATAAACGTTTTACTGAAATGACAATTAATTAGCAGGAAACTGTAAATCAACTAGTTAACCCTACAAAGCCGCGAGGTTTTTTGTAGATAATAAATAATAAAATAATAACAATAATGTATCCTGACAGTGTTTCTCCAAAAATTCCGGATATTGCTGATGGAGTTAGGTTAGTAGAGATTTTATACAGACAATAATAAATGCTTATGTATGTATAAACACTCTGTTGTGTTTACAAATTACAATTCCTTTACTAATTAATCAAAAGGAACTTCGTTCCATCCGGGTGTCCCTTGACACCTCTCACTTTTTTTTATTATTTTATTTAGATTTTTTGGAACGAAGTTCCCCTTCGCGCGTTACGAACAGTTACGACTGACGCTAGGAGCTAGCCCAAAAAAATTCATACCAAAAGTTGTCACGACACTATGCACCGACACAATGCACCGACACACGCATGTTTCTCTCTCTCACAGACCAAAAAATAAATAACTCTCTCTCCCTCTCTCTCATAGATAGATATATTACAATTAAAAAGACACTATTTTAAATTAAAAGAAAATGTACATTAAAAAGAAAATACTGTAGAAAAAAAAAATAATTACCTATAATAGTATTATATTTTATTTCATCCTGTTTTTATAAATTAATAAATTCATAAACATTTTAAAAATAGTTCGTAACTTGACTACGTCAAATTACCTTAACTGTCAGTCACTGTCAAATATTTTAATTTTAAATTTTTTGTATTGAATTGTTAATTCCTGTTTTAAATTATAAAAAGTAATTTTAAAAAGATGTGTTATTTAAAGCTCTGGTATTGTATAAATGGACACTTTTGTTAAAAGAAACGAACTGTTAGGTAAGTAGAGATTTTATACAGACAATAATAAATGCTTATGTATGTATAAACACTCTGCTGTGTTTACAAATTACTAATTCCTTCACTAATTAATCGAAAGGAACTTCGTTCCATCCGGGTGTCCCTTGACACCTCACACTTTTTTTTTATTAATAATAACTACTCACAAGTCAGTAACATTTTTATTATGTAATTTATTTATATCTTTAATTGAATTCTTCATTAAAAAATTTTTTTATTAGAATTATTAGTCGACATTTTTTTATAAAACCAATTTCAAACGAGCAAAGCTTGGTTACCAGATATTAAAAATAAACCACCAACATTACTGCCTAAGTAATTAATGTACACAAACATGAAAAATTTGCATAAAATTGTAATATTCAGGTTTAATCGGTACAATACCGAACCTCTAGTTATGGATTTTTATGCGCAAATGACGTTTAGTAATGTACAGTGTGCTGAAAGTGGCTCGACATCGTCCAGATCATTAAAATCACTGACTGGCGATATAAAGATTATAAAAAGTTACGAGAACATAACGTCTTTGCAAAATTATCTTTAATTTCGATAATTTTTCTATGAGACCAAAGTAGCGCTTAGTTTCATCAGCGACTCGTTAGTGTAGTTTTATATTTAAATATTTAATATTTTAAATTAATACAACTATGATAGGGTTTTAAGTAATCATGATAATAAGTCAATGTCGCCGTCTTTCTCCAGTCAAACCAAGGTGCCAAACATCTCTATTCTCTCACTCTTCATCTTGCAAACCTCTCTTTACCATGACGATGTCATCTTCGTCCCTCTATGATTTTCAGTGCCTTCTCCAGTCTGTTACTCTTTTAATCCAGTGATCACTGCAAGCCACTCTTCTCTTCGTTGGGGCATCCTTTTTATTCTTTACCCATCTCCGAATTTCACATTGGGTATATTGCCTAGTCTAGTTAATCTGCAGCAGCACCTTCAATAGTCAATTTCCACTAAAGTTATTTTACTTTGTATTTTCTTGTTCATCACCCAACATTCTTCTCCGTACGTCATGATAAATCGTACAACTGTGTCGTACATCCTTGTTTTGGTGTTACACTTCTGCTCCATATTATAGTGCTTAGCAGTTTGATCTCAGTTTTTCCCTGACCAACTCTGTTTGCTTTTTTGTACTTTGTTCTTCTTGTTTTACTAAATTTTATTTTGAGCCTCGCTTTCAATTTTCGCACTAAGATCTTCAGAGTCTTGTGCAATGACCACCTGATCATCCCTAAAAGTTAGAGTACTCCCTTCTTCTGGATTTATTTTGCATTGTTTTAAAATGTATTCCAGAAACACTTTAAACAAAGTTGGGGACGTGGGGCATCCTTTGAGAATTGTTGAAGTATTGCGTACTTTAATGGTTGCCGTACTTTCTTCTATATAATTCTTTTGTTGCATAGATTAGCGGTATAGGTATTTCCGTTTGCTTTATCGATTTCCACAATTCTTTTCTCGAGACAGAATGACACGTTTTTTAGGTTTATTAAACCGAAATACAGGTCTTTCCTCTTAGCCTTTTTTTTCGATCATCTGTCTGATTGTGTAAATGTGGTCAATACATGATCTCCACGCCGTGAATCCTGGCTGATCATCGGATATCTTGTTTTTTGTATCCTCTTCTATTTTGTTTCTAAGGACTAATCTGAGGCCTCTGTAATTTTTGCACTGACTCCTGTTGCCCTTTTTAAAAAGAGAAATCAACTATGATTATTTCCATTCTTCTGGTAGATTCTCAGCGTTCATCGCCTGCTCACTCTGTAGCATTCAAAATAATTTTTCTGATCCACATTTAATCAGTTAGGTGTCAACCCTACTGGTCCAACCGCCTTTTTGTAGGTCACTCATTTTATATTTATAACATAGAATACTTTATATTATAAGAATTGTAGTAGAAAGCATAATAGCTCATTGTCAGTTTTGGCGGAGTGGATTAAACTGCTACCATAATTTTTACTCAGTAAAGTATAACTCTTAATTTAGATAGGTACTACCATACTTTTGAACAAACTTTTAGACCTTAATTGCATAGACGTTAAAATTTTTCTCCAGAATAACAGATAAATAACAATTATTTCTTATTACAATGATACAACCCAAACATTATCAATCTGTGTCCTTACTTTCCACTTCTCCAAGATATTCTGATTTAATTCTTAAACTTCAGTCGGATCCAGTTTGTCGATTACACTAAAAACGGGACTGGATGGCGTGCCACCGGAAACGGACAAACGCCTGGGACAGATAAGCCCACATGGAATGTAGGAATCTTAAACAGTCTCTTTGACGCACGTGTCTTTCCAATATTGTGGAAGATGTCCAAGGTTGTGTTTTTGCCCAAAGGGAGCAATAAGTTTAGGCCAGTATGCCTTTTTTTGTGCATTAGTAAAGTGTATGAAGATATGCTGCAGAATCGAATCAAGCAAGTGAACGAGAGGTCTAAGGGCCTCTTCTCCAGACAATATAAATTCAGGAAACGCATAAGTACAGTGGACGCAGTTTTGGAGGTTCTTGTCTGTCGAGAGGTAAACAGCAGGGCTAGTGGTCTCATTGGAGACAGGAAGCCTGAGAACGGTTGTCTGCTGATGGATAAAGCCGAAGTGGTGGTGTTGAAGAACCCAGAAAAAAGCAGTGCTTTTCGAAGCGGATGGGGTGCAGATTACGCTCAACCATAGATCGAGTATCTAGGGGTGACTCTGCACAAGAATAGGAGATCTCTTACTTTAGAACGGAAAATGCCAAAACAATCAGACGGATTGAAAAGCTCGATGGCATAATACAAGGATTGGAGTTCTGAACACAAAAACAGGAGGGTACTACATTCGATTGTACAATCCATCAGTCTCTAAGCAGTTTTGGTCTGGTGTGGTGCGATAAGAATCCCTTTGTACCGGCAGTTTTTTACCAGGGGTGACAGGGCAAATCTGTTAAGAGGGTCGTGTACCTACCGCACAGTACCCGCCGCTGCGTTTTGGGTAGTTGCGGGCTGTGTACTAACACACATCCTCGCAGAGGAAAGACTGAAAATGTACAGTCGTTGAGGTAACAGAGACATCGGTAAAAGAGTAAGGAATAAGAAAAAGGCACATCTTTTTAGATGTGACAAGCAGAGTGGAAGAGAACGAAAGACGTGGATCAGTGGACGAAGTTATTCATTCCAGACACTGAACCTGGTTGGGGTGTATGCATTACTCCACGGACTACGCCCTGACGCAGGTACCTACTGACTAGCCACGACTGTCAATACTGTGGGTCTTTAAAATCTGTGCAGCATACGATTTTGGAGTGTAAGAAATGAACAGATGAAAAAAGAGGGTTAACCAACCTTCTTTATCAAGAACAGTTGGTCTATTCCGGACCATATCCTTGCGAAGGAAACCACAATAGAGCAGATTGGAAAAAAAATTGTTTCAGTTCCACAGCTTAGGGCAACTACAATTTAATAATTTAATAAAGACAGCTTCTAAACCAGCAAATCCATTTCTAATAAGAGATTGTTTCTTTCTCAAACCATAGTGAAACCTTAACAAATTTATTGACTAAAACATGGTAGAATGGTGTTAAGTACACGTAGTAACATTGGAGAGCGCTTCACAATAATTAATATTCCAATATTTGCGTGTCTCTATTGGTTAAAACGCACATGGTAAGTGTGCAATTTCACATAGTTGAATAAATCATCTTTGGTGGTGAAAAAGAGTACTAAAAAACGTTTTATTATATATTTTCCTATTTGATCAGCATTAAACAATACCCCAATAACGTTTTTTGAAATTAAAAAATTACACATCATTCACAGTTCGAACGGACATTTCACTGGTGGTCAAAAAAGTACTAAAAGGCGCTCTACCATATTCAATCCTATTAAGCAGTACCGATCCTGATATTGCAAAACACAATTCTTTCATAATTTCATTAAAATATTTAAGATCTATTGTAGCTACTTAGCAACAAATTCTTAAAGAAATAGACAAGTCTGTTGATTCCATAAAATTCACTCACATACTTAAATCCAATGATAAATAAAAAAACATGATTAGAAAATTAACTTTAATTTAAGTTTAATTAGATAATTTAAGAAGAATAAAACGAGATGCCAGTTTAAGTTTAATTCAATTGGAAAATACTTTATAAATTCTTAGGTATCAACTTCTTTATAGTGTTTTAATACATCCCGTATTCTAAGTGGCAACTTATTATCAGAGATAGGTATCTAAAAAATGTTTAGTAACCAATCAAATTATAAATACAGTCTAGTAAAAGTGGTAAGCTATTATTTTTTAAAGAAATATTTACAAAATATATCTAATATACGAGGTTTCTCCAAAAAATATTCACCTACTTTCATATCTCTGCGCTTGCGTTATTTTTTTTCCATCGAGCAAATGGTATCCTTTAAAATAATCCTGATTTAAGAAAATAGCATTCTTACAGCGGTGCTCCTACTTTCCAAAGCAATTCTGGAAGAGTTTTTTGTCACAGTATCTTCAGCGGTTTGGAATATTTTTCTAAGGTGGAATATACGGCTGTATTGCTGATACGTAAAAAATTTTAAAGACGTGACGTCAAGACTGTTTTAACAATTACAATACTTCACGTCATACATATGTTTAGTCACAAATTATAATTTAGAGCGTTATAAAAAGTAAACAAAGGAGATTTCTAGTAATTAAAAATGATCACAACTAGATAGTTAGATAGATATTCATTGGATTTACTGTTGGCCTGTATCACTGCAACCTATACAAATCTATTGTGAACACCCATCATCTCTTAGATAGGATTAGAGCAACTTGTCTAGCATTACCCTTCAACAAGACTTTATAGCCTTGATAGTGGACTCTCCATGTAACTAGGAGCAGCCGGTTTCACCTCTCCCAATACTAAATACCGCGTCTTTGTAAAGCCTTCGCAGAGGCATAGGACATGAAATGCGGTTTCCTCCTCTTGGCAGTATCGACAATTGTTTGCATCTGCCAAGTTTAGCTGACTCAGATGTTTTCTAAGCCGACAATGTCCTGTCAAGTGCCTGACAATCATTCTGATATCGTTTTACCTTTTTGAAATTAGCTCAGCAGGAAATTTCGCCTAGTGCTCTTTTATGTACGCTTTGGCTAATCACTTGCCCGGTAATTTTTCCCACCACTTTTGGGCTTTCTCTAGCCTCCATTTCGCAATGACTGCTTTTTTTATCGTGCCAGCAACCTCGCCAAATGATTTCAAGCCAGTTGGGATATTAGCTCCCAGCCTTGTCAATTCATTAGTTTTCTCATTGCCTCGAAAACCTTAGTATCCTGGTACCCATGCCAGTGTCAGAGAATTCAGACTAGCGGCATGGTTCAGAGCCTTAACACCAGCTGTGACCTGATTTGTGCAAAGACTATCGCATTTAGAACTGCTTGGCTCTCCGAGGATATGACTACGGTTTTACCTGGTATACCCTGACTTATGATCTACGTTGCCCAGTGTTGTATGGCCTTTACCACAGCCTGAAACACTTTAGCATACGCACTTAATTAAGTAATTCTACTCAAAAATTTCACGCAAAATTATACTGGGGCGCTGTCCTGTCCTGAGGCACACTCATTATTTGATTTAGCTTAACCCTGTCATATAGATCTGCTTGCTCTTTTTCTCTTAATAAGATTATAGAAGACTGACCTTGGATCAACCTGTGGGTAGTTGCCATAGCCTTACCCTGTATATAGGTAGGTATGGAATGGTAGTAAGTTGAGCAGGTCCTGTAATGCATCCAATCACAACTAATTATACATAATCACAAATGATTATAAATGATCACAACTGAATCAAAGTCGTCATAACTGATTTCAGCTGATCACAGATAAGTGCAACTAATACCAAGTGATTACAATTAGTAACAAATGATTCGGTTAAATAATGCTTCCCATTCATCTGTAATGCACAATTAAAAAAAAACTTTGCTAAATTTAAAGTAAAAAGGTTTTAAATTGTAATTATGGATATTTTAAATTCCTCTTCTAATTTTCACAATCAAACTTGGGTTTTCTTTAATCACAAGCAGCTCAGTATTATCCGGTGTTATTGTCTAAGAAGGCTGAAACGAGGATCACTATCACAAGATGCTTTTAGTTTTGTTTTGCTCATACACTTATTCCTTAAGATGTTCTGGATCATTTGAGTCAATTTAAAGTCAAATTGGATGCAAATTTGTTACCTACCTATACGTCCCGTAGGTGTCCGCGAGGGTAAAGATTTTCCTGTGGATATCGATGCTTCGTAAAGTTGGCTTGAATACGCAAAAATATAAATGTAGGTCAAATATTTTTTGCATGGTCCTTATATAAAATAATTAGATACACCCGAAATATACAATTTTTTATCTAATTTCAATAAATTGTTAAATTTACTTATAAATCAAAGGGAAAAACGTATACGATTTTACTAAATTAACTGAACTATTTAAATATACACTTAATTTTTATTAACAGAAACTATATATGGCAAAAAACGCATTAACGCTGGTTTTATAATTATTAAACTTTCTATTAAAAAGCTGTAAATATTTTATATAGTTGAGTTGATAAAGTAATGCTACTCGTCAAGTATCAATTTACCTCTAAATGTAAGCACTCGATTTTTATCGTCGTGGGTTTATACGAACAACTCTATAATGAACAACAAAATCAGACATTTGTTGATATTTTTTAATTTAATTTAATAATTACCTACTTTTAATAAGATTTTTATCAATATTTTAGCAAATGATACTTTGGAAAAACAACTCTATAATCAACAACAAAATTAAACATTTATTAATAAATTTTAATTTGATGTTCAATATTTTTAATAAGATTTTATTCTTATTTTAGCAAATGATACATAATGTTTAACGTATATATTTTTTAATTTAATTTTTAATATTATCTTTTAACATAAAAAATAATATTTATCAAAAAAAAATAATTAAGAGTTTAATAAAAATATATTATTAACATTAAAATTTAACGCCATAATAAAATAATACGTAGCGGTAATTTTATATTTTAAATTTTTTTATAAAAATATAAAAGATATACTTTTTAATTTAATGTTGATTTTTAATTGTCAAATATTATTAAAAAAGTAATTAAATTATTTATATTTTTATTATTGAAATTAGAATAAATTTAAAAATTCTTACAAAGTAAAAAAATATATAAAAGCACTAAGTATTAAAAATTTTAAAAAATAAATAAAATAATAGGAATTTTTTCAAAGCAATCAAATATTAAATTTTATTATTTACATTAAAATATTAAAAAACTCTAAAAAATATTATTAATAATTTTAAAAAAGTAGCTAGTTAAAAAAATCCACACATAAATAAAAAAAAATAATAAAATATATTCTAATAAAAATAAAATATATAATAAAAATCTATTATTTTTTAAGTGACTAAAAAATAAAATCTGCCAAATCTTCCAAACACCTTAAATAAAAAAGGTAAATATCAAAAATGTTAAAAATAAACAATCTTATAATGAATAGCAAAATTAAACATTTATTTAAAAATTGTTATTTTAATGTAATTTTTTAATAAAATTTAATCCTTATTTTAGCAAATAATAGATACTGTTTAACGTACATTTATTTAAATTTAATCTTTAATAATATTGGAAAAAAGTGACTAAAATTCAAAAAAAAAAAAATAATAAAAATATAATTAAACGCTATAAAATAAAAACCGTTAATTTTAGATTTACAAATTTTTATAAAAATATATAAGATAGACTATCTTATAACTTCTTAATATTTTTAATTTTGTTGTCGATTTTTATTTTTTAACTGATAAAATAATACTTAAAATAAAATATTTTAAAATCACATAAATTTAAAAATTCCCATAGAGTAAAAAAATATAAAAACAAAAAAGTATAAAAAATTAAATAAAAGTAATTTAAGAATTTCTCTAAAAAAAGAAATCCAATATTAAATCTTATTATTTACATTGAAATATTAACAAATACTTAAAAAATAGGTTAAAGAGTCTTCGAAGTCACCCCTTACCTAGGAGTAGTGGGCCGTCCATAAATCTGAACCTTTTCTCGACGCAGTCAGTTATATGCACTCATGATTTTACAATTGTTTAAGTTTTAAAAATATATGTAATTATGTTTTTATAAATAAAAATAAATAAATACAAGAAATGTAAAGATATTTTTTTTCTGATCTCAACCGTATACTTACGCAAAATTTTGAAGTTTGTAGATAAGATACATTCTACATTACACTAAGAAAAGAACAACACTCAATATAAATAAATAAAAAATAATAGATATATAAAAGAACCTTAATGCTACAAAAATGAACAAAAATCATTAAATTTAAATTACTAATACTGAATCTAAGACAGCAAGGGAGAATCTCATAATCAGGTTTTGCAAATAAACAAACGTTAACAATACTAATACCTATAAGAATTAAAGAGATTGAATTAACCCTATGATTTTTAAACTTAATGATAATGCTATTGAATTTATTGTACTGACCCTCACTATTTGATAGTTCATTTTATTAGGAATAATAAAAAATAATAAAAAACTCTTTGTTTTTTATAAAACTTCCACTTTAATTAAAATTTTTTTATGTTTTTTATTATAATGACATGTTTCGCTTCAATAAGCATCGTCAGATTGACATATATGTTTATATATAATTTTATATATAATATAAAATTATTTTTTGCAATAGGCGCCACTGCATTTACTTCATAATTATTTTATAGTATTTAGGTATGTTTAATTCACATAAACTAATAGAAGTACAGAAGGTATAAGGTGTCTTAAAACAAGTTTGGTACACTTTTCTGTAATTAAGTTCAAGATTCTTATCAGGTTTGCTTATTGATTCTTCGTAATCTTTGGTTATCTGATTTCAGCCACATATTTGTACATAAAATGTTTTTAGCTATCGGGTTTTGTCATCTGTATAATCGAAAGATATAGCAAATTAATTGGCTGATAATTTCTGAATATACAACTAATCCATTGAGGGGCAATTAATTTATTTTCTTCTTTCCTCTCTACGTCCCTCGTGTCAATTGTCAATCTTATTTAATTTTTGTCAATCTCTGCAGAAAGTTAGAATAGTGTAAGAAAGATTAATTACAGATGAACCCTCAGAACAGCATAGAAGTAGAATTCTTAAAAACAAAAACAGATAAGAAAACCTTCACTTGTCCAAAATGTTTAAGAAACCCTCAATTCTAAAAACAGTAAAATTTTTCAAAATAATAAAATTAAAGGATTTTTAAAATGCGTCTTTAAGTGTTGGAATAAAATGAATAAAACAGTGGCCTACCATTTTAGAAAATCAATTTTTACAGAAGAATAAGTAATTTGGGAGATAAATATGAAAATTTTTGGGAATTTGGTATATGTAAGAGGACCCTGCTGTAGGACTTACGTCTTTTTCAGGGAATAGAGTAGATGGAAATGTTTGAAAGGAGTTAGTATCCAGTATCTGTCGTCGGCCCCGCAGTGCAGATCTTCTAAATTGATCTTCAACGTACCTTCTGGAACATGGTGTAGTGATTTTTGGAAAAGAAATGTAAGGATAGATTAGGAATTACTCAGAAGAAATTAAGGTAGGTAAAGCTTGTCTAAATTACAAGGACTTAACGACAATTCTGTGTGACTGTGAAGTAACTATTAATAACAGACCCTTAACGTACATTGATGAGGGTGGCTCATTAAGCCCATCAATTGTTTTTAGGTGATTTAGCAAACAGCAATAAAGTTTCACGTTTCAAGAACAGCGAGGATACAAACTGAAAAAGACCTTTCAACGCCTTTATCCCTTAGAACTGGAGGAAGAAAAAAGATAGAACATTGTCAAAAAGGGAGGTTACTGCAAATAAAGAAGAAGAAAAAGAGACGGTTAGGTCCGAAAGAGAAAAGAAAACTAAAGAAAAAGAAGAAGAAGAAAAACATTTAAGGAAAAGAAGAAGTAGCAATATATAACAGAAACAAACAGGTGATGGAAATTCAAAAATTCTTACTAGGTCAGAAAGAGTAGTACATCAACCACGTACAGAGTTTTAAGTCTCCATTCTATAAATTTACAACAATATATATACGCCATATAATTCACAAAAAAAAATACTTTTTGGGAAGCATTAGGGCTTCATATGAGAGCGAGATTTTTCTCGTCTCGTCTCGTTCTCGTCTCGCTTTTCCGAAACGAGACGAGACGTTTTGGAAAATACTATGGGCGATACCGAGACCACATACAGGGCAACCCGAGAGTCTCGTTTTTAGTCTCGTTACATTTTTTTTTATTTAAAAAATCAGAATTGGCCTGTATAGAAAACAATATATGTTAGAAAATATAAAATCTGGTGACCATCTTTGATATATTTTATGGTAAATTTAAACAGAAATCACTAACCGAGTATGATTTTTTTCACATTTTTACTTCAACTTGCTCGAGCTTCTTATAGTAACTCATCTCTTTATTTATTATTTCAGTTTATATAATATTTATAATTATTATTTACAATTAAGCAAGACGAGACGAGACCGAGGCTTGAACGAGACTCAATTTTTTGGGAATTGACGAGACCGAGACGAGATTTTTGTTACTCTCGCCTACTCTCGTCTTGTGTGAAGCCCTAGCAAGCATATAGCTCTCTTATGGTGGGTACACGAATGAACAACTGAGACTTATAAACTTCGAAAACAAGACTCATAACCATCACGATACGTTATACGTATGTTCAGTCAAATAATACCTTAGGGCGTGATTACAATATAACAAGTGACTGACAGTTATCACAAATTACCGCAAGTGATAAAAAGTGATCAGATGTAAGTAATTGCAAGTGATCATAAGGGAATATTTACAAGTTATTACAAATGCACAAGGCATTGCTAGTGATTTTAATTGATTAAACATATATATGCAGGTTTGTTGTATATATTCTATTAACTTCTTGTTATCTGTTTGATCTTCTTCTCGTACTAAATAAAAATTATAAACGTTTTCTTATTTCTTTTACAGTAGTCAATTTGCTACTTTTGTAATAGGATCAAATTATTTTCGAATTATTCCATAAAATGTCAATGGTTTTTAAATTAACTTTTTACTAACGAATGAATTCGTTTGTTGAAAAAATAAAAAACAGCAAATCGACAGTTAACACGGCGGAACACAAATGAATGGTATAATCTATCAAGTGATGACATGCAACAGGGGTTAAAAGAATTATTACCCCAAAGCCAAGCACCATATGGGAAAGGTATAGTTTTCAAAACAACTGGTTGATCGTCAATTGTAACAACAGTTGTTATTGTATTCTTTTTGTTTGTTTCTTTTGTGAAAGCTATTATACCATTGCTATTTCAAATTTATTGAGTGAGAATGGGACCTACAGGTTAATGAGAAGGGCACACGCCATGCCACTTGTAAGAGGTAGCTTGTAAACTTATAAAATCATTAAGGTTCTTTTCAAAACCCGGAAATGGTTATTAGGAGTAATAAAAGTGACATAAAGCTATAATAAAATTACGTATATACCTATATACTTTTGTTTTATTTTTTTTACTGTATTTATGATTTCGATACCATGCTTTTACAGTTTAAAAGATTTTTTTTTAATAAAGGTAATAAAAAATTTTAATTAGTATATTGAATTGTATGTTATTTTATTCCATTTTTAACCTATATTTGGCACGTCTACATATAGACTACAATATAGACATACAGGCGTAGGTTTTGTACGAGGAAAAAAAAATTAAAAAAAACTAGTGTGGCAGTGGCAAAAGTTATACTTCTATGCACGCGCATGGATTTATAAATTTGTATGCGAATGATTTAACAAAATTATTATATGATATTCGTAGTAAGCGACCCCAAAAACCTCCTAGTACAGAGTGCACACTCTTTTTGTACCGAATTTGCATAAAATTCCTGGAGAAGGGGTCCGTCTTAAGCACCAGGTGTTTCGAACACCATCGCCATTATTATAATCGTATCTAGCGACTCAAAAAACCACCGAGTACCAAGTGTGCACTGATTTCGTACAGAATTTACATAAAACCCCTGGAGAAGAGGTAAATACCCTAGACACCAAGTGCCGCAGAGACTTTCGGAGTCGTGTTCAACGACTCGAAAAACCCCGAGTATATAAATTAAACCCATTTTCAGCAATACTTACCGAGTTGTAAGTTTTCTCTCTATTGTATGTTCTTAATGTACTTTTCAAATGCAGAATTGCAATTTCCATTTTTACATTATAAAATATAGCGACAAATTTCCTGATACTTAACGAATCCAATGCAAAAAACGCATTCCGATCCATTTTAGTTACAAAATTCGGTGGTTTTGGTGCTTTATTTTCTCGACTATTCGTAAAAACTCTGTTTATGTAGCCAACAACCTCAAAAGCATAGTGCAGGATATACTGCAACCATGTGACGGTATTTTAGACTACAATACAATGCTTATTACTGGATATTATTATTATTAATATTAATAATATAAAATACTACACTTAATATGTTAACTTACGTGACAGAACTAAAAAATAATCTGTCAAATAATCATGTGGTCCGTCACTTTGATATTTATACAGAAGTTCAGACTGTTTTTTCTATATCTACCCCTTTTAAATGTACTGAATGTTGAAACGGTATTCAAAGTACTTATAATTATGACTAATAACATGTGATAAATATTTCATCTTTGTTTTTACCGACTAATATACCTTATATGTGTTTCTGTCTCTCTCTTACTCTCACCATTACATATATGTAATGATTTTTCCCATTTAACTGTACACAAATCTTTACCACCGAGTGCATGGATAGAAGTATAACTTCAAAAATAGAATGTGAGAAATAATATTAAGAAATTTCAAAGTTATGAGTTATGCCGCAATAACTTTTTGGATGTTTAGTTACCCATTACTAGATATAATATTACTATTGTTAAACATTGCAAAGGGTCTTCTTAGAGGGACTTTCGAATTTTGACAGTTGAAAATGGTCATCTTGTTAAAGCTGGATCTATCAAATTTGTTGTCATTTATTTAATCTGTGCAAATAATGAAATTGTTTTATTAAAATGGGTACTCAATTGGAGATACGTACACAAACGTGTAAGAGCAATTTTATGGTGGATTAAGTTTTATTGTTACAAAAAAATGATGCAACCGCGGAGTGCTATTACATTTATACCTGCGTTTTTAAAAACGAAGTATATTTGCCTTCGTCTTCATTTTAGTTTTTTCGAAATTACTCGAAAAATATGCAGTTTTAGAAGATGTTTATAAAAAATGTTTTTTGTAGATAATTAAATCTTCTATAAAAATTAAGTCAAAAATATTCTTTTTCATCAAAATAAATGCAGAAAACAAAGATAAAAAAAATCAAAAAATTGTATTTTGTTTTTTTTTTTAGTTTTTTGTTCATAACTTTTTTCTTAGGCCAGATAGGAATAGCTAATGTTTCACACAAAAGAAAGAAGAACTCTCTAAAATGCGGGATGCTAAAAGTCATTATCTTAAAACTGGACCTATTTCTTTTCTTGAATTTTATAAATTTTTCTATTATATCGTATTTCCTTTATTTTTTATACAAAAAAATGTTTAAAAATACGTATTACTTATATACAGGGTCATTCAAAATGGGCGGAACACTTGGTTTATGGCTTAATTATGACTTTGATTAAAGTTTTTGTACATTATATGTACTATTTATTGACCTTTTAAATTTTCCGAAAAAGCAATAGCTTTCAAGATATGACGTCAAAGGACAATATTTTAAATGGATCAGGTATTTATATATATATTTTTTTGAGTTGGTATGTCCTGTATGAATTTATCAGTGGTACATTTAGTGAGCCTGAGACTTATGATCTTATAGATATCAATTAATTAAAATAATTATTTGACACAAAATGAACCATACTTATATAAACTTAAATTAGACACATTTATTTAAAGTAGGTGTTTACACTGAAAGCCTTCGGTTGACTGGCAATATTCTAATCTATCAACAATGATCTTAACGTCAAACCACAGTTATTATACAGATTAAGTGTACTTATTTGTGATAAATCTTAATAACCATGGAACTAAGTAAACGTGAAAGAATTAGACTGTTGATGATTGTTGGTTTTTGAGATAGAAAACGAACCCTACAAGAAGCTGTCGATTTATTTAATACTATATTTTCTGACAGAATGTCTCTAATTTCTAAGTCGACAGTGTCTCGAAACTAACGGAAGTTTAATTAAACAGGTAGTGTCAAAAATATTCCCGGTAGTGGGCGAAAGAGGACAGCTACAAATTATTAATGTAGTTCTAAATGTTCACGACAAACCTAAAATTTCAATAGCAAAACTTGCATTAAACAATTACATTAGCCAGCGTTCTGTAAAAAGGATACCTACCTACTGAAAAAAAATGAATTTCATCCGTATAAAATACAATTAGTCCTAAATGAAGATGATCCTGATAGACAAATGCAGTTAGTTTTGTCAAGAAATGATGGATGAATTAATAGGAACAATATTGTATTGTATATTGTATAGAATACCTAGATTATATAGATTGCCGGTAACATATATGTATATATATATATATATATATATATATATATATATATATTGTTATGGTATTCAATAGTTGGTCTTTATATGTAATATAAGTGTAATTAAGACTAACTAGATATTAGAATTGAATAATCAATTTATGCAAATTATCAAGGAATGATAAATAAAAAAAAAAATTTGGGTTGCGAGGTTTCTAGGGGGATAAAAAAAAAAATTATTGATAGAATGTCATAGAATTTTGGAGAGTAAAGTCAGAGAAAAAGTTTAGGAAATTATATAGAATTTTAAAAATTTAAAAACCATTATAAAGTAAATATAATAATAATAGAAATTGAAAATGAAGATAAATACTGAATGTTAATGAATATAAATATAAAAATTATAAAAGAAGATTAATGTATGAATAGAATGTTATAATAACTATATGGTAGAGTTAAATATGGAATAAAATGGATATATATAGAGAAGATTAATTGGATATTTGCATAGATTGGATTTTCAAAATAAAATAAGCATAGTTTATAAAGATAAGTATTTCTGGTATAGTTTGTTATCAGCTGGTAATAGAGGTATATTAGAAATAGTTATTCGGTGATTTTAGGAAAAGAGGGCAAAATTTCATTTAAAATTAATTAGTGTTAAGTTTATGACAGGATAAATGATGAATGTTATATTGTTTTTTTAAAATGTTGTAAAGAATTAATATATTTATATATTAAATGATGTTAAAATTGAGATGGACTTTTTAGTTTAATATTATCGAAGAACCCAACCTTGAAGAGTCACAAGAATACAATTATATGAGTATAGAGATCATAACAATTATGGCGAGCCAACGTGTGGCGTGAATAAAACAAGAATCCAGTTTAAAATAGAACAGTATATTGAAATTGAGAGGGTGATATAGACAATTGAAGTGATTAGAAAATTAGAACAGTGAAGAATTGAAATAAAACATAAATACATTATAATAGAAATAAGAGGATTAGGTGAGAGTTTTAAGTATATTTATATTTATATATAAAGACCATAAAATTTTGAAAATTTTAAAACTAAATACAAATCGAATAAATATAATAAAGTAATATAATAAGTTAACATTATAAATTAAATAAATATATAAAATAATTAAAAGATTTGAATAAAATGAATACAAGACAAAATAGAAGAAATAGAAGGAGAGAAGATGGAATACAGGAATCTAATGAAAATATGCATGAAACAGAAAGTAATGATGGATCGTCGGAAGGAGAAGAAAAAACAATGTTTCAAGTGGTACAAGCTGATGTGATAGGAGATGCGACTAGTTCAAAACCACATCAAGAAACAGAGATGGAGAAAATGTTTAAATTTTTGGAAAATAAATTTGATGAAAATAATAGAAAAATGGATTCTATGAAAAAAGAAATAAGAGAAGATATAAAAAAAGAAATAAAAGATATGAACAAGAATATGGAAACATTTAAAGATGAAATGAAAAATATTATTAAAGAAGAAAATATCAAAATACAAAAAGAAGTCGATCAATTGAAAGATGGAATTAAGGCGATGGAGGAAATGGGTAATATACACCAGGAGAAGATTAATAATATAGAAAAAATTGTGAAGGAGCAGAAAAATGAAAATAAGAAAGAAAATGAAAGAATACTACAAACTATGGAAAGGAATGTAATGGAAGTAGCAAAGAAATTTGAAGATGAAACAAAAAAATTACAAGAAATGCAAAATGAAAGAACTGAGGATGGTTCCTATATGATAATACATGGAGGAGAAGGAGCAGTAAAATTTACAGGGAATATCAGTATATTACATCCATGCACGTATATGAATATGATTAAAACTAAGACTAGGAACAAAAGAGATTGGAAAGAAATTATAAGAAGTTCTTTGAAAGATAATGCTGCATTATGGTATGCAACACAGGAAAATGAAATATTAACCTTTAATGATTTTGAAAGGGAATTTCTTAAATATTTCTGGGGTGAATCAAAACAAGGGGTGAGTAGGGAAAAATTATATTTCGGAAAATTCAATTATAGATTAGGGAATAATTTAACTAATTATGCGTTACAATTATATAATGTTGCACAATATTTGGAACCTCCTATGAGAGAAGAGGAAATAATTTTATATATTTCTAGACATTATGATATAACAGTTTCTGAAACAATAGTTATACAAAATATTAAAAAAAAAGAACAATTGATTGAGTATTTAAATCGAGTTGAAAGAAATTTAAAGATTAATGAAAATAGATCACAAAATTATGAAAATGATAGATTTAGAAATTATCAAAACAGAAATGGATATAATAGAGTAAGAGAAGAAATGCGTAATAGAAACAATGGAAATTATAATTATGGATATAATGGGAGAGAAAATGGAAATCGTATAAACGGAAATACATATAGAAATGGAAATAATATGGATAATAATAATAATATAAGAAATGGAAATAACAGAAATGAAAATGGTTTTCAAAATGTAAATAATGGAAGATATGAAAGATCAAGATATAGAAATATAAATGAAATTCATAATAATAATAATAATAATCGAGAAGATAGAAATGGAAACAATAATGTACCTAGAAGAATAAATCAAATTAATATGCAAAGTAGAGAAATAGAAGAAAATGTAGAAAATGTTAGGGTAGAACCAGAACAAGAAAATTTTTAAATAAGCACCTACAAAATTAGAAGAAAATAATAATAAATTAGAAGATAAAATTGGATTAGTAGTTGTTGAAGGAAATTTAGAAAATAAGAAAATTAGAATTTTAATAGATACCGGATCAGAAGCAACATTGATAAATGAAAAAATTATTGAGGATAATAAATTAGAAGAAATGATTAAAATTCCAAGAATTAAGTTAATAGGTGCTAATGAAAAAAAATTAGGGGAAATTAATAAGACTATAAATATTAGTATTAAAATTGGAAATAGTATATATAAAATACAAGGTTTGATTATAGGAAATATGGAGTATGATATAATATTAGGTACTGATGAATTAGAAAGAATGAATGTTATTATTAATTATGAAGAAGGTTGGATAAAATTGAAAGAAGAACAAATCAAATTAAATAAAATAAACAATAATGAGGAGATAATACATATAAATGAACTAAGAATTAATGGGGAAATGATGAAAGAAGGAGAAGATATAAAAAGTGATGATAAATATAAAGATGAAATTAATTTGTTATTTAAAAAAATATCAAAATTTAATTACATTAGAGAATAATACTGCAGAAAGATATATTAAAGAAGTGATAAAATTTTTACGAATAAGTTTAAATGGAAAGAAACATAAAGAATGGGAAAATTATATTAATAAAGTAGAAATGTATATCAATGATATTCCAAATGTAATAACAGAAGAAACACCAACATATTTAATGTTAGGTCAAAAACCAAAACGAAATTGGGAAGAAGAAGAAGAAAGAAAAAAATATGATGAAATTATAGAAAAAGTAAGAAAAAGGTTAATGGATGCGTGGGAAAAATATTATAAAAAAATTAAGAAAAAAGTGAAATATCCTGTAAGGTTTAAGAAAGGAGATTTGGTAATAATAAAAGCATATATAAGTGGAAATTTAAAGAAAAATGAATCAGGGAAATTAAAAGCTATATTTGAAGGACCATATAGAATAGTAAATGAGGAAGGTGTTAATAGTTATATTGTTGAAGATCCGATAACAAGAAATGTTAGAGGAGTATTTAATATTGAAAGCCTATATAGGTATTTTGAAGAAACTTAGAGTATTCAGAATTTGTGTTAATATGTTAATTGTTATATACTTTAAATTTTAAATTATTAAAATTTTTTTTCTAAAATTTATAAAATTTTAAATTTGGGAAATTGTTATGGTATTCAATAGTTGGTCTTTATATGTAATATAAGTGTAATTAAGACTAACTAGATATTAGAATTGAATAATCAATTTATGCAAATTATCAAGGAATGATAAATAAAAAAAAAAATTTGGGTTGCGAGGTTTCTAGGGGGATAAAAAAAAAAATTATTGATAGAATGTCATAGAATTTTGGAGAGTAAAGTCAGAGAAAAAGTTTAGGAAATTATATAGAATTTTAAAAATTTAAAAACCATTATAAAGTAAATATAATAATAATAGAAATTGAAAATGAAGATAAATACTGAATGTTAATGAATATAAATATAAAAATTATAAAAGAAGATTAATGTATGAATAGAATGTTATAATAACTATATGGTAGAGTTAAATATGGAATAAAATGGATATATATAGAGAAGATTAATTGGATATTTGCATAGATTGGATTTTCAAAATAAAATAAGCATAGTTTATAAAGATAAGTATTTCTGGTATAGTTTGTTATCAGCTGGTAATAGAGGTATATTAGAAATAGTTATTCGGTGATTTTAGGAAAAGAGGGCAAAATTTCATTTAAAATTAATTAGTGTTAAGTTTATGACAGGATAAATGATGAATGTTATATTGTTTTTTTAAAATGTTGTAAAGAATTAATATATTTATATATTAAATGATGTTAAAATTGAGATGGACTTTTTAGTTTAATATTATCGAAGAACCCAACCTTGAAGAGTCACAAGAATACAATTATATGAGTATAGAGATCATAACAATATATATATATATATATATATATATATATGTTATGATGTAGTGTTTCACGGATGGTAGAATGAACAGTAGTGGTGTTCCGGGTTTCAATCCGTTGGTTGTTTGTGTCTTCACGACGTTTCGCCAACATCTCAGCTGGCATTTTCAAGTGATGCTTCCTTTGCGGCTGCTCAACTTGGAATTCCAAGTTGAGCAGCCGCAAAGGAAGCATCACTTGAAAATGCCAGCTGAGATGTTGGCGAAACGTCGTGAAGACACAAACAACCAACGGATTGAAACCCGGAACACCACTACTGTTCATATATATATATATATATATATATATATATATATATATATATATATATATATATATATTGAGATGATATGAGTTACTATGCTATATAAAATAAGAATGTAAAATGAAAATCTTATGGAAAATAGAGAAAGGAAAATTTTCTTATTTCGGGTCAGAGCACAAATGCAGTAACAGTGGGATTAATTATCATCATCTTCTTCATAATTCCTAAAAAAGAAAAAAAGAAAATAGAATGAGAAAGAAGAAAATACAAATTCATTTCAAAGATTTTATTTAAAGATTCAAAATGGATTAATCGACATTATATAAAGTTTCAATAATTATGAAATTGATAAATGGGAAAAGTAGATAATTAAAAGCTTATAAAAATTGCCAATACTTTAGTAATTAAACATTAATTTTTAAATGAATTAAGGGTATAATTAAATAAGAAAATTAAATTATAAAAATATCACAAATAGTTAAAATAAATATTAAAACTTCTACTTACTTTTAAAATATACAAATTTATCAATCATATTCTAATTTATTAATAGTTCAAATGCGAAATGAAATATTCTGAAAAAGAGAAAATTATTAGTTTGTAGTGCTAGTAAAGTTTATAAGAATAAGAAGAATAATCATTGTTTTAAATTGTAATAATGAATCAAGACTTAGATTTTGTTAGTAATTTTATTTAAATAAGGAATTAGTAGGCGATTAGGTGTTAAGGATGTATAGAATTAAGTTTGTTGAATTTGTCAGTTGTTTTTTTGTTGATTTGATAGAAACTCTCTTGTTTTCGGGTTCTTGAAATGGAAGTTGTATTAAAAAATTGCTCCGTAGAAATTTTGAGTTTTTTTTGAAAATATTGATAAAAGAAAGTATTAAATCAGTTTAAAGTATAAATATTATCACAAGGTAACCAGAGAAAGCAATTGGTAAGAGAAACTTATAATTTTTTATGAAGAAATAGATATTTCAATTGGGGGTTGAGCAGTATATGGTATAACTGCATTTTAATTAAGTTAATGAAGATTAAACTAATATTTAACAAGAAAGAAAGTCATAATTACACTTACCAGAGGAAATAGCAGCAGTTTATCTTTTGGTTTGACGGGGAATTGATTGTTTGATCTCTACAAAGTTTCCTGAAATCTTTGCTGTTCCGGGGAAGAAAGTAGATTGTCCTGAGAACTGAATCCTGGTTTTCCAGAAGAGGAGCGAAGCTTCGTACAAATGGTAACCACTTTTCACTCGTTACAATAAAGAGTTTTTATGTGTTTGATTTTTGTAATTTTGATGAACATTTTTATTTCACTGTTTTATGTAATTAACTAAATTATTGTTATTCACTTTTTGATAAGTTTAATTTGAATTGTTTATTAACTCAAATCAGAATATTTCATTTTATATATTTGAGACATATTTGGGTTTATCAACGGTATCTTTGAAGTTTGACACATTTTGAATTAGTAAGGTTAGAAATTTATATACAATTCATGCCTAGAAAACATCATTGGTCTAGGATAGTGTGGTTTTACAGTCATTTTATTGAAAATTTTTATATTAACTGATTTTGAATCTAATTTTTTTGAATATTTGGAACTCTGCCCTGATATAAGGGAATAGCCGGTAGCATATTTAAATAATAATATTGGAAAATAATTAAATTAAGTTAATTCTTACCTATTCACTATTTATATTTAAAATTCAAAATTAATTCATGGTAAGGAATATTTTATAACATAGTAATTGATATAATCAAAGGAAATTATTATTTTTACATCAGGTATATGTTATAATATATATATATATATATACAAACAAAAGGGGGAAAATTAATGGGCATGTACGCAAAAAGGATCATAGGGTCACGAATAGGAAATGGTAACCGCAGACATGCATGTTTCTGGCTCGTTAGCCGTCATCAGTGCGGCATAACCAAGTAAGGTATTGCACTTGGCCAGCAAAAGTGTTGAGTACTTGGGAGCAAAGGATGGTAGGGAAACATGTATTAAAAAACGAAAAACACAAACAACGAAACTCACACAAGAGTCCTATCGCCATTTGTGGCTTCGGCCAGCTGTGCCCACATTTCGGGGCTACGAACAGCGTCGCCGCGTTGGCGAAACGGACTCATTGTGTTTGAGCCGTTCCAAGCCCAGGGTTACCATTTCCTATTCGTGACCCTATGATCCTTTTTGCGTACATGCCCATTAATTTTCCCCCTTTTGTTTGTTATAGGTACGCATACTTGGCACCCCTTTTTTATATATATATATATATATATATATATATATATATATATATATATATATATGGTGTGGTGTTAGTTACACTATTTATAACTCAAGAACTGCTGAACCGATTTAGCTGAAAATTAATGGAGAGGTAGCCTAGAACCTGGATATGGATATAGAATACTTTTTATCTTGTTTAACCGCCATTTTTTAATATTAGAATACAATATTAGAATATAATAATTATGGATTTATTATATATTCTAATGAATTCCTTATAGATGGCGATGTAACTTAATTTATTTGGATATCTAGGTAAGATGGTGTTGTTTTTTGATTAGCAAATAGAGAAACAAGAAAATAAAGTAAAAAATAAAAAATAGTAAAAAAAATTGCGAAAAAAAACTAAGAAAATGCTTACTAAATCAAGTACAATAACGACACCGTATAAACGAACAATTCTTACCCAAGTAAGTATCATGACTCCACCGTAAGGTAGCGCATTTAATATTTAATATATTTAAACCAGCAATTCTTATATAATAAAGAACCATGACGCCACCGTAAGGTGGGGCAGTTATATATTTAATTGTGACTTAATAAAAAATTTTGATACCACCGCAAGTTGGCGCATTTAATAGTTCATATATTCAAACGAGCAATTTTTACCAAATTAAGTATTGTGACGCGACCGTAAGGTGGCGTAATTGAGATCTTATAAATTCACACCAGCAATTCTTAAGTAATTAAGTACTATGATGGCACCGTAAGTTGGTGCAGTTGAGATACTATGAATTTATAGCAGCAATTCTTACATAATTCAATACTATGACGCCGCCTTAAGATGGCGCAGTTAATATATATCTAATTGAGAAATTACATCAAAAAACATCGTAAAAACTAGTAACTAACGATAAAATATGATAAAAATGACAAAATAAAATATGAAAACAATAAAAAATATAAAACACAATCGTCAAAATTTTAAAAATGGTAAAAGAACAAAGTTTGCTGGGTCAGCTAGTTATTAATAAAATTAGGTTATCTAACAAAACCGCTTTTTATATTAAACTAGCAGCCCGCCCGGCTTTGCACAGGGATTAAAGAAAATAACAAAAGCCATTAAATTAATTGGGTCAACGCTTCCCTGTTCACAATATTACATGTTGTTTTATTTTCTGGCAGCAAAATAAATTGATTTTAAGGTGCTCCGACCCGCCTTAGGCGGTTGGCCATGAGAAAAACCGATCCCTACTATTTGACCTTGAGACTTATTATTAGTAAAAGCAAAAGATAGGTATCCTGAGTGTATGAGCTAGTTGACCAGCTGGTGGTTCAGTTATATTGGTTGCTACAACTTAATTGTCCTTTAATTCCTTTATAAGTAGCCTCGTCCCATTGCACATGCTAAATTTGTGATATCTGTCATTAATATGAAATAAGTTATTTTGATAAGGATTAATACCAAGATAAAAACTTTTAAAAAATTAAAAATTAGTTATTGTGACGTAACTATAACAGTTATTAAGAATATGCTGTCGCGGCATTTTTTGTAGATATTTATATATTCTTAAAAATCGTAGTACATTATTTTATTCATTCTATAATCAATAGTATTCTCAGCGCACGCGATGTAAGGATTTTAAGGTCATTTTTGGTTATATTAATGGCATTTTAGTAAGCATCCCTATTTTTTTTTATAAAACATAGCCTATGTCACTCAGGAATAGTGTAGCTTGCCAACGGTGAAAGAATTTTTGAAATCGGTCCAGTAGTTTCGGAGCCTATTCATTTCAAACAAACAAACAAAAAATCAAACCTTTCCTTTTTATAATATTAAGTATAGATATATATTAATTTTTATATTTAACTAGCTGTACCAGGCGCGCGTTGCTCCGCCAATAACTAAAATAAATTTAAGAAAAATAAAAGAGTAGAAGAGGTAGAGAAGGAAAGAAAGTTTATAGTTTCGTTTTACTTATCGCACCAAAAATATATTTTTCGAACTTATATTTATACGAATTCGTATAGATATCTATTAATCAGTATTGAATTTGATACATGGAAGCGATATCTGGTGGTAACTTCCATTAATACGAATATCATATTCATCTTACCCATTAAAAATACATCATCATACCGATTTTCATGACAATCGGTTGAACGGGGCAGAATATGCTACTCTACAGCGCCACCTGGTGGCGAGTGGCATCAATGAGCATATAACACAAACCTTCTCCGTAGAAAAATACATATGTATACTAATTTTCATAATAATCGGTCCTGTAGTTTTTAAGTTCATTGAGTACATACAGACATACAGACATACAGACAAACATTCATTTATATATATATATATATATATATATAGATTGTCTTCATGTATTTTATATTTCCATAATGTGGGATTTAATCTTTTAAATTGACTGTTGTCTGTAACTGTTAACAAGTTAAATTTTCAGAAAATACAGAAGACATAATTTCCATCTGATTACCATAAACATGTAAGAGCTGATTTTATATTCAAATTTATTTATATATTAAAACACATTCACCAACACGTGACATAAGAATAATAATAAACATGTTACTAACTAATAACTTGGCAAATTTAGTGAATTTACTCTTTTTTATTGATAGATTATATTTTAAAAAAGTAAAAATGTTAATTTATGTTTCCATGTCAACTGCTTATGAAAATCTACTTTCTCTAGGATGTTCTAAATAAATCGCACATCGGTACTATCGCCATAATACAATTTGATATATTACTGCTTGAAGGTGTGTGTCAGTCATGGTGTACTAGTAATTTTCGTACTAGTTTAATCGCAAATTCTTATAATAATAACATTGTAATGGCAAGTGTGCTTAACGTAGATGAAAATTTTTATTCTTGTTTACTATTTTGATTAAAAAATTGGATTACAGTTTAATTACCAAACGTTCTTTAGGGTTACATAATCAGACCTTATTATTTTGTTACCAACTATGATAGATGTATTGTCACATACGAAGATAGGGTATATTATTCTGCATATAAAATTATTAAATTTAAATTTTATTGTATTACTAGCTTTTATCCACGACTTTGTGTGCGTCAAAATTTAGATGAGAATATTGCATGATCTTTTGGTCATCGTTTATATCATAGTAAACTTAGCTGCTCCCTTTAATTAAAACTATTGTTTTCAATCAAGGACTTGGATATTAAATTTTCATCACTCCGTGTGGAAAGCACTGCTTTCGACCATGCAGGACCGTGCGGAAAGCAATGAACGACCGAAACAGATCAGACCTAATACTATTTTTATTATCTTCTTTCCTTTTATTTTAGACAAATTCAAGAGCTTTCCTCACGGAGTGATGAAAAATAGAATACGCAACTGGTGCGGTGCGCAGGTAATCCCATTACTCGTGATTTTTATCGCGTTCGCCTTCCGCACTCGTTACGTAATATACTATTTACATTCGATACGTTCGACAACGGCTACCTTATTTGAATTTTTTTATAAATTTCCCAAATTTGTAACAATAAAGAATAAATGTTATAAATTTAAATTACTCAAATAATTTACACATTCTAGCTCCGAATCATGGTTGATCCTTATCAAGTTTTTGCTTTGCAGTTTCCCTGAAATTAACGAAATGAGGACCTAATACTATACTTTTCCAATGGATGGTAGCCAAAGATTGGAAAATGACTGCTGTAGAATTGCTAAGAAATCTCCAAAATAACAGCTTGCAAATACAGGAATTGCAAGGTCGGGACATTAGTGCGTTTATATTCATTTAGTTTCATTTTTTTTTCGTATTTTATTTAACAATGCCAAAGTTATTACATTGGAACTCAAACCAAGCTTGAATAGTTTCATTTTTGTTCTCACCCCTTTGGGGTGTCTCTAGACAGATCCTTAGTTCAGGACTGATGTGACTCTTAACATCTTATTATTTTGTGATAGTGTCACCATGTAGTAAATATGGTATGATAACTTGAATTGTATTTATTTGTATATTCATTTTTACGCTATTTACTAAAACTTTCCAAACAAGATGGAGTACCTACCGAGGATAGATCGAGACATGGAGTACTGTCTGATATTAGTCATGAACATTAAATGTAGATTGTGGATCTACTGGCTTAGGTGAACGAACTACACTGCGACCTAAAAGATGAGAGGTCAATTGCTTGCCGACTAACTAAAAACTTTTAAAAATGACTCTCTCTGCAATCCAATGCCTAGCAATGATCTAGGATGTGTTAGATTGTTTCTTGCTTCTTTTCTGTTTTTTTTTGGCATTTTTTTATTGTGAAGAAAGAACGTTGTATAGTAGAATATTCAAAAGCAATCCTCATTGGGAGATTAACATAGTATTAAGGTCAATGTATAGAATATGGTCCTTAAATTAGAAGTATTTTTACTAAATATAACGTCTGTGTCGTGTAGCTTAAATTTAATATCATGCTAATTTTATTTAAGTCGCTAATTTATCACGATATCTATTATATATATATATATAAAAAAGGATGTGTTTTTATGTACGAAATCGATGAACTCAAAAACTACTGGACCGATTATTATGAAGTTTGGTATTCCACGGAGAAGGTTTATATGATATGCTCATTGATGCCACTCGCCACCAGGTGGCGCTGCAAAGTAGCAACTTCTGCCCCGTTCAACCGATTGTCATGAAAAGTGGTATGTATATGTATTTTCTCACGGAGAAAACAAACATGCTATGCTCATTGATGCCACTCGCCACCAGGTGGCGCTGCAGAGTAGCAACTTCTGCTCCGTTTAACCGATTGTCATGAAAATTGGTATGTATATGTATTTCTTCACGGAAAAAACAAATATGCTATGCACATTGATGTAACTCGCCACCTGGTGGCGCTACAGAGTGCCCCGTTCAACCGATTTTCATGAAAATTGGTATGCATATGTATTTTTCCACGAAGAAGGTTTGTATCATATGCTCATTGATGCCACTCGCCACCAGGTGGCGCTGCAGAGTAATAACATCTGCCCTGTTCAACCGATTGTCATGAAAATCAGTAGGATGCTGCATATTTAATGGTTAATATTGAAACACGTATGGGGGCTTTTTACACAATTTATTTACAAAATTGTTAAGATACACTGAACTCTGCTGGATAACGTCTAACTACTTGACAATACAATGAACTCTTCTGAACACTTGACTCGAACTGACGTTAACTGTCCGTGCATCCCCTTATATACAACATTATTTAATCTAGTTAGTGTGTTTAGAAGTTTCTAGAATTTTCTAGAAACATTATTTAAAATGGTCAGTTGGTTTTTTTTACAAACTTCTAAAAATCAACTGTCAACAACAATCTTTCAAACTAAGGTCCCTTCCGTTACGGTTATCCCGTTACACTGCCCCCTCCTTAGATTCATTCCTCCTGGAATGTTATTTCCTACATCGGAATCCCGCACACTTCCTGAGCTAGCCAAACCATCTTCTTGGAGTTGCTGCGCATCTCCACTGTGGTTTCCCTGGTAAGGCGCCAAACGATCGTGATGGACCACGACGGGTTTCCCTCTGGGAATTTTCACGATCCGATAAATGACATCGTTAATCTTCTTCTTGATGGTGTAAGGACCTTCCCAGTTCTTTTGTAATTTGAGACAAATACCTCGACGCCGTCGGGGGTTATAGAGCCAGACTAAATCTCCAACTTGGTAACTCTTTTCCATTGTCCGTGTGTCATAGTACCTCTTCATCCGATCACTAGATAATTGTAGTTTTCCACGCACCAGGTTGTGTATATTCTCCATTCGATTCTGAAGGTCAGCGACATATTGTTTACGTGCCATTTCTTGACCAGGTTTACAACCAAACACCAAGTCACATGGTAGCCTCATTTCTCTACCGAACAGGACCTTCGCAGGCGTTTGGCCAGTTGATTCGTTGATGGCCGATCGAATTGCCATTAGAAATAGTGGAATATGTCGATCCCAATCCCTCTGACAATCTGACACCACTTTTGACAGATAGTTGGTTATAGTCCGGTTCATTCGTTCCACCATTCCATCAGACTGAGGGTGCATCGCTGTGGTTCTCGTTTTGTGGATGCCTAATCTTTGGCAAACTTCTTGAAACAGCTTGCTCTCAAAATTTCTTCCTTGGTCTGAATGTAATTCTAATGGTACCCCAAATCGGCTTACGAATTCTTCAACCAATATATCTGCTAAAGTGGTAGCTTCCTGATTGGGAACTGCATATGCTTCAACCCATTTAGTGAAGTAGTCCATTACAACAAAGATGTATTTGTTTCCTTCATCGGTCTGTGGAAGTGGCCCCAATACATCTACCGCGATTCTTTCAAAAGGACTTCCAACCAGGTATTGCTGCATTTCTGCCTTCGGTTTTCGGTGCGGACCGTTACTGGCAGCACAGGTAGTGCATTTACGACACCAATCTTTAACATCATTAGTGCAATTTACCCAGTAAAATCTATCTCGGATCTTTTGCAGCGTTTTCGTGATACCCAGATGTCCTCCAGAACTATCATTATGCGTCTGTTTCAAAATTTCTGGTACAGCACTTTTTGGGACCACTATTTGTTTCCTTGTTTCTGTGCCCTCGGAATTTTCTACAAGTCTTTTAAGAAGCCCATGCACCGTCCAAAATTAAAGAGTTCCATTGGGCCCAGTATGCTTTTAAAACAGGAGAGGATGAGGATATCTCTCTCCACAACGGACGACGGTCCATTCTCTTCCATTGCCGAATCTTTTTCAGAACGGAATCGTTTTCTTGTTGCTCCTCCAGCATAGAGCTCTCGTCTTCTGGCACAACCTTAACTAAGGCGAGTTTTTCCTCGTTCGGCTTCACTTGGGTACAATGGGGGCACGTATTTTTTATGTGGCCTAGTTCTCCGCAGTTCCAGCACCTCATTGGGCGCCTTCTTTTTGAAGAAAACTTCATTACCCTCTCCACTACCGCTTCGACGTCGCTGACGGCATAAACGGCATGGTCGAAGTTTCCAGTGTCTTCCGTTTGTCGAGCAGTTGCATGTGAGGCCTCCGTCGCCGTATCGAACTCCAGGGCAATGGTCAAGGCCTTTACAAGAGATCTTGGCCTCGCCAACCGTACAGCCCGTTGCAACTCGGCGTCTCGAAGACCATCGGTAAAGGTTTGGATCGCCAGGCACTCCAGAAAATCTTCCGCTGCATTTGGATACGCAAACCGTACCATTTTTTCCACTTCTGCCTCGAACTCCTGGATAGTTTCTCCATTTTTCTGCTTCCGGCTTTTCAACTGCACTCGGTATACCGGTTGTAGATGACTTTGACCATAACGCATCTCTAGACGATTCACCAATAGCTTAAAATTGTCAACCTCATCCGGTGTCAATACATGCAGGACGTCTAAAGCCTCGCCTCGCAGAGCCATGGTTAGGAACAATGCCTTCTCCTGGGGTGACCATCCATTCGCTCTGGCCACTGCGTCAAATTGTTTCAGGTAATTTGACCAGGAAGTCATTCCGTCGAATGTCGGGGGTTTTATCGTCATTCGTACCTGGGCCGCCGCTCCGTTTCCTCGTCGTTCGACGTCTACGTGGCCGGCTTCCCTCCTTTCTGCATTTCCGTCGCCGTGGTGGATGATTTGGTTTCGGCGACAAGCTTCCAGTTCTTGTTAAAGCTTTCTTATTTCGGACTGCATTTGCTGGTTGATCTCGTCTCGCAAGTTGGCAACTTGCTGATTTTGCTCGTCTCGTATGTTGGTCACTTGCTGATTCATGTTGTCTACTTGCTGATTCAAGTTGGCTACTTGCTGATTTTGCTCGTCTCGTATGTTGGTCACTTGCTGATTCAAGTTGTCTACTTGCTGATTCAAGTTGGCTACTTGCTGATTTTGCTCGTCACGAAGATGTGATAGTTGCTGGGAGAACGAACTGGATAACTCATCTGATAGGGTAGACATCCGTTGTGATAGCTCCTCTTGTTGGCTCTTCATCTGACTGGATAGCTCCTCTTGCTGGCTCGTCATTCGTTGTGACAGCTGGGACAGATCTTCGCGCTGGTTCTTCATCTGACTAGACAGCTCCTCTTGCTGGCTCGTCATAGTCGTCATTCGTCCTGATAGCTCCTCTTGCAGCCGGGAAAGTTGTTGAGCTTGGTCTTCTTGCAGCCGGGAAAGTTGTTGAGTTTGTTCTTCTTGCAACCGGGAAAGTTGTTGAGTTAGTTCAGAATTTGCTTTTTGAACTGGGTCTTCGAACTTCACAGCGTCAGGGTCCAAATTATTATTTACGTAGTACTCACGGAGCCTTCTCAACAATACGGATTTGCTTCCAGTAGTTTCCAACTCTAACTCTTCAAGCTCTCTTCTGAGCTCAGCCACCAATAGTTCATTTATCTTTTTTCCAGGCATTCTTATATCTTCACCCCACACCTGACACCAATTTGAAACACGTATGGGGGCTTTTTACACAATTTATTTACAAAATTGTTAAGATACACTGAACTCTGCTGGATAACGTCTAACTACTTGACAATACAATGAACTCTTCTGAACACTTGACTCGAACTGACGTTAACTGTCCGTGCATCCCCTTATATACAACATTATTTAATCTAGTTAGTGTGTTTAGAAGTTTCTAGAATTTTCTAGAAACATTATTTAAAATGGTCAGTTGATTTTTTTACAAACTTCTAAAAATCAACTGTCAACAACAATCTTTCAAACTAAGGTCCCTTCCGTTACGGTTATCCCGTTACAATATGAATGTGATATTCGTATTAATGGAAATTACCACCAGATGGCGCTTCCATTAAACGAGCAACCACTACTCATTTGATTACTTTATATCACGCCACCGTAAGGTGGCGCAGTTAATATTACATATATTTAAACGAGCAATCCTTATCTATCTATCTATCTATATCTATATATATATAAAATCTATCTATCTATCCTACTAATATTATATAGGCGAAAGTTTGTTTGGATGGATGTATGGATAGATGTTTGTTCCTCTTTCACGCAAAAACTACTAAACGGATTTTAATGAAACTTTACAGTAATGTAGCTTATAGATCAGAATAACATATAGGCTATAATTTATAAAGATATTGTGTGAATTGTCCAAAATATAACGATAAATGTCATTTAAGTCTGAAAAAATTCTGCAATCTGCGAGCTACTCAGGCGTGTGCTGCAAAAACAGTTAGTGCTACATGTATATAATGTATGGTGAAAATATTTATCTTAAATAGTCCTACAAAAAATTCTGCGACACCATATATATCTATCTTTTATGAGTAAGCCATTATTGTCAAAATAGTGAACCATAAATACAATAAAAATTGATAATTTATTTCTAATGCACATTTGGTAGTAATAAATGGATCCTTATCAAAATGAATACTTTTATCGCTTTTGGTATTTAAAGGAGATAAATTTTGTCCTTCACAATACATCATTTGAGTAGCTACCTATAGGCCTATGATTAGGGGTTTGCAGTGCTTAATTACTGTATTTCTTATGTTGACAATATTGTTACGTTATTACAGTGCGAATGTAACATCTCAATATTGTCAGACTGTTATATTTTTCAAATACGACCCAAAAATTATGTATGTTATAATTTTAATGTCATAATGTTAGTTCTTTTCACGCTAATATAAGCTACTCGAAATACTAATACTGCGCACACGAAGTCGCGGGCACCAGTTATTGATACATAAAGACCTTGCTTTTATTCGAATTACACGCAGACGAAGTCGCGGGCAAAAGCTAGTATAATATAAAAAAGGATGTTTGTATGTATGAAATCGATAGGCTCAGAAACTATTTGACCGATCAATATTAAAATTGGTATGTACATGTATTTTTTCACGGAGAAACTTTATATGCTATGCCCATTGATGTAACTCGCTACTAGGCGGCGCTGTAAAGTATCGACTTCCACACCGTTTAACCGATTGTCATAAAAATCAGTATGATGTATTTTAAATGGGTAAGATGAATATGATATTCGTATTAATGGAAGTTACTACCAGATGGCGCCTCCATTAAACGAGCAACCACTACTTATTTGATTACTTTATATCACGCCACCGTAAGGTGGCGCTGTTAATATCACATATATTTAAACAAGCAATCCTTACTTAAGTATTGTGACGCCACCGGAAGGTGGCGCAGTTAATATCACTTATATTTAAACGAGAAATTCTTACTAAATTAAGTATTGTTATGCATCTTATATATTTTATCGATAAACTACAAAATAAAAATAGTATAAACCTGATAACTAAGGAGAAAAGGATAAAATCAAAATAAATTGAAAAAACGAAAAAGAATGACATAAATGATTTGCGGTACGAAGTCCGCCGGGTCAGCTAGTTTGAAAATAAAATTACTGCGATGATACCGGTCTTAGCTTTCATTGATTCTATCCAAGCAACCAGTTATTTTTCTTTAGCATATACGCTGATTTAGGACTGTCAAAAAATGTTTACTTGGTTTAAAGTATGTTTCTAGAGTCTCCATTTTTCTGAGACGGACTTAAAAAAATTTTGATGCCGGTATAGTTATAAGTATTTAACTCACTATGCTTTTCAGTGCCTTACAGTGGCTAGTATGTGATTCACTGTTTCTATTCTCTTCTTCTTTTCTCTTTTTTTATTACCCCACTTTCTGTTTTACTTTGCTTTCTTATGTAAACTGCAAATAATTAAATTTAACTTCATTTACCTTAATACCAAACTTTTAACCAAAAATAAGACGTCAACGTTTTTTTAATAACATATTGTTTAAATAGGAATATCGCAATATGAAAAAGATGAACAACAAACGTTTTTGTTAAATTATTTTACTTTGATTGAACCGTTTTTAATGGAATAGTAGTTTACGTAACAAGTCCCGAAAGTGGTCTTATACTGGACGAGTGGGCAAATTGCAGGGCGAGCCACAGGCGAGCCCTGCAAGCCTGCGAGTCCAGTAAAAGCACTTTTGGGACGTATTACGTACAATATATTTTTTAAAACGGAAATTATTGTACCATAAGCTTTATATTATTCAGTTTACATTTTTATAACAAGAACTCTTTATTAACAAATTTTAATTTTTTTTTTAACAAACCTTGATTGGGTGGCCGCCTTAACAATTTCATCTGGTATAATTTCATCTTCCATTAAGTCACAATTAAATGCAACCTTTTGAATATCCATTTTATAATAAATTTCACGTTTTTAACTTAACGTCAAAATATGTCAAGTTATTTTATAGTTTTAAATATATACAAAACTCGGTTACCATAGAAACCAATTGACCGCTATCTTAGTCTAACTATTTTATTGTTTTTTTTTATTAAAGATAGGCCGGCAAGTAAATAAAAATGAGTCAGATAAAAGCTTTTACCGGACTCATTTTTATTTTCTGGCCTTGTCCGACAAAATGAGATTTTCTGGCTTAAAAATAAACCGGAAAGTATTAATTTCTGGCCGCTTTAAAAAAAATAATAAACACTATGTGGCAATATAAACAGTACTGAAATGCGTTTGCGTCGTTTTGTTTTTGTTTGTGTCATGTTAGGTTTCAAGATGTTTTTCAGTGTTGCATAAGAATTTTTTATTGTGGAGTACTATTTTTCGGTCATACGGAAAACGTCGCAAATACGGTCCAAGCTTAAAATCAGTTGCCAACGCATTTAGGCTTAAGTATATGAAAGAACTTCCAGGTAAGAACATTATGTAAGCAGTTGTTGACAAGTTTCTTAGCACTGGAAGTGTGTCACGTGGTTCGCTCAGTGACAGTCACAACTAATACAAATCACGAACTGCAATCGCCGAAACGAAGTTTCAGAAGAACATCATTAAAATTAAATATCAGGTATCGATCACTCTGTCAAATGTTTAAGAATATTGGTGGATTTGCATAAAAAATACAGACCGGACAGAGCCAGCGTCTGAATGCAGTTGATAACCATCTAAGAGTAATACTGCGCAAGTGTGTCGTTCTTATCGAGTATTTGGTCTGTCGATGAAAGCCATTTTCATTTAAACGGACTCATTAACAAGCAGACAACACGATTTCTTGAATTCGAACACTCGGACGTAATCGTCGAGTAACCCTTTCACAGTAACCGTGTTACCATTAGGGGTGCTGTATTTGCACAGGGTATATTGAGTTTGATTTCGTTATAAAGCAAACGATAGAACACCGTTAACTGTTATTTAAAAGAGCAACATACAACAGATTATTACGCTATTTGTACTTCTTCAACAAATTTGGAATGCCAGAAACCTACCACTTAATCAACTATTGTTTAAACAGAACGGTGCAATCTATCACACAGCCAGGGAGTTCGAATGCTGCGTAATCATTTTGGAGATCGCTTTATTTTGCGTGGCACTGATTTTTCATTGATTTCGGTGTCACCGGAACTAACGCCACCTGATAGGGAGACTACTGAAAGAAGTTGTTTTTGTAACGATCCACTGTCTGACAGTCCGGTATTGCAGACTAAAATTCAACATTCAACAACATTCGTTGAAATGTTTGAGAACCTTCGTGAATGATACGAAATATGCTTGAAACTGACCGGAGATTGTTTATTTTGCCGCATACTGTAACTAAAGTTAATTTTTATAAGTTTTTTTGGATACCCTGTTTAACTCCAATTTCAGCGTTGTATTGTTTATAATTTATTTTTTTAAATAGTTTTTTATCTGTTTATAATTTCTATTTTATTTAATAAATTAGAATCCAGTTTATCTGTATCTATATATCTTAATAAAAGAAAGTAAATGTAAATATATCGATTTATAGTAATAAAACTCGACTATTAACTTATAAGAGCTCCAGGCAATCCTTATATATAAATAGTAGGGGAGAGCGGGGCTGAAAGTGCCGATTTTGACAATTCCTTTTGTAAATAGGATAAAATTAATACTGTTATCTAAAAGTGGTGGCTCATCCCAAGCCAAATTTAGTCTACTTTATGAATATACTTACAGATTTTGTACATTTTTAATGGTTTTTAAGAAAAAGTGTTTTTTTTATGCAAGGTCCGAACGGAACTACCAACCCCAGTTTGGGGCAAGTTGTACCGTAGCTGAGGTTGGTTGTGCCGTTGATAACGTTAAATGTTTTACGTGAATGAAATTTAATTGGGAATTTAAAACACATTAATTTTACATCAGAATATTTTATTATCATTATTATAATTATTTTAAACACATAAAGGTATCAAAACAAGTTATTCTTTAATTGACTAATCAGGATAGCAATTAGGACATATAAAGGATAAGCTCTCTTCATCTTCAATACATTGCAAATGGGCCCAATCCTTACATTCTCCACATTGTATCCATTTTTCTCCAGGGGTAGAGTTAGAGTAGGCATCACAACAAATTATGCAGTAATAGGATTCTTGCCCATCATCTTCGTCATCAGAACTGTCATCTTCAAAAACTCTTCTCTTAGCGGGGTTCTTAGTCTGTATTTTTGTTTGTTTGGCTTTTCCCTTGCCTTTTTCCTTCTGTTTTTCTTTAATCTTCTTTGTACTTTCACTTTCTTTCTTCCTCCTTTTATTAGCCTGTTCTTCGGCCAAAGCTTTTTTTTCTGGAGTGTCTGTAAGAACAGCTGTCTTTCTTTTACGTCCTTTATTATGCCCAATTAATCTGGGAGGTGCTTTAGGCAGTGGTCTTATTAGCTCTGGTGAGAAAATTGCTGTATTTTTATTCCATGTGTTGTAATCAGCTAGTTGAAGACCCGAAGGACCTGGTTCATTTGTAAAGTCAATGTTGCAATCGCTTTGGCAAGGAACATGCTGTAGTATTGATGGACTTGTTTCAATCTCAACGTTGTCCACATAACTGGACTCATCCAGATATTGAGGATTATTTGCAGGAGCAGGCAAGTTGTCCGCTAGTGGAACAGGTTCTGGCATCGGACGATCAGTGACAAAAGAAGGTGCATAATCTTCGTCTGTAAATATGTTCGAATTATACGGCCAAATGCCAGCCTTTTTAAATGCGTTGCATATATTGGTGGGTGTTGCTGCCAACGGGAAAGCGTAATTTACTATCCCTGGTATTTCATAAATACTCATAATCTTTCCAGGATTACTTTTTAGCCAGTTATTTTGAGCTTAACTGCAATATGTTTTAAAAGGGCCATTGACACCAACATCCAGGGGTTGCAGACGGTGGGTGCAATGTGGTGGAAACGATAATAATATAACTGAATTTGTCTTGGCCTTTTCAATAACATCAATATCGATGTGAGACGAATGGTTGTCAAGAAGTAATAGTACTGGCTCTTCAGGACTAGGCGTATTTTATGAAGTGATCCATAAACAGTAAGAACTCTGTGCTTGTCATCCAACCGGATTTATTACCAGCCCCAATACATTCAGGAGGACCGTCGCGGATGAATAGGTCTTTATATTTCAAACGCGGAAATATAAACATTGGTGGAATCGAGTTTCCCAGAGCACTAACCGCTAGCTCAACGGTTAGTAAGAAACAATTGCTCCTACTTGTTTTATTCCTTTTTCAGCCAAAATTTTCCTCGGTTTTAGCACAGTTTGAACACCAGTTTCATCTAAGTTCCAGATACGTGAAGGAGTAAGATTATACTTTGTAATCACGTCGCCCAGTTTCTCAAAAAATTGATTAACGTTATGTCTGTTGAATGAGGTGGCACGTCCTGCGCTGGTAGCTTCAGGTGTTCTGATAGAAAGTGTAGGGTTCCTCTTCAAAAAGTTGGTTAACCAATCCTTGCCAGCCTCACCATTTCTATGCCAAGATTCTGGGATATTTTGTACATTAAACTTCACGGCACACTGGTAGGCAAGTTGTCGTACTTCTTGCGGTAGAAGACCGAAGTAAATAGAAGCACTTTTTAGGATGTATTTTGCCAATTGTGCCTCTTGTTCTGGATTAAATACCAGTCTTGGTTTGTATCCAACCACAGGAGTAATTCCTCTTTTTAAATTATTAACGTACCGTTGTAGTGTTGTGTGACAAATTTCCAATTCACGTGCAACAGTTTTTAATTTGCGCCCATCCTTGATTACTGCATCAGAAGCCCTTATCAATAGATCCTGAGATGTAGTTCCCCGTTTAGTTTTTCGCTTGTATGTTCTCATTCTGTAAAAGACAATAAATGCTATATAAAGTATCTAATCATAAATAATAGTTTCCTGTTTTCATTAGTGCTGGAGTAAAAACAAACAATACTGGAACCATAAATGTTACTTAGGGGTTGGTTGTGCCGCGGCACAAGCAGCCCCTTACGAACGGCACATTTTACCCCGTTTACGAGGGTGTGTTATTTTATCTCACATATAAAAATCTATAAATTTAAAGCATTAAAATTACACTGCATGACAAACTAGGATATATAACCAGCATTTTACTAAAACTCCCATATTAGAATCACAAAAAACTCTAGCTTAAGACCAAAAATTAGCGAAACGAAAATATTTACTTACCTAACACTGGATATCTCTCACATGTACAGCCACTCGGTCTGTGTCGCTGTTGCAACTTAAATGGAGGTCGCCTATGCCGAACAGTCGGGCAATTGGCGACGCAATACGATCGTATATCTATCTCTTTCCATTTTCAAGATATTCGCGTCGGCACAATTTACCCCCGGCACTTTTAGCCCCGCTCTCCCCTACTCTAAATACCGATGCAATTTTAAAATAACCACAGGAATCAGTTTTATGTTTTTTAAAATAGTAGATATAGAAGTATGTTCTTTCTAAGATTGATAGTTGACGGTGGTATTTATAGAATCGTAGACTATTGTGCCTAATCCTTTCCTTGCAAGTTTATCAACCTGCTCCTTGATTTGTGTTCCTCTGTGCAAGAAAACAAACAAGTTTAATATCATTTTGTTCCGCGTGAACATCGAATTCTTCTTGGCACTTATGTACTAGTCGGTTGAAACCTTGTGGTTCTTTAAATCCTATTAACCGCCTAACTATCTCTGCATATATTTATTTATTGGTTTCAATTTATAAGCCCCAATTTTGTATCCTTTTGCTCATTGCAAGTTTGCATACAGGTTCTTCTGCCTAAAACACAGAGGATTGTTTTACCAGTGATACAAAAATTTTTACATTACACTTTTATAAATTCCTGCTTCTAAACCCTATTGTTATTGCTTACATTGCTGTTTTTCTACTTGAAATGGTAATTTGGACAAATATTTGGGGCTTATGGAGTCTTATTTCTTTTTTCAGATGTATTATCCAATTTTTTGTAATAATGTTGTTGGAGTGCCTCTCAGAGTCTTTTTTATATCAAGGCAAGCAAGTCTTTCAACCCTGCTAAGCATGATAATTAAATTCTTCTACTGTAGCATCGCCGACATAATTTTGGACTTCAAGAGCTACTTTTATTTCCCTTATGGTGTGCGCGGTACATACCAACTTTAGCCTCTTCTATCTAGCGGCCCAAATTAAGAAATTTGAGGTTTAAAACAGTGCTCTGAATTGGTCACTAATTGGTCAAAATTGGTCACTGGGTCCGACTAATTGGTCATTTATACAGAATTTTTTGCAATGAGTTTAAAATATTAAGGTCATCCAAAAAATTTTAGCGGCTCAATTTGAGAGTACAGAGCTTAATCAAATTGAATTTAATTGGTCACAAACTGGTCAACATTGGTCAGTATACGATGATAATTGGTCAGCGATATTGACGAAGTTATTAACTTAATATGACTTTCAAGGACAAGCAAATTTTGTGAGCGATCCAAAAACAAAAATTTGCGTTTAAAAAAAATATTTCTAAAGCTAGGAACAGTTGAAATATTGTAATTTAAAACTCCTCTAGTGTTATATTAATTGGTCACAATTGGTCAGTAGGTCAGAAGGATTGGTTACCTGATTCAAAGGATCTTAGAGAGGGGGTGACCAGTTAATATAACACCAACTTTAGAAATCTTTTTTTTTAATCGCAAATTTTTGATTTTGAGTCGCTCACAAAATTTGCTTGTCATTGAAAGTCATTATTTAGTTAATAACCCCGCCAATAACACTGACCAATCATCATCATATACTGACCAATGTTGACCAGTTTATGACCAATTAAATTTAATTTGATTGAGCTCTGTACTATCAAATTGAGCCGCTAAAATTTTTTGGATGATCTTGACATTTTAAACTCATTGCAAAAAATTCTGTATAAATGACCAATTAGTCGGATCTTGTCCAATTTTGCCAATTCGGAGTACTGTTTTAAACCTCAAATTTCCCAATTTGAGCCGCTAGATACATGGGGGCCTGACCTTGAAAGTCATAATTTAGTTAATAACTCCGTCAATAACGCTGAACAATTATCATCATATACTGACCAATTTTGACCTGTTTGTAACCAATTAAATTTAATTTGTTTGAGCTCTCTACGATCAAATTGAGCCGCTAAAATTTTCTGGATGACCTTAATATTTTAAACTCATTACAAAAATTTCTGTATAAATGACCAATTAGTCGGACCTAGTGACCAATTATGACCAATTAGTGACCAATTCAGAGCACTGTTTTATACCTCAAATTTTTCAATTTGGGCCGCTAGATAGATGGGGCTACCAACTTTACCGAATTAGAGCAATATATCCGTTTTGCAGCCTAGCAGTAGTAGGTAAGTGATCTTTATAATGGTTGCTTTTTAGGACAAAAATATAGTCGCCAAATTCATTCAGCTTATTTTTGTTGTATTTCATGCACCAAGCTCCGTTATAGGTTTAGATAGATAGATGTTTATTGGGTTGGCTGTTAGCCCGTATCACTGCGACCTTTGCAGATCTATTGTGACTCCGTTATAGGTTACTATGCGATGAAAAATCTGTCCCCGTTGGCACCAAGTTGACGCGCCAAGTTGGTCGCGCCAAGTTTCTCTCGTTAAGATTTTGCGCCAAGATAGCTCGCCGAGGTGGTCACGTCGAGATGGCCGAGCCGAGTTGTAAGTGTCTTACTAAAGAAATTGTCCTCTTACGATTAACATCAATGGAATGTAGGTACTTTAGTTCAGAAGCGTATACGAAATAAATTCAAGTGACTGTTTGATTCACCCTGGTATACAGATATATAGTTCGTTGCATAAATTCCTTAATATATTACTTACCTACGTAATTTCAATTTTTCTGATATTCACAGAAGAGATAATTAATTTCCTTACGGTACCTACAACAGTCGCACTAAAACGTTTATAGCAATAAAAATCTGATAATTTAACGTTTGCTTAAAGGACATCTTAATTTTTCGGTAGGCCAAATTTATGAGTAATTCAGATTTTTAGTTGGCATAAAAAAGTAGCGTTTTTTGCTCGTATCTCGTAATAAACTCTGCGCTTACATATCATTCAAATCGGGTTTTAAATATGATTCTCGATTCTTGTCGCTTTCGCTAAATGAAACATTACTGAAATTAAGATGTAGGCAAGGCATAAGCTGATCTTGCGAACTGATATTAACTACTTTTATATTTCGATGTGTAACGGTGATGATACGGTTGTATGGTTGTGCAAAATAAACCAAAGTAGGTATGGATAGTACGATATACGGTGTTATTACTTAGATGTATGATTGGAATGAATTGGTACAAAAAAATAAATTTATAATAATACAATGTTATCTCTATATATAATAAATCTAACATTGAGTCTGTTGGTTGGCCTGGTTTAATGCAAAAATTACTGGATGGAATTTGATAAAACTTTTTTTGTTTTATGGCTATTAGAACTCGGTAACATAGAGGCTATAATTTAAAATTTACTATTTTTTATAATAATTAAAAAATTATGTATTTATTATTTAGTTCTATCAGTTGTAATTTATCCAAAAAATTCTATCGTTTAACATCTAGATCGTAGAGAAACTCTGTAGACGGCGTTAAATTGCGATTTATAAATAATACAGTTAGAAAGATTTATTAGGATCTTCTCCCGGATGGAATAATGTTTATTAAATAATATGTTTCGAAAAATGTATGAAAGTATGGTAAAACTATTAAAAATTGTAAAGAATTCATGAAAATCCTAAAAAACATTTGAGAATCCAGAAAGATTGTTTGAAATCGCGAAAAATTACGTTAAACATCGTAAAAAAACGTTAAAAATTATTAGTAATTCTGAAAAATAATTAAAAAGAATAAAAAAATAAAAATCCTGATCAAATGTTAAGAATCGTAAAAAAGTCTGTGGAAAAAAAATTGGGAAACGTAAAAAGTTGTTAGCAATCTGGAAAAATGTTGAAAATCATGAAAAAATTTTAAAAATTCGTGGATCATTGATAGAAACCCTGAAAAAAATGTATAAAGTTTTAAAATCAAAATAAAAATATAGACAATGCTTACTAAACTAAGTACTATAACGCCTATAAATCCATTATTACCTAAATATTTTCAACAGTTCTTTTCTTTTAACAAAAGTGTCCATTCATACAATACCAGAGGTTTAGATGACATACATATACCAAAAATTACTTTTTATTTTAATTTAAAACAGGAATTAACAATTTAATACAAAATTTTAAAATATTTGACAGTAACTGACAGTTAAGGTAATTTGACGTACCTACCAAACTAGTCAAGTTACGAACAATTTTTAAAATGTTTATGAATTTATTAATTTATAAAAACAAGATGAAATAAAATATAATACTATTATAGGTACCTACTTATTTTTTCTACAATATTTTCTTTTTAATGTAAATTTTCTTTTAATTTAAATTAGTGTCATTTTAATTATTGGACTTTTATTACTATTTATGTATATTAGGGTTCCCTATTTAAATAAAGATATATCTATCTATCAGAGAGTGAGAGAGAGAGAGAGAAAGAGAGAAAGACAGACAGACAGAGAAACATGCGTGTGTTGTGTCGTGACATTTTTTGGTCTGAATTTTTTTCGGCTAGTCTCAGTCGTAACGCGCGAAAGGGAACTTCGTTCCAATAAACTAATATGACGCCACCGTAAGGTGGCGCAGTTGCTATCTCGTATATTTCAACGAACGATAGTTACTCAATTAAATACTTTAACGAAAATAGTGTGTGTATATATATATATATATATATATATATATATATATATATATATACAAAAGGGGAAAGTTATTGGGCATGTACGCAAAAAGGATCAATAAGGCCACGAGTAGGAATGGTAACCGCAGACATGCATGTCTCCAAAAACTCCGAAGACGTTTTACGTAATTTCCATTCAAAATTACATAATAAGATGCTTATTTCTGTTCCTACATATCTCTAAGACTTGTGTCAAATTTTTGGTAAGATATATATAACCAATAAGTATTCTGTTATAAGTTACATTTTTCTCATTGTAGTAAGTTCTGATGAAGCCATACGTTCAGTTGGCGAAAGCTTAACAAAAAATAAAGACACCACATTGAAGCAACTAGTTTCTTTTCGCTTCCTTATTTATAAAAAAAGGGTTATTCCCAGCTGATATTGGAACCTATATATATATATATATATATATATATATATATATATATATATACCAAGATGTAAGAGATGATACAAACGTATCTAGTGCCGTGCTGTTAATAATAAATCCAGTTTTGAACTGGATTGGTGTTTGGTTAGATTTTCTAACTCAAGATACCGGTAGATGCTGCGAAATAGGAGTATAAGGATATTAATCAGCCCATACAGGGGCAAAACCAACTACAGACACCGTGTTTCGCTCTTTTTTGAGCTCATCAGTGTAGTATAGGTTATGTCTCTTCAGTCACTAATGAAGAGACATCTCCTGTATGAATCGACTAAATCCTTATAGATGTAAAATTGCGAAAGTAGAAACCATTCGCAAGGGGCCCCATCTTTACTCCAAAAATGGAGTCGCTTTGCATCTTAAAAAAACCTTTTATATATATATTGGGATGATATATGATTTTATGATATATATATAATATGATAAATTAAATAAAACAATGATTTAAAAAAATATTCTTGATCCCAGGGAGGAGTACAAAGCATTGGAATTTGTATAATTTAGTTTTTATTTTTTTTTCAATGTATTAAAAATTATTCCCTTCATTCCTAAAAAATAAAAAGAAAATAAGAAAGATAAATAAAAAATTAAATATTAAAGATACATTTGTTTTGAAAGAATTTAATTGAATAAATAATTAAATACACACTTTTTAAAGACTGTATATAAATTTTCACATCCATAATATTCACATTTGTTGTTTGTCAAATTTATAAGAAAATGAGAAATTCTGAAAATTAAATTTATATTAGATCATAGTAGGAATAAGAATTGGTATTTAGTGTTAGAAATCTAGTATGCATGATCATAATAGAAATTTGTAAATTAGTGTAATAAATCTAGTATTCATGATCTTGGTTGTTAAAATTAGGATAAGTAATCTAGTAAGGTATAATTTGTTTCATTTGCATGTAATCAAGTTTGTTTAAAGAAAAAATTGTATATGATTTAGGTTGTTAGGCTTATTCAATTGTTAATTTGTTGATTTTGGAGACGCTCTCTTTCCCTTGATCCTTTGAAGAGAACGGATGTTAATAAATGTTATCCAGTAAAAAATTGAGTTTTTTCATAAAATATTAAGTAAAAAGAGATTAGAACAAGATAATATTATTATTCAAGTTAATAAGAAGTAATACTACGTGTTTGGTAAGAAAGAAAAATTATAAATAAGTAATTTTAAAAGATTGAAAAGTTGAGACGAAGAGACATTGTATCAGGAATTAAGTACTTACCAGTTTGAAATACATAAGTTTTTCCCAAGAATTGAAGGAAGGTTATCATTTAAATGGTTATAGTAGTTCATGGAAGGTAGAAAAGTTGTACCATAAAAGTAGCAGCATTAATACGGTATTTTAGAACAATATTTAATAAACTGTGTGTTTTATTTCTTTCATTGTATAAACTAAACTCATTTTCACTTTAATTTTAAGATAATTTTGCATATCACAAGATTTTATAATATTCAGAATTTCTCATTTCCATTCAAGAATTTTATATAAACTTTACACATAATTCACTAACAACATTTTAAAAATCGAAATTTAAGGTTATGAGTTGCAGAGTGAAAATCAATAATTAAAGCGCCATTTGGTTCATAAGAATTACAAACTATATTTTGAACAAAGTTATAAATAAATTTAATAATTAAATTTTTTTTTTAATATTGAACTCTGCCCTGAGTTAAGAGTATTGCGGGATATATATAAAAATCATAATTTAAATCATATATTAATTTCTAAATATCCAAAATCATATATATAAAATTCATTTACCTTAATTAAAATTCCTTAAAAAAAGTTTAAATTCCATAGTAAAAATTTAATTATAGCATATATACTTATAATCAAATTCTTAGCAAGTTATATATGTTATAATATATAATTATATATACAGTGTGTCCCAAAAAGTTTTATACAAATGGAGGAAAGTCTTATCTTGCATGTCACAAAAAAATTTTTCTTCATAAAACGCTCTGCATGACTTGGACATCCATAATCAAGTATAAAAATTTCAAGGCATTTGCTGGAATACAGGGAAAATAAAAAAAAAAATGATTTCTGCCGAAGAATGAATGTTCAAATTCAAATGGAGAGAAAAATGTTCATTCATCAAAATCGTGGCGTTTCTAAGGAAAAATTATAAAATATTTTAATAAAAACGTCAGCAATTGTTACATTATTTATTAAATAAAACAATAAAAAAATAACTACTTCTGATAACCTTTTTATCAATGTAGCAACAATTTCATCAAAAACTAACTAATAACTAACATAAAAAGACTAATATAATTTACATGGTAACTTCAACGTATGCACCGTCCCTTTCTAAACAGATAAATGTTCTTCGATTAAATTCATTGATGACATTTCTAATTACATTGGGTGTAATACGTTCACATTCTTCTATTATTACTCTTTCTAGATGGTCAACATCTCTAAATGGCCTCTTAAGGTAAACCTTTTGTTTTAAATAGCCCCACAAATAGAAGTCCAGAGGGGTAAGGTCTGGAGACCTCGGAGGCCAAAGAAAGTCCACATACCTCCCTATCACCCTACCGTTAAAAGTGTGTAGGACAAAATCTCGTACATTTCTTGTACTATGACATGGTGCCCCATCATGTTGGTACCATAATTCTTGTCTTTCATTTAATGGTAGTACATCAAGAAAATCAGACAACTGATTATTTAAAAATTGTAGGTATCTTTCTGCATTCATGCTATTTCTAAAAAAATATGGCCCAACAATTCTGTCTTTATAAATGCCACACCAAACATTTGTTTTAAATGAATACTGATCTCGCGTTTGGATATTGAAATTGGGATTAACATCGCTCCACCATCTGCAGTTTTGAGAACTTACAGTACCATTAGATGTAAACGTTGCCTCATCAGAAAAAAGGATGTGTCTTGTCATAAATCGGTTACCTTCCAATTCTCCTTGGATACGTGCACAAAATTCGAACCTTCGTTCGACATCTCCGTCTTTTAAAGTATGGGTAAATTGAGGTTTGTATGGTTTAAATTTATTTGATTTTAAAATTCTTGCAACTGTACTTTTACTCACTTTCAATAAATTTGATGTTTTTCGAATTGAATCTTTTGGGTTTTCAACTACCGATAGCATCACCTCATTTTCATTGTCTTCAGTTCTAACCCATTTTCTATGATTTCTTCTAAATTTATTTTCGACACTTCCACACATCTTGAATTTATTTATTATGTACCTTACAGTTGTGAAGTGTACAATTTTATCGGGATGTTTATTATTAAAGATCTCTGCTGCTTCCCTACATGTTTTATAATTATCTCCAACAATGAGAACAATTTCAATTTTATCTGCAATACTCAATTTTACAGGCATTTCTAATAGACACTAAGAATATTTTGAAGTTTTTATCCATATAGTTATTTTAAATGAATACTAGAAATGCCACGATTTTGATGAATGAACATTTTTCTCTCCATTTAATTCAGCAGAAATCATTTTTTTTATTTTCCCTGTATTCCAGCGAATGCCTTGAAATTTTTATACTTGATTATGGATGTCTAGGTTATGCAGAGCATTTTATGAAGAATAATTTTTTTTTAACATGCCAGATAAGATTTTCCTCCATTTGTATAAAACTTTTTGGGACACACTGTATATATATATAAAACAAATCCAATATAAAAAAAAAATACTTAATCAAGACAACCGATTTAAAAATCATGACCACGTTCCAACATTTCACTGAAAGAACATGCACCACGAAGAAAAATCCATATCAATATATATATTATAACATATATAAGCGAAAATGCATATATATTATAACATATATGAAAATACCTTGAAAAATTTTTTTATTTTAATATAGATGTGGATAAGGTAAGATTCAACTTAATTTCTTTTATTTTAATGATTGTTACTTTAACATAAGTTCTTATCTATTCTCTTTCTAAGGGTGCGAGTTCAAAAAAAAATCTCAACTAATAAATGGATTCAAATTTAACTAATATTGAAAATTTCAAAAAAAAAATATAATAAAATTCAACAATCATATACCAAATTGCAATTTTGTACGACAATTCCGATTTGACCTTAACCTCACTTTTTCTTATTGTTTGTGCGCATAAACACATTACCTTTAAATTTCAGACATCGTTAAAGCAAGGGTTATGAAAAATTCTGAATTTTGTAATCAGTAAATCAAATTAAACTTATCAAAGAATGTAAAAAAAACAACTTATTTAAACAGTAAAACAGTGTACAAGTGAAATTAAATGTTCATCAACTACAGAAAAATCAAACACAGGAATGTTCTTTATTTAAAAAAAAAAAATTGGAAATATATACCGTGTTTTGAAGTTTTGGTATTCTCTCTGGACAACCGAAGGCACAGGCTATCATTTCCTATTGGAATCCAACCATTTCCCAGGAACATCAATGATATACGGACACTTTATAGATGTAGACGACTAAATTTGCTTTTCATCCGGAAATAACTTGATCTTGCATCAAATAGTAAGTAAAATATTACTCTCTTTCTTATCAGAAACCAGTTTTTCTTTAATTATATTACTCAGGAAGCATTCATATAACTAAACTGCTCTGCACACCATTCCTAACATTTATTTCTCCATATATATGACTTTAATTCTTACCAGTGGCTATCAAGAGTTGTCTTGTGGCTTTGTTGACACTTTTTACTACTTTTATACTTTCTTTTATAAGTATTTAAATAAAAAAATCGAAATTTTAACGGAGCAAAATTTATTACATGCTATCACTTCAAAAGCCCAAAAACAAGAGAGAGATTCAGAGAATCAACAATTTAACAACTGAATCCCCAAACAATCTTACACTATCATTATTAGGTTCTATTCGCCTACTAAATTATTAATCAAATTAAATTACTAAAAATCTAATACTTAACTCATTATTTACATTTAATACAATAGACATTCTTTTTACAATTTGCTAAACTTTTGGTGAGTTGTTAATTTTATAATATCTTTTGCCTACTAATTCTTTGTCAAATCAAATTACTAAAAATCTCATACTTAACTCATTATTTACATTTAATACAATAATCATTCTTTCAAAATCTGCGATACTTTAAATGAAATGTTAATTTTATAATATCTTATCTACAATATAATCTAATGTCTTTTTATTTTCAGAATTTTTCATTTGGAAATTAAACTAATAACAAATCATAATATGTCTTGAGAACAAACATTGTCTATTCTAAAAGTAAGTACAAACTTTTTCTTTATTTCCTTCTATGAGTTCAAATATTTTATACAGAGATTTATGTAAAACTTTACATTGATGTCTTAACATTCAGTTTTCTTATTTCATTTTATCTTGATTTATTTAAAATCAGTTTTAATTACTAAGGTATCGTAAAATTTATACACTTTTTCAATAGTTACTCTCATTATCTATTTGATACATGATTATTAGAATTTTATATGTTATAGATAAATTATCTTATTTTGATTCTTTGAATATTTTTTTATATGTACTTGTGTATTTTAATTTCTCATTTTGTTTTATTTTTTCTTTTTAGGTATTGAGAAGAAGACGATTATAAATTATCCCAAATTTACTACATTTGCATTTTGCCTTGGAATGAGAATATATTTTCCTTTTCTCTATTTTTTTAATTTTCTTTATATTTACTTATTTGAAATAGCATAGTAACATATATCATCTCAAAATATATATATATATATATATATATATATATATATATATATATATATACTGTATAACGTAACTATAGCTAAGTTTCACTTCAAAACTGAAAAATTATGTTAAACTGAACAACTTACCAATTGCATTACAGAAAATATAAGCCTATTAAAATTAAAGAGCCTCATTACATTAACAGTAGTGTTATCTAAAAATCTCTTCTAATTAAAATTGTATGTAACTGTATTTAAATGATCCAGGAATAATCCAACTTATGTGTTTATGCAAAATTTGAATCTGCGGAACATTTGTTGTTTGTTTTAATTTTCGCAAAGTATCATATCGTTTAATTCAGAATCAAGTAAACGAGCTGAGAAGAAAGTTTTTTATGCGGTAGTTGTCCTGTTTATACAGTCTTAACGATAGAAGCAAGTTTTTTTGTAGACACTTGAGTACTTTATGAAATTGTCGGATAGTTAAAAACATATCAAATTAAATAGTTAACTTAGATTATCTAATTTAAATCGACTATCAAGTTAGATACATATAATTACAAATTAATATTAAGTAAATGGACTTTTTATTTATAAATGTATTTAAATTGATAAAAAATACTGCGACTAATGTATTTAATATGTATCGTATTTATTTTATCAAATTGAAAAATATCAAACTGACCCTTAATTCGCAAAAGTTATTTGGAAATTAAGATATGAATTAAATATAAATAGTTTTTAGTTTGATTATTAAAATAAAAAAAAAAAGTGTGCGTGTAACCTTTACGCGCGATTGAAGTAAAACTTATTTGACGCACGTATCATTGCAAAATGAATTAAAATTCAAAATATGTTTATTAACAAGTAGCTACAGGTTTTTGATTTTTTCTTTTATTATTATTATTTATTGATGAAAGAGTAAAATATTCTTGAAAATCCGCCATTTTATTCAAGTGACAACTATTTCGTTTTGTAATTTATCTAAAATTCATTAGTTTCAAATTCACGTTTTAAAAATTTTTGAAAGAAATTAACGGTTAGGTTAGGTTAGCTAATCAAAAGTTTTGACGTACGTATCGCAAAATGTATCGCAAGGAAGTCAGTAGAAACATAAAGAACTGTGTGTGTGAAAATCATGAGAAATCTGATAATTTCTTCCGTATTTTAAATGTTAACTGTCAATCAATTTCTAACAAAACTAATAGAATAGACCTAATCTTAAGGCAATATGAACCAGACAAATTATGTCTATCCGAAACATGGTCCAATAATGACAATATCGGCTACATACGATTTAATAATAATTACTCTGTTACTGTTACTTCAATAGAACTAATAAATCACATGGCGGTGTACTAATTTTGACAAAATCTTCCATAGAAATTAAGAAACACGATTTTTGACTAATTTATCACTTGAATTAGATATTGAAATCTCCAGTATCTCTTTTAAAATACTTCAAACCACCTGTTGTATATTAAATATTTAAAGATCCCCATCTGGAAATTTCAATACATTTATAAATAGACTTTATAGTGCATTAATTTTCTGAACAAATAACTTTATATCTTTTATTCTTTGTGGAGATTTCAACTTTGATTTTTTAAACGATTCACAGGAAAATAAAATGTATGCATATAAAGTACTCACTCATTTTTATTCAGTATTTTTTCATCACTTTCTTCATTAATAAATCCACTTTGTTTATTCATATTTAAAACAAATACTTTATACACAAATTTTAGGCGTAAAACTATTCACCAACAAAGTATTTTGGTTGACAAGCTGTCAATTTGACAGGTCAGCAAAATATGTATGTTATGTTGCCTACTATAATATACAATTACAGATTTAACTTTTATTTAATATAGTAGGCGGAATCGTGTTAGGTTTTTTGTATCAGGTTTTTTGCGTTACGTTAGAATATGGCGTCAAGTTTCACATATCCAACCTATTCTTAATTGGGTAACGTGCATAATTTGCAGATGGTTATAAAGTCATAGAATAACTTTTGTTTGATTATAAGAAAAACATCATCATCCTTATGTTTTTGGCAAGGAATATTAAATCAAATAACGTTTAAATATATGTTCAAAGACATAAAAAAAGCTAATTATCATCCTTCTAATTTTTCTATTGTGTATAATAAAAAGAAATTTAACTGTATTAAGAATCCAAGTTTTTTTCATTAACTTACCTTCAAATGTATTGAAAATTAATACACTTTATTTACCAAAATTGTAACAGATTCACAAGAACTCTGCTGGATAACGTCTAAACAGTTTTACATTAAAAATGAACTATTTGAACTCCCATTAACAGCTAATACATCCCCTTATATAATAAAAACAAACATTCTAACATTTTCGAGTAACATGATCTAACCTAATTGATACATTCTAGAAGAACTGAGAATATTCTAAGATTCATAGCCTAAAAAAGTCTTTTACCTAAAGGGCCCTTCCTTATTCGGTTATTCCGTTACAATATTTACAAAAGGCACATGTTCTCTTAGGTTTAATGGTATAAATATATACTGTGATGAAACAAGTTTAGCATTTTGAAGACACATTACACATTCGGCTTTCAACCTATTCGAAATCACCATTTTGATTACATAAACAAGAGGGCGATAACCAGTCAAATACCGCATGAAATTATTTAAATCCTAAAATAAGTAGTTAGGTTTTAATATGTTTTTACATGTAAAAGAATCTACAAAACCGATACTGGACTGTGGTCCTCATTGGCACGTTATTTGAGTAATACTTGTCTCATCTTTTGTGTTTAGGTCCACTTCCCAAATTTTTCTAAAAATGCGCACCGGCCATTGTTTATTTTGGGCTTTTCATCCGTTACCATAAGTCGACAGGGTAATGACCAAAATTCTTCGATTGGCCAAGCTTTCATTTCAAGTAAATACACGTCAATGTGAGGAATAGCAGCAAAATGTAAGCACTTAATCTAAGCTTCAGAGTTACTGCTGATTCACAAACCAGTCTTGGGTGTTTTAAACTAGAGGTCCCAAAGTTTTTGAATGTTTTTTTTTTCTTTTCACTTTTGTGTAATCTACCGTGCTATGTCAAACGATGATGTTAAAAACATTACTTATTCTGACCTTCTTTTGTTGAGAAAATTTTCACAATATAGGTACCATCGCAACTCTGTGTTTCAAGTGTAGGTATATGCATTCTTGTAATGCACAAGAAAAACTAATTTAATGGCTAAGCGGTGGTTTCCAGACTAGTACACGAGTGCCGAGTAGCTATAACTCGATATTTTCCTAGGTCATAGTTGAATACAAGATATCGAGCAGGCTGATAACTGGGTTAGCCACAATATTTGACGTTCCAAAGACAGTTCTAAGTGCACTAAAAAGTACGCTTTAGAGTCAGATGAAAGCCTACATCTGCAGAAAACACAAGCATCACTGGGAATACATCTTTAGCCAAGCACACGGCAAAAATTACATTAAACGTGTGCTAAAACATTGCGTAGAACAAGCAAACTATTGGGAGGTTTAAAGAAATTTTAAATTTCTATTGAGTAACAACAGAAAAGGGCTGGTTGGTAGTGATATTTTTTGTTATCATTAAAAACTGAACCAATTTTACCCAATAACTAATGATTAAAAATAAATGCTCTCCAAATAAATCGAAATAGTTAATAACATAAAATTATTCTCTGACATTCCAGCTTCCTGAGTCATTTACTTCCTAGAGCTCAGTCTATTCGAAAATGTTCACGATCTACCGATTATATTAAAAACAGGAAACGAAATTAAAGTCCATTAATTCCGATCTAATTTGAACTATTTACAAATTATAAATGTTGTAGACCCATTCAGATAAGCGTAAATAACTAGTTCTAATTGCCAGCAATAATAAAATTCTAATTCAAAATAAACCGTAAACGGATAACTACAAAATTTAATCGAAAAATGCTTGACACGAGCTATTCATTCAACTTGACTTGTTTTATAACAGCCATTGTTCAAAATACGAAAGAGGGTTCTTTAAAATAAACACTGTCTATATAATAAAAATTATAGTAAATTTAAATGAGAAAAAATATTGAAAATCAGAATATTTACATAAAAAATATTGATTAAGGTAATTCACTACTTAAAAATTTACAGGCATATATTTATGATTGATTTTGTAACATACAAGGTGTACCAGAAAAAGAAAGGGAATGTTTTTACAATTTCCAAAGTTTTTTTAAACTTCAGACGTTAAAAATAAAAAATTTAAATTAATTAATTAATTTAAATGGATTCACCCCATTTTCGAAAATCGAGTTTTCACCAAATTTCCGCGTTTTGAAGTCACAGGAAGCCATTCTGACTATTACCTGACTATTATCCGTATGTCTGTATGTATTGAAATGGATCCTCCTTCCGGAGCACCCTTTTTCAATAAATTTATCGGTCGTGGATTCAAGATTTCCAAATTGATTGTACTAAAATAAATTACAAAAAAAATTATTAATATAAAAATTTATTTTCTTCCGCTTCTTTCTACTCCACTTCGTTTTTCTGTTCTTCAACCCTTTCTCTATACCTTCAAATTTATGATTTCTTCCTATTCGCTGCTTCTTTCTGCTCCAATACTTTCTATTTCTTGCCTTTTATCTCCCTCTACCACTTTCTAGCCCTGACCTCACTGCTTTTCTGTACCTGCTATCGTATCTGGTTTTCCATAAATTTCTTATTTTTTTCTTATTTATAAACTCTTCTTATTATATTTTTCTTCTATTCTTTTTATTTCAATTTAAATCTCGTTATATCATACTATTTTAATCAAATTCTATGTATTTTTGTTAACTTTTTATTTTTCTAATGACTTTTACAAATTCAATTCATGACAATCCAATCAATAATAATCCCTATCCATCAAACAATCTCTAAACTAAACAAAAACAAACACAATATAAAAAAAATACTTAATCCAGACAACCAATTTCAAAATCATGGACCACGTTCCAATACTTCACCAAAGGAACATGCACCCATGAAGAAAAATCCATATCAGTATGTCTGTAAATGCGTGTGTGTGTGTGTGTGCGTGTGTGCGTGTGTGTGTGTGTGTGTGTGTGTGTGTGTGTGTGTGTGTGTGTGTGTGTGTGTGTGTGTGTGTGTGTGTGTGTGTGTGTGTGTGTGTGTGTGTGTGTGTGTGTGTGTGTGTGTGTGTGTGTGTGTGTGTGTGTGTGTGTGTGTGTGTGTGTGTGTGTGTGTGTGTGTGTGTGTGTGTGTGTGTGTGTGTGTGTGTGTGTGTGTGTGTGTGTGTGTGTGTGTGTGTGTGTGTGTGTGTGTGTGTGTGTGTGTGTGTGTGTGTGTGTGTGTGTGTGTGTGTGTGTGTGTGTGTGTGTGTGTGTGTGTGTGTGTGTGTGTGTGTGTGTGTGTGTGTGTGTGTGTGTGTGTGTGTGTGTGTGTGTGTGTGTGTGTGTGTGTGTGTGTGTGTGTGTGTGTGTGTGTGTGTGTGTGTGTGTGTGTGTGTGTGTGTGTGTGTGTGTGTGTGTGTGTGTGTGTGTGTGTGTGTGTGTGTGTGTGTGTGTGTGTGTGTGTGTGTGTGTGTGTGTGTGTGTGTGTGTGTGCATGCGTGCATGTGCGTATGTGTGTGTTAACATCTTAGAACTTTTGAACAGCTTGGCCGATCGAAACGAGACTTTTGGCTTTCAAAAGAATTCCATTTAACTTAGACATCCTGATAATTTGAAGCCATATATTTAAGTAGATTCCGAAAAATTTCAAAAAAACAGTCAAAATAAATATTCAAAAACGATGTATTTTTAAGAATAACTTTTTATTAGTTTATTACATCAAAAGTGACGTTGTATGCCGTTTTGGGAAACAAAATTGATTGGTTTGTACGTGAGATATATTTATCGAAAAATTAGAAAAAAAAATTTGTTTTCACAATAACTTTGAGATTCAAAACCTTTAGTTTTTCTTTCAAGAAGATTACAACCGCACAAAAATACCTTTTTAAGCTCGAGGAGCTGAAAGCAGCAGAAAAAATACATCTTTGGTGTCTGAAATTAAGGGAAATTTGTAAGGATGGCTAACAGGGTCAAACTCTTTCGACATTGTTTAACATATCGTTGTTGTCCGCTTTAAAGTGGTTCGTTCACATAAGCAGCTACACACCGATGGAGACGTTGTTCTTACTTTTGCTAACACCACTGGACATCTTCCATCATTATGTCCATAAGAGTTTTTTAAAACCCGAAAAATGACGTCGTTTAATGACATTACAAGTTTAAGAAAAAGGCAAAAGTCACTGGAAGTGAGGAACCATATGAATGCATTTGAGGTTATAAATTCTGTGACAGAGGTTTACATGGGGCATGGGAAATGATCGTAATGGAACATTTATTTGCCTGCAAGATCCGAACTTTTGCTTATGACCCTTTTTAAAGACTTTTAAGGACGTCTTTATAGGAAAGTTTGTTAGCAGTTTTTCTTAACGGAACAAATTCTTTGAGGATAATTCTTTTTATGTCAAAAAACTAATCAGCATTGATGTGGTCATTTAGACAAATGGTATTTGAAAATTTATAATCCATCACCTGTGACTTATTGGCAAATTTACCAAAAAGATCACGAAACTTGTTTTTGCAATTGTCTTTCCACTCAATTGTGGGGTTTTTAAGCACCATTTTCTTACAAATTATTTGCAAATGTTCAGTGAAAATTTATTTAACCAAAAATATGTTCAATAATTGTTTACTTTATATAAGTAATGTTAACCGACGGACTGATACATTCATCTTTAATGTGTTGTTTGCATTTCAAAATAATTTGTGAAGGCGAAAAACTTCTTTATAAGCTGTTTTTATTTAACGTTACACTTGCCGATTCTTCTTGTTAACACAAATTTTAATCACACTAGGTTGCCAAATTCAACTGTTCTTTATTTGCGTAATCTATACATATAATAAAACTGTAGGAATGTATATGTTTGTGCGCGCATCACATGAAAACTACTGATCCTATTCGAATGCGGTTTTCAAAGACGTATTTGTCTTCTTTCAACTTAACATCTGGTGTATAAAACTTTCTTTCCCCACCCCTTTAACGGGACGAGGAAAGAAATTTTTATACAAAAATCAACACGCCACGCGAACGACGTCGCGGGTACATCGAAATAGAACCTAAAAATGTGGTTAGATTTTTTTGTCTGTCTTATGTATTTTTGTGCGCGCATCACATGAAAACTACTGATCCGATTCGAATGCAGTTTTCACAGATGTATTTATCTTCTTTCAACTTAACATCTGGTGTATAAAAATTTCTCTCCCATTCCTTAAATGCTGTGGGGTAAGAAATTTTTATACAACGATCACACGCCACGCGAACGACGTTGCGAGTAAAACTAGTTTAAAACTAAAACACAACTGGACGCACATCTCATCGACTTTTGACATAAATCGCAGTGTCTCCTGGTGTAAAACGCAAAGTGAATTGTGATGCTTTTAGTATAAAATTGTAATGTTAATCGGTAGTGAGAAAGAGAGAGACGTAGCGAGCAAGTGTTTAATCATCCCCTAGTTAACAGTAGAAGGTCAAAAAAAAGTTTAAGGGGTGATTTGAAATATTAACCGTTAAAAAAAATATATTTCTAAATATTTTTAACATAGTTCAGGTGCTGTTTAAAAGTATATATACCGAAGTGGAAAGTGGTGAAGTTAAATCTCTTAGCTGCGTAAAAAGTAAAAAAAAAGGTATGAGAAAACTAACGAAATTTACCACAAGCGGTGTATTGAAAAAGGAGTTCAAACCGGAACTTCTTAAAACTTCTTTTTCCCTTTTTTGCCAATATTTTTGCTCAAAAATAGAAACCTTCCACCCTTTGGTCTATTTATTTAATGCTAAAGAGTCCAGTACGAATAAAACATTCAAAATATGGAAAACTGACATCATTTTTAAAAAATCAAAAAGTGGGTTATAAACTTAAAAATTCCATTGTATTTAAAAAACAAGAAATTAAAACATTTTTACAGGATGTACCTTTTGATTTTCTTCCTCAGAAAATATCACCTACACCTACATGTATAATTTCGTTCATAAATCTTTTAGGTTGCTTTAATAATTGGCATCTCCGGCGCTTGTCGAACTGATGAACTATTCAAAATGAAAATAAATGTGGATCTATAAAAAGAAAAATGGTCAATATTATTCCTGACAAAAAACGCATCAGTCGAGAGCTTTTTTCATTACGAACAAGTATTGGATACAAATAATTACTAACCTCGAGAAAATATTAAAGGATATAGATTTTTGTGCAAGTCAGACATGGAAAATTAACAAAGCAGCCATTAGGACACAATTCTGTTGCTAAATTTCCCAAAAAAATGCTACTTTTTTACAATTAGACAAAATGGAAACATATACTGATCATTGTTTTTGTCGAACGGAGCTAGTTTATTTGTAAATAAAGGTGGAGATGTTCTCAATTTAAAAGTTTAATAGTAGTCTAATCAACAAGTACCTTTTTTACGAAATTCTCACAGAGGCCTCCTAAAATTATGATTTTGGTGTCATTCGATAGGTATTGATCTCTAGTAACTTTTTGAAAAAGTTGAGAAGGCGCTCGAAAAAATTGAAATAGTCATAAACAAAAGAGTGAAAAAAAACAGTGTTTTGGTTTTTTTGAAAAATCTCGAAAAAAATTAAATATTTTTGAATTTGAAACAAAGATCTGAAAAGAGCAGGAAATTTCACCAAAATAAGTACAGACTCCCGAAACTGTATCTCCAATATTTATAATTTTAAGAGAGCCCTAAAGCCATTGCTAAAACGGGGTGTTTGGCGTTCTCGCGCGCCGCGTATTTCAGTCACGGTAAACAAAAAAATTATTTAAATATATTAAATATCAATTGTAAAGAATGAAAAAATTCCCGTACCTTTGGACTAAGCTGATAAACAATAATCCGAGCGAAAAAAATTCGTAATGATTTCGTTTTATTCTCATTTAGCGTCAACTGAAAATATTTTGTTTTATTTTTTAATGCTATTATTTAAAAAATTGTTATAAACAAATGCATTATTTTTAAGGCAATGGATTTTTTTTTCGAAGGACCAAAAATTATTATGATTTTAAAAAAAAAATCGTTTCTTAAAAAAAATTTTATTGCTCAAAAATGGATTTCTTTATCAACAATTTTTTCCCGCCATTTATTATAAATATTAAGGAAACCTTTTTTTATTCATTATTTATATTATTCTTTCACATAACGAGCAAATTATAATTATTTATTTATATTTAATTAGTTTATTTTATAAACAATTTGTTGTAAACAATTTTTTTTTCGTTTTTCTTTATCTGTTGTAATAAACAAAACCAAATATGTATCATTTGGTTTATAAAATATTTTTTGTTTTTTTTTTAGAAAATTTTAAATATTTTTCGGTCTGTACGTTCAATATTTTCTCTCAGCTTTCGACCACTATTATTTAAATAACTTTTAAACTACTACAGATAGGAGAAAAACACTTCAGGTCATTTTTAACCGTTTTAATGTGATAAACAATGTCAACCATCAGCCGAGGCTTTAACTTAATTATTTATTTACTTTTTTTGGTTTTATTTAGTACAAAGTTGGGAAAAAATTTTTACTAAATAATGTTAATAATAAATTTCACTGAAATTAATAAAAATCTATAATGTCTACACAATCGTTTATTCTACAATACAATTCATTGTTATTATTCTTATTATTATTTTGTCCTTTCTTTCTTAGGGTGTCGAATGTTGGTTTTACTTAATATAGATTTATCTCAATCTTTTTTACCAAGGTTTTTTCAGTACATACATATGTTTTTTCAAAAATATTATTGTACTAAAGTTTCGTTTTCGTTTTTGTCAATATACTGGTTGCCTTTATACCGATACCGATATAAAACGTTTGTCATGTTTGCGAATTTTAATAATCTCTATCTATGGAGGAGCGTTATCAAGAGTAACGGGTGGAAAGTAGCTTCTTTTCACCCTGGTCTACAATGGTCTACTTCCCAACTGTTTTGTAGGATGAAAAACCGTTTATTTTTAAACAATATTTAAAAAAACGGGTGAGGCAGTCAGTGGGACTGCCGGCAGAAGTTATACTTCTATGCAGGCTCAAGGATTCATGAATTTGTATGCAAAGGATTAAGCAAAATCATTATGAGGTCGCTAAACAGAAATATCATATTCGTGTTCAGCGACCTCAAAAACCTCCTAATACCGAGTGCACATTCATTTTGTATCCAATTTGCATTTGCACCAGGTGTCTCGGAGACCATCGCCATCATTATATTCGTATTCAGCGACCCAAAAAACCCCAGGGTACCAAGTGTGCACTGATTTTGTATAGAATTTGCATAAAACTCCAGGAGAAGAGGTAAATACCATGCACCCTGGGCACCGAGTGCCGCAGAGAGTTTCGGCATCATGATATTCGTGTTCAGCGACCCCAAAAACACCGAGTACATAAATTGAACCCATTTTTAGCAATACTTACCGAGTTCTAATTTTTCTATCTATTGTCTGTTTGCTTTTCGAATGCAAAATGCAATTTCCCATTTTTACATTATGAAAAATAGCGACAAACTTCCTGATACTCTAACAAATCCAATGCAAAAAACCGCATTCCAATCCATCTTACGTTACAAATTTCGGAGGTTTTACTGATTTAGTGCTTTATTTCCTATTCGTAAAAACTCTGTTTATGTAGTCAAAAATATCAAAAGCATAATGCTGGATATACTGAAACCATGTGATGGTAGGTACTGTAGACTACAATACAGTACTCATTACTAAATATTATTATTAATATAAAATACTTATCCTAATATATTAACTTACGTGACAGAATTATAAAATAAGTTGTTAAACACAATGTTATACGTCACTATGATATTCAAAACATTAGCTCAGACTGTTTTTTGTATATCTATCTCTTTTCAATGTACTGAATGTTTAAACGGTATTTAAAGGACTTATAGGTATGACTAAACATGTGGTAAATATTTCATCTTTGTTGTTACCGACCAATATACCTTATATGTGTTTCTGTCTCTCTCTTACTCACACCAATACATATTAGACCAGTGCGGATGTGTAAAAAAACGTCTATATTTGGATGTGAGAGGTGGCATTCGGATTTTTTCAGAAAAAGTTGTGTGATAACTTCAATAATAATAATCTCGTTTTCTCCCTCTCAATCAGGTCCGGAACATTAACAAAAAAATTAAAATGTTTAAAAATAGTGAAAAATGTCGATTTTTTTCTACTTTATTTGCTTATAACTTAAAAACGATTTCTTTTAAGGAAAAGTTGTAGAGAAATAAAAGTTGCCCAATTAAATTTCCTATAAAATACCATTGGTTAAAATTTTTTAAATTTATTACCTAGGCTGCAAAATAGCAATAAATACAAAACAAAAGGGGTAAATGGAGCCTTTTTTATTCAATTTATTTCAACCATTTAAATTTCATGTAGGACCTTCATAATTTGCCTAGAAAATCTTTATAATATAATAAAACAGTCCACTAAATTTCATTAAAATCGATTTAGTAGATTTCGCATAATAATTTTGCAATCTAAATTTTTTTAAAAAAATTGAAATCTCCCACAACAAAAACTAAACTATACAAAAGTTTGCTGATTTTTTGACATATAAAAGAGCACTCCACCTATCAAACTCACTTTACAGAATTAAAATTGGATTATTTGGGCGGCCTCAGGAATGTTTTAAAGTTATAAACAATTTTTTGGCTTATAAACAAATAGAATATCTCGGTAACTAATAATTTAAATTAAATTCAGAAAACGGCGTTAGAAAGAACTTGGAAAGACGCTTCTTTTTTAAAAAAAAAAAGTTAATCGATTTTAATGAAATTTAGTGGACTGTTTTATTATATTATAAAGATTTTCTAGGCGAATTATGAAGGTCCTACATGAAATCTAAATGGTTGAAATAAATTGAATAAAAAAGGCTCCATTTACCCCTTTTGTTTTGTATTTATTGCTATTTTGCAGCCTAGGTAATAAATTTAAAAAATTTTAACCAATGGTATTTTATAGGAAATTTAATTGGGCAACGTTTATTTCTCTACAACTTTTCCTTAAAATAAATCGTTTTAAAGTTATAAGCAAATAAAGTAGAAAAAAATCGACATTTTTCACTATTTTTAAACATTTTAATTTTTTTGTTAATGTTCCGGACCTGATTGAGAGGGAGGAAACGAGATTATTATTATTGAAGTTATCACACAACTTTTTCTGAAAAAATCCGAATGCCACCTCTCACATCCACTAAAAAACAGATCCGCCTTGGTCTATATGTAATGAATAGAAGTATAACTTCAATAAAATCTTTTTTCACGCTCGGGTATAGCGTCATGACGTGTCGCGTCTCGCATCGTAAATCACAGAGCGGCATCATATTTTTTGCAATTATTGCGCTTAAATATACAAGTAATGGGCCGATTTACAATTATAAAACTTACGAATTATTTCGACAATAATGTTTCACTAAAGATAGACTAAATTTTGACGCAAATCACAGCATGGATCGGTGCATAAATTATAGAGAAACATAGCGACACATGGCAAACAGCACTTCATATATTGATAAACAAACCTGTCGCACATTTTTATTCGTATATATTTCATTTACGATGAAACGATTTATTAACCAACTTTCTTTAGTTAAAATCAAAGGGTAAAATATACACCTTTCAGGTGAGAATATTGATTACATTCTTTATAATACAGTTAATAATAACATACATTAGAATATTTTAATATGTAAAATAGAATTTTGAATAATATTAAGATTATAATAAAAATGCAGCTCTGCACTTGTTGGTAGTTCTTGTCACAAATTGCAGTGTGATTTTTGATACGAATCGCAAAGTGAGTTGCGATGCAAATTGCAATGTGAATCATGCTGTAAATCTCAGATTAAATTGTGATGTAAATCTTAACGTCTATCGAAAAAGAGAGAACGAAAGCAGCGCTCTTTATTCTCATAAAACAAAATAATAACCCGCTGCACAATTTCGGTCATATCTTTTTGAAGTTATACTTCTATTCGTGCACTTGATGGAAAAGATTGTGTAGAGTTAAATGGGAAAAATCATAACATATGTAATGGTGTGAGTAAGAGAGAGACAGAAACACATATAAGGTATATTGGTCGGTAAAAACAAAGATGAAATATTTACTACATGTTATTCGTCATAACTATAAGTTCTTTGAATACCGTTTAAACATTCAGTACATTGAAAAGAGATAGATATACAAAAAACATTCTGAACTAATGTTTTGAATATTATAGTGACGTATCACATTGTGTTTGACAATTTATTTTATAATTCTGTCACGTAAGTTAACATATTAAGTTTAGTATTTTATATTAATAATATTAATAATATTAACAATAATATTCAGTAATGAGTACTGTATTATAGTCTATAGTACCATCACATGGTTACAGTATATCCTGCACTATGGTTTTGAGGTTGTTGGCTACATAAACAGAGATTTTTCGAATAGTCGAGGAAATATCAGCAAAACCTCCGAATTTTGTAATGCAAGATGAATCGTAAAGGGTTCTTTTGCATTGGATTGGTTAGAATATCAGGAAAAATGCATTCCGAACACAGAGAAAAGTTACAACTCGGTAAGTATTGCTGAAAATGGGTTCAATTTATGTACTCGGGGTCTTTGGGGTCGCTGAACACGAATATCATGATGCCGAAAGTATCCGCGGCACTTGCTGCCTAGGGTATTTACCTCTTCTTCTGGGGTTTTATGTAAATTCTGTACAAACACCTGGTGCTTAAGACGGACATTGTCTCCAGGAAGTTTATGCAAATTCGATACAAAATGACTGTGCGTTCGGTACTAGGAGGTGTTTGGGGTTGCTGAACACGAATATCATATACTGATTTTGCTAAATCATTCACATACAAATTTATGAATCCGAGCGCGTGCATAGAAGTATGCCGGCAGTCCCACTGACTGCTACATCCGTATTTGTTTCATTAACGATGGAAATAATTATAAACCTAGCTTTTCTAGAAAAAATAAGAAGGTAAAATATATCCAATTAGGTAATAAATAATAATAATAATAATATAAATTTATTTACCAATAAAGGAAATACATTGTGCAATAGCTTTTACAAATAATATGTGAAGTAAATAAACATTTTTAACACAGAAGCTCGTATGGTACTAGCTTGTACGTGCTTACTGAAAACTAATTAAAAAATTTAATTAAAAAATATAATATATTTAATACTATTTTGATTTAATTATTTTAATAAAGAGTGGTATTAGCAGAACAGTCTTTTATATTGGGTTAAGTGTCATAATTCGGTGAATGTCATAGTTCGTTGGTAATGGTGTCGAAGTTGGGAGCATTTGTCTAAGTCGGGAGTTAATTTTGAAAATAACGTAACGTGCCAAAAATTATCAGTATTTATATTTAAAGTAAGTATACAGGGTGAGTTTCTACTGACGCCCATAACTTCAACAGTGGATTCTAATGGTCAAAAGGAACAAAAAAGTCCCAGTAAACACTAGTCCGATTCCAAACCGTTTGGTCATAATTTAGACTTTTGTGTTTTTTATAAAAAACTGGACTTTGACCCACTATTTACGAGATAAAAATTACACCAATTAACCTGGCGACTCATATTTGAAATAATTAGATAAAGCGTTAAATTTTCTATAAAATCAAGGTTGCTTGTAAAAATATTCCATTTGTTACCTCGGTTTCTAGCCAAATTTAGATGAAAAATATGCCAAATCAATTATTAAGCTTAAGATTCAAGACAATTTTTTATTAGTTTAAAATTATGTCACGCAATGTCCGAATAGATAAAAAACTTCCCCGTCTAATAAGCTTTAAAGCGATATGCTATTTTAACCTTTTGCATGTAGGAATGGCAGAAAAAATACAACAAAACTAAAGTAAAACACGGTTATAGAAACACAATCAAATGTAAATACCTAGTTAATTCCAAGCCAACTATGTTTTATTGCTGTTGTTATTGCTGTTGTCATGCATTTTTGTTCTAAATTTTTCATTGCTTTGTCATGTGCTTGTGATGCTATGAACTTCCACTACTCCACACTGTTTTTAATATTATTTTTTATAATGGTGTATCCGTTGATATGACTAAATAAGTAAAAAAATAAATAAATAAACAGAATACCCTCACTTGTAAACCGTGTTTTACTTTAGTTTTGTTGTATTTTTTCTGCCATTCCTACATGCAAAAGGTTAAAATAGCATATCGATTTAAAGCTTATTAGACGGGGAAGTTTTTTATCTAGTCGGACATTGCGTGACATAATTTTAAACTAATAAAAAATTGTCTTGAATCTTAAGCTTAATAATTGATTTGGCATATTTTTCATCTAAATTTGGCTAGAAACCGAGGTAATAAATGGAATATTTTTACAAGCAACCTTGATTTTATAGAAAATTTAACGCTCTATCTAATTATTTCAAATATGAGTCGCCAGGTTAATTGGTGTAATTTTTATCTCGTAAATAGTGGGTCAAAGTCCAGTTTTTTATAAAAAACACAAAAGTCTAAATTATGACCAAACGGTTTGGAATCGGACTAGTGTTTGTTCCTTTTGACCATTAGAATCCACTGTTGAAGTTATGGGCGTCAGTAGAAACTCACCCTGTATATTGATATGGATTTTTCTTCATGGTGCATGTTCCTTCAATGGAATGTTGGAACGTGATCCGTTATTTGTAAATTGGTTGTCTAGATTAAGTATTTTTGATTTTTAGATTGTTTTTGTTTAGATTATAAGTTGTTTTGATTTTTGTTAGGATTATTGATTAGATTGTCAAGAAGTTAATTTAAAAAATGTCAGAGATGAAATAAAATTGTAAATTTTAAGAGAGAAAGGCAATAGATAAAAAGAAAGGCAACAGAAAGAAGGAGTTGGAAAATAGGAAGTGGGAAGAGGAAGGTATAGAGAAAGAGTTAAGCAACAGAGAAGAAGTGGAATAGGAAGAAGAAGAAGAAAATTTTTTTATGTTTATAATTTTTTTAGGATAATCAATTTAGAAATCATGGAATTCACGACACATAATTACATTGAAGAAAGGTATTCCAGAAGGAAGATCCATTTAAATATATTATAGTTTGTTTTAAATATTTAGCATTTCATGTAAACCAATTCTATTTGTTTGCTGAATCGATCGTTTAATTTCTGTTTTAAAGATCTTTTGTCCCATTTTCTGTTTAATGTTTTAAGTTTTTGTTGCAAAATATTTAAAATATCTTTGTCCAGTTGATTTGTGGTTTCTAGGTATAATAGCATTTTCTCTTGATCTGGTTTCGTGAGGGTGATTAAAAGGTTCTAGAGTAATTTTGTTGTTATGTTAATAAATTAATAACTTTTGTACATATAGTTGCCTGATATTAAATACTGATGTTTCTTTATATAGGATTTCTGTAGAATAAAGTTTAGGTACTTTTTTCATAAATGATTTTTAGAATCCATTTTTGGGCAACTTCTTAATGTTTGACATAACTATCAATCACACCTGTCCATCCTGTAATACCATATGACATGAGATTCTATAAATAAACAGTAGATAATTTTAAGGTGTCTAATTAAAGAAAGTCTTATAATCTTTTAAATTTTGCTATACAATATCGGATTTTATTATGAAGATTCTAGCTGAATAAGCTTAATTGGCGTTGAGCGCCAACTTTGTAACCTTAAAATTACCCTAGGCTAGCTCCTGAGGGTCGTGGCTTCGTTCTGAGTTTTATTTAATTCCCTCCAAACATTAATTAAAGGGCGCTAAGTACAGACACACAAATAAAATTAGAAAAATCAGTTTTAAAATGGTTTATTACTTTGATTAGGATTTAGTAAAGAAAATTAATAAAATGAATTAATTATTTCTCTTATCTTTGGGTTTTCGAAGACTTCTGATGGAGTTTCAATTACTGGTGGAACGGAACTGCAAGGTGGATTGAATTCCTTTCAAAGAACTTTCTGTCGGATTTTCGTTAGATGTGGAACGAAACTGCAATTGGTTTGTATTCCTTACAAGGGATTTCCTGTCGGATTTTCGTTGGATGCGAAACGGAACTACAATTGGATGGAAATCTTTCCAAGGGACAACCTGTCTGATTTTCGTAAGATGTTAAACGGAACTGCAAATGGATTGAATTGATTGAATTTTCGTTAGTTGTGGAACAGAACTACAAAATGGTGTCGGCTTCCTACTGACTGTCGACAGACTGCGTAATTTCTGGTATGATTTAACTGGTCCTTAATAGGGCCCTTCTTAAAGATGGCAATAACCCAGAATGAAGGGCGAAGATATTAAGAAATAAATCTGAATTTAATTAGAGTAGCAGATAGAATGCACGAATTTAAATCATAGTCTATCGAAGAGACATATTCTCTCCTACCAAACTGGTAATCCCCTCTCGTATCGGCGCGATAACAATAAATAATATAAAAATATATAGTCCGGATGGTACCTATGCTCGAAAACGAACGTTACAAACGTTACAAGATTCCCTCTCAAGTGACTGTCAAGCACAATGTGGTTTTTGGAATTTGGATTCCCTAAATCTGAGTCATCAGAATTGTTGGAATTAAATGTCATATATTTGTTTTTTTTTGTACATTTAGGGATAATTTATTTAATCTTAACCAATTAGTGACATTACGGAAATCTCTTTCTACTTCAGATTTTAAATTTTCCCAAGAATCATCAGAATACGATACTTATGCCTATGTCGATGTCGTCCTCAAAACCTACAGCCTTGCCACTAATATTTAGCTTAAGGTTTACATATATAATAAATAATAGTGGACCGAGGATGGTTCCTTGTTTTGGTAGTTACTAAAATTTTTATTTAATTATTTAGTCATTTAATTCCTGTCTGTTAAATACCTTTCTAGTAGTTTAAAAGCAATCCCTCTTAAACCATATGAAGTTGTTGTAAGAGGATTTGATGGCCTTATGTATCAAATGCTTTAGAAAGGTCAATGAAAATGCACAATGAATGTCTATATTTGTTTATTTTCTCATATAAGTGTGATGTTAGTTTCATTATAGCATCTTCAGTTGACCTTCTTTCTCTAAAGCCGAATTGGTTGTCTAATAAAACATTGTATTTATTCAAGAATTTAGTAAAGCGAATTTGGATTATTTATTCAAAAATTTTTGCTATGTTTGAAATTAGGGATACAGGTCTATAGTTACTTACTTCATCTGATGGACCATTTTTATGAATTGAGATGACTATACCGGTCTTAAGAATATTTGGAAAGATTCCTTCTGACAAACCGTTATTTATTATACCTACATATAAAATAGAGTAATTGAGATTTCTTTGCTGATTTTTTGGAGAGTTTCCGACCTAATGTTATCTACCCCAGGTGCCTTACCTTTCTTAAATTTTTTAATAATATTTTCTACTTCCATTTTTGATGTTGGGTTTAGGAATATTTTATTTTTGTTTATGTGTAATTTTTCCTGTGAAGCTCGTAGGTGGAACTATATTATTTGCTAGTTTTTCTCCAATCTCACTAAAATATTTATTAAAATAATCTGCGATCCTCGTTTCGTCATTTATAGTAACCTCAGATTTTAGGTTTTTGATTTTATTTCGTTTTTTTTTTAATACTCGAAATATATTTTAACAAATAATTTTAAATTCTCAAGAGGTCTAAGTTAAGTGGAATTCTTTCGAACGCTACAAGTCTTTTTTCGATAGGTCCAACCATTCAAAAGTTAAGAGGGTTACATACATATATATTCACACACACATGCATACACACATAAGGACATCATCTCTGGAATAGTCACCTCAAAACCTGGAGATCTGGTAAGAACTCGATTTTCTAAAATCGACGTAAAACGAATAACTTCCCGTTTTTATTTCCATAGTGATTTACTTTCATTTTTTTGTTGAATTTATTTTAGTGTTGTAACGTTCGTTTTTGAGCATATCCTCCTGACTATATTTTTATTTATTTCAATTTTATCGCGCCTGTGCGGAAGGTTTGTTCGCGTGGATTTGGTGGGAGAAAGTTTGTAACTTCGTTAGAAAATTATTTCAATTCTTTCATTTTATCTTCGATTCTTAATATATTCAGAATTATTTCCTGATTTCCGTGGCCCTTCGGTTATTGCCAAATCAAAGAAGGGCCCTATTAAGGATTACCGTAAAACAGAAAAGATTCGCTGACTACCGACAGCTATTTTGTTCATATAAGTCGACACAAGTTTCCTTGAAAGAAAAATTACTACCTTCCACGTTTGGATTTAAAGCAGATCCGATCCACAATAAATCAAGCTCCAACAGGAAGAATCCAAATAAACCAAAGATAAGAGATTAAATTAATTAATTATTTTTCAGATATTTTCACTTAACTTTTGATTGATTAAATAAATCAACTTAAAACTGATTTTACCGTTTTTTATTTGTTGGTCTGTGCTTGGCGCCCTAAATTAATGTTTGGGGAAAGTTGGTAAAGACTCAGAAGGAAGCCACGACCCTCAGGAGCTAGCCGAGGGTAATTTAAGCGTTATAGTGTATTGCCTTTTTTGCTTTTATTATTAGTTTTTTTACCCTCTTATTGCAATTTAGATCATTTCTTTAAATTTTTTCGTTTAGAGGGTAAATTAATTTTTTTTAATTAAATCGTTTTTGTTATTTATTTCTTTTAATATGCTTTTTGTAATCCATTTTTGTTTACCGTTTTTTTTTTTGTAACTTTGTTGGACAGTTTTTGTGTTTTTTTGTTTATATAATGACATAATATTTGAAGAAAATTTGATGTTGTTTGATGCATATTGTCTGTCGTATATACCGAGTGCCATTGTTCGGATGGTAAGTCGTTTTTTGTATTTCGTTATAGTTTGTGTAATTGTTAAAGATTTTTGTAACATTAGGTTTTAGAAATTGTTGGAACTAAGTTCCTTACGGAGGCTTGAAGGAGATACGCATTTTGCTGCGAGGCCGAACTGAAAAAAATGTAATAGTAAAAAACAGTAACGAAAAACCGTTAAATGAGCTAGGTTCGATTCCCGGCCGATGCAAATTTTTGTTTGTATATATCTCTTAACATTTTTTTTTTGTTAAAGTAATATAAGATATAATTTTTAAAAATCTTGATAGTTGAAAGTAGTTAGGAAAGGTGAGAAAAAATAAATGTATACATTATTTTTTAAAGCTCACCTTGAATTTTAAAGAAACTTCTTTCTTAACGCCAAAATTTCACTGATTTTGATATATTGACCGTTAAATGAGACGGGCGCAGGCGCTACAGTCGTATACACTATACACAAGCGACTAGTGTTATGTGTCGATTCTACTCATCTACTCTACATTAGCCGAAGGACCTTCGTTCCTACCTGGTGTCCCACGACACCATTGTAACTTGTTTCTTTCTCATAGGAGTTTCTACTGCAATTGGGAAATGATCTGTTATTTTGTATTATAAGATTTTATATTTCGTTATTGTCTTGATGATAAACTTTGGTAAAAAAGAATAATTAAATCTATCAAATAACAGTTAACAAAATTAACCTGTTTTGGAATTTTGCAATATTTTAATAGAATTTAGGTAGGTATTTTAAAAAAAAACTTATCCACACTCAGTGCGCGTATCGAGGCGTGTGTTTAGACACCATTCGCATGTTAATGATGGCGTATATCGCAACGTGAAACACCAGTGCACATAGGAAGACACGTAAATATTCTTATTAACCTTTTAATCCTATTTGACTCTCCAATTTTATATTAATAAAATTTAGATGTTTGTCATATGATAATTGTGCCTTAAGTTTCTAAAAACAGAATATAAAAGTTGTATTTTTAGAAAGTTTTTATATTTTCACCGTGTCTCTTTGTCATTCCGTGGAATTTTGTAATCGAATTTAAACCTATTTCCCGACTACCTAGAGCTCTGAAATTTTCAGGATAGCTAAGAACTGGATGACAATGCATGTTTCAAGTGTGTTTAGGCATATACATAGATTTCGAAATTTATACTGAATTGTTATTAAATTAAATATGTATACATATTATCATTTTGAAAGACTTCATATAAGTTTGGCGTGGCCTATTTGGATAAGCAGCTGATTGTGACAATTCTGTTGGGAATGTTGGGTTATCGTAATTGGATCGATCTCGTGAGATATAGAAGTTTTTTTTTTGTTCCTACATGTGAAAGTAACAAAATAATTTATATAATAGTAATATGGCCTATAAATCAGTAAAAAAAAAACTTTCTACTATAAAAAGTTCTTTTTATAAATTGTGATTATTTTAAATTTAATTTGTTTTCAGAAAACAAAAAGATTTACAAAAAAAATTGTAAAAATTGTGTACTCCAAAATTTTATTTTTTTCTCATATAATTTTCTTTCAAGGATTTAGACGAATTTTCGTGAAATTGATTTAAAAACATTCTACAAATTTTAATGCATTTACAAAAATAATTTTAAATGTACCTAACAATATTCTTCTATATTTACCAGAGATGTTTCTACTTAATAAACTTTATAATCGTCTACTTGCTATGCTTCATTTTAAAATTATATCGGTATTTAGAGTACTATCTATAAGAATCGCCTGGAGCTCTTATTACAAGTTTATAGTCGAGTTTTATTACTATTAATAGGAATATTAATTTTAGATTTTTACAAGTTTACTTTTTATTATTAAGTATATATAAGTAAATCAGAATCTAGTTTAATGAATGAAATAGATGTTAAACATTTTAAACACAGAACACTATTTGAAAATCTTAAATAATATACCTACAACATATCGTTGGAATAGGGTGTCCAAACAGTTTTGTGAAAAGTAACTATATGTTAATTGTAAATGCATTTGTTACCATCACAAATATTCCACGAAAAAATGGATGGATGGTAAGAGTTTTTTTTTAAAGAAGACAAAACAGGCAAAACACAAGATAAAACACTGAAGACGAATGACAAAAGACGGAATACGGAAGACAAAAGACAACAGGCAGAAGTCAAATGACAAAAGACGAAAGACAGAAGATGAAAGACAGAAAACGAAAGACAGAAGATGAAAGACATAAGACGAAAGACAGAAAACTAAAGACAGAAGACGAAAGGCAGAAGACAAAAGACGACGAAAGACAAAAGAGGCCGAAAGACAGAAGACGACGAAAGACGAAAGACGAATAGAGACAAAATAAGAGGAAAGGGTATAAAAGGTCATAAGAAATAAAAAACAAACAGGACGAATAAAAACAAAAAATGCAAAAGAACAGAAATAAATATACGTAAGAAGACGAACAAAGACGAAAGTAGAAATGCGCAAAAACTAAAGACGAAAGACAAAACATCAATAAATTCCTCATGTTTCATTTAAAATTTTTCATTTATAAGGGATACTGACGTAAAAAAAAATAGAAATTGAAAGAAAGTAGAAAAAGACCGGAATGGATAGACAGTATATAAAAGATAAAAGGAGATTAAATAAGACGAAAGATAAATGATAACAAAAGATTAAAGAAAGCAAAAGAAAACAGTATTTAAAAAAAAGATATCAAAATAGTACGAAAGAACACGAAAGAAAGTTAAACAAGACAAAACACGAAGAGAAAAGACAAACAGAGGCGAAAAATGACACATATGATAAAATTAAACAGAATAAGCTAAAAATAAAAGAGAAAATACAATAAAACACGCAAACAAAGTAAATAAGACAAAACACTATAAAACAAGACTAAATAAAACTATGGTAGAGGAAATAAAATAAAGTAACACAAAAAAAATATGAAACAAATACCTACGAATACGAAAGAAAAGGAAATAAAGAAACAAAAAACAAAAGACAAAAAATAAACAACAGAGGAAGGAAACAAAAAAGTTACAAACGACGAAAGAAGTGAAATGGAGAGAAAGAACTATACATAAATAATTCTAAAAAAACTAACAAAAATTTGCTTAAAATATAAAACGCAAAAGTAAAAAACAATACATAAATACCTAATAATTTTTTACTAACATCATCATCAAAGTTAAAGACGAAAGTAGACAAAAGAAGACAGAGAAATACAAAAGATGACAAAAAATACGAGATGAAAAGAAAATAATGAAAGAATAAAAAAAATGACGAAACTAAAAATTAAAAAAAAAGCAAGAGAGATGATAACAAATTGTAATAATTTGGAAAAAATATAAAGATTTTAATACTGTTAAAAAGATATATAATTCAATTAAAATCGTTAAAGATTGTAAAAATTGATACCTTAATACCATATAAATTTACAGTTACATTAGTAATCAAAATGAATGCATAAAGTCGTCAATAAATCGTCAATATTTTATTTTCAATGTCAATCATTCACATAAAGCCGATACTGATCACACAAATTAAAAAAATCTTTAAAGAATGAAGTATTATATTATCTGTTGTTCTGTTACTCAGGGAATTATAATTTTGTGGGAAAATATCTACTACCGATCAAGAATGGAAATTCCTAAAACTTTTTAAAATTACTGACAACCGCTGCTATTATTTTCATATATGTTTAAGAGATTGATTGATGTACCTGTTTTTATTCTAACTCGTTACATAAACAGGTAATAACTTCTTCATTCTTACCATAGTCGAATTTTATGTAGGTATAACAATCATATAGTCACATATTAATGGAGACCTGTGTGTATACAACAAAAAAAATAATAAAAAAAACAGAAATCTAAAAAATTTTCAAATTTTGAAAGACTAAGAAAATTAAGAATGAAAATGAAAAAGAATACAAATAATGTAAAGAAATTAAAGACAGAAAGCTAAAAATAAAATACGAAAGACAGAAGATAAAGGACAAAAGAAGAAAGCAAACGAAAGAAGACGGAAGATACATAAAATACGAAAACGATAAAATGAAAGTCAAAAGTCGATAGGCTAAAGATGAATAAGAGAAAAGAGTAAGTACAATAGACGCTAAGAGAAAATTGTAAAAAAAGGATAAAACGACGAAAAATGACGATCGCAAAACGATGAAAAGCAAAAAGAAAGTAAAAAATGGCAAAAGTAGATAAAAGCAGACAAAAAAAAAACGAAAGAATGTCAATAAAGCGCAAAAACGACAAAATAAGTGAACATAAATCTAAAGAAGGCATAGAATATGAAACGCAAAATAATAAAAAAATAAAAATTCTAATTATTTAAAAAATGTAATTAGACGAAAAGAACAATGTAAGATAAATGACGAAAGGCACAACAAAATATGAATCCAGAAAAAAGACGAATAAAAACGAAGAAAAGCAAAGGAAGTCAAAAATAGGCAAAATAGACGAAAAAAGATTAAAGACTAATCATTTTTGGTTCGTCTTTGCAATTGTGCTATGCTCTAAAAAATATCTTCGAAAAGCATTAGACTGCTTTATTTTCATGCCTAATTTAGTAGAACATTTTGAAAATTCGATTAATCGATTATTTATAAAGAGTTCTAAAACTATTTAAAAATCCATAGAAAAAATGTTAGATAAATCACGAAATATTGGAAAAATGATGAAAAATTGGAATAAATAGAAATACTTTGTTTGATCATAATGTTATTAAAAGCAAAAAAGGAAATAAATGGTTATAACAAGAGAGCATCAGCTATAATTTGGAACATAAACTTCACACCGTTATCAATCAGCAAGTTCTTTCTCGAATGGCCTGTAACGTTTTGATGTATGAAGTATATGAATGAATAAATGAATAGAATAGATATAGAGGAGGAGTGTGGTGTTGGAGGTAGTGTTGGATGTAAGGACCCTGGTCGGTCGCCGGCCCCGCACTCACAAACTCTCCCATTTGTAGTTGATGTTTTTTCTTCTGTAGCTCCTGTGATTTTTTCTGGTTCCAAAGTTCCTCGAAGGTGCCTAAACCGTCATTCATTTTTTTGATGTCAGTGTAGGTATCTGTGAAAGTGTGACCCACGTAGTGCAAGGTGGGGTTGGGAGATTGACACTGTGGCGTGTCGAAGAGAACCACAGAAACCTTCGCCAAGGGCTCATTTTTTGTGTATCCAGTCCTCCATCATGTTGGCACCATCAAACATCTACCTGTAAACGAGTGGTGATTCGTCAAGCAGGGCTTCTAGGTCTTCAGGTTGGGAAGAAGGATTTCGTTCTTCAGGACCTGGATCTTCTTTGGCGTCCTCCATTCAAGTGGGTATGGAGGGTCCTCTGGGCTGTGGTCTTCGTGTCCTGGAGAGTGACGTAGTCTTGTTGTAACATCTGAAAACGAAAGGGGAGAGGCAGTATATTTGTGTCATGGTAGACAAGGCGACTTGGATAAAGGTAGGAGGGACGCTCGTCTTCTCATTTTGTTGACAATGAGTTCAACATCAGGTAGGTCACCTGATCCTGAGGAACTAGCTGTTCCCCCCATAGTGGCAGGTTGATATGTTTAAGAATGAGATTTTCTCGTCGACTAATATTTGGATCTCTTAAGATGATTGTTTGAGTTATGTTGTAATTTAACGCTACTCTCTATCTGCTGCACCATTTGAAGAACTGGTCCAGCAGTCATTGAGTTTTTACAAGGCCGTGTCGTAAGTATAGAATTAGTTCTAAAAAAGATAAGTAGTGCAACTTAAAGAAAGGCATTCGAACTCCATCTCGTAACCTGCCTAACAGATCTTGATGTTTCGATGTATCGTTGTAAACAGGTTCCAGTGGCCATGAGTGTTAAAAAGATCGTAATAAAAAGCGCCGAAAGGATATTGTGGTCTAATCTTGTAAACGGATTAACGGATTTTAATGTATATAGTACTGTGCGAATTAATGTGAACGCGCAAAATTATTCCAATATTTACTTTTTCGCAGTTGGCATGACGTTTAATTCAATGGTGGGGACATTCCGTCGCAGATTCTTAGATTTTCTCTCTGATTTTCAGTCAACAATGAGACATAATCAAATTATAATGAGTCTGAAAAGTCATTGAATTAGGACTTAATTTCATTCAGATTTTTGAAGATAACATCTCTTCACAAATAAGTACTAAAATTGTTACTTTAAGTATACGTACATCTATGACTTAAAGAGATATTGCAATGGTAAGGAATCTGAACTTGGGAACTTTTAACCCAAATTTAAAACAAAAAAGAAAAACTATGATGACTTTGGTGAACAGAAAAGGGAAATGTGAAATGAAAAGGAAGACAACTACAACGGACGAAGCATTTTTAATGAAGAAGAATTATAAACCCTATAAAACAAGTCAAGATCTTCAGAAAGTTTTAGCACGCGCTAGAAATTTCACAGTGGGAAAACGACTTTTGGAAGAAAAGCAGTAAGACCACAAAAGAAACAGCTATTAACTGCTAGAACGAAGGTACGATTACGCGAAAAAACATAAAAGCTAGACTAAAGATTGGAGAAAAGTGTTGGTCTCAGATAAAATCCTCTTTTTGGTACAAGGTACAACGGTCATGTTTTGTCAGAAAAAGTGCCGAAGGAAAACTTACGTGTATTGATCAAAAACTTAAACATCCTTTAAAGAATAAGCTGTTTTGGGGCTGCTTTTCTTATAAACGTACCAGATTCCTCCTGCCAATCGAAGGCAAAATAAATTTTCAAAAATACAAAGACTTGTTGGAAAGGAGATTAAAAAGCGAGCTGTGCAAAGTGGTGCCAATAATAAACCAATTTTTTAACAAGACTCGGCACCTTGTCACGTCTTCAAGATGATGACGAAATATTTCAAAGTATACCATGCCCTGAATGGCCAGGAAACACTCACACGATCTCAATCTATTGAAAATATGTGGGCGATTGTGAAAGTTAGACAGCGCAAAATGGATTGCACAACAAAAGAAAAATTGATAGATGCTGTAATCCGCATGTCCCAGAAAACTGTAAAAAACATGCTGACTCGGTGCCAAATTGTTTCAAGAAGTTGTTAAATTGAAGAGAGGACATAGTTCATATTAAAACAATATTAATTATTCTATTTTGTTCGTCTATAACCCCTTTCCAACAATACTTACCGAGTTGTAATTTGTCTATCTAAGTATTGTATATTCGGAATGCACTTTTCAAATGTAATTTTCTAATGCAGAAATGCAATTTCAATTTTTAAATTATGAAAAATAGCTACAACGAATGAAATGCAAAAAACCGCATCCATCTTAGTTTATAAATTTCGGAAGTTTTGCTGATTTTAGCGCTTTATTTCCTAGACTGTTTATGTAGCCAACAACCTCAAAAGAATAGAACAGGATATACTGCAACCATGTGACGGTACTATAAACTACAATATAATACTCATTCCTGGATATTATTATTAATATTATTAATATAAAATACTAAACTTAATATGTATACTTTCGTGATAGAATTATCAAATAATCTGTCAAACACAATGTTATACGTCACTATGATATGATAGCTCAGACTGTGTTTTTGTATATCTATCTCTCTCCAATGTACTGAATATTTAAACGGTATTCAAAGGACTTATAGTTATGACCAATAACTTGTAAATATTTCATCTTTGTTTTTATCGACCAGTATAACTTATATGTGTTCCTGTCCCTTTCTTATTTACGCCTTTACATATGAAATGATTTTACCGATTTAATCCCATACAACTGTTCACTGCCGGGTGCACTAATAGAACTATTACTTCAATAACTTAAAGACATTATTTTCAGTTCATTTACTACGATTAAACTAATCAATTTTTTTTTATAAAACATATTGCAAACACCTACTATTCAGTGATTTAATTTCATGATTAGTCAAAATTATTATAACAATTAAATTAAAAAAAAAAATAGGAAGCGCTGATAGGTATTGTTTAAATTCAACACTAGGTCAAGTTTTTATATGAAATGCAAACCATGTATGGTGTAAATTAAAAATTTACTGTTAGCCAGGCAATTACTAATAAACTGGGTGTAAATTTTATATAAGCAATATAATTTTGATCATTAATCATAAGTAACATCTCTATTGTAAAAAGGAATGTTATTAAAATGATGTTCTTCGTTTATGTAGTGGTATACAGTTTCATACAAGATATAGATATGTTTTTAAAGTAACTTTAGCCAAGTGGAAAAAAATACTGAAAAATTGTTAAATTATAAAAGAATAGTCTAGAGATTTTTTTAATATTACACACCTTAAATACAGGGAGTTTTGCACTACATAAAATCAAAATTAGTAAAAAGAAGAAAAACAAAAGTGAGAGGTGTCAAGGGACACCCGGATGGAACGAACTTCCTTTCGATTAATTAGTGAAGGAATTAGTAATTTGTAAACACAACAGAGAGTTTATACATACATAAGCATTTATTGTTGTCTGTATAAAATCTCTACTTACCTAACTCTATCAGCAATATCCGGAACTTGTGCAGAAACACTGTCAGGATACATTATTGTTATTATTTTCTATTATTTTAATATTTATTATCTACAAAAAACCTGTATAAACTTAACAAAGTCGCGACACTACACTGTTCAAAGCAAAATAGAAAATAGTAAATCCATTATTTTCAACAGTTCGTTTCTTTTAATAAAAGTGTCTATTTATACAATACCAGATGTTTAGATGATATACATCTACCTAGAATTACTTTTTATTTCAATTTAATTTAAAACAGGAATTAACCATTGAATACAAAATTTTAAAATTAAAATATTTGACTGTAACTGATAGTTAAGGTAATTTGACGTAGGTACCTAACTGGTCAAGTTAAGAACTATTTTTGAAATGGGTATGAATTTATTGATTTATAAAAACATGATGAAATAAAATATAATACTGTAATGGGATAACCGTAAAGGAAGGGACCTTAATTTAAAAGATTGTTGTTGACAGTTGATTTTTAGAAGTTTGTAAAAAAATCAACTGACCATTTTAAATAATGTTTCTAGAAAATTCTAGAAACTTCTAAACACACTGACTAGATTAAATAATGTTGTATATAAGGGGATGCATGGGCAGTTAACGTCAGTTCGAGTCAAGTGTTCACAAGAGTTCATTGTATAGTCAAGTAGTTAGACGTTATCCAGCAGAGTTCAGTGTATCTTAACAATTTTGTAAATAAATTGTGTAAAAAGCCCCCATACGTGTTTTAAATTGGTGTCAGGTGTGGGGTGAAGATACAAGAATGCCTGGAAAAAAATAAATGAACTATTGGTGGCTGAGCTCAGAAGAGAGCTTGAAGAATTAGAGTTGGAAACTACTGAAAGCAAATCCGTATTGTTAAGAAGGCTCCGTGAATACTACGTAAATAATAATTTGGACCCTGACGCTGTGGAGTTCGAAGACCCAGTTCAAAAAGCAAATTCTGAACTAACTTAACAACTTTCCCCGCTGCAAGAAGAACAAGCTCAACAACTTTCCTGGCTGCAAGAGGAGCTATCAGGACGCATGACGAGCCAGCAAGAGGAGCTTTCCAGTCAGATGAAGAGCCAGCGCGAAGATATGTCCCAGCTGTCGCAACGAATGACGTGCCAACAAGAAGAACAAACTCAACAACTTTCCCAGTTGTCCAGTCAGATGAAGAGCCAACAAGAGGAGCTATCACAGCGAATGACGAACCAACAAGAGGAGCTATCCAGTCAGATAAGAAGCCAGCGCGAAGAGGTGTCCCAGCTATCACAACGGATGTCTACCCTACCAGAAGAGTTATCCAGTTACCTTCTCCCAGCAAATATCACATCTTCGTGACGAGCAAAATCAGCAAGTTGCCAACTTGAATCAGCAAGTAGACAACTTGAATCAGCAAGTGGACAACATGAATCAGCGAGTGACCAACATGCAAGACGAGCAAAACCAGATCAACCAGCAAATTCAGTCCGAAATAAGGAAGCTTCAACAAGAACACGAAGCTGGTCGTCGAAACCAGCCCATCCACCATGGCGACGAAGATGCAGAAAGGATGGAGACCTTCCACGTAGACATCGACCGACGAGGAAACGGGGAGGCGACCCAAGTACGAAATACGATGAGACCCCCAACCTTCGACGGGAAGACTTCCTGGCCAAACTACCTGAAACAATTCGACGCAGCGGCCAGAGCTAATGGATGGTCATCCCAGGAGAAGGCGTTGTCCCTAACCGTAGCTCTGCGAGGCGAAGCTTTAGAAGTCTTGCAATCATTGACACCAGATGAAGCTGACAACTTCGAGTTATTGGTGAATCGTCTAGAGATGCGTTATGGTCAAACTCATCTACAACCGGTGTACCGAATGCAGTTAAAGAGTCGAAAACAGAAAAATGGAGAAACTATCCAGGAATTTGAGGCGGATGTAGCAAAAATGGTACGACTTGCGTATTCAAATGCAGCGGAGGATTTCCTGGAGTGCCTAGCAGTCCAAACCTTCACCGATGGTCTTCGAGACGTCGAGTTGCAGCGCGCTGTACGGTTGGCGCGGCCGAAGACTCTTGTGGACGCCTTGACAATTGCCCTGGAGTTTGAGGCGGCGACGGAGGCCTCACGTGGAGTTGCTCGACTAAGGAAAATCACCGGTAGCTACGACCATGCCGTTCATTCCGTTAGCGACGTTGAAGCGGTAGTAGAGAGGTTTATGAAGTTATCTCCAAAAAGAAGGCGCCCAGTGAGATGCTGGAACTGCGAAGAACTAGGCCATATAAGAAATACTTGCCCCCATAAAGAGAAATCTCCTGCTGAAGTACCCCAGCAGCAGGAAAACTTTAAACGGGTCGACTCCTGGAGGGCGACTTCGACCCCAAACATTCCCGAAGTCCCTCACACCATTAAATTGGCAACTCTGCGACATCACGTGGACAGCTTATATATAGATGGCCTCCTTGATGGGAAGAATATTAGCATGCTGGTAGACACTGGAGCTACAAAAACTATCGTCCGACCAACCATCATTATGCGAAATAAGATGTTGCCTACCAGTTGGAGACTGCGTACCGCTACCGGAGATTCTGCTAGAGTCTACGGTGAGATACAGGTGACGCTACAGTTTGGTTCAACCTCTCTTGTTCACTCAGTGCTGGTGGCTGACGTTGATGAAGATGTTGTTCTGGGCATGGATGTTATGCTCCACTGTGGTTTTCATTTGGATCTTCGCCAACGTATCCTTCGTACTGGTAATGAAGAAATATTCCTGCACCGAAAACAAGTTGACAATGCCTCGATTAAGCTAATCGATGATATCGAACTTCCGGCAAGCTGCGAATGTGTCGTCACAGCGCGGTTGGATGGACTGGAGCCAGATGGAGCCCCAGCCATGATAGAGCCGAAGAACCATGACCATGAATTGGGAAAAGGACTCCTTGTGGGTAAGACTCTTGTTAGATCCGCCAAAGAGGTACCCATCCGAGTTATCAACTTGAACGATCATCCAGTTCTTCTCCGAAAGGACACGGAAATGGGAAGTTTAGAACCAGTAATGGCCATAATTCACAAGATAAATGTTACGGAAACAGATGAGACCAACGAAATTGAACAATTAATGACAAAATTAGAACCCTCTTTGTCAAAATTAGAAAAGAAACAGGTAAGAGATCTACTTTACCGTTATAAACCTGTATTTGGTTCTAAAAGTAAACTGGGAAGAACTGATGTTGTACAACATAGAATTGACACTGGTGATGCACGTCCGATTCGACAGGTACCCCGAAGGATGCCTCAAGTTAAGAAGGAAGAAGCAAACAGAGCCCTTAAAGAAATGATCCAAAATGGCATAGTTGAACCATCCAGTAGTCCGTGGGCTTCTCCTGTGGTATTAGTGAGAAAGAAAGACGGATCAATGCGGTTTTGTGTCGACTATCGAAAGCTAAATGATGTCACTAAGAAGGACAGTTATCCTCTGCCAAGGATTGATGATGCCCTCGACGCTTTGGCGGGTTCTACTTTGTTTTCTACCTTGGACCTTAAAAGCGGATACTGGCAAGTTAAAATGAATCCTGCAGACAAAGAAAAGACTGCCTTTACCAGTGGATCAGGGTTGTGGCAATTCACGGTCCTTCCGTTTGGCCTCTGTAATGCTCCTGCGACGTTTGAACGGCTAATGGAGAACATCCTGCGGGGTTTGTCATGGGAAACTAGTCTAGTTTATCTAGACGACATCATCATAATGGGTAAGACCTTTAAGGAACATTTATCGAACCTGGAAGAAGTTTTTAAAAGATTACAGAACGCTAATCTAACATTGAATGTTAAGAAATGCCACTTGTTCCAGAGACAAGTCAACTATTTAGGACATAACGTAAGCAAGGATGGCGTTGCTGTTGACCCCGCTAAGATACAAGCCGTTCAGGATTGGCCAATCCCTATCGACAAACATCAGCTCCGGAGTTTTTGGGTCTTTGTTCCTATTACCGACGATATGTCAAGAATTTTGAAGACATCGCCAAACCCTTGACACGTTTGACAGAACAAGATAAGTCCTTCTGTTGGGATCAGGAATGTCAAAAGGCGTTTGAAATATTGAAGAAACAGCTTACGTCAGCACCTGTTTTTGCTTATCCACTTCCTGATGGTAAGCTTATTCTGGACACCGACGCCAGCAATGTAGGAATTGGAGCCGTCTTGTCACAGCTACAAGATGGTAAGGAAAGAGTGGTTGGTTACTTCAGCAAAACTTTATCGAAAGCTGAAAAGAACTACTGTGTAACTCGGAGGGAACTGTTAGCAGTTGTAAAATCCGTCGAACACTTTTATAAATATCTGTATGGCAGAAAATTCCTGATCAGAACAGACCATGCTAGTTTAAAGTGGTTACTTAGCTTTAGGAACCCAGAAGGACAGATAGCAAGATGGCTCGAAAAACTGCAGGAATATGATGTTGAAATCGAGCACAGACCTGGAACAAGACATCGTAATGCTGATGCACTTTCCAGAAGACTATGTCGACCAGATTGCCCCCATTGTACCCGTATGAAGCAGAACGAGGAAAAACTTGCCTTAGTTAAGGTTGTGCCAGAAGACGAGAGCTCTATGCTGGAGGAGCAACAAGAAAACGATCTCGTTCTGAGAAAGATTCGGGAGTGGAAGAGAATGGACCGTCGTCCGTTGTGGAGAGAGATATCCTCATCCTTTCCTGCTTTGAAAGCATACTGGTCCCAATGGAACTCTTTAATTTTGGACGGTGGGCTCGTTAAAAGACTTGTATAAAATTCCGAGGGCACAGAAACAAGGAAACAAATAGTGGTCCCAAGAAATGCTGTACCGGAAATTTTAAAACAGATGCATAATGATAGTTCTGGAGGACATCTGGGTATCACGAAAACGCTGCAAAAGATCCGAGATAGATTTTACTGGGTAAATTGCACTAATGATGTTAAAGATTGGTGTCGTAAATGCACTACATGTGCTGCCAGTAACGGTCCGCACCGAAAACCGAAGGCGGAAATGCAGCAATACCTTGTTGGAAGTCCTTTTGAAAGAATCGCAGTAGATGTATTGGGGCCACTTCCACAGACCGATGTAGGAAACAAGTACATCTTTGTTGTAATGGACTACTTCACTAAATGGGTTGAAGCATATGCAGTTCCGAATCAGGAAGCTACCACTTTAGCAGATATATTGGTTGAAGAATTCGTAAGCCGATTTGGGGTACCCTTAGAATTACATTCAGACCAAGGAAGAAATTTTGAGAGCAAGCTGTTTCAAGAAGTTTGCCAAAGATTAGGCATCCACAAAACGAGAACCACAGCGATGCACCCTCAGTCTGATGGAATGGTGGAACGAATGAACCGGACTATAACCAACTATCTGTCAAAAGTGGTGTCAGATTGTCAGAGGGATTGGGATCGACATATTCCACTATTTCTAATGGCAATTCGATCGGCTAACAACGAATCAACTGGCCAAACGCCTGCGAAGGTCCTGTTCGGTAGAGAAATGAGGCTACCATGTGACTTGGTATTTGGTTGTAAACCTGGTGAAGAAATGGCACGTGAACAATATGTCGCCGACCTTCAGAATCGAATGGAAAATATACACAACCTGGTGCGTGGAAAACTACAATTATCTAGTGATCGGATGAAGAGGTACTATGACACACGGACAATGGAAAAGAGTTACCAAGTTGGAGATTTAGTCTGGCTCTATAACCCCCGACGGCGTCGAGGTATTTGTCCCAAATTACAAAAGAACTGGGAAGGTCCTTACACCATCAAGAAGAAGATTAACGATGTCATTTATCGGATCGTGAAAATTCCCAGAGGGAAACCCGTCGTGGTCCATCATGATCGTTTGGCGCCTTACCAGGGAAACCACAGTGGAGATGCACAGCAACTCCAAGAAGATGGTTTGGCTGGCTCAGGGAGTGTGCGGGATTCCGATGTAGAAAATAACATTCCAGGAGGAATGAATCTAAGGAGGGGGCAGTGTAACGGGATAACCGTAAAGGAAGGGACCTTAATTTAAAAGATTGTTGTTGACAGTTGATTTTTAGAAGTTTGTAAAAAAATCAACTGACCATTTTAAATAATGTTTCTAGAAAATTCTAGAAACTTCTAAACACACTGACTAGATTAAATAATGTTGTATATAAGGGGATGCATGGGCAGTTAACGTCAGTTCGAGTCAAGTGTTCACAAGAGTTCATTGTATTGTCAAGTAGTTAGACGTTATCCAGCAGAGTTCAGTGTATCTTAACAATTTTGTAAATAAATTGTGTAAAAAGCCCCCATACGTGTTTTAATACTTTTATAGATAATGGGCCACGTATCACTTCAAATATCACCAAACTCTAAGTCCAGCCAGAATAACGTGGTCACTATGAGCTGCACATAAAAACTCTAAAACATAAAGCAGATAAATTACTTCTTCTCCTGAAGTGATTGTAATAACTGAACACTGGTTAAATATTGATAAGCCAGACTTTGTTAAAAACTACACTATACTCTCGATTTAATAGAAGTGATTTATTTCATGGAGGTACTATGGTAATGTCAACAAATAACGACTTTACAGTGGTGACTGATCATTTATTATCTGAGACACATTTTGAATTTTCCATTGTTTGTAATTATTTTTATGAGATCTACATTATTTGTATTTATAGAACACCTGATGTGGACTTGCAAATTTTTTATCAAAAATTACTGAGCTTACTTGAATCCCTTCCTTTAAATGGTAAATTAGTTGTATGTGGTAATTTGAATATTGACTACTCCAGTGTTTGTGCTGCAAAATAATCTCTTCAGAACATTTTTGATTCTTTTGGAATAATCATGCACGTCAACGCGCCAACCAGAATAACTAAAACTATGCCACTTCATCTTTTGATCCGAAAATCGTTGACTTTATTGTCTTCAATCCAGGTTTTTCTGATCGTGAAGCAATATTAACTGCATTTTCCCTAAATTCCAAAACTAAAAATGTTTCGTGCAAATTAGGCCGTATTTTCGGGAATAAAAATTTCCACAATTTCAAAGAGTTGTTTGTGTCTAACATCTGACTGGAATTTTCTATCTGATGACGTCGACTCTAAATTCTCTACATTTGTAAAGATAGTGTTTGATCTTGCAATTAAATCCTTTCCTCTCAGGCCTATTAAAGTAAAGCAACTCAAATCTGGTCTACTAGAGGCTTACGATTATCTTCTAAAAACATGCGCTGTTTATCATATTTAAAAAAATTCTCAGATAGCTTTTTTTTCCAAAATTATGAAAAACTGTACACGATTCTCTTTCTTATCTCAGAAATAAAAATTTACACAGTTACACCTGTATTACTGGCCGAGCTTCGTAACACAATTAATAAGATTAAAAACAAATCATTTGCTGGAACGGATGGGCTTACTCTGAAAATGTTTTCAAATCTACCGGTAAACACCCTAAGTCATCTGACTAACAAGTCACTTTAACTTGGAGTCTTTCAAGCTGCCTTAAGACGGCGATAATTATTCCCTTGCACAAAGAAGGTGATAAAGATCAAGCTTCGAACTATCGCCCAATAGCACTTCTCCCCACGCTGTCGAAGATTATTGAAAGATTGGTAAAAAAGATTGCTATCTTTTCTTTGCAAATATAAAATACTAACTCCCCAACAGTTTGGTTTCTTAATCAATAAATCCACCAATGATGCTATGTTCTCGCTCTTTGACAATGTTTACTCCAGTCTTAACAATCAGGACTCTACATCAACAATCTTCTGCGACTTCTCTAAGGCATTTGATTGTGTAAATCACAACATATTAATTAACAAATTGCAACACTATGGGATTAGAAGAATACCACTCGAGTGGTTTAAATCTTATCTTACCTACAGAAGTCAGCTGGTAAGGGTTGGTGTGAGAACGTCCTCCTGTAAGTCAATTGACTGTGGGGTACCTCAAGGTTCAGTTCTAGATCCTATCTTATTTCTGCTCTTTATTAATGATATTGCTTACCTTAATATTGGTGGTAAACTCTGCCTCTTTGCAGATGATAGTTTCACCTGGAGCAACCCAAATAGTACATCCCTTTATAGTACCGTATCTTGTGACTTGGTAACTATTTAATCGTTTCTAACCTTCTGTGCCTCAATCTCTCTAAAACTAAAATCTTATCATATAAAGGTACATTACAACCTTTTGAACTTAATAACAATAGTGTGGAAATCGTTGATTCTGTACAGTTACTGTGTCTCTTTGTTGACAACTCATTTAAATGGGATTTGCACATCAATGCATTGTCAAAAAAATTAAGTTCTGCGTGTTTTGCGCTAAGATCAGTTTCCAAGGAATGAAACAGCTCGAACAATTTACTACGCCCTTTTTGAGTCGCATCTCCGATACGCCATTCCATTCTGGGGTACTTGTTGTGCGACTCAATTTGACCGTATTTTTAAACTACAAAAGAGAGCTATCCGTTACATGTTGAGATTAAACAATGCAACCTCATTGTGGGGAATACTTTAAAAAATATCAAATTTTATCTCTTCTTTCTTTATTCATTTTTGAATCCGTTTGCTTAGTCCGTAAGCACTCGTCAGCAAATCCTAAAACGCCTTCTCACAACTATTCACTTAGGAACAAGGAGCTTGATCTTTGTTTACCAATCCCACGATCAGAGTTTATCAAAAACTCTATATTGTATAATAAAAAAAAGATGTACAATCGTCTGCCTTTCAAAATCAAATCTATTACACTCTTTCCCGCATTCCGTAGAGCTTTAAAGGCACACTTATTGGAGAGACCTTTTTACACAGTAAATGAATTTTTCATATTATAATTTTATACTTCTAAATACACACTACTTAAAGAAACATTTTCTTTTTCTTCTTCTTCTTCTTTCTTTTTTATGACTTTCAATTTCTTTAATTGTATAAATATTACGATTTTTTTTGTATTTTGTTTATGTGTTATGTTATACATATATTAAGGATTTCTGCTTTTTTTGTATGTTTTTTAGCTTTTTCGACAAATTGTATAATTTTTGACAATAGAGCATTTATTTTATTATTATTATTATTATTATTATTATTATTATTACTAAAGGTAACCGCATTGCGAACAATTTACCAAGAAGGCCTATGTTATAGCCCTCGTCCATCGACAAATGTCAGCTGTCATGGACCTTATTAAACAGCACTCTTACCAAATCTTTATACAGTGCTGGGATAAAACTACGAACTGTAGCCTAGCCAGAGAGTTAGTACCTCATCCTGGCAAGGAAACAGCAAAAAATTTGAGGCATTGACCAGACAACATCTCTTTAGGATAAAATTAGCAGAATTGCCCCTATGCAGAGGCTGCGAAAAAGAAGAGGAAACAGTAGAACACATAATGTATGACTTCTCTGCTTTTTCTGAAATCAGAAGATCTGTGTTGGGCGAGTACTGGCTTACACCAGCCGATGTCTGGGAGATTCTTAAGTATATGAAGGCCAGTATTTTAAAAGATCTCGGTTAGGTTAATTTTTTAATTAACAAATATTGTTAAATAAACAATTAAACAGTCGATCAGATCGGAAATGGTGAATCCAAGGTAGCCTTAAATGTCTCTAGACAACCTCTCTAGGACCCCTTGCTGTTCTGATAATTGACATTTGTTTGTATGCAAGTGTGACATTCTACCATATATAGTTAAGTTATTAAAAAAAAATAAGGCAAATAAATATGTTAAATGATACCAATCGTATTACTTATTATTTGGTTTACTTGATATTAAGTACGTACCGTAAAGTTTTTTGGACCATTTGTCATTTATAGAAAGTTTGCTTATATTGCAGGCATATCCGTACTAACGAAACTCGGAGGAATATTCTTAGCTTTTGCAAGCTTTTTATGTTGATTTCGTATGGTTACACTAGTGTCCAGGTGACTATGAAGGAAGTGGAGTTTTAGATAGATAGATCTATAGATAGATAGAAAATGCTGCATCACAGGGACCAATGCTATTCAAGCCCTTAGTTCTAGCTCACCCTTTGAATTTCTAAATTGAAAATCTTTTGATAGTTCTCTAATTTGGGGGCCATCAAAAATACTGGCTTTAAGCTTTTCCATAGTAAGCTGCGGGAATTTTTGGCAATTGTATGCAAAGCAGTTCCCGTTTTTATCTAGTCCTTTAACAAACTGTGTCATGATTCCCAGTTTGTAATGTAATGGCGAAAGTATAATTTTGTAAGGAGCTATTAGTGAATTCTGGATTATATTGTGCTTCACAGGCGTCATATTTGGTCTTAAAGGTCAGATTCTTCTCACCCAGTGCTCTAGTTTAGCTGTACTGTCCCAAAGGCAAATAAAACAGGGAAACTTAGTAGAACCACTTTGTTGACCGAGAAGAATGTTCACCATTTTCAAATCAACACAAATTTGCCACTGATGGTTATTGTATTTTATTTTGACCAAGACTAGCGAGATGTAACAATATTCTTCCTTTAACTTTGTACTGTGGACAATAGATATCTTAGCGTATTTATTTCCGTTATGTAACAGAATCCATTTTAAGCTACGTTTTGAGCTGTCAACGAATAAACGCCAAGTATATAATCTTATTGTAACAAACAAATTCTTCCAACACAAAAATATACATAAGTATATGAGAGAAGAACCAAGGAGGGGATAGACATCTATCATATAGATTATATATTAGTAGAGAAGGAAAATAGAACCCTAATAAAAAACACACGTGTAAGACGAGGGGCAGAATTAAGTAGCGACCGCTACTTACTGATATCTATAATAAAAGATAATCCCGAAGTAGTCGATGGAAGCAGACATGATATGGAGAGAAATTTGAATCCATAAGAAGCTATAAACTGAAAGATGATTTAATGGCCAAAGAGTATGAGAAAACAGTAAATGAAGAAGTTCAGGACCTGGTAGAAAATACAAAGGGAAAAACAGCTGAAAAGACCTTGGGTCTGTAGGTTATTTTATATATTTATATATTTTATTTTATAGAATGTAAAATTAACTACAAAAAACATCGTTTATCAGACAGAGTAAATCTAAGGTAATCAGCAAGATTTGTGATCTGAGATGTCTCTAAACAGAACGGTCTTGTGCCGTTATAATAATTGCTATATCTTTATATGTAGGTGTGACAAACTACCATATAGTTTAGTGCGTAATGTTTTATGATTATGACACCAGTACTCGTGACAAGCAATTTGTTTGAAGCATGCATGTTTATTTAGAAAAAGTGTAGAAACAAATCTCGAAAAAGCGAAGGTCGAATTTAAATACGCCGTTGCTCGAATTCGAAAGCGCTTTGACATAATTCGATTATGGGCTGCTTAGATTTGAGTATACTTTTTTTAATTCAAATATCTCTTCTCTGTAATAAAAACACTTTTTGGGGGAATTCAGTATTTTGGAGGTAAAGATTAATTTTTTTGAAGACTGTTAAGTTAACTACAAAAGAACACCTCTCAAAAAATGGAGTCTGATGTTATATGCAAGGGTTGTCTTTTGGTATATCTCTACACAGACTTCTTTGGGTCTTATGCTGTTGCGATTATTTATTGGAGTATTTTTAAGTGTTTAAATTTTAGACCAAATTTAAAGTTAGTTGAAACCTCAATAAACGGGCATATACCACGTGCGCGCCTCGGTCAGAAATTCTTAAGGGTAGCAGCGCGCTGGTTTCTCGTCGGTCCATAGGCCACTTGCGCGCCTCATTAGCATAATCATAAAAATTTAATATATCATTACTGTTTTATTGCTTGCTGCGCGACAGACCCATGACGTTTTTCATCCTTTAGACTCTAAATTTTGAAAAACATTTTCATTTTATGTGGTCCCTTCTAACTGCAAACCAGAATGGTTGGTTTAAATTATCTATTAGATATGCCAACCCCGTTTGACTTTGAAGTGTAATCAAATATCCGTTGGGGCATATAGCCCAGGAAGTTGTTGTTTCTTCTTAGTTGAACGGTCATTGTGTTTGAAAATGTTTTTCAAAACTTGTAAAGCGTTAGAATACTTTTATTATTTCTTTGATACCTATTAAAAAAATCTTCCATTTTTAACTGGTTTTTTTATTTTACTTCCTAGATTGCTAGGATGTCCACCTCGTATTTCTTCATTTGTGCTATTTCTTGCAGCTTCGCAACGTCAGCATCGTTTTTATATTCCATGTTTCTATTTTTACTTTATAATTTGCTTTTATGTTTTGTTTTTTATTTTCATTGGCAACGTTTTTAGTTCAACCATGTTCCGATTCTGTTTTCCTATCGTCATTCTTCTGGGTTCCCTTTTTCATGTCTGTTTTTTTTTTGGCCTAATATATTCCATTTTTACCGGTCCTTACTCTGTGTATTAGTTTTTTTGTTTATTTAATCTTTTTCGTTTTCTTGGTTCCACTTCCACTCTTCATAGTTTATTTTTAGTTTCCCAAAATCTATTTTAGCTGTTTTCCATTTTTAGAAACTTTTTTATTTTCTTCGTGTTCTCTTTGTCTTTCTTTTTGTCATTCCAGGTGAAATTTTTTAATCGAATTTAAACCTATTTCCCGACCACATAGAGCTCTGAAATTTTCAGGATAGCTACGTGTCTTTAGGCATGTACATAGAGATTTGGACACAATTTCAAGTAATTCTAAATTTTATATGGGAATATAGAAAGTTTTTTATTTTCGTCGTTTTCTTTGTCTCTTTGTCGTTCTCTTTGTCATTTCGGGTGGAATGTTGTAATCGAATTTAAACCTATTTTATGACCACCTAGACCTTTGAAATTTTTAGGATAGCTAAGAACTGTATGACAATACATGTTTCAAGTGTGTTTAGGCATATACATAGAAATTTTGACACTATTTTGGGTTTATATGACTTTTAAATCGATTACAAAATTCTCACATAATACACAAATTGAAGTAACAATAGTTATTTGTGACACAAGGACGGAAAATGCCATTTTGCAAGAGCGAGTATAGTTGTGTAGCCGAGGGGCGTAGCACCGAGGCGAAACAATACGAGCACTTGCAAAACATTTTGCGGACGTGTAACACACACTATTTTTTGGTCCGACCAATTTTTAATATTTTCAAAAGTTCAAAAACTGTTTACTTTGACTTTGTGACATACAAGATTAGGTGTATATTGACATTATTGACATCTATTACACGATTAAAAGAATTAGTAATAAGGAATGATTTTCTGATAATTGATTTCACGAACCTTAAATTTTTATACATACGAATACTGTTCTGATAAGCAGCACAGTAAAAATTGTTATATTGATAATATTAATATTAATATCTAATAATTTTATATAATTTTATATAAAAACAGAGACAATGAACTATTATAGTTCAATGAGCAATAATAAAATCGAGATATGTATTTTCATAATCGAATGATAAGTAGTTGTAAATTGACATAAATGTCAAATTTAAAATAAAAGTTGTGAGAGAAATTAAATGTAAGTTTAAATCCTGCTTACCTTTAGAAAAAGTTATTAGTTTAGTATATTATACGCTGTTTTTAAATAAATTTAATTAAAATTTGTAGTATTCATTATGTATTTTTGATGACTCATAGCGCCATCTCTTTAGATAATCTAAAAGCTACTTTGCCGGCCTAGGCCGGAAAATGTCATTTTCCGGACGATTTTGATGTAATTAATAGTATTGTTTCTGGACGGAGGACCAAAAAATAATTTATATAATAGTAATGTGACCTATAAATAAGTAAAAAAAAATCGACTAGAAAAAGTTCTTTTTATTAATTGTGATTAACCATTTTTTCATATGCTATGGATTGATGTATACTTTTTTATCTGTTAAACTTCTACGCTCTTGTTAATTTCTCATTACTTTATTGTATTGTAACAAAACAAAACTGTGAACTCTTTATTCAACTCAAATTAAAATGCCAATCATAGTTCTGATTATACCAGGTCCACTTCAAAAGAAGGTAATTCTATGAACAAACCTAGCAAAATTCCTATTTAATTTTCGCCGTATTGTTTTTAAAACCACCCATAGTACAGTCACCAGATTTCCTCCATTAACTTTAGGCCTGACTATTTGACCGGCTAGTTAATATTGTAACGTTTATTTATTTTCACAGTTTATTATTTAATTTATTTATACAACTAATACACTTAATTTATGTTATAACACAATTTATTTACAATATACTAATTTATATGAACACTGAACATTGATTTATATAAACACTTATTTACTTAGACTCAACTCAAAACTCAACTAACTAAAAACTAACTATATTTCAAAATAAAAGTCTATTTATATGCGCTTCGAACAATGAAGAAACATCTCGATCTCTCGCGTAAGGGCAGAGATTCTTCCAGTCGAGTCGTATGTGGAAGCTTCGATATGGTTCAATAGAACATTCCACGGCGTCGCCCGCCGGTCGGACTCGCCCATTTGGCCAACCAGGACAGAGCCGGAGTCGCATTACATTGCCCCCTCCTTAAGAGATAGTTCCTCCTGGAACTAGAGCTGGATGGGAATGATTGTATCTGCAGTCGGATCCTCTTCTACAATTTCCATTTGTATAAAAAAAACAGGGGACGGTCTTCGTTGTAAACTGGACACTGGGCGAATGGCTGCAAACCAATACTTGGACTTCGGTATCTTGAAAGATTACTTCCACCATGTTTCGAATGACCCTCCAGTCTAACTCCTTACACTCGATCTTTGGCATTGCTATATTCTGTATATTGGACTCCAGTACGTGTTCCCTCAGGCTAAGTAAAGATTCCCATACATCTTGATAAGTGGGTCGGTCGTGATAGGTGTTCTTTGTCACTAGATAGAAGAGGTAACGTGATCCATCTTGGAGTCTCAAAGCTTTTCCGGGGGCTGGCAATTGGCTTTGCAGTTCTGATAGTCGACCAAACTTTTTTCGGAAAACGGACGCTAATCCTCGGGCGTCGCTGATACTGGCAGGAATATTATGGACCAACGAGCAGTCATCTGGAAGCGTGAACAGGTCTTGATGTTTCTCAATGGTTACGCCAAATCTTGCTTTCCCGGTACCCCCATAAGCACCCATAAACTCATCGAAGGCAAAATCAGGAGTCTCTTGGAGTCGATTTACATCTTCTTCTTGGTTATGATCTCCTTCAAACGGTGCCAGCCGGTTTCCATGTACCACTTTCGGTTTTCCATTTGGAATCTTACTTATTCGGTATATGACATCATTGATTCTTTTCATGACGATGTATGAACCTTCCCAAGACGTTTGTAGCTTCGGCGAGTAACCCTTCTGTCTTCTTGGGTTATGAAGCCAGACTTTGTCTCCTTCTTCGAAACATCCTTCCGTGGCTTGAGTATCATACCGTTTCTTCATTCTATCACTGGCAATTTGAAGATGTGAGCGAACCAGTTCATGCATATCGTCCATTTTCCTTCGTAACTGGATCACATAATCTTCTCCAGCTATATCTTCTCCAGGTCGGCATCCAAACTCAAGGTCGCATGGTATCCTCATCTCTCGTCCGAACAAGACCTTTGCTGGTGTTTGGCCTGTTGTTTCATTGACTGCGGATCGGTAAGCCATCGCGAAGAGCGAAAGGTATTGATCCCAGTCCCGCTGGTGGTTGGACACTACTTTTGACAGATACTTTCCAATGGTCTTATTCATTCTTTCTACCATTCCAACTGATTGTGGATGTAATGCTGTAGTTCTTGTTTTCTTCATTCCTAGAGTATCGCAAATTCCTTGGAAAAGCTGGCTTTCGAAATTTCTACCTTGGTCACTATGAATCTCCAAGGGTACTCCAAATCGACTGATAAATTCTCTTATTAGGACATCTGCAACAGTTGTGGCCTCTTGATTTGGAATGGCGTAGACTTCTACCCACTTCGTGAAATAATCCATAACCACCAACATGTACTTATTTCCATTCTCAGTCGTCGGAAATGGTCCAGCAATGTCTAAAGCAATCCTCTCGAATGGGCTACCGACGTTGTATTGTTTCATGGGAGCTTTCCTTTTTCGCTGCGGTCCATTACTCGCAGCACAGATGGTACACTTCTTACACCAGCTCTTCACATCATCGGAACTATTCATCCAATAAAACCTTTCCCGTACTCGTTGAAGGGTTTTCTTAACACCGAGATGACCTCCTGATGGACTGTCATGTAACTGTCGGAGTACTTCAGCCACTCTAGTTTTTGGAATAACTAACTGCTTTCTGATTTCTGAACCATCATCATTCTCGAGTACTCGTTGCAATAAGTCTTCTTCCAGGATGAAAGAGTTCCACTGAGCCCAATAGGATTTAAGTACTGGACAGAATTTTGACACTTCTTGCCAAGTAGGTCGTCGATCTTCTCTCTTCCATTGGCGCATTTTCTTTAAAACAGGATCATTTTCTTGTTCCTCTCTAATTTTATTCGGTGCCCAGTAATCGTTAACTACAGTTGTTCGTAGTATAGCAGTTTCTTTGGATTCTGTCTTGTTGCAATGGGAGCAATCTGCCGGGCACGGTCTTCTGGAAAGAGAATCGGCGTTTCTATGGCTTACTCCAGCTCGATGTTCGATCCTAAAGTCGTACTCTTGTAACCGTTCGATCCACCTGGCAATTTGACCTTCAGGGTGCTTGAATTGCATTAACCATTTAAGGGCTGCATGATCGGTCCGGATTAAAAATTTTCTTCCATAAAGGTATTGATAGAAATGTTCCACGGACTTCACAACTGCCAGAAGTTCTCTTCTCGTAACGCAGTAATTCCGCTCAGGTTTAGAGAGCACTTTACTAAAATACCCCAGAACCCTTTCTTGCCCATCTTGAATCTGAGAAAGAACTCCTCCAATTCCTACATTACTGGCATCGGTATCTAAAATAAATTCCCCCTCTGGTTGTGGGTAGCCCAGTATCGGTGCTGTTGTTAAATGCTTCTTTAGAGTTTCAAAGGCCGTTTGACAGTGGTCATCCCAGCAGAATTCTCTTGCTTCTTCAGTAAGTCGTGTTAATGGCTTAGCAATATCTGCAAACTTCCTTATGAACCTTCGATAGTACGTGCATAGCCCAAGAAAACTTCTTATTTGATGTTTATCGGTTGGTTGTGGCCAATGCTTGATGGAAGCAACTTTGTCATTATCTACAGCCACGCCTTCCTTGCTGACAACATGACCCAGGTACTTAACTTTATTTTGGAATAACTGACATTTCTTGGGGTTCAACATCAGTTGGGCAGCTTGAAGTCTTTTAAAAACATCGTCTAAGTTCTTTAGATGATCTTCAAATGTCTCTCCCAAGACTATGATGTCGTCTAAATAGACCAGACATGTCTTCCAAGATAACCCTCTCAATACATTTTCCATAAGCCTTTCAAATGTCGCAGGAGCATTACATAGTCCGAATGGCATAACATTAAATTGCCATAGTCCGGAACCGGTGGTAAAAGCTGTCTTTTCCTTGTCTACTGGGTCCATTTCTACCTGCCAGTAGCCAGATTTCAAGTCTAAGGTAGAGAATAATTTACTTCCAGCCAAAGTGTCCAAGGTGTCGTCGATTCGAGGCAGAGGATAACTGTCCTTCTTGGTAACATTGTTCAACTGACGGTAATCTACACAGAACCTCGTAGTTCCATCCTTTTTCTTAACCAAGACTACCGGAGAGACCCATGGGCTGGTAGAAGGTTCTATCACCCCGTCTTCCTCCATTTCTCGAACAATCCTTTCAGCTTCCTCTCTCTTTGCCTGCGGTAATCTTCTAGCTGTTTGACGAATTGGCTTGGCATCCCCTGTGTCAATTTTATGCTTCACTGTAGAGGTTCTTCCTGTCTTACCTCCTTTTGGCACAAAAATGTTCCGATATTGATGAAGAAAGTCTTTTACTCTTCTTTTCTCTATTCGATTCAGAGATGGACCAGCAACTGCCACCATGTGTTCGAACTTGTCGTTGGAATTATCGGAAGTGACCGTCTGACGAATTATGGACGATACTGGTACACAGGTTCCAATTCTGGTATCTTTCTTGATTGTAATAGGGTGATCATTGATGTTTATAATTCGTACCGGAATTTCTCTAGCAGAAGTGACCAATCCTTTTCCGATCAAAATTCCTCGACCGACGTCTTCATCATGGTTCAAAGGTTCCATCATGGCAGGTGTTCCTTCATCAACAGTTCCTTGAAGACGTGCCACTATGATAGTTTCACTTCTACCAGGTATCACAGTATCCTCCTCTATAGCTGCTGGCACGGTTCTGTCCTCATACGGATGAAGGAATACTTCTTCGGCACCAACTTTAATAACTCTGTTTTTGAAATCCAGCTGGAAACCATGTAAGTTCATTACGTCCATTCCTAATATCACATCTTCCTCGATATCAGCGACAATGACAGTATGCGTGAACTTTTCTGTACCGATTCCTATTTGAACTTGGACTTCCCCATGGATGTTAGCTCTTTCACCTGTGGCGGTCCGCAGCCGTAGCCTTGTTGGTTGAAGTTTCTTGCTGCTACTTATAGTTGTTGGTCGTATAATGGTCCTGGTCGCTCCAGTATCTATTAACAGTGTATACTTTTTACCATTTATTTCACCATCTACATATACACTGTCATCGCGACATTTCAGAGAGGCTATGAGTATGAGAGGGTCTTTTAAAAGGTTACGGGTCGAAGCTGCCCCCTCTAGGCCGACCCGTTCTAGTTTTCCTGTGGAGTTGTTTCTCGATAAGCATTGGCCACTGGACGTTTACATGATTTGATGAAGTGTCCCATTTCGCCACAATTGTAACACACGCGGGGCCTCTTCTTTTTGTTTTCATTAAAGTTCTTCATCATGTTAACTAATTGGTCCAATTTATTTTCGTCTTCTTCGTCTTTTACAGATCTTACTTTACTGTATCCCCCACAAGCCTTCGAAGCCGCTTCATACTCAAGCGCAGCGGACAAGACATCGACTAAAGTTTTGTGACGGGCTAAACGAAGAGTCTTGTTCATTTCAGGATCACGGAGCCCATCAAGAAATGCTTCTACTGCTAAACATTCTATCATTCCTTCATCAGCTGCAGGATAGGCAAATCTGACCAACCTGGCAATATCTACTTCATATTCCTGAAGGGTCTCTTCTCGCTTCTGTTTTCGTATCTTCAACTGTGACCGGTGCAAATTCTCCAGATGTTCATGACCATATCGCATGTTTAATCTCTTCTTAAGTTGTTCAAAGTCATCCGTCTCTTCCACCGGTATAGTCTGAAGAACGTCGCAAGCATCTCCTCTAAGAGCGATCGTGAGATTTACAGCCTTTTCTTTTTCTGACCATCCGTTCGCTCGTGCAGCTGTTTCAAACTGTTTAAGGTAATTTTCCCATGACATTTTTCCATCAAAGGTTGGGGCTTTAATGCGGACCGTACTTTCACTGCTTTCCAGTTTTGGTTTTTGTTCCACTTTACAGCTTGTCTTTTCTTCATCATTTTTCTCTTTTGATTCTTCCACACTAATCCTTTCTCCCTTTCCCAGTTCTTCCATTTTTCGTTCAATCTCTTTTATTTTCTCCTCGAATGAAGTCATCTCGTTCTTTAGAGAAGACATATCTGAGGCCACTCTATTTTCCATGGATGAAATCTCGGAAGAGACTTTATTTTCTAAAGAAGCAACTTTAGTATCCAAAGATAAAATTTCAGAAGAAACTTTATTTTCCAAAGAAGAAATGTCATTTTTCAGAGAAGAAATTTTAGAAGAAACTGTATTTTCCAAAGAAGAAATTTCAGAAGATATTTCAGTAGAAATGTCAGTTTTCAGAGAAGACATATCGGTAGAAACCTTATTTTCCAAAGAAGATATTTCAGTAGAAATATTTTTTATAGAAGACATCAATGATGAAGTATCGTCGGCAAATAAAAACTCCTCCGGGTCTAATCCTTGATCAACTATCGCTTGTCTAAGTCGCTCCACCAACTCCGACTTCTTTCCTGTAGTGTCCAATTCACGGTCTTCAAGTTCCCGACGCAAGTCTGCGACTTTTAAATCACAAAGTTTTTTCGACATTTTTCTACACTATTTATTTACACTATCCCACTTCTGACACCAATGTAACGTTTATTTATTTTCACAGTTTATTATTTAATTTATTTATACAACTAATACACTTAATTTATGTTATAACACAATTTATTTACAATATACTAATTTATATGAACACTGAACATTGATTTATATAAACACTTATTTACTTAGACTCAACTCAAAACTCAACTAACTAAAAACTAACTATATTTCAAAATAAAAGTCTATTTATATGCGCTTCGAACAATGAAGAAACATCTCGATCTCTCGCGTAAGGGCAGAGATTCTTCCAGTCGAGTCGGATGTGGAAGCTTCGATATGGTTCAATAGAACATTCCACGGCGTCGCCCGCCGGTCGGACTCGCCCATTTGGCCAACCAGGACAGAGCCGGAGTCGCATTACAATATTACTGAATAAGATTTTTATTCGATCTCTATTTATTTGCACAAATACGAAATTTTTTATTGTGGTAAGTTAAAATAGTTAAAATAATAATGTAAGAGTAATGGGTACATTAAGTAGAGAATCCTTCTGTGTTTGTGTTAGTTAACATGGCTTTCTGGAGACCTTTTGGAGATGAAGAAATTCAGGTTGTTAAAAAATCGACTAAGTATACGGAATTTGAACATAAAAATTTACACATTAAAAGTCAACGAATTATTTTGAATATTTATGGATGCTTTAAAAAAAAAGGGTGTGGCAGTCAGTGGGACTGTCGGCAGAAGTTATACTTCTATGCACGCGCCCGGATTCATAATTTTTTATGCAAATGATTTAGCAAAACCATTATATGATATTCGTGTTCAGCGACCTCAAAAACCTCCTAGTACCGATTACACACTGATTTTGTATCAAATTTGCATAACATTTCCTGGAGACGAGGTCCGTCTTAAGTACCAGGTGTTTCGTCCTTCAACTGATAAGTTTTCGATCATTTTTAAAGGATTTACCTCCATACCATGTTTTGCCAAATTCATAGCTCCACCACGTTTATTCTGTACACGACAAAAATTAGAGCGCGGGTCATAACCAAAGACACTTAGATGCTGAACCTCTTCTGTTAAAAGAAAGTGCTCGACCAAACAAATAGCACTGTATTTTATATTATGATCATGGAGAAATGCCTCCATAACGCTTATCTTGTTTCTAATTGAGCAGATATTGACATAAAATCTGCTAAATATGTTCGTATTATGACTAACAATTTCAGGTTGGCTATTATCAACAAGTAGTAAATTAGGTATGTAGCCTTTTATAAAAAATTACCGGCAGTTTGCAAAAATTCTCTGTGTTTCGTAAAATCAAATCTCTTAATGCCAACCATCCGAGGCCAGAAATCTGGATCGTATAGCTCATCCTTGCGCTTTAACGGTGCTGTTACAACAAAGCATTTGAGTTTGTTTGGATCAGTGGGTATCTCCCTTACGCAAATATTCTCAGTTTCAAAACCCACCTTTTTCTTTATGTAATCTGTTATCATATCCTCAGTTGCTTGTCTTTTAAGACGATTTAAATATATCCAAGCTCTTCTTTCTCCACCCGAGAAGCCATTTATTTCATTTTCCTGGGATACTTTCGCATTTCCCAGACGTTTTTTGTATTGTTGGCGTTTTTTTTTATGAAGTTGAATCTGAAAAATCCCATTTTGGTTATTGGCCAGGTCTTCTTTTTTTCTGTTCGGATTATCAAAATGTTCTGTTTCTGCTGTTGCTACAGGACGACTGGCCACTTGGCCATATGTTTTGCGGGCACGATCACAACCTGTATCCAACTTCAGCTCGGTTTGGTGTGACGTACCCTCAACCTGCGTAGTCGTAGAGCACGTCCTACGTGCGCTCGATTTGTTCGTGCGCGCCTCCGATGGCAATGACAAAGCAATAGCGTGAGGAACAGGAGGTAGAGGGGTTGTTATCTTGTTGACCTTTTCATCATGTAATGATTTCAATTCTATGGAGGGTTTTTCTACCAGGTCTTCCATATCGTTCAGTCTGCCATGTAATAAGTAGTGATTTTCCATCATCTGGATGAGCAATTTGTTCATTAAACTGTTCTCTCTTCTTAGAGCATCGACATTGTTCCACGCATGGTCGCCATCATTTTCAGTTTAAGCACATGATGGACGGATGATTAAATTTTGACCAACCACTTTTGCGCCTCTTAGACGAACTAGGCAAGCAGGATGATACTGTTTTTCACATTTGGTACATTTTAATTCGCTTTTTAGAGATCGTTTACAACTCGCGCATGTAATTTTCACATTTATATCATCATCACTCGGCACCATCAAATATATATCAATGGCATCACTGTTAACTAATAAAAATTAATAACTACAAACACAGGCAAGTAGAAATAATATATTTTTTTTAAATTAACTGTATTCAATTAAATAAATACTTAGAAAAATAGGACCAGTTGATGTGTGTCCTTACTTCAAACACGAAAACTAAACAGTAAAACGATCAATGTACAAAAAAAGTGTTTACAAAACCCCATAGTGCAAAATATAATGCAACCATGTGACGGTAGTATGGACTACAATACAATACTCATTACTGAATATTATGATTAATATTATTAATATAAAATACTAAACTTTATATGTTTACTTACGTGACAGAATTATAAAGTAATCTGTCAAACACAATGTAATACGTCACTATGATATTCCAAAACATTAGCTCAGATTTTTTTTTGTATATCTATCTTTTTTCAATGTACTGATAATGTGTTTCTGTCTCTCTCTTACTCACATCATTACATATGTAATGATTTTTGCCATTTAACCCCACACAAATCCAGTGCATAAATAGAAGTATAAGTTCAAAAATTCTCTACAATCAGAAAATCGCACGTTTATGGGGACACATTCTTTGGAGTAGTAAAGTGCCACTTGCGAGCACTTATTCAAGTTGTATGGGAAAGAATACCATGGCAATCGATAGTACCTACGTATCAATATTTTTACTAATTCAAGATCGACAAATAAATAAAAAATTGTAATGATACAAAGCGAAAAATCGAACACCTTTTATAAAATTAAAATGTTAACCTCTTCGACAAGTTGTTGACTGAATAAATTTGAGATCAATTTTTCTTTGATAGTTATAGCGAGTCGACGACTTCAAGAACTATCAATCAATGAACTAACTATTGCTAGTAGGTATGTTAATCAAAAGTGACTGACACAATCAAAAATTCGAACAGTTATTAATTCTTAGCCACAGAAAATTAATGAAATCATTCAATTTGAAATATGTCGATAACTATAATTACTATTTGATTTTAAATCTGTTTGTAAAAATATTATACAGATTGTTTTTTGTTGAATTTTCATAATTTAATTAAACACTGTAGGTACATTGTATGATTAAAAATGTAATAACCTATCTTTGATACCGTTAAAAACACATTTTAAGAATTTATCGTTAGAACGGTCCCAAAATGGCATGCAAATTGTAACCTTTTTTTATATTTATGTTAATTGCTCGGTAAAGGTTCGCTTTTTGTTTGGGGGAAAACGAGTTATGGGATTGTTTAAACTAAATAAAATAAAAAAATGTACAGGCATACAAAAAAATAAAAATAAATAAAAAAATGAGAGGTGTCAAGGGACACCCGGATGGAACGAACTTCCTTTCGATTAATTAGTGAAGGAATTAGTAATTTGTAAACACAACAGAGAGTTTATACATACGTAAGCATTTATTGTTGTCTGTATAAAATCTCTACTTACCTAACTCTATCAGCAATATCCGGAACTTGTGCAGAAACACTGTCAGGATACATTATTGTTATTATTTTAATATTTATTATCTACAAAAAAACTGTATAAACTTAACGAAGTCGCGACACTACACTGTTCAAAGCAAAATAGAAAATAGTAAATCCATTATTTTCAACAGTTCGTTTCGATTGATTAGTGAAGGAATTGTAATTTGTAAACACAACAGAGTGTTTATACATACATAAGCATTTATTTTTGTCTGTATTAAATCTCTTCTTACCTAAATCCATCAGCAATGTCCGGAGCTTGTGCAGAACAGAAACACTGGATTCAGGATTCATTATTGTTATTATTTTATTATTTATTATCTCTAAAAAACCTGTATAAACATAACAAAGTCACGACACTACACTGTTCAAAGCAAAATAGAAAATAGTAAATTTATTATCATCTGAATATTGTCAACAGTTCGTTTCTTTTAACAAAAGTGTCCATTCATACAATGCCAGAGGTTTAGATGAGATACATGTACCTAGAATTACTTTTTATTTTATTTTAAGACAAGAATTAACAATTACTACAAAATTTTAAAATGTTTGACAGTAACTGACAGTTAAGGTAATTTGACGTACCTAACTAGTCAAGTTACGAACTATTTTTAAAATGTTTATGAATTTACAAAAACAGGATAAAATAATAGTATATTCTGTAACAAGGTTAGAATGAAAATTCGATACGAGTGGAGAATTCCGAACGCGAGCGTAGCGAGCGAGAGGAACCACGAGTTATAGAATTTTCATTCTAACCGTGTAACAGACTGTATTTTCTCCACGACCATGTAATAATTCTGTTTATTTAAATTGAAATATGTAGCAAAACAATTAGAACGTCGCACTGACAAACTGAGTGACAGTTTTAAATTCGCAGGGCAATGTATGTTTTTTGTTGAGCAATTACAGAATGTTATTCCTTCACTAATAAAGATAGGTATATCTATCTATGAGAGAGAGAGAGAGAGAGACAAACAGACAAACATGCGTGTGTCGTGTCGTGCCGTGACAAATTTTGGTCTGAATTATTTTCGGCTAGCCTCAGTCCACGAATCAGTCGTACCTAACGCGAAAAAAGGAACTTCGTTCCAAAAATGAAATGAAAATGATCAGAAATAGGTAGTAAGAAAGATAAAAATTTAATGTTGGCTTTCAAAGTGCTTATTAGATAATTCTCGTCAATAAAATGTAAAGATGAAACGATAATAATTCGACTAATCAATAGTCACAATTAACAGATATTTGAAGGAGATTATATTAATAACCATATCGAAGAATTTACTACAACCCTTCAATGTAACACTCAGAACACAAACAATCACGTAAGTTAAAAAAGCCGGTTAAATTAAAAAAATTGACTAACAATTTCTGGCCAGACCAAATCGAAAGTGAAGTAAAAATCAGTGTAATGGGTATTTAAATAGGCGAGGTAATGAAGCAATAAACCTACCAATTTTCCGCTGGCAAACCTATCAACATGCATCTTTTTGCATTCGATTTGAAAAGTTTGTGAACTTAATCGGTTGGGTACACAAACGACAAATGCATTTTGTGCATAAGAAAAATTCATTTTCAAATTGCATCTCAAAGTTATGGAAACTATACAATTTGTAACTCGGAAATTCAATTTTTCTACTTGGGGTTTTTAAGGTCGCTGAACATATACCTGGTGCCCAGGGTGAAACTCGTCGCCTGGCGTTTTACGATAAATACTATAACATATAAGGAGTGTATGAATAATAATTTCTTTTGATTATATCAATTACTATGTTATAAAATATTCCTTACCATGAATTAATTTTGAATTTGAATATAAATATTAAATAGGTAAGAATTAACTTAATTTAATTATTTTCCAATATGATAATTTAAATATGCTACCGGCTATTCCCTTATATCAGGGTCAGAGTTCCAAATATTCAACAAAATTAGATTCAAAATCAGTTAATATAAAAATTTTCAATAAAATTACTGTAAAACCACACTATCCTAGACCAATGATGTTTTCTAGGCATGAATTGTATATAAATTTCTAACCTTACTAATTCAAAATTTGACAAACTTCAAGAAACCGTTGTTAAACCCAAATATGCCTCAAATATATGAAATGAAGTATTCTGATTTGTGTTAATAAACAATTCAAATTAAACGTATCAAATAGTGAATAGTAATTTAGTTAAATACATAAAACAGTGAAATAAAAATGTTCATCAAAATTACAAAAATCAAACACATAAAACTCTTTATTGTACCAAGTGAAAAGTGGTTACCATTTGGATGAAACTTCTCTCCTCTTCTGGAAAACCAGGATTCAGGATTCACTTCTCTGGACAATCTACTTTCTTCCCCGGAACAGCAAAGATTTCAGGACACTTTGTAGAGATCAAACAATAAATTCTTTTTCACACCAAAAGATAAACTGCTACTTCCTCCTCTGGTAAGTGTAATTATGACTTTCTTTCTTGTTAAATATTAGTTTAATCTTCATTAACTTAATTAAAATGCAGTCATACCATATACTGCTCAACCCACAATTCAAGTATCTATTTCTTCATAAAATATTGTAATTTTCTCTTACCAATTGCTTTCTCAGGTTATCTTGTGATAATATTAATACTTTAAACTGATCTAATACTTTCTTTTATCAATATTTTCAAAAAAAACTCAAAATTTCTACGGAGCAATTTTTTAATACAACTTACATCTCAAGAACCAGAAAACAAGAGAGATTCTATCAAATCAACAAAAAAACAACTGAAAAATTCAACAAACCTAAATCTATACATCCTTACCACCTAATCGCCTACTAATTCCTTATTTAAATAAAATTACTAACAAAATCTAAGTCTTGATTCATTATTACAATTTAAAACAATGATTATTCTTTTTATTTTTATAAAATTTACTAGCACTATAAACTAATAATTTTCTCTTTTTCAGAATATTTCATTTGGCATTTGAACTATTAACAAATTAGAATATGGTTGATAAATTTGTATATTTTAAAAGTAAGTAAAAGTTTTAATATTTATTTTAACTATTTGTGATATTTTTATAATTTAATTTTCTTATTTCATTATACCCTTAATTCATTTAAAAATCAATGTTTAATTACTAACGTATTGGCAATTTTATAAGCTTTTAATTATTTACTTTTCCCATTTATCAATTTCATAATTATTGAAACTTTATATAATGTAGATTAAACCATTTTGAATCTTTAAATAAAATCTTTGAAATGAATTTGTAATTTTATCTTTCTTATTCTATTTTCTTTTTTCTTTTTTAGGAATTATGAAGAAGATGATGATAATTAATCCCACTGTTACTGCATTTGTGCTCTGACCCAAAATAAGAAAATTTTCCTTTCTCTATTTTCCATAAGATTTTTCATTCTACATTCTTATTTAATATAGCATAGTAACTCATATCATCTCAATACATTCGAAATCAGTCGAAAGTCATTACTCGGGCGTTTTTGAGGTCGCTGAACACGAATTTCATGCCGGCGATGGTCTCCGATGTACCTGGTGACCGTTGTTAATTAAATTGTTTGTATCTATAATTATAAATATAATTTTTTAATGTTTATTTAAAAACACACTTTCATTCATAACTTTTAGTTTCAATTTCATATAAATTCAATTTTATCAATAGATTATCTACTAGTTTTAAATAAATTTAACATAAAACTCCAGGCGAAGAGGTTCATCCTGAGTACCAGGTAAATCAAAGACGATCGCCGTCATAAAATTCGTGTTCAGCGACCTCAAAAACCCCCGAGTTATGATTTTAGACTGATTTTGAATGAATTTATCCTAATACTCCAGGAGACGAGGTTCACCATAGGCACCAGGTAGGTACATTGGAGAGCATCATCGGCATGAAATTCGTGTTCAGTCACCTCAAAAAGCCCCTAGTTGAAAAATTGAAGACATTTCCATGAATATATTCCGAGTTAAAAATGTAAAATTTCCATAGCTTTGAGATCTATAAATTTTCTATGTGCCGTAAAGACGATATGTTTCGGAAAATTTTGAGGAAAAACGGCTCAAAACTAAAAAAACGTTGTAGAGAAAAACGACGTCAGATTCGGTCTAATGACGCCATACAAGAAGTTTAGAGAGAGTATCTGTCACAATTTTTTTCCTACGGGCACTCTAACAATTAGTTTTCTACCATTATTTTGCATGGCAACATACATGATAGATGCTTGATTTAAAACAATTTTTTCGGTTAAAAAGTCATTGAGGTCACCAAGTCCCTGGAAACAGTCACCGTCAAGAAATCCGACCCTTTTGTCGACCCTTACAGCAACTGATTGTCTTTACTCATGATTTTACAATCTATTGTTTAAATTTAAAAATAAATGTGATTGATTAATCTATATATATAAAAGCGAAAGTTCACTCATCACTATATCTCAGAAACTATAAGACCTACAAACTTGAAATTTGGGAAGTAGGTTTCTTATAGGCTCAAGACGTCCGCTAAGAAAGGATTTTACGAAACTTTATTCCTAAGGGGGTAAAAAGGGGGTTGGAAATTTGTATGAAAGTCCTATGTTTTTGAAGTCTAGAAAATTAAAATGTGTGCTCTTGAGAGGTTGTGGAGGTGTACTTATATTTTATTTTTAGAAATCAACTCCCTTTATAAGGGCTGAATGGGGGTCGGATACATTTTATACAACAATCAACACGCCACGCGAACGACGTCGCGGGTACTTCGATTTAGAACCTAAAAATGTGGTTAGATTTTTTTTTGTCTGTCTCTATGTTTGTGCGTGCATCTCAGGAAACTACTGATTCGATTCGAATGCGGCTTTCACAGATGTATTTGTCTTCTTTCAACTTAACATCTGGCGTATACAAATTTTGGCATGATTTTTGTTGCGGGATAGTTGAAAGCATGAAAAGTGACATATTATGCTACTTTTTATACAATAATCAACACGCCACGCGAACGACGTTGCGGGTAAATCGATATAGAACCCAAAAATGTAGTTAGATTTTTTTGTCCGTCTGTATATTTGTGCGCGCATCTCAGGAAACTTTTGATTCGATTCGAATGCAGCTTTTACAGATGTATTTGTCTTAAAGTATTTTTACAGAAAACTGTATCATTGTCATATTTAATAAAGCGTGTTATCAATAGATAGCATAGAATAATATTATTCTAACGCTTTATAAGTTTTTGAAAAAACATTTTCAAAGACAATGGCCGTTCAACTAAGAAGAAACAACTACCTCCTGGGCTATATGCCCCAACGGATATTGGATTATACTTCAAAGTCAAACGGGGTTGGCATATCTACAAGATATTTAAACCAACCATTCTGGTTTGCAGTTAGAAGGGACAACATAACTTATATACCGGTTTTGGTGTATTTGCACCTCGTCAGTATAAGGTATATGTTATCCGTCAGCGAGCTTAAAGCATAATCGCTGACTAAAGATTGCACTAAAATCATAATCTTTATATATCTTTCAATAACGAAAGTGTAAAAGATATGATAGTAGTGACATCTTTACCTCTAACTGCAAACCAAAATTCGATTTGACAACAAGACTTTCGTCTTGATACTATTAAAGTATTTTTACAGAAAACTGTATCATTGTCATATTTAATAAAGCGTGTTATCAATAGATAGCAAAGAATAATATTATTCTAACTCTTTATAAGTTTTTGAAAAAACATTTTCAAAGACAATGGCCGTTCAACTAAGAAGAAACAACTACCTCCTGGGCTATATGCCCCAACGGATATTGGATTATACTTCAAAGTCAAACGGGGTTGGCATATCTACAAGATATTTAAACCAACCATTCTGGTTTGCAGTTAGAAGGGACAACATAACTTATAGACCGGTTTCGGTGTATTCGCACCTCGTCAGTATAAGGTATATGTTATCCGTCAGCGAGCTTAAAGCATAATCGCTGACTAAAGATTGCACTAAAATCATAATCTTTATATATCTTTCAATAACGAAAGTGTAAAAGATATGATAGTAGTGACATCTTTACCTCTAACTGCAAACCAAAATTTGATTTGACAACAAGACTTTCGTCTTGATACTATTAAAGTATTTTTACAGAAAACTGTATCATTGTCATATTTAATAAAGCGTGTTATCAATAGATAGCAAAGAATAATATTATTCTAACGCTTTATAAGTTTTTGAAAAAACATTTTCAAAGACAATGGCCGTTCAACTATATATCTTTTACACTTTCGTTATTGAAAGATATATAAAGATTATGATTTTAGTGCAATCTTTAGTCAGCGATTATGCTTTAAGCTCGCTGACGGATAACATATACCTTATACTGACGAGGTGCAAATACACCGAAACCGGTCTATAAGTTATGTTGTCCCTTCTAACTGCAAACCAGAATGGTTGGTTTAAATATCTTGTAGATATGCCAACCCCGTTTGACTTTGAAGTATAATCCAATATCCGTTGGGGCATATAGCCCAGGAGGTAGTTGTTTCTTCTTAGTTGAACGGCCATTGTCTTTGAAAATGTTTTTTCAAAAACTTATAAAGCGTTAGAATAATATTATTCTTTGCTATCTATTGTATTTGTCTTCTTTCAACTTAACATCTGGTGTATAAAAATTTCTCTCCCCACTTCTTTTACTATACAATAGAGGGGGTCAGATTTGGTATGAAAGTATCTCATTGATATATTTAAAAATATCAATAAAATAATACACAACATGCATACATACGTGCTATAATTTACTTTTGATATTCGAAACTAGATGGCGTTATGAGGTTATTAAAACGCACTATCGTTGTTTTTTATCGCAAGTACATATAAAAATGACTCACAAATTACTAAATCTTACAGATGATTAGGTCCAATGTAGAACTGTCATGGATCAATATTATAAGATAGTCAGATTTGGTGTTGTATGATTTATTAGTATCAAAATCTATTCAGTGATTGCAGCGTGATTGACTGACAAACATAAAATTTTAAATAAAAAAGAATTAATAATAGTTAGGTCAGACCTATTTTACGAAAGATATACCTACAGAATGATTAAAATAAAATTTTTATATGTAAAATAGACAGTCATTAAATCATTTGTGAACGTCCCAATTCCACGCGGGTAAAGCCGCGGGTAAAAGCTAGTTTTTTATAAATAAAAATAAATAAATAGGTACCAGAAACGTAAAGATATTTCTTCTGATTTTAACCACATATAATACTTACGCAAAATTTTGAAGTTTACGGATAAGACCAAAATATTAAACATTACACTAAGAAAAGAACAACACTTAAATCGAGTAATGGATATCCTTCCCAATCGTCGATGAAGATTCCTTTTATTTTTTTTTTTATAAAAATGAATATTTTTTAAATTTAAACAACAGATTGTAATATCATGAGTGTATACAACCACCTTGTGTGGGTTGATAAAAAGGTCGATTTATAGTCGACTCGCTGTACCCAGATACTTAAATTACTCTTCAACCTATCTTTTTAAGGGAAAGAGGAACTATTATTAAGGTTTTATTAAATTAAACATACTACGAGCTTTTATTTAAGTTGTGTAATTAAGAGATATTTTAAAAGTAAGAAAGTATCTATCGTAACTTGGGGTGTTCGCCGGTGCCATATTTGAAGTTAGCGACCCAAGAAAAACCCGGGAGTCGAGTTTCTCTCCTTCCTCACATGAAGTTCGGGGTAGTCCCCCGAAGATGACGTTCGTCGACGTTCCTGAGCTCCAGATGTTCGGGAGGTCAATTTGAACATTATAATCATGATTAGCGACCTCAAAACTTGGGTCAATTCCGACTCTTATTTACAAAGTAATGGAATTTGCCAAAGGCCTCTCAAAAAATGCATTTTTTTAATGCATTTTTGGCTGCAGCAATGCAACTTCCGGTTTGTACTAGGTAGAAAGTGGTAGGAATGGTATAAATACTTTTTGAAAGCAAATGCCAAAAACCGCATTCTGATCCGTCCTATCCTAAAAGATTTCCTATCTTTGGCCTATGAGTGCATCATTGCCTCGACTAAATCTCTTAACAGCAAATTAGGTGAAACAATAATAAACATATCTGTACTAAAAATTTAAGTTATATGTCTACGTTTAAAAATTTAATTCTATTGCGAGTATAAAAATTAAGTTATTTAACGGATGTTTTGTTTATCGTACTTTTTCGTTTCTACAGTTAACTGCTTAGTTTTTTTAAACATATTAGCAATAAATATTTTTTCCACTTTTCTTGTATACTATCGTCATTAATTTAAAACGGTTCTTTTTTTTTATTTTCTTTCAATACTGCCGCATTCATACTATTTAAAACTAAAAGATATAGCTGCTATTAATTGTTATGACATATACTTTAGAATATTAATTTGTTGACGTAAATAGAAAAATGACATACATGAGAAGGTATAATCAATAATTTTATAATATTTTACTACATAATTCAATATTTCATAGTTTTTGAAGATTATGTAATTTATTAAATTAGCAAAAAAATTGTTCATTAATATTCTTGTATGACTAGATTATTTTATGCGATTTAAAACAGTTATGAAAGTTAATCATAATTTTAAAAAATACCCAAAAGATCAGAAAAGATGGTAGGTAATTTATATTAATTTATATAAATCGTTATAAAATGAAATTAACAACAAGAATAAAAAACAGAGATATCCAACAAACTCGCATATCATACAAAAAAATGTACAAACAAACCCGGATTAAAAAATAGAAAAATACTTAAAAAATTATAATTATGTGAAAAATTAAGAAGAAAAAAACGTGTGCGTCTCAAGACGCGCGACAGAAGTGATAACTTCAACTAATCCAAGTTGAACTATTTAATTGAAATTTTTTAACTTGAGAAAAATTTGCCTATTACTTAAATTTTATCTACATTAATATGATAATGTGTATAAATTTAAAAATTTAATTATTTTGAAAATTTTGAAAATTCTGAAAAAAATTTTATCCCTATAACTTTCACTAATTACGATACCAAAATTTTTTACTATGACAGTTTGACATTTCTAATCAGGCGCGTAGTAATTCGCAATACAACCACCCTTTACGTGGAACGGCCTGATTGCTATTTAATACACACTTAAAACTTAAATTCTTATCCTTATTATCAATAGCAACATTAATAACACACTTTATAATCAATTTTTATAAGATTTATCACAAATGAAACCACCAAAACACGTCTTTTTTATGCTTAAATTAGGCAAATCAGACTGTCATTTCTTCTTAGACAACCTGTTCCCAAAGATGACCGAACATATTAAGAATGAATTTAAATTATAATTAAAAGACATTAAATCATAGATAAACGAATTATTTGAATAAATGAGTAATACAACCACCCTTTACGTGGAACGGCCTGATTGCTATTTAATACACACTTAAAACTTAAATTCTTATCCTTATTATCAATAGCAACATTAATAACACACTTTATAATAAATTTTTATAAGATTTATCACAAATGAAACCACCAAAACACGTCTTTTTTATGCTTAAATTAGGCAAATCAGACTGTCATTTCTTCTTAGACAACCTGTTCCCAAAGATGACCGAACATATTAAGAATGAATTTAAATTATAATTAAAAGACATTAAATCATAGATAAACGAATTATTTGAATAAATGAGTAAATAAATAAATAAATAAATAAATAAATAAATAAATAAATAAATAAATAAATAAATAAATAAATAAATAAATAAATAAATAAATAAATAAATAAATAAATAAATAAATAAATAAATAAATAAATAAATAAATAAATAAATACATAAATAAATAAATAAAGATATTTGTAATCATATTAATATTTACCTATTTTTATTTCATTTAATTTCCATTTCTTCTCCTAAAACTGACACGATAGATGCCGAGGATGACCGAACCGTTTAAATTATGAATTTAAATTATAATTAAAAGGGATTAAATTAGTTTTATATACAAAATAACCTAATTTTTATGATATTAAATGGATATAAATATTTAATAATTAATAACAAGTTAAAATGGTGTCGTGGGGCACCAGGTAGGAACTAAGTTCCTTTGGCTAATGTAGAATCGACCATGGTGTAAGTGTATATACTTACACCATGGAATCAACACATAACACTACTCGCTTGTGTATACGACTGTAACGCCTGCGCACGTCTCATTTAACGGTCAATATATCAAAATCAGTGAAATCTTGGCGTTAAGAAAGAAGCTTCTTTAAAATTCAAGGTGAGCCTTAAAGAGTAATGTATACATTTATTTTTTCTCACCTTTCCTAACTACATTCAACTATCAAGATTTTTAAAAATTACATCTCATATTACTTTAACAAAAAAAGGTAAAAGTTAAGAGATATATACAAAAAAAATTGCATTGGCCGGGAATCGAACCCGGGCCGCCCGCGTGGCAGGCGCGCATTCTACCAATGAACCACCGAACCACCTACGTATAATAACTTCCAGAATGTATTTGATGTTAACGGGTTTTTCGTTACGGTTTTTACTATTACATTTTTTTTAGTTCAGTTCAGTTTAGTAACAAAAAGGGATGAATTTTATTTAGTGACAGATTAATACCGTATAACACGGTAAATTCAAATATACTTAAAACTTACATTGGGAAAAGCATAGAGAGAGAGAAAAATAATATTATTATGTGTCACTGCGCCTGCGTGTAACAACGATAAACAACGCGTTATGATTAACGCTTTTTTCAACGCGTTACGCTAAAATCAGTTCACCCTCCCATAACAAGTTATCAATTCAATAAATAAATAAATAAAGATATTTGTATTAATATTAATACTTATATTTACCTATTTCTATTATTATTATGTTTCAGTGAGCCTGTGTGTAACAACGATAACCAACGCGTTATGATAAAGGCTTTTTTCAACGCGTTACGCTAAAAATCAGTTACCCTCCCATAAGAAGTTATTACTTCAAAAATCGAAATGGGGTTGATCCTGCAACTTCTTACTAAGCTTAGAAACCAAAAATGTATTTTTTCTGTTGTTTTCAGCTCCTTGAACTAAACAAGATTTCAGAAGGAAATAAAAATTCGTACGAACTGTGTAAATTCTTTGATAATCGGCTAAACGCTTTCGGTTTACAAAACCATCTTCAGAGCCTCTTCATTCCGACTTCCACCAACACGTGGTTTACATGTTAAAAATGAAAGACATCACAAGAACATATTAAAATTTGACACGATTTAAACTTAAATTCGAGTTTTGTTTAAAATTTCTATCACATTCTTATCACATAAATAACATTTCAATAAAGGGTTAAATTAAATTTAAAAAACTCAAAGTCAACTTCTTTCTAACTGCTTAGCAGAACTTCTCTGCAGTGTGTACTCCATAATTTGGTTGCTATTTTTAAACAAAATTTGTTTGTGCTGTTTAAATCTTCACACAAAACAAAAGAGTGTGCGTGTAACCTTTACGCGCGATTGAAGTATTAGCCCCATAAAGGTTAAATTGATGTTTGGCGTCAACTTTGTAACCTTAAAATTACCCTAGGCTAGCTCCTGAGGGTCGTGGCTTCCTTCTGAGTTTTTTCTAACTTCCTCCAAACATTAATTAAAGGGCGCCAAGTACAGACACACAAATAAAATTCGAAAAATCAGTTTTAAAATTGTTTTTTATTTTAATTATGATTGGTAAAATAAATTAATAAAATGGATTAATTAATTCTCTTATCTTTAAGGATTTTTGATGGCTTCTGACGGAGATTCGATAACTTCTGGAACGGAATTGTAAGATGGATGGAGTTCCTTCCAAGGGACAACCTGTCGGATTTTCGTACGATATGGAAAGGAACCGCAAACGGTTTTGAACACCCTTCAAGGGACTTCCTGTCGAATTTTCGTTAATGGAGGAACGGAACTGCAAAATGGCGTCGGCTTAAACTGATTGTCGACTGACTGCGTAATTTCTCATATGTTTATAGCTGGTCCTTAATAGGGCCCTTCTTATAGTTGACAACAACCCTATTAATAAAATTGGAATCAAAACTCCGACTTTTAAATAATATTTATCGAACACAATCGCTATACGTCCCTCCAAATTTCGAAAAAAAATTAATTACCTTTCATGTTTAAATATTATAATACCACAAAAACTGACCTTGAACAATAGCAATTGTATTCGAACATTTAAATGTTAGTAAAATACATAAAGTATTATATTCACCGCATATTGGATTATATTTAACTAATAAAATTAAAACCAAGGCAAAATGGTATTTACCAGAACAGAAGGGCGAAGGTAGAAAACAATCATTTTTCTTCAAGACAATGCACATGTTCACCCAATTTTGTTGACAATGATGGCTAAATTTAAGGAGTTAAAGTAGGAATTTCCCACCGTATTCAACAAATTCGGCGGTTTTTGACCATTACCTCTTTAGAAACTTGAAAAAATTCCTTCTTGGCTAGCGTTTTGTCTCAAATGAAATAGCTATTTAAGCCGTGGAACAATATTTTACAGAACTTCTGGAAAATAATTACAGAGATGGTATAAAATTACTGGATCATTGGAATATGCAAGTTCAAGCTAAGGAAGACTATATTAAAAAAAAACAATTTCATTAAAAAATACACATTCTTTCATTTTTGCCTTTAAATTTTTTTAACCAACCTGTAGATCAGTAATATAATATACTAAATTGAAACGGAAGTAAATATTAGACAAACCAGTATAAAGATAATAACCGGTTTCGGTGTACGTTTGGTACATAAATACAGAAGGAGTTAAATTTTTAAACACAATAAGACATATATACCTATTTATATACTCCTCCCAACAATATTTATAAAACTTTACTCTAGTCAAAATATTCATAACTAGTTGTGAATTGAAGATTTATGTATTCGGCATTTTGAACATTTTTACTTGTTAAATCGCCGGTAAACGGTTAACGCGTGTTATTCAAACAAATTACTGGCGTTTACAAGCCAACAAAACATTCCTTGATTTATGTCGCGGTGACAAAAGACGTGGTAACTGTTGGTACGTACTGGAGAAGTTTGGTTTTTTCACTTGATTTGTTGCCTTTCTTTGTTGATAAATATAAGTATACAATACAGGGAGATCATATATTAACTAAACATTTCTTATGTTGTTAAAACACTGAAAAATTGTATATTTTTCATTAACTTCATTCAAGCATACCACCAAAGTATTTAATTAATAACCAAAAAATTATGCCACTCGAGGATTGACCACAGAAGTAAAAACCTTGCATTACCGTAATTTTTTTGTAATTAAAGTTTTATATTTTACTAGGTGCACCCGCGACGTCGTTCACGTAGTGTGTTAATAACCACATTTTTGGGTTCTATATCGATGTACCTGCGACGTTGTTCGCGTGATGTATAAATTATGTAACATATATTAAATAAAATCTTTTAAAATTAATCAAAACACTTTCATTTTTAAACAAATAAACTTTGTAATTATCCTACCCTTGTTATATATATTCATTTCATTCTCTTGTCGATTTACTGAAGTTTTCACTTCTATCGTGTGTGAATCGCACACACACCTTTTGATTTTGATTTTGATTTCGATTTTGATTTCGATTTAGATTTCAATTTCAATTTCGATTTCGATTTCGATTTTGATTTCGATTTCGATTTCGATTTCGATTTCGATTTCGATTTCGATTTCGATTTCGTTTTCGATTTCGATTTCGATTTCGATTTTGATTTTGATTTTGATTTCGATTTCGATTTCGATTTCGATTTCGATTTCGATTTCGATTTCGATTTCGATTTCGATTTCGATTTCGATTTCGATTTCGATTTCGATTTCGATTTCGATTTCGATTTCGATTTCGATTTCGATTTCGATTTCGATTTCGATTTCGATTTCGATCTCGATTTCGATTTCGATTTCGATTTCGATTTCGATTTCGATTTCGATTTCGATTTCGATTTTGATTTTGATTTGATAAAGCGATTTTTATACCCTTAATGGAATATGATTCGAAAAATTTTTAGTTAAATGTCTATAGGGTAAAAAAAAGTTTCACTTTTACCGTGGTTTCATAAAACCACACAATGCTTTTTTTTAGTTAAAGAAGATGTATGTTGTAGCCCTAATAATCAATGCAAAATTTAATTAAGCACGTTGGGCACCAATTTGTAACCCTAATAATCAATTCAAAATTTAATAACAGGTTGGGCGCCAATTTGTAGAATTAAAATTCCCATAAGCTAGCTCACTAGATCGTGGCGTCAAAATACAAAGTAAAAAAATTATACGCAAACACCCGTTTAAATGATTTATTTATAATAATTATAAAATCAATTATTTAAATCCTAAATGGAAATTTGAGTTTTCTCAGAATATTTATTTGGTTAATTTGGTTAATAAATTCCTCAATTTTCAATTGTAGCCGAAACCAGGGTTTCCAATCTGTTCGGAGTTCTCCACAAAAAGGACGGAAATATGGTGTCGCCTTAAAAAAATATCAACTCTAACGTGACCCTCCTCACAAAATAAACTAAAAATTCTGATCGCTGCGCGAAAGAAGCTACAGTTGAACAGTGACACCACTAGCGGTACAATTTATAATTACGGCGATTACATTAAAATAAATCTCACCGAATATAGGCCCGGAAACAATAGTCTGGTGAATCCTATTACTAAAACGATCCGAATGATCGTAACAATGTATAAATAAATAAACTGTCATCGATCATTACTATTAATAAATAAAGCATCATGCCCTAAACTATCTTCATACTTAGTTTTCTTTACAATTAATTATTTATTTTTGATATCTCTGAAGGGACTTATGGAAATTAAAAAAAGTATACAAACAAGAAAATGACATTAAGAAGAAATTAAAAAGAATGTCGCATCAGGTAAGATTCGTACCTACAATCTTTACTTTTACGCGGTAACGCTCTATCCATTTCAGCTACATTTGTTGTAGTCGGCGTTTTAATCGTCTTGATTGAACTCTTGTAAGATGTGACATATACTCACCACCTCCTTAAGCTCATGTATATATGGCGTTAATGAGATATGATTTATTAAATCGACAATTTAAACATCAAAGTCTAAATCACTTTTTTTTGTCCTGTCTTATATTTTTATTCGGTTAGAAGACTGAAACCATGGATTTTTAATAAACTAATTAATTTTAAAATGTCTCTTAAGGAATTTTTAAAATCTAGAAAGTATACGAACAAGAAACGGCATTAAGGAGAAATTGATAAAATGTCGCATCCAGCAAGATTGGAACCTGGGTTGTGACACTTACTCACTTTCTCCTTAAGCACCTGTACACATGACGTTAATAATAGAGATGATTTGTTTAATCGACAATTGAAACATTAAAGTCTAAGCCATCTTTTTTTGTGCCCTGTTTTATATTTTTATTCGGTTAGAAGACTAAAAACATGAATTTTTATTTTAGTAAACAAATTAGTTTTGAGTTATATCTCAAGATTTTTTGTAATTTAGAAAATATAAAAACAAGAATTGATACTATGGTGAAACTGAAAATAGTTCGCATACGGCAGGACTCGAACCTGCAATCTTTATCTTTACGTGGTAGCACACAGCTATAGATGCCTTAGTAATTAGTCGGCGTTCTGATCATCATGATCATCAAGTCATATCAGATGTAAAACTTACTCACTTCCTTCTTAAGCACATGTATATGGGACGTTAATGAGAGAGATGATTTGTCAAATCGACAATTAAACCATGAAACTCTGGATTACTTTTTTGGTGCCATCTCTTAAGGTGGGTCCAGATTTGAGGGCACATACGTATTCGTACATGCTGACTTGTTCTTGGGTGTTTTCGCGATTAAAAGTTTTCCTCCGCGCACGCATATATGCCCAGGTCGCTCCACATTCTTGTATTTTTACAATCGTGAAAATGTGGAAAGAAATGTTGATAGTTTCCGCTGCTGGTTTTTTAGTAATTATTTCGGCAATTAAAAAGAAAAAGAAAAACAGACGATGGCGGTTGTTTCAACTATACAGATCTAGAAGTCGATACAGTATTAAAAATTTATTACCTGACATTGAGGTCGAAGCGAGGGGTCAATTTAAAAATGTTGTCAGAATGTCACCTCGAGATTTGAAAAATTGCCTAAAATTGTAAAGTAAAATACTCGATGTCGAAAAAGTACTACAGTGAAAGAACGTCTCGTTTTAACATTACGTTTTCTCGCTTCTGAAGATACCTATTCGTGTCTCTATTAGTGGCAAACCATTTTGATATATAAACATCTTTTCGCACTTGAAAAGAAAACATTTATTATTATTTATTTATCTAAATATGTTTTATTTACTACCCACATGTACCTGATTCAATAGATTTTATATCTTTGTTTTTTTGGCTACGGAAAGAACCCAAGAGATTATTTATTTTGATATATGGATGCCTTTATATTCATTTGTTTCGAAATTTCATCCCAAGCGTTTTTTTTTGTTTTTAGATAATAATATTTATTTTTGGAATTCCATAAAACAGGATATTTTATTAATTACAGACATTTTTCGTTATTTAAATCTATAACGGATAAAATCTCGATCGGCAAAAGGTCCGATGTACTAGAAACTCATTCTAGAGTGGTATATAATTGTCTAAAAGCCATTTCATGTTTTCTTTTTGGAAGTATGGCACGCATTTCCAGAGATACTGCTCTGCTCCAAAGTGGCAACAACGATTTCTCTAGGATGTCTACATATTTATCTAAAATAACAATGCTATTGATACAATGTAATTTTTTATAATTCACGTTCACAAAGTTTCTATTTCGACACTAAAAACAGTATCGAAATAGAATCATTGTAACACTGTTTTTGGTAACTTTTTGTTTTACACAATTGGTTGCACTGCACTGATTATCAACGAAAGATGAAAGAGTTCAGGTAGTAAATCAAGAATTATGTTGTATTAACTACATTATCAGCGATATTGCGAAATTCAGAATATTTTATTCAAATTTGACAAACATTCAAATTTAAAATAATTAAAACTGTCAAGTGTCAAGATCGCCAACATAAATAAATATTTGGAAAAACTCTCATTTTATTTATTTTTTTATACTTTTAAAAGTTCATTATAAAAAATAGTATGTAAAACTCGAATTACAATGACGGTTTGTAGTACTCGTTCTTTGCGAAACTCACCGCTTCGCGGTTCGTTTCACAAACTTCACTCGTACTACGAAACCTGTCATTGTAACACTTGTATTACAATATACTATTCCAATCCTTCTTACCGACATTGAAGCTCAGACCATTACTGAAGATGGATATTTAACTTTGCGCTTGAGACAACCACGATGATAAGTTTTATGTTTTTGGCGAATAACCCTGCTCAGACGCAAAGTTCGAATCGTGACTCGTCACTCCAGTGCACGTGATTCCACCTTTCCATATCCCAATTTCAATGATTTTAGTTCATTTTTAATTCTGCTTTAGGTTAAATAAGGGTTTTTCTTTAGCCTGCTTGAAAAAAATAATAATGAACTCTTGTTTCTTAGGATTGAATTCGTGAAAATTACCTTGTATGTACCATAACCTAGGTTTCTTGCGTCTGAATTAGACCTAGCCCTGCAAACACGTCTTTTAACAGCTTCACTCCAGAGTACACTCAACTATCCGTAGTTTTTCAAAGCTCGTCTATCAGGGTCTGTTAGTTTGGAATTTTTCACATATCTGGGTTTTTTGGCAGTTGAACCAAGGTTAAACCTTTTGATTCGTACAATTTTACAATATATATTTAGATAACCCGAGCAATAGTCCAATTTCACAATTTGATTTTTCTGATTTATGCAAATTAATGATAATTGATCGCCTTTCCTCTGCCATTTCGATAGTATCTACGAGGTATGGTCGCCTTATAAACTTAAGGTTTGCTAAAACAAGCGTACGTTGTTGACAAACTATCATTGTTGCCCATTCCGTGTTGACAAATCATCGTTAGCAATATTTGGTTATTGAAGTTTTTTTACAAGTATCGATTTTTTATGATATAACAGACTCTATTAAATACAACTTTTTCTTAAATAGGGAACATGCTATATTTTTAGTTTAAAGAATTCCATGTAAAATAGGTCATAAACGTATTAAAAAAATTTCGTGCGAAAACGGACCTATAGTTCCAATGACGTCATTCCTGTCAGTCACTGGTCGTGCATATCGTCGTTGGCTGTCATAAATTGCAAATTTTCTCGACTTTCCACTTATTTTTTGCAATAATTTAAAATGGACTATCCATCAACATCAGGTGATCATAATAATACCCCTAAAATTCCGAAAAAAGTCGTGTTGACTCATGTTTTGTGCCAATGTGTCCATCTACTTTAACAAAGTTTCCAAAAAAATTGTTGTTAACTGGACCTTCTGACCCAAAACTGAGAAGAAAGTGGTTTCAAGCTGCAAAGAGGAATGACTATTATTCTCCAAAGACTATTATTCGATGCTGTGAAGAGCACTTTGACGTAAGTTGACGTATACTTGTTATTATTGCTTGTACTGTACCTAAGTATTTACAAAACTTCTCAATAACATATTTTTAATTTTACAGTTGGAGAACGACGTCGAAAATTGGATGAAATTTAAAATGTTTGGGGGGAAACTTTATCTGAAAAAAGATGTGGTACCTCATATTTTTGAATGCCAAAATAGAATGATACCACTAAAACCTAGATCAGTAATAATGAAAAGAAAAAAACGTGAAATTCTTGAGAGCATTGAAAATACTGCAGGTATAGTATTGATATATTCTTTCAGATTATTTTATCCTTAGACCGAACATTCAAACTCATATTTTTATAATTATATAAAAATAACGCTTTCTAATGAAGAGCTACCTAGAAATATTATTGTTTTGGATTTTTCAGATCCATCTTCGGAGTGTTCATTAATCACAGAAACACATGATTCTCAAAATTTAGAAATATCCAATGATAAAGGTGTATAGATCGCCCAACGAAAGTTTGGGACAGCCACGTGGCCTCTCGTTCAATGCGCAGTGGTTAGTTTACGAGCGTAACGATAACAACGACCGTTCTGAAAGCTTGTCAGTGTGGTAGCTGGAATGGTTTTGTAAACTGTATTTAGCTACGAATATGCTGAGAGAGTTTTTGAGTTGTTTTTTAAATGTATGTATTTTTTAGTTTAAAGTGGGCAGTTACAAATTTATATAAAATAAATTCTTCTTAATTATGTTAGCATCATACATTAAAAATTAATTTAAGATGTATAATATATTTTTATTTCCGTCCGCCACTGATAGAAAGACTCCGCCTACCTGCGCCGACTAACACGTGGCTGTCACAAACTTTCGTTGGGAGACCTTTACACTGTACATGTGTCTATATATCCTTATAAACGATCAAAACCAGTTCACGTAGAAATGAAAATACCCCAAAAGCTGTAGCTTTATCGCTTAAGAAAGTCAATGTGTAGGATCATAAAACTAAATATGTATAAAATTATTTATTCTTATGACTCTAGTGATAATGACAGTATCAGGAGTCTATTTAAACCTGAGGATGAGACGGATAGCACTGCGGAATCTGTTTTAAGTGTATGTAAGCTGAAACAAAGACAGTTATGTGGCATATAGAGATTCCACTTTCTTGCAATATTGTTGTAGAATTTCTACAAAAATGATTAAAATGCAATCTTTTTCATATTTGCTTAATGTAAAAAAAGCTACGACATTTTCCATCATAGCAGAAGATTTTGATATACATGAAACTACAGTTAGCAGAAAATTTTCAAGAATATGTTGGAAAATGGCTGAAGTATTAAAAAAGTTTATTATAAAGCCATCACGGGAGTCAGTTCTTGCCAACTTGGCGATTAGTTTCAAAAATTCTTTTTCTAAAACATACTGTATAATCGATTGCCTTGAAATAGAAATAGAAATTCCTAGTGATGTAGTTCACCAATCTCTGACCTATTCCTCTTACAAGAAATGCAACACTATAAAATATTTGATATCTTTAACAACAGACGAGACGGGGTGATAAACTTTGTCTCTTATGGATTTGGAGGCCGAACTTCTGATTTAAAAATCTTTGAAGAATCTGGATTTATGGATATATTACTGCCTGAAGCTTGTATCATGGCAGACAGAAGCTTCAAGCACATCGAAAAAGTGTTGGCAAAAAAACAGTTTCAATTGATAAGACCACCTAGTGTTACCTAGTTCCTCCAAGAAAAGTTTAAAAGACGAAGTACTAAGTTCGAAGAAAATTGCAAGCCTTCGAATCCACATTGAAAGAGTAATTAAAAGACTTCGAGAATTTGTTTTTCTAAAGCCACATGCCTGTGTTGATCATTTTCTAATTCTTCATTTAGACTATAGTATAATCATTTGTTGTGCGGTTGTGAATTTACAATCACCTTTAATTAAAATTGAATAAAAAACAGTATTTTTCTACAAGCATGTGTAAAACAACACTTTCCTGCACGCATTTTAATTCAGAAAATATATCTTCCCCGCACGGAGTGCGGGTAAGATTTTTTCCCGCACGTATTTTTTTTTTAATTAATTAAATATGTTTTCCGATAAACTTTTTGACAAATTATTGTATTATTACCTTTATCTTGTTGGACTACATACAAATAGTAAAAAAAATTAAGATTATTTTACATGAAAATAGGGATTTATAAAATGTTTGTTTTTAAAAAAATCATAATTTATTAAATCACCCCTGTAAACCTTACTTAAAGCAACATCAACCTCACCTGTTTAAGTAGGGTTGCTATAGCTACAGTCGTGTATTTATTGACACTATGAAAGATTTAATTGTCACAATCGCATCTTTTCAAATATCTAAATAATTTTCGAGGTGATTTTGCTTCTAGAAAAAATATTGATCCTAACTCTTGCGGAAATTAACTTTCCCGCACTTAACTGCTTGCCCGAACTCCGCTTCGCGTCGTTCGGGCATCGGCAGTTCGCGTGCGGGAAAGTATAACTTTCCACACTTGTTAGAATAATAACTATTTCAAAGCATAGTGCACCCACCTGTGTATGATAAAGTTGTAGTCATGATAATCCATACCCCATAGCATTTAAAATAACCTTCTTTTTAAACAGTTTAATTATTCATTAATGTGGTTAATACTTTACCTTCAGAAGCTGCACAATCTTCACTTGGCAGGACTGAACTAAGCTTTGTGCTTCATTTATTACAGCTGAAACACGATAACCTTTTTATTGTACTTTGTGCTCTGAAGTAACTTGACTTTTTACTGTACATAATTCTTCATCTCTTTTAATTTGCACATAACCGATTGCGTTATTGTCGTAAGATTTTCTTGTTGAGCTAAAATAACTGCTATGTTTAAAAACCACTGAATAAAATGCAAACAAAGTTTAAAAACTATGATTCATGCATACCGTAGTAATTTATTCCCATTCATTTCTACACTTGAAAACTCTGGACTCTCGACAAAAAAAGCTACTACCATGTTGACATTAACTCTTGGTAAATTCCTGGAGTCTGCTGTGATAAACCCAACTTCCATTTTTATTAAAAACGTAAATAATTAATTTACACGCAAAGTTAACTACTAAAATGTTGACATAGCAGGAGTGACGTCACTAAACGCTGATTGGTGTTTTGAAATGCGTTTCGTTTTACGTAATTTTAATTCGTAATTATTGTTAATCTATACATATAATAAAACTGTAGAAATGTACATGTTTGTGCGCGCATCACATGAAAACTACTGATCCTATTCGAATGTGGTTTTCAAAGACGTATTTGTCTTCTTTTAACTTAACATCTGGTGTATAAAACTTTCTCCCCCCACCCCTTTAACGGGGTGAGAAAAGAAATTTTTATACAAAAATCGACATGCCACACGAACGACGTCGCGGGTACATCGAAATAGAACCCAAAAATGTGGTTAGATTTTTTTGTCTGTCTGTCTGTATGTTTGTGCGTGCATCACATGAAAACTACTGATCCGATTCGAATGCGGTTTTCACAGGAGTATTTGTCTTCTTTTAACTTAATATCTGGTGTATAAAAATTTCTCTCCCTTTCCTTAAATGGGGTGGGGTAAGAAATTTTTATACAACAATCACACGCCACGCGAACGACGTTGCGAGTACAACTAGTACCTATTAAATAAAAACGTTGAAGTAGTCCTTCTTTTATATTTTTAATCATAAAAATTTCATAAATATCACATTTACATCTTCCCTATTGCTATAAATAGCATATTTTGTCTTATATATTACGATGTCTTTTAAATCTTGTATATTCTAGTGGGTTTTTTGTCCCTAGAGCGATAAAGGTAAAAAAACTACATTTTTTTGCAGGTCTAGCTAAACATTATCGTAAGTATGTTTGGTCAAATAATACTGATTACAAGTAATCACAAATGATCACAACTGATTTCCAGTAACTTTAAGTGATTACAAGTGATCAAATATAATTAAAAATAAAATAAATTAATTGTAAGTGATAACTTTTAATACTTATTAACAGGTATTTGCTTTTTTATTTAATGTGTAAATTAAGATAACAGTGGAAAAAAGCCTATTAAATGATTATTGACTATTAATGTTCATACTTTTTCTATTTTTTAACATCTTTTATTTTTAAAACAAAAAACTAAACTTATCTTGACTAGGACATCCAACACCTCAAAGAACATTTCGATTTTTAGTATAAAATAACTATATAGACGTCTAGGTGCGTTACAGTCATCACGTGTATGTAACAACTGTTTGCGTTGACAAGATATAAGGGTCCTTTTATTTTTTATATGTATAGTAACACCCAACAAGGATCCATAATAAAGCATAGTTGCTTTGCGTTAAGTTTGCTATGATAATATACGTCAGTACGACTTAAATAACAAAAGTAAATAAGAGTGTTTATTTTTCATAAACACACATTGACTTTCAAATATATGGAAGTGGATAGAAATATAAGAAGTAGCATCTTATTCAAGTGATATTGTTAACTGTAAAAAGTGCAAACAGATATGATTTTGTATGTATATATTATTAAAAACAGTTAATAAGTTTATCGTTTTTTCGGTTCCTAATATTTTGTAGTAATAAATAACCATACAAAAAGATGATTAGATTTTATACATATTTATTATTAATATTGTTTTTTTTATTGTATTTGACATTGGTAATATTCATTTGTATCATATACAATATTTATTAAATACACATTTTGTAGCGTTAAAACATCCTACATGGAGTTATTTTCTTAGCTCGTGGGTTACCTTCGAAGAGTATTACCAGTCTCTGCAAAACATGTAATTAAGGGCGCCAACGTACAAATTCCACAAATTATACTCCAACACTCGTTTCAAATAATTTATTAAATTTAATTATCTTAAAACAATCAATTAAATAAAAAAAAATGTGAGAGGTGTCAAGGGACACCCGGATTGAACAAAGTTCTTTTCGATTAATTAATGAAGGAATTGTAATAATTTTTTTTATTTCTTTTAAGTTATAAAATAATAATTCTTTTATTGTAAACAAATATAATGTAATATAAACTTAATTAGTAGGTTCAATTTAAGTAATATTTGGCTTGTGGTAACTGAAGTAAGAAACATAAGTTTGGGATTCTATTTTATTTAAATGTCCTGAAAAAACTGCATTGATGGTAGTAATATATTTTGTTGTTGTTTATGCTGGATTATTGTGACCAGGTTCGGCACCAAGAGTCCTTACATACACCCGATGCGTGCAGGACTCTAGTTTGTTCAGCTGAAAATCAACATCACGCTGATCTTCAGGTAGGCTAGAATCCAGGCGTCCGAAATTCCTTGAGTTACTGTTGCCAGCAGTTCAATTTATAAGAGATTTGAGTCCTGTGACCAACTCCTCAGGGTGGTGATAGGATTCAGGATTCGTGTCACCGAAGATGAGGAACCGTTTATAGTCCAAGGCCTCACACTCGAATAGAATGTAAGTTGCCGTCTCATGGTCCATGGCGCACAGTCGGCACAAGGTGGGTTCCTGTGTCAGAATCCCCATCCTCCGAAGGTGTAGTCTGAATGGTCCATGCCCAGTGAGCAGGCCCACTAGTACTCTTATCTGACTCCTACCAAGATTCAGTATATCAGACGTCAGTTTTTTGGAGTAGCCTTTGCGCATCAGCTTCGAGTGCCTCAGCCCTACAGAGTTACTCCAGTGTTTGGTCGACTCTTCCCAGACCCAGTTCCTGACTTTGGTCCTTACCCAGACTCTAGGCAGTCCCAATACAGGTTCTGGACCAGTGAATCGTGTATCCGCTCCCTTCTTTGCCAGAAGGTCCGCGGTTTTATTACCTGCAAAACCTTTATGCCCTGGTATCCACTCCAAGAAGACACTGTTGGTGCCGAACCTGGTCACAATATTCCCATAGGAAGCAATGCTCAAACATGGGGCTTCACAGGAGAGACCATGCCAGGTTATTTAGATTAGATTAGATTATGCTGGATTATTGTTTATTCTTAAATCAAATTCTTTCTCTAGAAACGGTAGCAATGGTTTTGAATTTTCATTACTGAAGTTGATGTTCAAGTCACTAGCCAAAATGAGTGGAAGTTTATTTATTTGGAATGTTTTAAATAATATTTATAGGTACTTACTTTTTTTCTACAGTATTTTCTTTTTAATGTACATTTTCTTTTTAATTTAAATTATTGTCTTTTTGAGTGTACTTTTATTAATATTTATGTATATTAGAGTTTCCTATTTAAAAAAAGATCTATCTATCTATGAGAGATAGAGAGAGACAGACAGAGAAACATGCACACGCCGCACGGTTTAAAATTGTCGTGACAACTTTTAGTCTGAATTTTTTCCGTCTATTCTGTTTCGCAACGCGCGATAAGGAACTTCGTTCCAAAAATATATTGAAGACTTGAATATTATATCAAAAGTAGTTTTATATTAATTATAAAATTAATTATTCTCTTATCTCTTAAATGCAAGTCTTCAGAAAATTTATTGTATCTCAGAATTGCCTTCAATCCCTTCTGCCTAGAAAATGTCGATAATTTTACTGCAACACCGCTCCCGGAAAATTTTTGAATTATAAGTAAGTAATTCTCATCGATATGGGCCCGTTACAATAGACTGGTGGAATTATTTTTAATAGAAATCGGTCAGATAGATCGTTATAATTTAAATATATTGCAAATAATCTACTAAAAATATCATCCGCCATGTTGTAACAACTATCACTAATTGTCTTCTATCTTGTAGCCTTTTTGTGACCAATGGCAGAACAATTAAGACATACATAAGTATCATCATCAGTTATTTAGAATCCAATATCACTGGTTGTCAAATGTTAACACCTCCTTGTTACTCTTGGCAGTAAATTAAAACGAACAATTTTGTTAATAATATAGTGTAGACTAAAAGATGTATTAATAATAATTATATTTGAGATTAAACTTTTAAGAACACCTTTATATAGCTAAAAGTTAGGTACTCTTTGAACCACAACAAAACCACAAATTCGATGACACTAAATACAAAATCATCATCATTATTATTCTTGCTACAGCTCCCGTAGAAACTGTGCCTAAACTACCGATTGCCTCCATAGATGACAGTCCTGGGCCAAGTTCCTCCACCTCCTTACTCCTATTCTTCTGAGGTCCTGTTTTACACCATCTGTCCACCTCAGTCTGGAACGACTCTTTAGCCGACTGCCAACTTTATGGACCTTTTTTACTGCTCTCTCTTCTAGCATCCTTTTCACATGACCAAGCCATCTTAATCTTGCCCGCTGGATCTCGGCAACCAAGTTTGGCCTGCCATAGAGTTCAACCAATTCCTCATTTTTTCTTATTCTTCACCTTTTCTTCTTACCTACTGGTCCATAGATTCGTCGAAGGATCTTCCTTCCCCAACGTCTTAGCATCTCAATATGTCGGGCTGTCAGGGTCTAAGCTCCATACAAAACGACTGGACGTTTTACTGTGTATCTTGGTCACTCTGCTTACTCCTCTGTTTTTCAGAACATAAATAAGGAAGAAATAGCAGCGATTATCTGCTGATATTTGGCTCCGTACTCCATATCGTTCTTATTATTGATGTGAGCCCCAAGATATTTAAATTTGTTAGCAATCTTGTATTTATCCTGTACCTCCTCCATTGATTATCTTGGTTTCCTTCTCGTTCCTCCGGCTGATCTCAAGTCCCTGATCCTGTGTTGCACCATTCAAGGCCACATAACTTTGCTTAAGAGCTCTGAGCCACATTGCCACGATATTAATGTATCAATATCGATATCAATCAGTAAACCCGAAATTCTATATCTGACGATTGAATATCGTTCCTCCTTGGTTAGCTGGCATCTGTCGCATTGCCTTCTCAAGCACTGAATACAAAATTGTGGGTGTTAATATCGATGTACTTAGATACTACTAAAAAAGTAGTCCTTTCTTTTTGTCACGCCACTTTCTTATTGGTCAATACCTCTACTGCAGATGCGTACCGACTTCAACAATTATTATTTAATGTTCCTAGATGCAATTTTAACTGCTGATATTGAATAACTAAAAAAAAACAACTGTGAACGTCAACTTAAATTTGATTAATTGGCTCATAAACTATTCCCTTAGATAGTTTAAGCAGTTTGTTTTTCGCAGTTGAGCTTGACTTCAATTAAATTTTACGTTACGTTACGTTGTGTTTAGTTAATACAAAAGAATAAAAGTATACCGGTATTACACCAACAATTTATTCGTGAATAAGTTTAAACAACAAATTCATGAATTTATTTAAGATCTTCTTTACGATAGTGCTCGTTTTACATTTATATCTAAGTTTACCAAATTGTTACGTGAAAAGCTGGTTGGTCAACTTTAGCTAATTATCTTTAATAGATCGTTGCAACCTGGTAGTGTCCCCACAACAGTTATTTGACATCTATATATAAGTCAGGTTTTAGATCAAATATCAAAAATTATATAGAGGTATTTGACTCCAATTTGGTTTGTCGAAGCTGCTGGACTGCTGCTGGTCACACAGAACATATCAGATCACATCTGAGGTATTGTTACCCCTGGACGGTCAACTCTGACTAAAAGGCTTTAGACAGAGTCAATTACAGGTTACTTATTAAAAAGCTTCGTACTATAGGTATTTATGGGTCGTTGCTTAGTTGGATAGAAAGTTGTATGAGTAGTAGGTGCCGTGTGTTAGGGTTAATGGTTCTTTATCAAATGAGATAAATTTCCATTCAGAGGTTCCACCGGGATTTTATCTTGATTCCATTTTTTTGTACTTTTTGTGATCGGCCTTGGCTATTACATTGAGAACTTATGCTGATGACATCAGGCTCTATAATACAGTGTCTTGTGTTGCTGAAACAAGCTTGCTGCAAATGAATGCTGTATTTGAATTTTCTAAATCTGTTGGTGGTAGTATTCTAACAAGGTGTGACTCTGTCAAGGATCTAGAGGTTGTATTGGATTTAAAGCTTGATTTTCGTGAACATGTAATTTCTGTTGTGAACAAGGGATTAATTAATTTGGGTATTAATGTTCGTAACAGTAAAGATTTATCAGCGAGAGTCTCGGTACTGTGTAGCGTAAAAATACCCTTGCTAGCTCCAGGGTTCGTGGCTTCCTTCTGGCTTTCTTTTTTAACTCTCCCCAAACAAATAAATAAGGGCGCCAAATACAGACATACAAATAAAAGAGAATAAATCAGTTTAAAATTGTTTATTCAAAATTCTGAATAAAAATTTTCAAGAATTATTAGTAAAAAAAAATAGTGAAAAACTAGTTTCTTATCTTTTTGGATTCTTCCTCGGAAAAGGACGTGGTCGACGGATAATTCGGTCCACTTTAGCTCCTGGTTAAAGATGCTGATGGCAAGATGTTTTCAAATAAAAAATCTTCTGAAGATTCTTCGGAGAAAATGGTCTTTGTGCGGTCACAGACAGGATACGGCAGCAAATTAAATTTCGGCTAGGCCAAAGCTTCTTTACCAAAATAAATTGGTTCTTTGTTTTCAGCCCTTTCTTAGGACCCTTCAAAATTTGGCAATCGGCCGAAGGGAGAATGTAGCGAAGAAAACTGTTGCTTAGAAGCACAAAAATGAAAAGGATTAAAATAAGACATTTCTAATGATCGAACCCAACATTCCCCTTCTCAACACCGAAACCGAGTTTGCGGCGACTCCGATAGACGAGGAATTATAAAAATTAAATAGTACGTAGGCCAGGCCAAAAAATAACGTTGCAAACGTTACACCACGGTAACCTGACGGAAAAAAAAGAATTGCAAATTCTTTTTTTTTTTTTAAATTATTAAAATTCAAAAAAAAATTAAAAAAGTAAATAATCAAAAACTGGTGAATAGGTATAAAATATAACATTAATAAATTTAGATAAAACCACAAGAATTGGTATAATTCTCCTAAATAATACAAAAAACACTTCTCTACATCAAAGTATTGGTCGCACAGCCACAATCGGTAAAAAGGTAATATTAACTATCCTAATCAATGTCGTCAACAACGATTTGACGCGATGTCAAAAGAAACAAAAGATAATTTGTTCACAAAGCAATTGTGAACAAAGCGAGAAAACAAAAATATGTCTCCAAAATAACCAAAACAAGATAAGACTGACATCAAGAGAATCATTGAATACAAACAAAAAAATACTCCAAAAGAGTACCTAATCAAATAAGCCAATGGCCAAGGAACTATTCAATGAACGAGAAAAAATTGAAACTAAATATCAATTGAACGAAAATGTGTCCAAACACTAAAAGAAAAATCGATTGATATTCAGAACAAAACAAAACTTGACAGTCCCATCGCTGTTCAAATACGACACACAAACGAAGAAAAGATAATTATTCAACGGTAAAAAAAGACAAGACCTCGCAGAAATAATGAAATTCAAGTGAAAACACTAATATAGGACAGTTAATAAAAGTAAAAACGACGAAATCATTCAGGAACAGGAAACAAATACTCAAACGCTAAGAATACTGAAAGGCAATAATCAATAAGTAAGGAAAAAAATTTTAAAAAAGGAACAAACTAAGTATTCAAAAATACAAATTTATACTAACGTGGTGGTGCGGCACAGAGGAACAGCGACAGCCTGTACTCGCAAATAAATGCTATCCCTAAGGTACAGTACTGACCTGAACTCACCAACCCTTATATAAATTTTATACTAGAAAAAACTAAATGACAAACAAATTTAATTAAAAAAAGGTAGAAATAAATTTTGAAAAAGTATAGTAATTAAAAAAATCTAAGAAATAGAAATAGAAAGTTAATAAAACTCATGCCTTCAGTGTAGTGACTCCAGTGATAAAAGCAAAAAGCTATATCAAAATTACAAAATGTAAAAATATCGAGAGAAGATAAAATATATAGGTACGATATTTTAATATTTTTCACAAAAAAAATAACTACAAAAAAATATTACAAATATAACGAGACATAAGAAAAATCACAAACTTTTTATCAAAATGTCCTAGGTATGTGAAAAAACAGTCCTAGATATTAAAAGTATTTCTGTACTTGGTGTATCACAAATCAATACAGAAAAAAATTGAAAGAATGGTATGTGGAAAACAAAAATCCTGAGTAGGTACAAAAACACCAGGAAAATCTATTTGTTTTACAAAGGTAAACCCTAACGGTTAAAAAAAGAAACCAAATAGAACAAGATCCCCAAAATAAACTCCTATTGTGTTCCATCCATACGGAACACCAATAGCCTAAAGAGCAGTTACACAAACTGCTACACGATAAAGAGGTCTCACAGACCCCTACAAGATACTAAGGTCCCACAGACCTTACACGGTAATAATGTGGTCATCCAGACCACATCCAAAATGCCCACGGCAAACAACTATAGGTACCCACACTCAAGATATAACCAAAATTTCCAAAAACCATTTTCCAAATCCCTTACTGGAAGAAATGAGATAAAAAGAGAGAAAAGAAAAAAACCAAGATACAGAAATTGAAGGAATTCAAAAAAGATTTTGACTGTAACTCTCACAATCGCAAAATAAAGTCATGAAAAAAAAAACAAAAGCTAAGATAGCAACGAAAAAAGGACATATTGATAACACGGTACAAACACATTAAAATCTGCCAAGAAGGGCCCTAACTATTTAGAAAATTCCGCCTATAAATCAGGAATAATCGAGATAAATTCAAGATAAAGAGATATTTTAAATGTATAGAAAACATCGTAAGAGACAATCGGTATAGAAAAATTACTAATAAATTAAAAATACCAAAATATTTAGATAATATCAAATCCATCATCGGTAAATAGAAAGTTAATGTTAAACAAAACCAGTTCAAAATTACTATAGAAATACACCAATTCAATAGTGGATAACCTTGAATCTATAGATAATAAAATCCAACCAAATAAAGTAATAACAGAAAAACTAGCTGTTAGTAAAACAATTTATAAAATATTTGAATGTCTGTATAAAATTGATGGAAAAAATTTAATATTAATTTACTTTAATGTGAATGTTAGGAAAAGTTTCAAAAAAAAGCGAGAAGTCTTTAGTTGGGCGCCAATTTGTAACACCAATTCGTGGCCAAAACAATCCCTTTGAGAAAAAGATAAGGAAAAGATAAAGATATAACTCAAAGAAATTGTTCAACCACGTTGGGCGCCAATTTGTAACGCCAATTTGTGGCCAAAACAATCCCTTTGAGAAAACGATAAGGAAAAGATAAAGATATAACTTAAAGAAATTGTTCAACCACGTTGGGCGCCAATTTGTAGCGTAAAAATACCCTTGCTAGCTCCAGGGTTCGTGGCTTCCTTCTGGCTTTCTTTTTTAACTCTCCCCAAACAAATAAATAAGGGCGCCAAATACAGACATACAAATAAAAGAGAATAAATCAGTTTAAAATTGTTTATTCAAAATTCTGAATAAAAATTTTCAAGAATTATTAGTAAAAAAAAAATAGTGAAAAACTAGTTTCTTACCTTTTTGGATTCTTCCTCGGAAAAGGACGTGGTCGACGGAAAATTCGGTCCACTTTAGCTCCTGGTTAAAGATGCTGATGGCAAGATGTTTTCAAATAAAAAATCTTCTGAAGATTCTTCGGAGAAAATGGTCTTTGTGCGGTCACAGACAGGATACGGCAGCAAATTAAATTTCTTCTAGGCCAAAGCTTCTTTACCAAAAAAAATTGGTTCCTTGTTTTCAGCCCTTTCTTAGGACCCTTCAAAATTTGGCAATCGGCCGAAGGGAGAATGTAGCGAAGAAAACTGTTGCTTAGAAGCACAAAAATGAAAAGGATTAAAATAAGACATTTCTAATGATCGAACCCAACATTCCCCTTCTCAACACCGAAACCGAGTTTGTGGCGACTCCGATAGACGAGGAATTATAAAAATTAAATAGTACGTAGGCCAGGCCAAAAAATAACGTTGCAAACGTTACAACTGTTCATACGTATTTGTTCGGGCCTGGAGTACTGTAGGTACACCAGTGTAGTTACCTTTTTATGAATGTCACATTAGGTCTTTGGAAAGTGTGTAGAAGAGGTTTCTATTACCGTAATAAGTGGAATGGTATCGAGCTTAGTTAGGATTTTGTTTTAAACGAAATTTATATGTTGAGACTCCACCATCGTTTTAAGTATTTTGATTTATGTTTCTTGTATAAACTTTTAAATGGTATTGTTTGTTCCTCTGAATTTCTGGGTATTACATCTTTTAATATATTTTGTCGTACAAGAAACAATCAACCATTTTACATTTATTATCATTCTTATAGTTACAATTACTGTGGTCCTTTTGCTCGCATTCAAAGACATACAATTCTTATCACTCACAACTGGATATATTTAATGATTTATTGGGAAATCGAAATTAAAATATATTTTATAATAGAGTATAATAATAGAAATTACACTTTTTTTCTATATATTTGTAAAAATGGCCTTTGCCCGTTGCCGTAAATAAATAAAATAATTTAATTAATACACACTATTGTTATATAGTCATTTATACACTCTGTATGAATTTTACTAGTCATTTTGTGCCTACTTTTATTAAATACAGGTTCTGTTATAAGAAATAAACCGTAAGTTAAATTTAATTACAGTGATGTGATATATGCATTTAATTGATTAGATTCATACATCCACCTCTAATTATACTTTAAATTTAAACTCTACAATACTGACATAATGATCGGGCATAAAGTATGGTTATTCAAAAAAATCTATTATTTCTTTATTTAACTGTAAGTTACATGTTACCTTATGTCTGAGGAAGCATTAGCGAGGTTTTTCTAACCGAAGATTAATATGTGAAATGTGATAATGTAAGATGAAGATTGTCATTAGCAGTACCTATGGCGGTACATTATGTATTCAGTACTTAGTTTTATTCATTGTTAGCTGTAAATTGTTCTGATGTATGAATCATCACTAATTTATTTAATAGAATCGCGAATGTAATTTCATCAAGTTTTTCTTTCTCTTTTTTCGTTCAGAAAGAACACATCTACAGGTGTTCCATATTTTCCATACTAAGTCTTATTAATTAAATTAAAAGCAAATAAACCATTAAAAATTAAACGCTTTGGTATATTTTGAATACAAATTTTTTAGTTTCTTTTGAAGGCAGCTACCGAGATCCATAAGTTAAAAACATATACGACTTATACAGAACGCTGTAGGTAAATGTTTATTTAAAAACATAACTTTTTTTAAGCATAAAACAAGGAGTTATAAAACTCTACCCTTAACGAACAACACCGACCAGAACCGATTGGAATCGAAAGCAACTGAGGCTCCGCCCACTTCCTTCCCGACGTATAAATACGGGCTCCGTCCACGCAGAGCTCAGTAGTTCGCAGACTGTCAACCAGGAAGCAACTCCTGAAGATGCCAACCGCTCGTGTTGGCTAAACGTCAAGTCAACAAGACAATCGACGCCGGCCTAACAGCCCAAAAACCATTGATACATTAGACAATGGCCGCGAAAGCCTTTCACAGTTTACCTGAACAAAATGTTAAAAATCTGGAATGATTCTTGAAAAAAACTTTAAAAATTGTGAGAGTCCTTAATAATATTTAAAAAAAATGCTAAGAATTATAAAAAATATTTGAAATCCTGATTTAGTTAAAAACCGTAAAAAATTATTTTAAAAATCGTGAAAAATTATTTTAAAAATCTTGAAAAAACGTTGATTATCGTGAAACGTTGATAAAAATCGTAAAAAATTGTTGGCATCCGGAAAAATTGTAGAAAATTGAAAAAATGAAGAAAGTCATACAGAAATCTTGAAGAACGTGAAACATTGTATAAATTTGTAAGAAATTCTTGACAATCTAAAAAAATTAATGAAAAAGGTTTACAAACTGTCAAAAACTCTAACCTTAAAAGTACCCTAGGCTAGCTCCCGAGGGTCGTGGCTTCCTTCTGTGTTCTACTAGATTCTCTCCAAACATTAATTAAAGGGCGCAAAGTACAGACACACAAATAAAATTCGAAAGATCAGTTTAAAATGGTTTATTACTTTAAAAGAGATTAGTAATTTAATTAAAAATATTTAATTAATTATATCTCTTATCTTGGTTTGGTTCCGATGGCTTCTGACGGAGTTTTAATCCAGAGAAGCGGAGCAGTAGGAAGGATGGGGTACCTTCCTAGGGACTTCTAGACGAATTTTCACATGACGTGGAAACGGAAGAGCAACGGAATGGAATTCCCCTCTAGGAACTTCTTGTCGGATTTTTCTAACGACGTGGAATCGGAACAGCAACGGAATGGAATTGCCCTGTAGGTATTTCTTGTCGGCTTTTCTAACGACGAGGAAACGGAACAGCAACGGAATGGAATTCCCCTGTAGGAACTTCTTGGCAATTTTCCTACGGCGAGGAATCGGAACAGCAACGGAATGGAATTGTCCTGTAGGGACTTCTTGTCGGCTTTTCTAACGGCGAGGAAACGGAACAGCAAAACGTCGAACTGCGAAATTCTTTCAGATAGCAATTTGTTGGTCCTTAATAGGGCCCTTCTTATAGTTGGCAATAACCCAGAACAGAAGGGCAAAGATAGTCGGAAAAGCTCTAAATTTCTTTAAATTCATCGATAAAGTGAACGAAATAAAATCACAAACTCACGACGAAACCCATTCTGTCCTTCCCAATTACCTACCCCCTCTCGTATCAACGCGATAAAAATTGATAAATTAAAAATATTTATAGTCCGGACGGAATGTTCGAAAACCAACGATACAATCGTTACAAAACTATAAATAAATGTTGAAAATAGTTAAAAATTGTTGACAATTGTAAAAAAATAGTTGGGAATTCAAAAGAACTTGTAAAACCATAAAATATTATTAAATATCCTAAAAAATGATTAAATATGATAAAAAAATTATTGAAAATAGTAAAAAAATGTCGAAAATGTAAAATAATGAAAAAGATGAAAAACTAGCAAAAACTGGAAAAATCAAAAAAAAAGAAATAGATAAAAATGTAACATGGATAAAAATTAAAAAAATAATAAAATAAAAATGGTAAATAACAGAAAAATTTATAAAATTGAAAAAAAAAGGACAAAAGCATAAAAATTGAAAAATACAACAAAAAATAATTAAACCTGTAATTAGACAAAAATTATAATAAAATCAACAAAACCAGTAATAAAATCATGGAAATCAATCGAAAAACCAAGAAAAAAACTAACAAATATACAAATTATTAAAATTTATTTCACAAAGTGTCAAATTAAATGTATTTTAGCAACAAAAAAACTTACTCTGCATTTGAGAATAAATAGTTATTTGTGACACAAGGACGGAAAATGACATTTTGCAAGAGCGAGTAAAGTTGTGTAGCCGAGGTGCGTAGCACCGAGGCGAAACAATACGAGCACATTTTCCGGGCGTGTAACACACACTATTTTTTGGTCCGACTAATTTTTTAATATTTTCAAAAGTTCAAAAATTTATACTTTATGACATACAAGATTAGATGTTTATTGACATCTATTGCACGATTAAAAGAATTAGTAATAAGGAATGATTTTCTGATAATCGATTTCAAGATCCTTAATTTTTATACATACGAATACTGTGCTAATAAGCAGCACAGTAAAAATTGTTATATTGAAAATATTAACATTGATATCTAATAATTTTATATAAAAATAGCAGAGACAATGAACTATTTTAGTTCAATGAGCAAACATAAAATCGAGATATGTATTTTCATAATCAAATGATAAGTAGTTGTAAATTGACATAAATGTCAAATTTAAAATAAAAGTTGTGAGAGATATTAAATGTAAATTAGAATCCTGCCTACCATTAGAAAAAGTTATTAGTTAAGGCTGTTTTTAAAAAAATTTAATTAAAATTTGTATTATTCATTATGTATCTTTGATGACTCATAGCGCCATCTCTTTAGATAATCTAAAAGCTACTTTGCCGGCCTAGACCGGAAAATGTCATTTTCCGGACGATTTTGAAGTAATTAATAGTATTGTTTCTGGACGGAGGACCAAAAAATCGTTTTTTACAAGTTTAGAAACTCATAGCTCCGAAGCTTTAATGAATTTAGAGCGGCAATAATGTTAGAAAAGCTTCTTTACTCTCCCTCTAAAATAAGTCTCCATTCCTGGATTACAACACAAATTTTTTTTCTCTGCTTTTTGGATACTTTTCTTTATAATCTTAATAAAATACAAAATATTAAATCTGTGTCGCTCTGTAAGTAAATTACTATTCGAAATGCTCCATTTCTTTACTTTACCTATTAGTAAGTACATAAATAGGTATTATAACTTCATGTTACTCTAATAGTCCCATTAGTTGTTAATAAATAGGTATATTTAGAAGAAGAATATACTGTTTTTTGTTAAGCCTGCATTTTCCATTATAGTACAGCATCTTATCTAAAGTTTATGTAGAGTTTCTCGATCTCACGTCCTTATGAATGTAAAAACAATCATAATTATCTAATAATTCGAAAATAGTGGATCCGGTATTCTCATCGACGGAAAAAGGATTCCACAAATGAAATAAATGCCGTGAGGATTTCAAAAGTCTTAAGCAATTAAGGAAATTCTAGAATGTTAATTGTAGAACCTTATGCGGACGCAATTTTAGTATAAAAAATCAAAAATACGTGTAATTGCAATCGGCTAAGTGCAACGCGATTAGCTTGCTTTATATGTGCCTCTCATACAAAAACTTTTTTCATTGATTGTCTATGGCAAGCCTTGAATTTTAATTTAATGTGAAGATAATTGTTATTGTCTAGCTTTTCTTGAAATTTCGAACTGTTTGTCGGGTGAAAAAATTATTTCTTCATTTAACTTACTTCTTTATTTGCCTCTTTCATCTTAGGTTACAGAATGAAAATAATCCTACCAGTTTTTTAATCGACGATATGTGGAAGAATGTTCTTTTTCTCCGTGGGGTAGGTAAGTTACTTAACGCTTCCTTTTTTGGAGCACTTAATTTTTTAAGCATTAGCAAACTAGTTTTAATAAAAATTATGCATAAATTTATTTAAAAAATGATAATAAAAAAAGTGAGAGGTGTCAAGGGACACCCGATTAATTATTAAAGGAATTGTAATTTGTAAACACAACAGAGTGTTTATACATACATAAGCATTTATTATTGTCTGTATAAAATGTCTACTTACCTAACTCCATCAGCAATATCCGGAATTTGTGGAGAAACACTGTCAGGATAGATTATTGTTATTATTTTATTATTTATTATCCACAAAAAACCTGTATAAACTTTTAACAAAGTCGCGACACTACACTGTTCAAAGTACAATAGAAAATAGTAAATCCATTATTACCTGAACATTTTCAACAGTTCGTTTCTTTTAACAAAAGTGTCCATTCATACAATACCAGAGGTTTAGATGACATACATATGCCAAAAATTACTTTTTATATCAATTTAATTTAAAACAGGAATTAACAATTTAATACAAATTTTTTAAATATTTGACAGTAACTGACAGTTAAGGTAATTTGACGTACCTAACTAGTCAAGTTACGAACTATTTTTAAAATGTTTATGAATTTATTAATTTATAAAAACAGGATGAAATAAAATATAATACTATTATAGGTACTTATTTTTTTTCTATATTATTTTCTTTTCAATTTAAATTTTCTTTTAATTTAAATTAGTGTCTTTTTAATTGTACTTTTATTAGTATTTATGTATATTAGGGTTTACTATGTAAATAAAAATATATCTATCTATGCGAGAGAGAGAGAGAGAGAGAGAGACAGAGAGAGAAACATGCGTGTGTCGTGTCGGTCGTGTCGTGACATTTTTTGTTTTGAATTTTTTCCGGCTAGTCTTAGTCGTCACGCGTGAAAGGGAACTTTGTTCCAATAATTTACCTAATTATCTATAACCAACTGTCTTAAGTAATTTTACTTATACTAGGCTTGCAACTTCCCAATTTTAAACCATCAATGTTAGTTTGCGATTATTTTCGACCGTTTTACCCGTCTCTGCTAGTGTGTATTAGTTTTCGGTATTTATCTGTGTCCAACTTTTGATATTCTAAAACCACATATTTTTCAGTCCTCTTCTTCCTTTTATCTTTTCTTCGATTGGTATTTTAAGCCAATGGAATATCCCTTTTCTTATCACATATGTTCCAGAACAACAATATCTTCCTTTTGTTTTACTCCTCTTCTTTCTTCCATATTTTAGATTAGTATTTCGAGCAAAAGGTATCTCTTGTTTTGTATGACATGTTTTTCTTAAATTGTTGTTGACTTTTTCTTCCTGCTCATCAGTGAATTTCTTTTGATCAAATTACCTTGCCTCTGCTATTTTGTATTCTCTTATGGTTTATCTTCCTGTATAATCCACAACCATAGCATCTTCTTTTTACCCATTTCTTATCATCCCTCTATCTTCTCTACCATTTATTTTTTAAGCAAATGGAATATCTTGTTTTGTGTCACATGTCTTAGATAAACTGTTTATGAACTGTGAAAGGCTTTCGCGGCCATTGTCTAATGTATCAATGGTTTTTGGGCTGTTAGGCAGGCGTCGATTGTCTTGCTGACTTGACGTTTCGCCAACACGAGCGGTTGGCATCTTCAGAAGTTGCTTCCTGGTTGACAGTCTGCGAACTACTGAGCTCTGCGTGGACGGAGCCCGTATTTATACGTCGGGAAGGAAGTGGGCAGGGCCTCAGTTGCTTTCGATTCCAATCGGTTCTGGTCGGTGTTGTTCGTTAAGGGTAGAGTTTTCGCACCCTTAATTATGGGGACCCATGTTTTGTTAATCTTGACTGCTTCCTCTTTTTTATTAAAATTGTTCGGGTGCTTCTCTATCTCTATGGCTTCTCTATATAGTCTGGAATGGTATGCTGATGTAGTAGCGAGGACTTGGGTCTCCTCAAACTTAATCCGAAAGTCCATAGTGAGGGTATGTTCCGCTACGGCGGATTTGTCCGTCTGCCCCAGACGACAGTTGGCCTTGTGCTCTTTAATCCTGGTGTTGATCGAGCGTGGGGTAGTTCCTATGTACACGCTCCCACATGTGCACGGAATGCGGTAAATTCCCGAAGCCGACAGTGAATCTCTTCTGTCTTTTGCCGATCGAAGACATTCTTTGATTTTTCTCGTTGGTTTGAAAATAGTTTTCACAATTTTCTTTCTTAGCAATCGACCAATTCTGTCTGTCACCCCCGGAATAAAAGGCAGAAATGCTTTTGCCACTGGTTGGATTTGCTCATTTTCTTTGGGTCTCCGATTTGTTGGTCCAATCGATCTTTTGATTTTCCGTTCTGAATAACCATTGGCCCTTAAACCATCATGAATATGAGTTAGCTCTGCGTTTAGTGCCTCGGGTTCGCAAATCCTTCTTGCCCTTTCTGCTAAGGTTTTGATGACTCCATATTTCTGACATGGGTGGTGGTTGGAATCCCTTTGGAAATAACGATCCGTATGTGTTGGTTTTCTGTACACTGTGTGGCTGAATGATCTTCCTTTTCGTGATAATAACACATCAAGGAACGCTAGCTTGTTGTTGTCTTCGATTTCCATCGTAAACTGTATATTTTCATGGATGCTGTTAATGTGTGTCAGAAATTCTTGCAATTTATTCTGCCCATGGCTCCATATTACAAATGTGTCATCTACATATCTATACCAAACTTTTGTCCAAAGCCAATTGTTCGAACTTTTCCATAAAGAAATTTGCTATTACCGGGCTGAGAGGGCTTCCCATTGCTACTCCTTCGATCTGTTCGTAAATCTTGTTGTTTTATGAAAAATAAGTGGTGGTGAGGCAATATTTAAACAAATTGGAGATGTCCTCTGGGAATTTATCATATATATTTATGTTCCATTGCATTGCTTAGGGGCACTAATATATTATTCTCTTTAAGAACTAAGTCTTTAATATCTAATTCATAAAGAAAAATGTAAAAACTATTTTCAAACCAACGAGAAAAATCAAAGAATGTCTTCGATCGGCAAAAGACAGAAGAGATCCACTGTCGGCTTCTGGAATTTACCGCATTCCGTGCACATGTGGAAGCGTGTACATAGGAACTACCAAACGCTCGATCAACACCAGGATTAAAGAGCACAAGGCCAACTGTCGTCTGAGACAGACGGACCAATCCGCCGTAGCGGACCATACCCTCTTTATGGACCATCGGATTAAGTTTGAGGAGACCCAAGTCCTCGCTACTACATCAGCATACCATTCCAGACTCTATAGAGAAGCCATAGAGATAGAGAAGCACCCGAACAACTTTAATAAAAAAGAGGAAGCAGTCAAGATTAACAAAACATGGGTCCCCATAATTAAGGGTGCGAAAACTCTACCCTTAACGAACAACACCGACCAGAATCGATTGGAATCGAAAGCAACTGAGGCCCCGCCCACTTCCTTCCCGACGTATAAATACGGGCTCCGTCCACGCAGAGCTCAGTAGTTCGCAGACTGTCAACCAGAAAGCAACTTCTGAAGATGCCAACCGCTCGTGTTGGCGAAACGTCAGGTCAGCAAGACAATCGACGCCGGCCTAACAGCCCAAAAACCATTGATACAAACTGTTTATGATTTTTCTTCTTCTTCTGCTGATATCCATTAATGGATGTTTGCGATTACTTTTGATTATTTACCAAGTCGCTACTGCTGTGTTTTCACCAGTGTTTTTCCTTCTGCCCAATGTTTGATAATTCAGAGTCACATTTTCTTTTTACTCTTTTTTTCTGCGTCTATCTACTAGTTTGTATTAGTTGTTGTATGATTTTTAACCCTTTTCAATTTTTTAATACTAGAGCCACACTATCTTCCTTCTAACTACTTCTTTTCTTTGATTAGTATTTAGCTCAAATATAATCTATCGTTTTGTATTACATGCCATACATAATCCATTTTTGATGTCCCATTTTTACTTTTTTTTCTGTTGCCATCAATGGATGTTTGTGCTCATTTCTGATCACTTTACTTTGTCGCTACTGGTGTTGTAACCACCTTTTTTTTGGATAATACCAAAGAAAACTCAAAGTCTCGTTCTTTGGTACATATTACCATTTGACCACATTTGAGAAATGGATGATATTCTCTCTCTTTTTTCTGGATGTTAAAGGGGTTATCAGATTGCGAACGGAACGTCAGGGGGTAGAAAGAGAGCGAGTATTGTACAATAAACAGAAATCGGTAAAGGGCGCCAACCATATAAGGTTTATATATGAAATTCAACTAAATACATTTACCATGAAGATAATCTAAAAGGTAATATCACACATAAAGTCAGATATTTCATGACGAAAGTTCCAATATTTCTGGACAGTCATTACAATAATCTCCAGGACTAAATAGGTCTTCTTTGGGTTCTTAAAAAACTAAATTATCCAAAATACCAATATGTCGTCGCTTCACAACGGGACGAGAAATTTCTTCATCGGTAAACAATTTAATTTCACCACAAATAACGTAGATCCTACTTTAAACTTACGTAAAGTACGAAAGATTTAAGACGATAATCACTTAAAAACTGTACTATTTAGAACATTCTAAACACTAATTAAACGCTAATTAGCCGGGAATTTTAAGCAGATGAAAATTCCGTAGCGGCCATTTTTCGTACCCAAAGCGTTAGTGAGTACGATGCATCTCTTAACTGCATCCTCTCAAAATAGATCGGACGTTTTTGAAGTTAGTTCGAATCGGCTAGCAATAAGAAAAATTCCGTAATATAACATGAACAAAAGTCGTCTAAGATCCTAAAGCGACGTTGCCGTTTACTCTTGTTTGGAATCGCATGCCCATTTAAGCTGTTTTAGAGTTTTTACCTTGTTTCTGGTAGGGTGCATTTATTTTTCTATAGTTTTATTCCTGTCCAACAGTTGATACTCAGTTGCAACAAAATATTCTTTCTGTTCACTTATCCACTTTCTTTCATCTTTTTTTTATTAATGATTAAAGCATCTCATATTGAGATAGGAAGGAAGAAGCATGGAAAGTAAAAAATTAATTTTTTATTTGCCTATAAATAACAAAAAAGCAGGAATCTATAACAAATGGTAGGCTGGATTAAAAGTTAGAGACTTGACTGAGCTAAAGAGTAGGCATCAGGTCAAAGTTATTATCGATAGGGACTATTAAGAGAGAGGACGAGGAACACACCCGTACTCTTTGCCACAATATAGAATATTGGCAAGGCAGGAAACAACAGAGAAAGGTTGAACTTGCTTAAGAAAAGAGTATATAGCACCATTAATTGTAATCCAAGCTAAAGCCCGATCCTATGCTGATATTTTAAGGAAGATACAAGGAACTGCGATGTTGGATTAAGTAGAAAAGAAGGTAGGGAACATTAAAAGGCGTCTACTTATCATTATAAACAAAAATAAGAATCAGGAAACAATAAAGAAAAACTGTAGAAGTTAAGTTGGTCATCGAAGCAGGCAGGCAGAAAAAGAACATCTAGATCTCCTACTTGGATTATGTAACCAAGGCGGCCGATTGAGCAGCGAAATTTAGAAACGAGTAAAAGAGGATTTGAGATGGTCTTTTTAAAGAGCATTGAAGATGAGAGGCGCAAGATCTGCCTAGTAAAAATATAAATTGACATTGTGGCGATCTGTGATCTGGTCAGGGGAAAGGGGAAATACTAGTATGTACCACAAATAGAATGTTGCTATAGTTTTTCTAACCTGCAATATCATTTCCCTAGAGACAATTAAGGAAAAAGGATATATAATAGCCAAACTGGAAATGATAAACATCTTATTCCCCCAATTTGGGAATACCAAGAAATACTGCAGGCTTTGGACGATAGAATCGCAAAGTTAATACGTCATGATAGAAGTTTAACATTAATGGATATCGTTTAAGGTTAATATTTACAAAACTGGGTAGTAAATCTAAATGGAACAATGACAAAGTGGTCTACGAACGGTTCGAAGACAGATGAAGGAACTAAAGCAGGGGTTTTTAGACCTAGAGCCAAATATACCGAATCATTCTTCAAGTGGAAATACATGCCACTGAAAGATGTGTAAAATTTATTATCGAAAGGAACTTTCGTAGACAAAAGATTGTAATCATGTCAGATAGTCAAGCAGTTAATAAAGCACTGAACTCACTCACAATCTGTTCAGAAACGGGAATGCATAAGCAAATGCCATGAACTAGGACAGAATAAGACTGTTACCCTCTTTTAGGTTCCTGGACACATAGGAATAGAAAGAAACAAAAAAGCAGATAATCTGTCAAAAAATGGAGATGAAACCCCATATTTGGGACCAGAACCATCTTGTGGAATCAGCATTAGTACAGTCTTAGAAAAACTAAGGAAAGAAGTGGTTAGAGAAAATGCCAAGTATTGGAATAATCTAGAAGAACTAAGACAACCAAAGACGCTCCTAGGAAACTACAACCAGTAGAAATCTTTCAGCTGTATAAACCTCAGAAAAAACAACCTCCGTATTTTAACGAGAATACTAACCGATTACAAGGACACATCAAGAAACTAAGATTAGTAGAAGAAAGCAAAGTTCAGTCTCTGTGAGGAAGAGGACGAAACCTCAATACTCATACTCTAATCTAAGTATACATTGCCTTACGCAATTCTAGGATTAGATACCTAGGATCATACGAAATAGAAAAGGAAGATCTTATCTAACTTAAAGCTCAACGATATCCTAAACTTTCTAAGAAAAATGGGACTAGAAGAGCTGGTATAAGTCTAATAATAGATCAGAATAATAGCAAGAAAAGAGGGACAATAGATCTTATAGGTTGCAGGTGTATCTGTCACCTCTGATTACGCACATACATACATAAATACATCGGTTAAAATTATTTTCGTTAGGTGGAAATACAAGTTAAACCTCATCTGAATGAAAAGTGAAATTTTTATTGATAATTTACGATCAAAATAACACACGTGTGATAAATTAGCACCCGGATAAATAAATTGTTATTATTCTAATTTGGTAACACCAATTCAACCTATCTATTTAAAAACGAAACTATTTACTATGCGTTGTAATTTTCTAATAAAGATTATTTAAAAAAACACCTTTAGAATTCCCTGACAAAAGCGGCAATCTGTAACTACCAGGTATTTGGTACGATGGTGTTAGTTCCCTTTCATGAAGAGTGTTGCACTTGGTATTTTGATTCGGTCCGGCTCATTTAATTTGCACAGCAATTTGTAGTTACATTGTTAGTGGTACGTACACCTCCAGAGGCGTAAGAAATGCGGCAATTCAACAGTCAGTTCCTAGTTTTTCAAGTTCTGAGAGGAAGTTTCGTATTGAAACCAGTGACGATACAAATGGGTAAAAAAAGTACATAAATCTATTTAAAAATATACTAATCTTCATTGATACTAAACAAAATTATCATTGTATTTTTATAAAAACTCTAGTCAACATCTTCAAAAACGTAAAAATTAAAATAAAGGTCCTAAAAATATGAGGGATAGCTCATTGGATTCGGAATCACCTCTAGAAAAATGTTTTTGAAGGAAAAGTGTGCAGGCAAAAAATTGCAATTGTTATTAACAAAATAAGATGAAAAAAAAACAGATGTTTATGTTTTTGTTAATAACTCGAAAAATATTACTATTTAAGCAATTTTGAAAAAAGCTCGTTAAAGAGAATGAAATTTCCGAAAAATAAGTCCGTCCTCCCGGAACTCTATCTCCATTATTTATAATTTTAATTTGACGTTGAAAATGGGGCTTTGAGCGGCTTTTACGGCATGCGCGCGCTACCGCTAAACGGTGTTTATCAGATAAAATATTTTTTTTATGACATAAAATGTTATTTTAAAAATTTGAAAAAATTCCAGTATTTTCCTAATACTTGAAAGAATCTAAATCAGTTAGAAAAAACATTTTATCACTGTTTTTCAAAAAGTTATTCAATTGTTAACTAACAAATTTTTTCCTAATATCTGTTGACATAAACAATGGGATAAAATTTTTATAAACATTTATCACAGAATCTTGTAAAGTATACATATGAAAAGGGCTCCACAAAGTTTCAAATTTTTAGGCCAATTATGTATACCTTTTATCCCATTGTTTATGTCAACAGATATTAGGAAAAAATTTGTTAGTTAACAATTAAATAACTTTTTGAAAAACAGTGATTAAATGTTTTTTTCAACTAATTTAGATTCTTTCAAGTGTTAGGAAAATACTGGAATTTTTTCAAATTTTTGAAATAACATTTTATGTCATAAAAAAAATATTTTATCTGATAAACACCGTTTAGCGGTAGCGCGCGTATGCCGTAAAAGCCGCTCAAAGCCCCATTTTCAACGTCAAATTAAAGTTATAAATAATGAAGATAGAGTTCCGGGAGGACGGACTTTTTTTCGGAAATTTCCTTCTCTTTAACGAGCTTTTTTCAAAATTGCTTAAATATTATTATTTTTCAAGTTATTAACAAAAACATAAACATCTGTTTTTTTTTCATCTTATTTTGTTAATAACAATTGCAATTTTTTGCCTGCACAGTTTTCCTTCAAAAACATTTTTCTAGAGGTGATTCCCAATCCAATGAGCTATCGCTCATATTTTTAGGACCTTTATTTTAATTTTTCACGTTTTTGAAGATGTTGACTAGAGTATCAGTAATCTTTTCCAATTTATGTGGTACTTTACTTGTGACGTTCCTATTAAAATATTGGGTAACCGAGTATTATAAAAATTCTATTTGAAAATTTTGATATGGGCTAAAATTCGTTAATTCGAGATTTTATTGGTCTAAAAGCTCTTTGGTCAAAAAGCTCTTTGGAAAAAAGCTTGTTGTTTAGGAAGATCTCAGTTTAGGAAACTTTGTAACGTTGGTTTTCGAGCATTCCATCCAGACTATACATTTTTATTCTGTTTAATTTTTATCGCGCCGATGCGAAGGTCGATTGCAAATTTGGTAGTAATAATAATAATAATAATAATAATAGCCTTTATTACCCAACAGTTTCCCATTTATAGGGTAAAATACAGTGTGAGAGTACAGTAATAATATATGAATTAAGATATACAAAAAATACAACATAACTATATATATAAATATAAAAAATATAAAATATAAGATAAATTAAAAAATTATAAATATAAAATTAAAATAAATAATGTGAGATTAATGCCAAAAAAACGAGAGAACAATATAATAAATATAATAAAAACCAAAATAATCTAAGATAAAACATCTACATTGAACCATTATCCAGATGTTGCACTGCTATGTCAATTATAAAATTAAGTGAATCAAAATTAATATCACAAAAACTTGATATTTTATTAAAATTATTGCACATGTTGTAAACAGGTGATCTGAAATATAAATTTGTTCTAACACGATTAGAATAAAAAGTAAAAGAATTTCTGGTTCTTAAAATAGGAACATTAAGATTGATTTGAGACAGTATATTTATTGCGTCCAGAAGCTTATATAAGAAGAGTATAGCTGCTCTTTTCCGGCGTAAATAAAGACTTTGAAAAGTAAATCTATTGAGTAAAATATTATAAGGAATTCCTCTGACCGGATAAAAACCATCAATCCTATAACATAAAAACTTCAGAAAACGACGTTGAACTCTTTCAATTATTAATTGATAACAAATATAGTAAGGATCCCAAATAACCGTACTCTAGACGAGATCTGATGTAAGCAAAATACAGAGTACTTAGTGCATTAATATTTGTAAATGACTTGCAGTTTCTTATAATAAATCCGTAAAATTTGAAGGCTTCATTGACTTTCGATGTGATATGATGGTTAAACGTTAAAGCACTATCAAAAAGAATACCAAGATCTTTAGTTACGTCACAGCGACCTAAAACTGTGCCATTTATATCGTAATCATAAAATAAAGGATTTATTTTTCTTGTGAAAGTAACCACTTTACACTTTGACGCATTTAAATATAGTTTGTTTTCATTGCACCAATGCTCTACACCATTTAATTGATCTTGTAAGAGATTGCAATCTTCAGCTTTGGTTATTGGTAAAAAGAATTTCAAATCATCGGCGAAAACTAATTTTAGACTATCAATGCAATCATTCAAATCATTGATGAATAACAAGAAAAGTAAGGGCCCCAAATTAGAGCCCTGCGGAACACCAGATGTTGCTACAAATTCAACAGAACTATAGCCATTGTGAGAAACAAATTGCCTTCTATCAGTTAGATACGATTTAATAAATAAGATTGCAGACGAGTGAAATCCAAAACGGGAGAGTTTATGTAAGAGAATTGAGTGATCCAACCTATCAAAAGCGTTAGCGAAGTCTGTATAAATGACGTCAACTTGGCCACGATTATCCCAATGATCAGATAAGCTTTGAGTAAACTCGATTAAGTTAGTAACCGTAGATCTTTTGGCCATGAAACCATGTTGAGACGTTGAGATAATATTGTGCACTGAGGCATGTGTACGATTGTACATAATAATTTCTAAAAGTTTGGCAAAGTTCGATAATACAGATATAGGCCGATAGTTCTTAATATCAGTTGGATCGCCAGATTTTAGAATGGGGGAAACTCTAGATGTTTTCCAACATTCAGGAAACTCGCTACGTGTAATAGACAGATTAAAAATGTGTAAAAGAGGAGCTGAAAAAACGTTTATGCAATCCTTAATTAAAAAAGATGGAAGCAAATCTGGACCCGCAGTAAACTTGTTTTTAAGTTTTTTAGATGCTGCAACTATTTCAGATTGTGTTACATGAGTGAAATTGATAGTCTGAAAATTACTAATGATATCACAGACGGCATAATTGCTTAAACTAGAAGGCATAAAAACACTCTCGAAATACTCAGCAAAACCTTTAACAACTTCCTTAGGTGAGTTGTAGCAATTGCCATTGAGATACATTTTGCCCGGGATTCTGGAGGTCTTATTTTTTGTGTGAACAAAAGGCCAAAAGAACTGAGGATCAGCTAAAATACTATTTTGAACAGAACGAATGTAATCATTATAAGCAGTTGAAATTTGTTGTTTTATTAGAGTCCTTAGCCTACTGAATTCATTCCAATAGATTGTAAGCCCTGTGGTCTTATACTTTTTGTGCAATTTCGCTTTATTTTTAATATTACAGATTATTTCACCTGTGTACCAACTTGGATATTGGTGCTTGTAGGTTATATAACGAGGAACAAAATTATCAATAATTTCATAAATGGTTTGATAAAATCTATTAACAGCAATGATAGGATCCTTTAAAAGATATAAGAATGACCAATCAACATGTAGAAACGCTTGATACAAATCTGGGAAATTAGCTCTTTTAAAATTGAACATTTTGTTCTCTCTATTTAAATCAAAGGAGTCACGAGAAACACTTAATTTATTGAATTTAATAATCAAAGCCGGATGGGAAATGATGCTTCGTCGACAGAATGATTTCTCTACTTGTTCATTTCGTCTTCGATTCTTGGTAAATTCAGATTTTATTTTCTGACTACCTTCACCCTTCGTTTCTGGTGAGTACCATTTTGCCTTGGTTTTAATTTTATTAGTTAGAAATAATCCAAATTGCTGTGAATATATTATTTAAAGTATTTGACTAACACTTAATTTTCGAATACAATTGCTATTGTAAAAAATTCAGTTTTTTGTGATGTTAAATAAAACATAAACATAGATTGTAATTAATTTTTTCTCGAATGTTGGAGAAACTAGATAGCAATTGTATTCGATAGAAATTACTTAAGGTCGGAGTTTTGATTTCAATTTTTATTGCTAGGATTTAATGCCAAATCTGAGAAGGGCCTTACTGAGATTGCAGATATTTATTTCTGAAAATATTGCTGATTGTCGACGGCCATTTTGAAGCCGACCATCCATTCCTGGATTATTTCTGAGAAAGTTCTCCTAAGGAAGACCATTTCCACCCACTTGGGCAGTACTGTTCCGTCTGTACCGAAACACCGACAGGAAGATTACTTCCTTCCACTTGGGCTGTTCCTTCACTATCGAAACTCCGACAGGAAGACCATCGGAAAAAAAAGATAGGAGATTAAATTAATTAATTGATTTAAATCTTTTTTGTCTTAATTACTTAAATTTTAAAATAAATTAACTTAAAACTGATTTTTGGAATTTTATTTGTGTGTATGTACTTGGCGCCCTATATAAGATGTTTGGGGGGAATTAAGCAAAACACAGAAGGAAGCCACGACCCTCAGGAGCTAGCCTAGGGAAATTTTAAGGTGACAACTTATTTGTGCAGAGCTTAAAGTTATTCGCCCAAAGTTCGTTGGTTTTGAAATCTACTTGTCCAAAATTTATCGATCCTGAAATTTCTTATTTCAGAACTCTTAAGTTGCAACACTTATTGGTCTGAGACTCGTTCAATCTGAGAAATTTGTTTTCTTTTTTGGAAAATAAATTAATCAACACAAAATAATTTATACTCGAAAATAACTTTGTAAGTAAAAAAAGGCATATTGGTAGAAAATGAAGCGATCTCGTTTTTTACAGGAAAAATAATAGTTTCTTTGAAAAATAAAAATTTCTGATAGGTAATTAGTTTTTTGGTAAAAAAATATATTTACAAACAGGGAAAATGGGGAATATTGTCGATTTGACAAATCTTCTTTCTCATTAACGTCATGTAACATGTGCTTAAGGAGAAAGTCATATCTGACGGGATTTGAGTTCATTATAACGTTTCGCTTCCTAACCATTGAGCATCCAATAGCTTAAGTGGTTAAAGCATGCCTGCGTATAAGGCAGTGATGGTGGGTTCGAGTCCCACTGGATGTGACATTTTTTCAATTTCTCCCTAATGTCATTTTAATAATTTCTTGTTTGTCTAATTTCTAAATTTTAAAAATTTCAAAAATCCGTTGAGAGTTATCTCAAAAATAATAGTTTACTAAAATAGGACATCTCTGGTAAAAAATACTGGTTTTAGCGGAGAAATGACACCTTTCGAGAGAAAATGACGATGAGGTTTTTAGTGAAATATAATTTTTGTTGTCAACTTTACGCCGACGACACGGCTGTATACACCTCTGCAACGTCGACTGAAATTCTCAACAGAAAAACTCAAAGACTGCTGAACCAGTTCTCTACCTGGTGTAGCAGGCAAAGAGTAGCCATCAACCCCACTGTGACCCAAACATCCTTTTCAGATATCCAAACCTCAGCCGGCGTGAAAATCCAACCTACTTAGACGAGCGGTTCACTTAGGTGGGACAGTTTTGTCGAACTTGTAATCTAGAAAATGAGAAGGCGATCGTCCCTCCTAGGTGCTCTGGGTGGTAGGCCGTGTCATACTCCTTCCTCAGAGACTTCTACATTCGCTTCTTGCCACAGATAGAGAGCAATTATCGGCAAAACAAAACACCTACACCACCTTTACCCAAGCCGCGTTGTCTACCAAAATCCAAAAATACTTTCCCTTCCTTTTCGGTTTTAGACGCTACAACAAAGATACGTCACTCGAACTCTACTTCTTTCTTAAGACTCTTTTGAACCGCAGGGAGGGACCTTTCTATAAAACTGGACGACCTTCTTGACGACAGCCCCCCTCTCCTACAGGTATAAACAAAACGATATAATTATTTGCATTACAACGTGTGATAACGCAGCCACACACACTTACACAACACCAAAATAGTTTGTGACAGTTTGGGCAAGTTCCAGAAAACAGGAAAATAAAACCAGGAAGCGAGCACCAAAAGGCACCGAACGACTTATACAAACACTACATACGTCACTTCACCATCTATCCCTGAAAATGACACCAAGCCCTATAACAGGGTCCTTAAATTTAACACCTAAATTCCACCAGCATTTCACTTCGGTTAATCGATTATTATTCATTGCATCTTCCCTTGGAAAAAATGATTTTAGAAAAGAAAAATTATGGTTTTTGAAAAAAAGTTGTTTCTGGTAGAAAATGGGGATTCCTGAGAGTTAATAGTTTCTGGTAGAAAAGGACATTTATAATTTTGAAGACTTTCTGTAAATGACCGTTTTTGCCAAAAAAGGAAAATGACATGTCTCCAATAGAAAATGAAAGATTAATAGGTTTATTATCGTCTTTTCAGATACGCAACCTTTTTCTAATTAATCCTTATTCAAGTTGTTTTTAGTGATAAAATGCCTATTCAACCTAAAAAAAAACAAAAAATGGCTCAGCTACGTTGAGCACAATTAACTGAAATAGTGCACTGGATAAATAAGAGTAAAATGCAACAAGAAGTTGCTAGGTGATCTGAGCTCTCACAAAGTTTGGCGAGTAATGCATGCAATAGACATGTTTTTAATGGGTTTACAGCATGCACCTTTGGTGCAGAACAAAAAAGAGTCAAGACCGTTTTATTTTTCTTACAACCACAATAAACAATAAATCGAACATATTCTCACCTTTTCAAACTTTTCGTACAGCAACTGGACATCAGAAGAAGATTGCATGTACGTAATTTATATGAAAGAAGGCGCGCTACACACCATCGATCAAGGAGAAAGCATCGTGCAAGCTGACATTACTCTGTCATCGGAAACCATGATTGGAATTTGGAAAACTGGAATTATTGTCTTTTTATCGATGAGCAAGTTACATGGCAACGGTGTTCGAATAAGGGTATGGAGAGATCTATTTAACGAGTTTTGGATTATGAATAATTTTACCAAACTATTGTTACCGTGTCTGTATCGGTAAGAATAACTTAGTTTAAGAGTTGTAATTCAAAGATTTGCCGTAAGCGGTCTTGCAGTAAAATTATCCACATTTTCTTGTCGTAATTAGTCATTCTCGTTCCTTTTCGAGTTAGTACGTCAAAAAAGAGTAATATTTTGTTGTTACTTAATATCAAGTAGTTTCAATTTAGCCAAACATCAGTTTTTTATTATTAATCAAGTCACTAAAGGTTTTTACACGTGCTTTAAGAATTAATTTATTCTTAATAAACTGAAAAAAGCCGGTTTGCTAGAAAATTATTCTACCTGGTTGTAGAGTCAATAAGGGATTGATTTTTGATTATACGTTTTCATTAAAAATACATCCAAATTTATATAGATACCATTACATATAAGTCCATTCAAATGTTTCTGAAAACTTCCATTAAAAAGATAAGAGAATAATAAACTTTTTAATTGATATAATTATTCTTCTTTGATATAAAATTTAAGTTTTCAATATTTTTTATTTGTTTTTTTTTGAGATAATTATATTTGTAAAAAAACATTTAAAACGGGTGTTTCAGTATAATTTGTAAAGTTTGTACTTTGGTGCCCTTAATTACCTGTTTCGGGAAGAGTGTTAATACTCTTAAAAGGTAACCCACGACTTGGTGACTTAACTAGGGAAATAACGCCTTCTAGGACGTTTTAATGTTACAAATAAATGCTGCATAGTTCTTTCTATGGAAGATCTGGGTTTGAGATGAAGTTACTGTGTTGAGCGCACAGACTAAGTAATTCTAACAAATGCCTTAATGATACGGAAGATACCGTGACATAATATTAGAACCCATTTCTGTACCTTTGTAGGCACAATCGAAGAAAGATTTGTTATAATTAATTTAATCAGAACGATTGCAAAAATATGTGAGACCACTACGGCTGAACCGAGGTGTCCAGCTCGTTATAAGAAATCCAAGATTATTAAGAATTGTGATGCTAGTTATTTTCTTACTTTTTTAAATGTTTCTTAATTTCCCGCGTAAAGAATTGAAATTTTTTCAAGTATCAGAAAGTTATTAATTTCAATCCCATTATCGAAAATCAATTTTTCACGTTTTGAAGTCCCATTGGAAATCATCCTGTGTGAGTGACTGCTTGCGTGCGCGCGCGCGTGTGTGTGTGTGTGTGTGTGTGTGTGTGTGTGTGTGTGTGTGTGTGTGTGTGTGTGTGTGTGTGTGTGTGTCTAATCAATTTTGCACTGAGGATAACATTTTTAGATCTCAAAAAACTGCGTCATTTGCTGCCTCGATTATCAAAATCGCTCAACGTGTCAATAAGCTATGATTTTTCAAAAATTTCCAATTTTTTTAAGCTCAAGAAGATTTAAACAATATAAAAAACCTTTTTGAGCTCGAGAGGCTAAAAATGTTAATTTCCGTAACTATACACTAAACTTACCAAAGTCTTTGTTTCTATATTTAATTAAAATTATTTTGAGCATATCTTCTTTAACTATTGGTTAGTGTATTTAATAGCAGTCAAATAAAAAAATTCTTACTTTTTTACTTTTTACAATAAGTGAGAGTTTGATTATTTTCTCATTGTTTTTGTGTATCCATTCAATAATTTAATAGAGCTAATTTCTTCACACCCGTTAATTATTAAAGAATTTTAAGTAGCATTTTTTAATAACAAAAACTGTGGTTTTAATAAGCAAATTATTGAAAAATCACTACCTAATGATGTTTTGTTTATTATCGCACCTAAGCCAGTCGTTTATTATTCGTCTCTAAAGTAGTTATTTAAAAGTGTCAATAAACTGTTAAATTATTCGAAATAGTAAACAGAAGCCTTCTTGCTTATTAGTTTTACTTTACTAGTTTTTTTTTACATGAAATTATTTTTCAAATCTAACTGTTAAAAAATATTTACATACTGCTTCCACTTTTTTCGACTGTGTGATTTCTGTCTTCACTAATAACTAATGTTGACTAGAGTTGTATAGTTCTTTATAAAAAAAATTGCATACAAAAATCAGTGTAGACTTTTCAAAACAAAAATTAAATATTTGAGGAAACCAATTATTGGTTCTTCGAATATTTATCCCGCTGTACCTCTTCTTATCTTCTCTTTGTCGCATTTTAGGGCTATGCTTGAGAGAGAGAATGCTGCTGACGAGAATAATAATAATTAAAACAAATTAAAAAATGATTAATAAATATAAAAATATTCGTGGCTAAATGGGATTGTCGTCCAAGGCCAAAAAAAACTAATTTAGTGTAATTATCAATATCAATATCAATACATAGTATAAAACAAAGTCGCTTTTTCTGTCCCTATTTCCCTTTGTATGCTTAAATCTTTAAAACTACGCAACGGATTTTGATGCGATTTTTTTTAATAAATAGAGTGATTCAAGAGAAAGGTTTATATGTATAATAACATCCATTAAATAGTGCAGAAATACTGTTATTTTTGAGGTCTCTAATGTGATGTCGTTAATTATCAATTTTTTTCCGCTTACATTGCAAACGCAGGCTAAACCCTACGAAATTTATGAAAATAATGTACTAATTATTTGTACACATTGAAAAGGTCTACAGAAAACTCCGCGATGGTATATGTCTATCTCTTATGGATATCCCACAATAACATTTTTTTGTCATTTACTTTTTACGACAAATAATGGCTAATTTTCGAAGCGATTTTAACCAATACAGCATTAATCCTTATCCAATTAAATAGCTTAAATACATTGTTAATTTAATATAGATCTATATGGTCCTTTACAGCACAAGATTTAAATAAATATTTTCGAAGATATAACAGATTTAAAATTGCGGGACGTAGCGCTTGCGGTGGTACTGGCCGGCCGGGGCGGCGGTAACGTGCCTATAAATAGCACATCGGAGGCCGCGATTTTCCTTATAGCACTTTGAATTTTGCAGCGATCGGACGCGTTTATTACGAAATTAATCATTATGATGCTACCCTAAGGTGTCGCAGTTGAGATGTTATAAATTTACACCTGTAATTCTTACAAAACTAAGTACTATGAGGCCACCGTAAGGTGGCGCAGTTAATATCTCATATATTTAAAAGAGCACAACTTAGGTACTTACCTAAGAACTATGACGCCACCGTTAGGTAGCGCAGTTAATATATAATATACCTAACCGATAAATTACAAAGTACTATAAATAATAGTAAAAACTGGTAACTAACGAGAAAATATGATAAAAAATACAAAAAATTAATCGTAAAAATAAAATAAAATTGGAAAAAACATTAGTGTAAGGCGGTGCGAAGTTCGCTGGGTCCGCTAGTATATATATATATATATATATATATATATATATATATATATATATATATATATATATATATATATAAAAAAGATTGCTATCTTTTCTTTGCAAGTATAAAATACTAACTCCCCAACAGTTTGGTTTCTTGAGCAATAAATCTGCCAATGGTGCTATGTTCTCGGTCTTTGACAATGTTTACTCCAGTCTTAACAATCAGAACTCTACAGCAACAATCTTCTGCGACTTCTCTAAGGCCTTTGATTGTGTAAACCACAACATCTTATGTTTAACACTGGTATTTACCCAGACATCTTTAAACTGTCCAAAGTGCTACCTCTTTTTAAAAAAGGAGATATTTCGCTAATCGACAATTATCGTCCTATTAGTATCATCTCTACATTTAGTAAAGTCATTGAAAAATTATTTAAAAAACAATTGTACGATTACTTTGAATCCAATGCATTCTTTAATAAATCCCAATACGGCTTTAGGAATTCCTGCACAACTGCTCAGGCAGTCCTTAACGTAGTGAGTCACATAGTGGAAGAAATTGAACAAGGAAATAGCACAGCTATAATGCTGTGCGATCTTTCAAAAGCTTTCGATTGCGTCTCACATGACATCCTCTTAGAAAAACTAAATTATTATGGGGTTAGAGGAACCCCTTTGAAACTTATTAGTTCTTACATTTACAACAGAAGACAAAGTGTGTGCGCTAATGGTAAAATGTCAGATTTTCAGACTGTAAGTTATGGAGTGCCTCAAGGATCAGTTTTGGGCCCCCTTCTGTTCATTATTTACATTAATGATCTGAGCCGTTTTATGCTACCTTTTAAGTCAGTTTTATTTGCAGATGATACAACTTTTATTTTATCAGATAAAGATCAAACGAATTTAGCCGTCTCTTTAGATTATGTAAGTAACAAGTCAAATGAATGGTTTTCATCGAACAAACTAAAATTGAATAGTGATAAAACTCAGATCATGAATATAACATCAAGTAGTCAGTTATTCCTGAACCAAGATACAAAGAATGTTAAACTACTAGGTATGGTTTTAGACTGCAAACTAAATTGGCAAGCACATATTGATTTCTTAATAAAAAAATTATCGAGCTCCCTATTCATTCTACGTTAATTGAAAAAAATTACTAACCCAAGTACTCTTAAAATAACGTACTTCTCACTTTTTCACTCGCATTTGTGCTACGGCATTACTCTTTGGGGATCTTCCTCACAGGCTTTATCTGTCTTTAGAATGCAAAAAAAGGCGATAAGGGTGCTTGCCGATCTTGGCTATAGAGACCACTGTAAGCAATTTTTTATAAAATTGAAAATTATGCCGACACCATCTTTATTTTTGTTTCATACGCTAATTGAAATTCATGGTAATCAGTCAACATTGACAAGAAATTCAGATATTCATAGTTATAACACACGTAACGCTCATCACTTAAGAGGCAATCGCTTTAGATTACATATGTCAGAGAAAAACTCACCAAATTTCGATCTTTTTAATATTTTACCATTAAATGTACAAAAATTAGGCACTAATGCTTTTAAGAAATATATAAAAAAGTTTTTTCTTACACACTGTTTCTACTCTATTGAAGATTATACTGTGCATTGTCGAGACAAACACAACACCGTATCTCTGCTGTGATTTATTGTGTATTTTTGTGTATTTTATTATGTATTTTATTATGTATTTTATTTCGTGTATTTCTTTCTTTTTCTGACTTGCTACAAACTTTTGTAAATTAGTTAAATAAATATCTATCTATCTATCTATCTATCTTAATTCACAAATTACAACACTATGGGATTAGAGGAATACCACTCGAGTGGTTTAAATCTTATCTTACCTACAGAAGTCAGATGGTAAGGGTTGATGATAGAACATCCTCCTGTAAGCCAATTGACTGTGGGGTGCCTCAAGGTTCAGTTCTAGGTCCTATCTTATTTCTGCTTTTTATTAATGATATTGCCTACCTAAATATTAGTGGTAAACTCTGCCTCTTTGCTGATGATACTAGTTTTACCTGGAGCAACCCGGATAGTACATCCCTTTATAGTATCGTATCTCGTGACTTAGTCACTATTAAATCGTGGTGCGATTCTAACCTTCTGTGCCTCAATCTCTCTAAAACTAAAATCTTATCATATAAAGGTACATTACAAACTTTTGAACTTAATAACAATAGTGTGGAAATCGTTGATTCTGTAAAGTTCCTGGGTCTCATTGTTGACAACTCATTAAAATGGGATTTGCACATCAATGCATTGTCAAAAAAATTAAGTTCTGCGTGTTTTGCGCTAAGATCAGTTTCCAAGGAATTAAACTTGTCAACAGCTCGAACAGTCTATTACGCCCTTTTTGAGTCGCATCTCCGTTACGCCATTCCACTCTGGGGTACGTGTTGTGCGACTCAATTTGACCGTATTTTCAAACTTCAAAAGAGAGCTATCCGTTACATGTTAAGATTAAACAATAGAACTCATTGTGGGGAATACTTTAAAAAATATCAAATATTAACTCTTCCTTCTTTATTCATTTTTGAATCCGTTTGCTTAATCCGCAAGCACTCGTCAGCGAATCCTGAAACGCCTTCCCACAAATAGCCTGTACTACACTGACGAGCTCAAAATAAGAACGAAACACGTGTCTGTAGTTTGGTTTTGCCCTGATATAGGTTGAATGATATTTATATCTATTTATATCGCAGCATTCAAGGTGTCTTTTAAAGTGTTAGAAATTTCTAACCGACACCATTTCAGTTCAAAACTGAAATTATTACTTTTGACAGTATGGCATTAGATACGTTACGTATCATCTTTGGACATTTTTAGACTGTCACAAAACGCTCTGTTCGTTTTATATATATATATATATATATATATATATATATATATATATATATATATATATTTTGAGATGATATAAGTTACTATGCTATTTCAATTAAGTAAATATAAAGAAAATTAAAAAAATAGAGAAAAGGAAAATATATTCTCATTCCAAGGCAGAGTGCAAATGTAGTTAATTTGGGATAATTTATAATCGTTGTCTTCTTCTCAATACCTAAAAAGAAAAAATAAAACAAAATGAGAAATTAAAATACACAAGTACATATAAGAGATATTCAAAGAATCAAAATAATATAATTTATCTATAACATATAAAATTCCAATAATCATGTATCAAATAGATAATGAGAGTAAATATTGAAAAAGTTTATAAATTTTACGATACCTTAGTAATTAAAACCGATTTTAAATAAATTAAGATGAAATGAAATAAGAAAACCAAATGTTGAGACATCAATGTAAAGTTTTACATAAATTTCAGTATAAAATATTAGAACTCATAGAAGGAAATAAAAAAAGTTTGTACTTACTTTTAGAATAGACAATGTTTGTTCTCAAGACATATTGTGATTTGTTATTAGTTTAATTTCCAAATGAAAAATTCTAAAAATAGAAAGACATTAGATTATATTGTAGATAAGCTATTATAAAATTAACATTTCATTTAAAGTATAGCAGATTTTAAAATTTTAAAAGAATGTCTATTGTATTAAAATGTAAATAAGGATTTAGGTATTAGATTTTTAGTAATTTTATTTGATTAATAATTTAGTAGGCGAATAGAACATAATAATGATAGTGTAAGATTGTTTGGGGATTCAGTTGTTAAATTGTTGATTTTCTGAATCTTTCTCTTGTTTTTGGGCTTTTGAAGTGATAGCATGTAATAAATTCTGCTCCGTTAAAATTTCGATTTTTTATTTAAATACTTATAAAAGAAAGTATAAAAGTAGTAAAAAGTGTTAACAAAGCCACAAGACAACTCCTGATAGCCACTGGTAAGAATTAAAGTTCATATATGTGGAGAAATAAATGTTAGGAATGGTGTGCTGAGCAGTTCAGTTATATGAATGCTTCCTGAGTAATTTAACTAAAGTAAAACTGGTTTCTAATAAGAAAGAGAGTATTAGTTTACTCACCGGTTGATGCAAGAGCAAAATTATTTCCGGATGAGAAGCAAATTTATTCGTCTACATCTATAAAGTGTCCGTATATCATTGATGTTCCTGGGAAATGGGTGGATTCCAATAGGAAATGATAGCCTGTGCCTTTGTTTGTCCAGAGAGAATACCAAAGCTTCAAAACACGGTATCTATTTCCAATTTTTTTTTTTTTAAATAAAGAACATTCCTGTGTTTGATTTTTCTGTAGTTGATGAACATTTGATTTCACTTGTAAACTGTTTCACTGTTTAAATAAGTTGTTTTTACATTCTTTAATAAGTTTAATTTGATTTATTGATTACAAAATTCAGAATTTTTCATAACCCTTGATTTAACGATGTTTGGAATTTGAAAGTAATGTGTCTATGCGCACAAAACAATAAGAAAAAGTGAGGTTAAGGTTAAATTGGAATTATAATACAAAAACATAATTTGGTATATAATTGTTGAATTTTATTAATTTTTTTTTGAAATTTTTAATATCAGTTAAATTTGAATCCATTTCTTAGTTGAGATTTTTTTGAACTCTGACCCTTAGAAAGAGAATAGATAAGAACTTATGTTAAAGTAACAATCATTAATATAAAAAAAATTAAGTTGAATCTTATCTTATCCACATCTATATTAAAATAAACATTTTCAAGGTATTTTCATATATGTTATAATATATATGTATTTACACTTATATGTTATAATATATATATATATATATATATATATATATATATATATATATATATATATTGTTATGATACGATTGGTTCATAAAATTTTTGTATTTGATAATAGGTAACTGTCTTTATATATAGGTGTTTAGAAATTTTATTTCAGAAAGTGTTTAGAGAGTTGTTTGTTTTGTGATATATTTTTGTTTTTTGATGAGGTTACCTAGGGATGAGGGGGATAAATAGAATGATTATTGATTTTTAATTTGAAGGAGATACTTGTAATTTGAAATTTTGTAATTGAAATTAAAGTTTGAAATAAAACTTAAATAATTTGAATATTGTTTTAAATAAGAAGCACGACCCGAATAGCCGGAGCCAAAATAAAGCAGATTTCCATAACAATATATAGGTTCATCTTCAACTCTCAAGAAAACCTAAAATGATGGTTTGGCGAACGAGATTTTGGTAAAGAGTCAAATTTTTGGGACCAGCATCGGTCTAACTTTCTTCATGTTCATATGTCATATAATTTTTTTTAATGTCGTATATAGTCTAAGCACTCTAAGCAACGATCTTCACGAACAATTTTAGTGATTTCAGTTTGTATTTGTGAAGTTAAAACAGAGAGAATTTGATCATCTTCAGCGTTCTCGTGGCCTTCATAAAACCTAAATACACACGCACTAGTTAGAATTTTTCACAATATACCTCTTTTAACAACTTAGTCGAAGTATTTGTTAATTTTAGAAGCTGTTTCATTGATCCATTACTCGTGATTGTCTTTACACATTATTAACAGCACGAGAAAAACGCTTTTACGTGTTTTCGTGGTGGCATAATGAAAACTTTTATCTATTTACACTGAATTAGTTTCTTTCTTTTCTTTTAAGGATGCATTCTGTGCGTAAATTCTCATTATTTAATAGCCAGTCCTGCCAAATTGTCATTAAATATAGAGTGCATTTCTTCTTTTCTCTGTTAGTATACAAAACCATAAAGAATCTACTCTCGTCTTTTCTTCTACAGTCTACAAATCCGGATTTCACACTAGTTTTGGTATCGTCTTTTCTTTTTCTTGCCAACATACAAATGCACAGATGTAGCTGTAATTTTCTGTGTCCTTTGTTTCAAAGATTTAACCGATCTTAGTTCATTTACTTCTTTTGTTTTTCAAGTCTACAAATTCAGAGATCTAAATGGTTTTACTCTGCATCCATCTTCTCTTTTCCAGACATTGAATCTAGCGACTTATGGGTTTAAGTCCACTTTCTTCTTTTCTTCTTCCTATTTAGAATTTAGAAATGTAATTTGTTTTAGTTTTAATACCTACTGAAATAGATATTTCCAGCTATCCAACGGTGGATTTGCTGCATTCGTTTCACCCTTTTCGCTCTATGGTGCCTTTTACACCCACAGTTATTTAATAGCCGGTCTTCGTAATTTGGCATTAACGGGAACAATCGAAAAAACCTTTTTTGGTAGTACTGAAGTGTGGCTCTTACGGCTGCTTTAGGATGAAATGATTAAGTATATGTATAATAAGAAACCAAATTAAACTGATTTAGTTTAATTATTAAAAAAAAATAATATAAACAATGTATATGGCAGTTCGGGAATAACTGAGAAGGAAAAACATAGCTTTCCTAACGCTTTGAAGTATGGAAAATATGTATGTAAAACATGTAATCACTTGTGATTTCTTGCAATCACTTGTCATTTGAAATCATTTGCGATCACTTGTTATTTTTGTTACAAACAATCAAAGTAATTTTCTTTGTACTATGCCGAAAGTACGTCGTTCCGACTTTAATATTGCGGCAGAAAGCCTCACTTTTAGGCCGTGATAATGTCGCGCAGACAGCGGGCCGAAAGAAATTATTCCTGCACTGATGTCACTGTCAGTAACACTGTCACTGCAAATGTCGAGGCAAGCATCAATATCTTTTAACACAGAAGGCAATTTCCTTCGTACTTTTGGCATAATACAAAGAAAAATAGTATATACTACATGGGCAGAAAGTTTGAGAGCCCTGCACTGCGCGCCCTGATGCCCACGGCTTCGCCTCGGGCATCATGGCTCGCAGTGCAGGAATCTCAAACTTTCTGCCCTTGTTGTGTAATATACTATAGTTTTATTTGGTCTTTGGTGACTTCAAAGCCACACTTTAGTACAGCTAGAAAAGTATTTTTTGATTGTTCTTTTTCTACGTATTTTTAAACTTGGCTTAGAGTTTATTACATCCAACTTCAATATGCATTTTTCCATGAATTTTTGGATACACCCTGTATATTTAGAGTAGATATCCCTTGTACTAAATATGTTTTAATCAAATTTCAGATTGGTATACAAGGCAAATATTTTTGTAACAAAATAAATAATAAAGCTGCAGGGTAAGTTTTCTTTTGTTCAAAGATAATCGATAAGATCGGTGTAAAATGTTCGATAGAAAATGTTACGCTGAATAATGATTATTATAAATTCTGTGCTTTTGGTATAAAAATAACTTTGCAGGTATTTTATAACACTTATTGTTAAAATCTTAGCTTTTAATCCAGAAGTTGTATCACCAAATTTCTTACAAAATTAAATGTTAAAATTAGGCAATTTCACCAAAAAGATGGGACTTTTCCAATTGCATAATATTATAACCACATCAAATGATTTACAAAATAAATGACAAGGCCTAAGCTGAGGTTCTACTTACAAAGTTCTTAAAGAAATGTTAAAAAGAGATTTTACAAATGTTTAGGAAAGCATTGCAGTGTTTTTTAAGAAAAAAAAGTATCATTATAAACAAATTACATTCTCCAAGTTAGAACCTTATGTTTTTATAACCAGTGCTGACATAGCAAATTTTTATAATTGTACAAGAAACAGAATCAAAACGAAATTAATTAAATAGATCCAAAACAAATAACAAAAACTCAACTGTAGAATCTTAACAGCTATAGTTTAACTAATATTAATGTAAAAAGACAACCACGCCTTCTAACCCCAAAAAAGGAACCGACTTTCGAATCTAGGTTGCCAGATATATTTTCGAAAATTCCCAAGTTTATATATTTTGAAAATATTCTCTTTACTATTCAATTGTTCGTCAATGACTCTTAGAAAGATAATATGAAAATATTCTTAAAAAATATATACTTAAATTAATTAACTAGGTTCTTTATATTTAAACAGTTTTCACTTCTAATGATATAAATTTTGTATATATTACTTATACTTAAAGACATTTTTGAGTAAAGGCAACAGTGTGTATATAGTTTGCCATTTTAAAGTCGGTTCGTACCCTTTAATATTAATGTAAAGTAATGCTGACGACGGCTCTTACTAAGCGCGGTGGTACATCAAACGAAACATCAAAGAGGAAAATTGCGTGAGTTAAATACCGCGCATAGTCTTGTTCCCCATTACAGTATACAGTAGCGTTAGTGATTTTTATTGATTTTTTATATTAGATATATATTACGGTGGGCTTGATAGTACTTAATATAGTAAGAATTTCTCGTTTAAATATATAAGATAATAACTGCGCCACCTTACGGTGGCGTTATATTATTTGATTTAGAAAGGTATTTTTTGACTTTATTTTTTTCGGATTTTTTCTGTTTTTAATTTTCCACTTTCTTTTAGTTTTTCGTTTATTTATTTATTTATGAATCGAAATTTAACACTATCTATTGGGTTTTCTTACAATTCAGTAATTGTTATGGACAATGCGTCGTATCATTTCCGCATATTAAACAAAATACTTAATAATAACACAAAAAAGAATAAAATTTTAAGATGTATGGCCATCAAAAATATCACTGTTCCTAAAAAGGTTTCAGTAAAGAAGGAATTAAGAATGATCAAAAGTCAGAATTTTTGACACCATTTGTAGCAGACACGGTCATACCCTTTTGCGTTTACCTCCATACAACTGTATTTTTAATCCAATCGAAATGGTTTGGAGTACTGTAAAAAAACGTTTACCAAAATATAATTAGTCAACAACCTTAAGCGCAATTGTCCTTGATAATATTCGAGAGGTAATTAGTGGCATTAATAGCAATGTATGGCAAAATTGCGAAAGCTCATGTTATAAAAATAGAAAAGGATTATCCTGTTGTATCGCTAATAGCACCATTAGTTATTCAACCTGGGACCGATTTTATTTCAGAAGACTCTGACAATTCTTGTTAGTCATTCTAACCAATTTCCTTTAAAACTATCGTGATGTATCTTGAAAACTTGTTTAAAAAAAAACTAATTTTAGATTCTTACTAACATACCCAACCCTTTCCTTTCTAGAGGCAAGAAAGGCTTATACCCCCTCGTGGTCCTTGCTGGACAGACTATCTTTTAAGATTGTCTGACAAAATAAGTATTACTTGCAAACAATTGTTATAAAAATATTATGAGTTACGTGCCATTTGAATAATGAGTCAAATGTTCTTATTAGAAACTAAAATTAACAAGTTTTAATTTGAAAGAATTAATTTCTTTGACAATTTTCAAATTGATACAAAATATACAAATATACGTTTTACTTTTGAAATTTAAAATAAAAATTAATAAAATTTTCTTTAATTCCACGCCAATGGTCGGCATGGTAAACAAAGGAGTTTAATATTCCGACAAAGACCAAGAGATTTTACATTGACTTTGGACAGAGTATACCTAATTAGACACTTTAAAGCTCAGGGTCGTAATAGGATCTATATTATACCAGAAGGTATCGACTGTTCTTTTCAATTATTTTACTGAACCCAATAAAAGACATTTAATTTTCAAATTTTTAGCATAAAATAAACCTATTAGAGTACAAACCTATACAGATCAAAATAATTGAAGCGATAACCAGCCATCATTAAACACTTATTAAGAAAGGTCCTTCTGCACGAACTTGGAACAAATAATACCTACAAGTATCTGGATTTTTAATTAAGTTGTCTAGATTTCTAACAAGAGAACTATTCGTAAAACTAGATTTACTAAACTAAATAAGGTTTAAAGACTTGCTTTCATTGGTATAATAGCGGCTTAAAAAGGTACTCCAAAAAACCTGCCAACAATACTATTACCAGAAGATATACATAAGAGTGGGGAATGGATAAATGCTCAACTCAAACTTCAGCCACATTATTCTAGTCGGATAAGTAAACAACAGAACTATCAATGGAAACATATTCTTGATCAAACATGCGGCAAAATCTGTAGTGAACAGAAGTGTGCAAGAAGAGCTAAATTATTGCGTAAAATAAGTTAGAATCAGCTAAAAGTCATTACAGGATTCCTTACCGGTAAAGAGATACCTACTTGAAGATTATGATGGAGAAAATCTGAACCAGACACACATACTCTTTCTCTATGGATCACAAGAATCAATCAATTTTTGAAAACTTTAAAGTGACACCGAAAGCAATACATTTATCATCTAGGCCTGTAAGAATTAGTACAGGATACCAGGATAATGAAATTAGGGGCTACGAACAAATAGAAAAAGTACATTGAGCCTAATTAGACTGCATCATGACCAATGACTATGTTTTTCTAAGAGTATTCTCAGAATTGCATATATTATTCATAGATTATAAACAGTCTTATGATTCGATTGACAGAAAGAAGATGTTCAACGCTCTAAATGACCTGGGGATACCAACCAAAGTAGTCAATCTCATAAAAATAACGCTGGAGACCACGGAAAGTAAGGTTACCATTGAGGGAAGAGTATCAAAATCTTTTAGAGTCAACGCAGGGTTACGACAGGGTGACAGGGAGATCCTCTATCCACTCTATCTGGTATTGGAATCGATTATTAGGAAGAGTGGACTACAAGTAAAAGGCATCATTTATTATAATAGGCTTCAGGTGATTGCGTATGCTGACGATATTGCGTTGATAACACGATCTAAAGCAGACTTAAAAATGCATTTAAGCAATTAGAAATTGCATCTATGGACTTTGGACTGAAAATTAATGAAAATAAGACAAAGTATTTAGAAATGAGAGGGGAAAACACGTCAAATAAAGTGCTCAAAATAAGAATAGAGAATCAAAAGGGAAGGAGAGACTACAATTTCGAGAGTGTAGATCAGATGGAGTATTTGGGAGTAATCATAACAAACAATAATGAGGAAGAGACGGAGATTGATAAAAGAATTAGTAAAGGAAGTAGAGCTTGGGGAAGTCTATCTACCATAATGAATTCTAAGATGTTATCGAGAAAGACAAAAGTAAGAATATATACGACAAAATAAAATACAATTAAAAAAACTAAATCACTAGGAATAACTTCAAAATTTTGGTAAAAAAAAATGGAAAAAAGTGGATGAATAAAAAAAACAAACAAAAATAAATTAATTCAAAAAATCTAGAAACAATAGTAATATTAAAAAAAGAATAAAAAGAATCGAAAAAATATAAAATAAAAAGAAAAAAATAGGTGAAAAAATTTAAACAAAAAATAATATAAAATCTTTAAAAAAGTAAAAAATCTTTTTTTTTTTATTGACACAGCAACACAGATCTATTTTAGTCGATGGCATTTGAGGATAAATCAAGAAATTTAATTGATTACTTGATTACTATTGATAAAAAATAGGTCTATTTAAATCAAATCTTTATTAAAAATTAACAAAAGATCTTTAAAAAATCGCTAATTTACGGAGCCGCAACTCGTCTCAAGAACACCGCAAAGAAAATCGCCATCCCACACTCTAACGGTCAGGTTTCCTAAACTTCATAAAAATAATTGGATTAATCAGAAAGGTCTTATGATGAAGATGTTTCACGAGCAAAGCTTGGTCAACCAGGAAGTTTAAAAAGAAAAAGCGAACAAATAAAAGAAATTCTTGATTTTTAGGCGGGTCGCTAATTACGCCTTAGTCCTAGAATCACTTTTTAATTAATTTGTATTTTTTTACTTAAAAAATACTTTATTTTTCTTAACGTTTGGACTTTATTAAATATTACTTTCAATTATTTTTAATCTCCAATCGAGTATTATAAATAATTTTAGCGAGGTACGCATAAATATAGTGCAATCATCGGTGCAGCTGGTTTTCATACACCTATTTATATCTCTTTCTACATTGTTGAAGAGACGTGCATTTAACTGCCCTGTATAATATGTATAAACCGACGGTACTCGGTGTTCCGTTTCCTTTTTGTTCTAAACCTTGCATTGAGACAAGAGAAAACAGAACACCTTATGTTACTCGCGTGCCGACACGTGCTTTCGCTTTTCAACCCTCGCCCTAAGGCTGCATACCACAAGGACCATTTCGAGGGCCGGCAACGGTCGCACAATGACAGATGCCCTAATTAACTCTACAGATACTACGATTAGATGGTTTTAGATGATAGTAGTGTATGAATATTTATTGACGAGTTGTTTAAGGGTTGTAAAAAATGGACGGTAAAGATGTATCTAATTGTTTTACGAGGAGTGTATTCGGATGGAAATATAGTACGTTTTATAATTTAAATTCATTAGGAGGGTTGCTACATAAGCTTTAAGACAGAGAAATAAAAAAAAATAATAACACTAGACAGAAATTAAAAGCTTAGGTTTCATTTTTTGAATAGCGATACATATTTACTATTAATCAAAAAAACTTGCACCAACCTGTCTTGATTTAACACAATTTACTTGACACCTAATGATTTTTTTGTAAATATTGCTGATAATATCACAAAGTCACTTCCTACAACTTCAAATGATGATCGGTTAAATTTTAGAAATTTTCCAAATCCTTGTAGTTCATTTTTTTTTTTTTCATTACTTCATAAAGAACATTAGAAAAACTCAAAAATCAGAATTGTAGTCAGACACACAATAATAAAATAAACAGTGTGCAGAGTTCATTGTTTCTGAAACCATTCACGGAATTGGAGATTCAACAACTGCTTACCCACAAATTAAAAATCACAACATCTGCTGGGCCTGAAAAAATCCCCAGCTTTATTTTTAAAAAGGTTCTGCAGTACCTATATAATATTGCCTCTTACTTACCTTGTAAGTAGCTTTCCATCTGAATTAAAGCTAGGAAAAGTAATTCCGATCTTTAAGAGGAATAATCCCCTATTCATTGAAAACTATCGACCCATTACTGTTACATCTTGTTTTTCTAAAGTATTTGAATGTGCCTATTTAAATGGGCTTATGAGTTTTGCATTGTGTCACAATATTTTTTATAATGACCAACATGGCTTCATACCAGGTAAATCAATTATAACTGCAGTTTTATCTTTTTGCGATAAATTAATCGACCTAATTGAATCAGGTGAGAGTCTTTTAGGTATTTTTTGCGATTACACCAAAGCGTTTGACTGCATTCAACATGAGTTGCACCTAGAAAAACTGTATTCAAATGGAATTCGTGGAGTTGTTCTGAGTTGGGTCAAGAGCTTTCTCGGATCTCAACAACAAGCGGGGTGGCTGTGAAATCTTGTAAAAATCAATCCTCAAATACAGTTTATTCAGATTATCAGTTTGTAACAATGGGTGTCCCGCAAGGCTCTGTACTTGGGCCTGTATTATTGTTCTTACTATACATGAACACCATAGATAAAATTAGATCCAGGTGCCAATCCAACCGTTAATTATGGTAAAAACCAATTTGTTTCTATTTTAGATCACCAGCAGTTTAACCCTGAAGAAATTAGAGGCAGAATGACAGGGTATAATACAGTTACATTAGACGAAAGCATGCAGAAAAAGGAGATGAACATGGACATGTCCACCGCCATGGTATTGCCACTGTTGTCGGTTATGCCGATGACACCAATATATTAGTGCCTGATAGATCCGATAGTGATTTACAAGAAAATGCTCGTTACTTGTAGAATGCTTAGCAGACTGGAGCTATGCACACTCTTTACTGTTGAATGCAACTAAAACCAATGTAGTTAGATTCCACATTTACCAAAAGCAATGCACTCATCTAAGTCTTGGCTTTGATAATACCGTTATAAAGTCAGTTGAGTCCGTTTAATTCCTGGGACTGTTAATTGATGAATGCTTAAATTGAAAAGACAATCAATTAACAAAACCCCATTTACATCCCAAAAAAACTGCCATAACCTTTTATTGGAACTGAAGAACCAGCTTCAGTCCACTGTAAACGTTGTTATTTCAGTTTAGGGTTATGATGGTCTCATTCTTAATTATAAATCGACGCACAAAATTGGTTTTATTCTGCTTGAAACGCTCCAAATAACGCTGAGAAATTTGTTTTCGATTCAGTTTTTGTTGGATTGTTGACGAATGAGGCACTAACTTTTCGAACAGCTTTTTCATATGTAATTTTTCGTATAAAATATGGAGTTTTCATTCATTTGGGATGCCTATGATATCAGCAATATCACGCTTAGTCAAACTTGGATCCTTACAAACAATAGCATAGACTTGCTCAATAATTTTTGTTGTTGATGCACTTTTTGGACGACTACTATTTGGTTCATCTTTGACGCGTGTATGACCACCTTTAAACACTAAAACCCATCGATGCATAGTTGGAAATAAAGGAGCAAATTTTCACTTTTACCGTTAATGTATGAATTTCTGTTGGCGATAAATTTTCCAAAACAAAGAATTTTATCACTGCACGATATTTGGTTATTTCCATTGTAGCAAAATACTCTAACACTTCAAATGGCTAGTAAACAAAGAAGAAAAAACAAATCAAAATAGATATTTTTGTGTATTCAAATGGTCATTTTCAAAACTTTTCCACCAACCCTATATAAAAACAATGTGACGTTATTCATTAAAAAATATATATTTTTTATATATATTATTAGCAGATTCATAAAAAATTTCCCAAACAACTTTTTTATCGCAAACTTGTTAATCTTTCTCTTATTAATGTCATATATGTACTTTGAAAGGAATTGAATAAGTTTCAACATGAAATAATCAAAATCTGATCAAAAACGCCGAATAACCGCTAGGCATCTGTGGCCGAATGGTTAACGGCGCTATCGGCTATAGATACAAATCCCTAGTTGGAATACTGCCAGGTGTGACTTTTTTCAATTTTTCTTTAATGTCATTTGTTGTTATAACAATCATCAATTTGCCTTCCCACGATAGATTACCTATCACATAAAAAATAAGTGTTTGTGAGATATATTTCAAGTAATAAATAGAATGATAGTAAATAGAATGATGACAACTATTTAGAACACCGTATAGTATAATAAAATTTAATTTTAGTGTAATATTTATTACTTTATATTGCGGTACTGATCATAACTCTTTTCTTTAAAAGTATCTATAGGATGTATAATTATCTCTTTAGTATTGCTTTTGCATTACTAACTACTTAAAAGCTCAATGGGTATTTAAAAAGAACATTCCGAAGGTTTATTTTGTTGTAAATGTTAATTCTCAATAATTTTGCAAATAAAATAAGGAAATTATGTTGATATTAAGCACACCTTGCTGTCGAATTAATAAGTTTAATGGTTATTATGAATATTTTAATCTCAAAACAGTAGTTCTTCCGCTACACCTGTAGAAAGACAGGCTGCTCTAATAACTAGGTAAGGTGCCAATGATTTCCGCTTGGGGAAATTATTACCATATAAAAACTTTTTTAATTCCTGATTGAAAAAGCTGTATGTATAAAAGATTTTCAGTTAATACTAAATAGTTACCTACATAACCAACAAATTACTTGATTTTTAAATCTGTTTGTTCCTCTTTGCACTCGCAGAAATGGTTTAAGTATTGTATTCATTACTTTTTTGCCATCTCGCGATTTTTGACAAAATTAAAAGTTACCTACTATCAAGAATATAAAAACAGCAAAAGACCCAAAAAAAGTTGGCATAGAAGTATAATAATTGCCAATATTTCTTAAATGCTCCTAATTGCTCAATTATAATCTGCAATTGCTCACATTATTAATTAATTATTTAATTAGTTATTAACAAATAAAAATACAAATAATTTTTTCTCAATTACGTGAAGAGCATTCAACTTTTATAATAAATCTTTTCTTTAATAAATTGCTCAAAATTTGTTCAATTATAATCTGCAATTGCTCACATTATTAATTAATTATTTAATTAGTTATTAATAAATTAAAATACAAATCATTTTTTCTCAATTACGCAAAGATTATTCAACTTTTCTAATAAATTGCTCACAATTTGCTCAATTATATTCTGGAATTGCTCACATTATTTATTAATTATTTAATTAGTTATTAACAAATGAAAATACAAATCATTTTTTCTCAATTACGCGAAGAACATTAAACTTTTCTGATAAATCTTTTCTTTAATAAATTGCTCACAATTTGCTCAATTATAATCTGCAATTGCTCACATCATTAATTAATTATTTAATTAGTTATTAACAAATAAAAATACAAATATTTTTTTCTCAATTACGCGAAGAGCATTCAACTTTTCTAATAAATCTTTTCTTTAATAAATTGCTCACAATTTGCTTAATTATAATCTGCAACAGCTCACATTAGTTATTAATTATTTAATTATTTATTAACAAATTAAAATACAAATCATTTTTTTCTCAATTACGCTATGAGCATTCAACTTTTCTAATAAATCTTTTCTTTAATAAATTGCTCACAATTTGCTCGATTATAATCTGCAATTGCTCACATTATTAATTAATTATTTAATTATAGTTATTAACAAATGAAAATACAAATCATTTTTTCTTAATTACGCTAAGAGCATTCAGCTTTTCTAATAAATCCTTTCTTTAATAAATTGCTTACAATTTGCTCATATTATTTTCAACATAAGTCTCATTAAATTTCTTTTATTTATTTGTAATTAATTAAAAATAATTCTAGCTATTTGAAACGGTGATGGGTGACGTGACACTAGCAGAAGATTTTTGTGCGCATGCGCATAAATAAAATTATTGCGCATGGTATACACAATTTATATATGTTTTTAATATTTATTTATTGTTTACATTTTAATAACTTATCTTTTTAGACCCTTCTTTTTCTGTTTGTGGCCTCAGCTACCTAGGCTGGGCCGATTAGTCTAGGTAGCTGAGTCCACAAACAAAAGAAGAAGAAGTGGCTGCAATATGGTCTAGAGCCAGTCAGCATTGTAGTCACTATCAAATCGAGCTGGCGGTTGCCGAGTAGCAGAGCCATACAACAAACAAGGACAAGGACAGCATAATTAGTAAAAATGATAATTAAATAATACAAATTATCATTACTTTTAAGTGAGCATTTGGTAGATATTAATTCGACGTCCCTGAATTGTTGAATTGAAATGTTGGAATGTGCATGCGCACAAAAATCTTCGGCTAATGTCACATCACCCATCACCGTTTTAAATAGCAATAATTATTTTTAATTAATTAAAAATAAATAAAAGAAATTTAATGAGACTTAGGTTGAAAATAAGATGAGCAAATTGTGAGCAATTTATTAAAGAAAAGATTTATTAGAAAAGCTGAATGCTCTTAGCGTAATTGAGAAAAAATGATTTGTATTGTCATTTGTTAATAACTAATTAAATAATTAATTAATAATGTGAGCAACTGAAGATTATAATCGAGCAAATTGTGAGCAATTTATTAAAGAAAAGATTTATTAGAAAAGTTGAATGCTCATAGCGTAATTGAGAAAAAAATGATTTGTATTTTAATTTGTTAATAAATAATTAAATAATTAATAAATAATGTGAGCTGTTGCAGATTATAATTGAGCAAATTGTGAGCAATTTATTAAAGAAAAGATTTATTAGAAAAGTTGAATGCTCTAAGCGTAATTGAGAACAAAATGATTTGTATTTTCATTTGTTAATAAATAATTAAATAATTAATAAATAATGTGAGCAATTGCAGATTATAATTGAGCAAATTGTGAGCAATTAATTAAAGGAAAGATTTATTAGAAAAGTTGAATGCTCATAGCGTAATTGAGAAAAAAATGATTTGTATTTTAATTTGTTAATAAATAATTAAATAATTAATAAATAATGTGAGCTGTTGCAGATTATAATTGAGCAAATTGTGAGCAATTTATTAAAGAAAAGATTTATTAGAAAAGTTGAATGCTCTAAGCGTAATTGAGAACAAAATGATTTGTATTTTCATTTGTTAATAAATAATTAAATAATTAATAAATAATGTGAGCAATTGCAGATTATAATTGAGCAAATTGTGAGCAATTAATTAAAGGAAAGATTTATTAGAAAAGTTGAATGCTCTTCGCGTAATTGAGAAAAAATATTTGTATTTTTATTTGTTAATAACTAATTAAATAATTAATTAATAATGTGAGCAATTGCAGATTATAATTGAGCAAATTGTGAGCAATTTATTAGAAAAGTTGAATGCTCTTCGCGTAGTTAAGAAACAATTATTTGTATTTTCATTTGTTAATAACTAATTAAATAATTAATTAATATTGTGAGCAATTGCAGATTATAATTGAGCAAATTGTGAGCAATTAATTAAAGGAAAGATTTATTGGAAAAGTTGAATGCTCTTCGCGTAATTGAGAAAAAATTATTTGTATTTTCATTTGTTAATAACTAATTAATTAATTAATTAATAATGTGAGCAATTGCAGATTATACTTGAGCAATTGATGAGCAATTAGGAGCATTTAAGAAATATTGGCAATTATTATACTTCTATGCCAACTTTTTTTGGGTCAAAAAAAGGCAATAAAGGAATATATTTGTAGTAAACTAATTATTTTTAGTTATCTTTCAAGGGATCTTTGAAATTAGTTTAAAAAAATGTCATTTTTAACGATTTAAAGAATGTTATTTTTTAAACGTTAAATTGACAAAGAAAAAAATGAATATTAGTTAATTTAATTGATTTGACAGGATTTTTCTTCGGGGACATGTGCTCTTATAGTAGAATTCTGAAAACGTATTCAAGCCTTTCGATATAGGTTGCTAGATTAAGTTATAATTTTTGTATAATCGTTTATAATGTCATGAAAATATTAAAAAAGTAAAATATAATAAATATATTTGAATAAAATTTTAAAAAGTAAAAGAAAGATATAATATTAATAATAATAAAAGTAAAGAGTAAACGAAACACATATTAAATATTAACCCAGAGCAAACCAGAAGAAAGTGAAAATAACAGAAATAAGGAGCCAACAGATATTTTTAGATTAGATGTTTATTGGGTTGGCTGTTAGCCTGTATCACTGCGACCTTTGCAGATCTATTGTGACCACCCATTATCTCAAGAGTAGGACTAGAGCACCTTGTTCAGCCCTGCTCTCTTAATGAGACTTCATAGCCTTGAGAGTGGCCACTCCGCAGAACTTGGAGCAGCCGGTTTCTCCTCTCCCAGTACTAGAAACCGCGTCCTTGCAAGGCCTTCGCATTGGCATAGGACATGAAATGCGGTTTTCTCCTCCTCTTGGCAGTATCGACGGATGTCTTTATCTGCTAAGTTCAACTGACTCATGTGTTTCTTAAGCCTACAATGACCTGTCAAGAGACTCACAATCATTCTGACATCGTTTCGCCTTTGTGATAGCAGCTCTGCAGTAAACTTCGCCGAGTGTCCCTTTATGAAAACTTTGGCTTGTCACTTGCCTGGTGATTTTTTCCACCATTCCTGGGCCTTCTCTAGCCTCCATTTCTCAATGGCTGCCTTTCTGAATGTGTCAGCAACTCCGTCGAATGGTTCCGGGCCAATCATTGGGGTATTAGCTCGCGCACAGGCCAATTCATCAGCCTTCTCATTGCCTCAAAACCCTAAGTGTCCTGGTATCTATGCCAGTGTCAGAGAATTTTGACTTGCGGCATGTGTCAGGGCCCCAACGGAGTCTTACACCAGCTGCGAGCTTATTTGTGCCGAGACTATTGCCTTTAGAGCTGCTTGGCTGTCCGAGTATATGACTACGGTTTTACCCGTTATACCCTGACTTACGATCTCCGTTGCACACTGTTGTATGGCCATTACTTTAGCCTGAAACACTGTGGCATACGCACCTAGGCTTAGTTGGAATTTTATCCTGTGTAGCCAACAGATATAGATAGGTACAGAAAGAAAACAAGAAGAAAAGAAAACTAGGAAAGAATGTTTTATATTTTTTGTAACAGCAATTAATTTCAAAAGTGCTAGAATCCACAACACAGATATTGTATTGATTGGAAGTACGTCCTGCGGAAGAGGTCCAATTTAATTGGCGCCCAACGTGGAGCTTCCGCAGAAATGGTAAGATATTTTTCTTTATTTTGATGAGTTTGTGATTCATGAGTGAGAAGAGAAGTATACAGTGCGATATTTATTGGGAGCGGGTAAATATAGTACGGGATATTGTAGCGTAAAAATACCCTTGGCTAGCTCCAGGGTTCGTGGCTTCCTTCTGGCTTTCTTTTTTAACTTTCCCCAAACAAATAAATAAGGTCGCCAAATACAGACATACAAATAAAAAAGAGAATCAGTGTTAAATTGTTTATTCAAAGAAATTTTAAGATATTAGTAAAAAAAGTGATTATCTAATTTCTTATCTTTTCTGATGTTATCTTCGGAATCGATGTGGTGGACGGAATACTGAGACCTCCGGTAGTTGATAAGCACCGGTTAATGGTGTTTTCTCCCAATTAAAAAATTTTTAAGGAGTGACTCTAGTAGTGAACAACAATCTGAATTTGGTGTCTACTGTCCAGATGGAAAATTTCGGCTCTAAAAGCCCTCACTATGGACCCTTCACAAATTGGCAATGGCCCGAAGGGAGAAGGTAGTGAGAAGAAACTGATTGCTTTAAAAGCACAAAATGAAAAAGAATTAAAATAGCAACACTTCTCATGTACGAAATAAATATTCCCCTTCTCAACACAGATAAAGTCTACGCGTCGAATCCAATAACCCACAAATTATAAAAATTAATAGTCCATAGGCCAGGCCACAAATAACGTTGTAAACGTTACAATATAGACATGAGTCATAGGATAGGCAAACAAAATATCTGATTATGGAAATGTTAAAAGCAGTGAAGAACGAATTAAAGGATAAAATAAAAAAAATACTAAAGAAATAAATAAAAATATTAATTCAATGAAAAAAGTAAATAATAAAGGAAATCAAGGAAAAGGATATAATTAGGAAGGAAATGACGGAGCATTCAATGAAGAAGGATTTAAAAAAGCAAACATAATTAATGATGTCAGACTTAAAGAAGAAATGAACAAAAATAAAGATGAATAAAAAAATGAGATTAGGAAATGTATGAGTATGACTATCAAAGAAATGAAAGATATGAAAAAATTTATGGTAAACCAACAAATTATAAGGACTATGAAACTTATTCTCCCACGAAAAAGGTTATGGGGGATATAAACAACTTTAATCTGAATATAAAGACAAACCTGTATTAACAGAAAAATATAAACTGTCTTGTACAGTAAACAGTAACATTGAACACAACACTTTTATTTTATCTGATTTTCTTTTGATGCAATTTTCGTTTCTTTGAAAATGGGTCATTACCAAAAGTGTTCTTTTATATTGTTTTTCTCTATCTAGGATATATGTGTCTGTGAAATTAAATTGGTGTTTATTTTTTGTTGCATGCTTTGCTAGTGCACTTGATTTAGATTTTTTGGTATGTATTTATATCACTTTTATTTGACAACAAAATCAAAGAGTTGTGCTTAAACCTAAAAAAAATTTGACTGCCACCCCACGATTTACCTTTAATTATTTCATCAAGTCAAAATAGTTTCTCCCTATGTTAGTCAACGCCTTGCAATTAATTTGGGTTGCAAAAGATGTTTTATCATAGTTTCTCGTACTTACTGCTATTATTACGTAGGTTTAAAAGTAGAAGAAGGTTAATTTTGTTAATTGAGACTCTTTTTAAACTCATCGTCAGAAATTAAACACCTAGTGAGTTCTATAAAATACCTTCTCGTTGCAAAAGTTAAACCAGATTTGTCGAGAAGGTCCACGGTTCACTGTTTCTACAGTTCTCTGTATTCAAAGTTCGCCATATCCAAACTTCACTCAAACGACTAAAGTTCATCTTTAGGTATAAGTTCTCCTTTAATTGATCGAAAATTCAAGGATCACATTAGATTATATTTGGCATACGGTACATTAAGTTATTTAACACGACTTGTACGTCTTTTTTCCTTCGAAGAAACAGTGAATGTTAAGAGTATATTTTATTTTTAGAACTAACAATAATTCGTCCTGTTAATATTTATCTACAAAGTGAAATTTAAGAATTATTTGTGCAGTTTGTACCCTTAATCCCTTATTTTCAGAAATTCGAAAAGCAATCTAACTTGAAGTTTAATAAAAAATATTTTTTACAAAAAAAGACAAAAATGTTTTAGTCCAAGGTAAAACCAATTACTGCATTGACGTTGAAAATGCTAAATATGTTTGGCTGAAAAATTTTTCTTGAACGCTTCGGACGCTTCAGTACTTTAATAACCGATGAAAACATGGAAAAAGAGAAAGAAATAGTTATCAATGATCATCAAATCATAATCAGAGATGTTGCTAATGATATTGGAATATAGGTTGGCTTATGACATTCATTTTGTGCGTATGAAACGCTCGGCAACAAAACTTTTTCTAAAACTGTTAAATTTTTTACAAAAATAGAAGCGAAAGAAAGTTGCACAGAGGTCGCTTAAAAAAGTCAACGACTATGCAGTATTACTAAAACGTCTTTTAACGGGTGACAAAACATGGATTTATGGATCTGACGTCAAAACTAATGCTCTGTCAACCCAGTGAAGTAATAATGCTTGGATTTATGGCAAAACAATTTATGGCTTTTGTACCACCATAATGCCCCTACTAACACGTCATTGCTTGATCGTGAATTCGTTAAAGAGCACTCTGTGTGGCATTTCTATTTACAAAAATATAGGGAATAGCAATGCCGCAGCTCCCATATTCGCTAGACATGGTTTCGTGTGGCTTTTTTCTGTTTTTAAAGAACCATCGTTTACAAGAACTTAAAGCACATGACTAAAAGAGCAAAATCCATGATGATGCACCTATTTACACTTTATTGTTTGTTCGTGAATTTTTGGCCAATTAAATCTGAAACTATCATATTCGCTAAAAATGGATTCAAGTGATTTTTCTTATCAAAAACTAAGACAATATTACCTACTTAAACTTTGGTTTATTACCTAACAATGCTGAAAACTCCATATTTGATAATGCACCTATTGACATTAAATCTTTTTTTTTTTTGTGAATTATGATATTATTGTAATTATGCCACATATATTCGGTAAACATAGCTCTGTGTGATATTTTTCAGGTTCCAAAAATAAAGAGAACATTAAAGTTTCATCGGTTTACAAGCATTTAAAGCGCATTGCTGAAAGAGCTAACCCCACGATAATGCACCTATTTACACTTTATTGCTTGTTCGTGACTTTTTGGCCAATAAAAGTACTGTAAAGACTCCATATTCGCTAGACATCTAATTTTTCTATTTTAAAAAATATAAAGAAAAGAAAAGAGCAAAATGAGTTTTTGGCCTATAACAATGCTAAAATCTCCATATTCGACAAACATGGCTTCATGTTCGTGAAATTTTGACCAGTAACAATACTATTTGGGGTGTAGTTTGTACCTCTATAGTTAAATCTTTTAATTGAAAATAATTTCCACACGACATTTTTCCTGCTTTTTATTCCTTAACTATCCCCGGAAAACATTGATGGTGGATGCTTCATATTTATTTTTATAATTCACGTTCACAAAGTTTCTATTTCGACACTAAAAACAGTATCGAAATAGATTCATTGTAACACTGTTTTTGGTAACTTTTTGTTTTACACAATTGGTTGCACTGCACTGATTATCAACGAAAGATGAAAGAGTTCAGGTAGTAATTTAAGAATTATGTTGTATTAACTACATTATCAGCGATATTGCGAAATTCAGAATATTTTATTCAAATTTGACAAACATTCAAATTTAAAATCATTAAAACTGTCAAGTGTCAAAAGTGTCAAGATCGCCAACATAAATAAATATTTCGAAAATCTCTCATTTTATTTATTTTTTTAAACTTTTAAAAGTTCATTATAAAAAATAGTATGTAAAACTCGAATTACAATGACGGTTTGTAGTACTCGTTCTTTGCGAAACTCACCGCTTCGCGGTTCGTTTCACAAACTTCACTAGTACTACGAAACCTGTCATTGTAACACTTGTATTACAATATACTATTTGTTAATTGGACTACGTCCGTGAGACATTTTCTCTAAATCTTAAATAAAAACTTGGAATCTGCTTCACAATATTCACCTTTTGTATTGGAAAACTTTAGTATGACAATTTTTTTCCTTTCTTTTTGTTTAAAAGAAGATGATACACTCACAAGAGCTTATCCTGTGCTTTTAAAAATACTTTAATTCTTCTTAAGCCGTCCCTGTTATCGGGTGTCGGATCACAATAAAAAGATAAGTGGTGGTTGGTCTCGTGGCACGCGACCCAACTCGTGCAGGTCGGGTCTATTGGCTCATCCTCGTAACCTCTTCCTATCCTAGTTATAATACTAAGTATAAACACTTCCGCATGGTTCACCGGACCATCAACAACCCCTTTTTGTGATTACTAATTGAAAATTTAACCGCGGGAAAATAGCTTTTCTAAAGAATATACGAAGA